>OX596074.1:134199841-135399841 GCA_951394005.1 Protophormia terraenovae
TAAAAATATATCAGAAATACTGTACACAGAAAAAATTATTACCGTCTTTTTTACAATTAACTCATTTGTTTAATTTTGCATCAAAATTTGATAAATATGTTCAAGAAAAAATAAAATAAAAAATAAATTTTGGTATGATTTTTTTTCCTATACACACTTTTAATTCATTCAATCATCTACTTGATTGATTTAATTAATTTATTAATTGGGAATTTTTTTCTGTTTTGTATTTTTTATAGTTTTTAGTAATTAATATAATCATTTTGGTGAGACGTGCAAATTTAAACAAGTTTATAATTGAATGAATTATTTTCATATATATTTGTTAATTGGTGACTTTTTTCTGTGTAGAGAATTTCTGTATTTAAAATCTTTTAAATTGGTTAATTGAAACAAACTTCTGACATATTAGCTCTCTTGCTCTCTTTAACGAAGAATATTTTGAAGTCCTGTTTTAAATCTGTTCTAAGGACCTAAGGATACTAAATTAGTAAGCAATAGAAATATTTTTGCTGATTTTAATAAAATAACCTGCAATGTATAATTAATGAACATTTTAAAACTATCAACTGCTTTAAATTATTGCCGTTTAAAAATTAACTATTAAAATAAAAGGGGATTTTTAAAATTCCCGCTATAAATTTTTATTATAAAATTAAATTAGTTTAATTTATAACTATTTCTCTGTAATTTTATCACTAACATTCTAATAAAAAAATTAACTTATTTGATTTAAAGTTGTTTAAAAAATATTTTCTAGAAATAGGGGACTTTTTTCAAATCCCAGACATTTAATTGTCTGTAAGTATGTGTTTAAAATAAAAATTATAAAACTATAAAACATAAACTATACTAATTTTGAGATATACTTAATCATGAACTTCCAAGCCTATAAATCACTTTTAATAAATTGACTTTAGTTCTCAAGATAATAAAGAAAATCAAAGATGTTTTCACCACATATTGCAATATAACTTGAGAACAATTTGCCTGATTTGGTTTAATAAAATAGCGAAAAAAAAATCAGATTCAGATTATCTCAACGTTATTTTTTTTTTCCTCTGCTTTAATTTCGAAGATATTTAAAAAGTTTTATCAAAAAAATATAAAATTTTTTTAAAAATTAAAAATTTTTTAAAACATCGTCAAAAATCCAAAACTACCAAAGTTAATGCCTTTTTAGTTTATTATTAAGCTGGCATATGTTACAAATAAAATGGTTTATATTTGATAAAAATCGATGAATAAATGATGATTTTACTCACAATTAAATGAAAGTATAGTGGCTCACTTTTTACGATTATAATGTACTAGTGTGAATAGATGCAAATGTCATAAATCTGTACTGGGCAAATTTATAGAAAATTTATCTAAGACTTAGGGGGGAACTGTTATTTAACAGTTATACCCTTAGCATTTTTTAATATGCTTTATAGTTTTGGAGAAAAAAATACAACTTCGTATAAAATTAAAAAGTAAAATATATATTTTTTTTTTTAAGAATCTTTGTGATCTGAAAAGGATCAAAATATTATTATTTGTCATTTTTATTGTGAAGCCTGATTTTTTGCAAAGAAAATAATCTATATTTCACTAATATAGATGCATAAATATTAATTTAATTCATAATTAAGTGAAGGTAGCGTGATTTAACTTGTACTATAGGAATGGAATGACTAGTGTGAATCGATTATAAAATGTTGACATTATTCTGTAAATTCAAGTGGACATTTGTAACCGTGATTACTTAATAAAGCTAAATGATAAAAAGAGTTCTGTTGAAATCGAAATTGGATTAATTAAATAATTTTATTATTTTATGCAGGGTCATAATAAAAATACTTTAAAAATATAACTGTAATTTTGTTTAGTCAAATTTTTAAAAAATTAAATAAAAAATGTATTATCTCGAAATTAAACCTACATTATCTTTTTTTTTTTTTTTAATTTGAATAATAATTTGGAAGATATTGAAAAAATAATTTAACGAAAAAAAAAAATCAAACAATTTAAAAATCCTTAATTTTTAAAAAAATTAAAAAAAATCAAAAAGGACCAGAATTAATAATTTTTGTCAATTTATCATAAAACTGCTTGTATGTTATATAAAAAGTTTAACATTCTATTAAAATCAATGAATAAAAAAATATAACTGATTCACAATTAGGTACGATTGTAATGGAATGACTAGTGTGAATAGATGATATGAGCTGATACTGTACGACCACATGGCTATTTTAAGTCATGAAGTGGGTATTATGCGTTTGTGTAAGAACCAAAAATATAGGTCTAAGAACCACCATTTTTGTATTAATGCCAATCAGCTTAGAGTCACTTTCTGAGTCGATTTATGGATGTCCGTCCGTCCGTCCGTCTGGCTGTACATGTGCAATTTTTACGATATCTAGATGAAATTTGGCACGAGTAGTTATTTTGAAACAAGGACGAATTTTGATGATAATACGCAATAGTATCATATGGTCAGTATTGACCGACTATAACTTTCTTTCCTATTGTAAAATAAATCTGTTAGTTCCGTTGTTCACATTTACACAAAAATTATTTAGTCGTTTATGACATGAAATTGATTTCTTCCGATAAGAGCAGAAGGGTTTAAAAAATTGGATTATTTTTTTTTGTTATGAAAGAAAGTTTTAATTTGTCATAATATTTTACACAAATAAATTTTTTTTTATTATCCAAAACGAAAAAATATAAAAATGTTTACAAATTTAGACTTTTTGATAACAAAAAAAAATATTCTTTTGTCATTGTAAATTTAAAATACTTTTTTTTTTATTTATTTTTTTTTTTGCAAAATTATGATGCAATATTAAACAAAAATTGCAAGTAGTTCCAAAAAAAAAAATTATAATATGGATAAAGATTCGAAAAAAAAAAAAAAAAAAAAATAATAATGATAAATAATAATAAATAAATATTAAAATACAAAATTTTCACATAACCCTATTGACCAAAATTTGAAAACTTCTCTAGCTAATAAAAAACGATATAAGCTTATTAAGAAACAAGACATTTTGTTGACAAAGTGCTTTGCTAACACTTTTAAAGCATGGTGTAAAAAAAATTCAAGAGCTTCAGTTAAAATTTAATATTTTAAAATATAATAAAATAGTTTTAAAGTTAATAAGGAGTGAGATCGAAAAAATCTTAGCACCTTTTTGTGCTCTTAAATTCTCTTTTCACAGGATATATCTCTGGTCTAAGCTCCGGACAATTTGGAGAATTGATATCTTATAGTTTTGGTACTTTTAGAGCTTTTTTACCGTAGTGACTTGCTGCCAAATTGCTTTAAATTTTTTTGGCCTTTCGAACCAGGTTTCCTATAAATGGTAAAATTATCCTGTTACTGTTTAATAACATTGTAAACAGTTTGACGGTGGATCTTTAATTCTTTGGCCTATTTTTTGTAGGACCAAATTGGATTTTTTTTTTTTTTTTTACTTTTAATAATTTTGGTATCTTCTTCATTTTCGTCACTTATTTTGATCAAACTCACAACATATCAACATGATTGTCATTAAAAATAATAACTAACAAGTTTTTCAAAGATAATTAGATAAAAATAAAAATAAATAAATATTGCTTCCGAAAATGAGGTTAAGATTTTTTCAATCTTACTCCTAAATTTTCTCTCTTAATGATCTAGAAATATTAATGAAATGCCGCCAATTTTCTATTACGTATAATCAGAAACAATTAAAATAAAACTCATAACATTTTGTTTACAAAGTGCTTTGCTAACATCCTAAGAGTATCATGTAGACAAAATTCAAGAGCTTTAGTTAGAATATCTAATAAATACAATAAAATAGTTTTAATAATATAATTTTTTGATTTTGTACAATCAATCTTCATTTATCATTTAATGATTTTAAATTAACAGTAAAATCCCGCCTTAATTTGTATTAATTATAAGCAACTATAATTAATATATTTAGGAAACTTTTTAAAAAAAGTTTGTTATCAAAACAAATGTAATATAAAGAATTCTAAGAATTGTTTATTAGAAAAAAATGCCCTTTTTAAGATAAGAAATTGTGATTTTAAATGATTTAACAAAATAAATAAAATTTACACTTGAATAATATAAAATGGCATCAGTTAATAGCAGATATATATATATATTTTTTTTTTTTTATTTATACGAATTTTACTATGAGAATGTATGAGTTTAGACATGAATATTCTTTACGTTTATTTTATTTGTTTATATCTTTATCACTTAAATTTATTATTTTCATTATATATTTTTTTATTGTGTAGCTTCTTTCAATTTCACAATTGCAGACCTTTTAAATTAAACACCAAAAACAATAAAAATAAATAAATAAAATAAATTAAAAATCATATAAATTATCTTTATAAAAAATGTTTGTATGTATGTATGTATGTATAAGTAACAACATGGTATGTATGCAAAAATTTTATATAAATTTTAATTTAAATTGTATAAAGATATTATTTTTGTATTTAATAAATTTTTGGTTTTTATTAAAATATTGAATCAATAAATAAATATAAAAAAAAAATAATAAAATACAAAACACATCAACCATTAACACATTGAAGATAGAAGAATAAAAGAAAAATATTAATTATTTTAATTTTTTTTTATAAAATTAAGACATTTTTATAATTTTCTTTTACAAGAATATTTGTTTTTAATTGTAACACATTTTTTTATTAATATACAAGCAATTTACCTTTTAATCACTTTATTTTTTTAAAAATAACTGATTTTTAAAACCATAAAATTTTAAATTTTTGTTTTAAATTTAAAATTTATTATTATTAACATTTTATATTTTTATTTTATTATTAATATTTTAATTATTTTTTTTTTTAATTTATTTTTTAGTTTATTTTAATTAGTTAAGATTTTTATTTTATAATTTATTATAAAATAAGTAAATACATTTTTTATTATTTTATTTAATAAAATTTTTAATTTAATTTTTTATATAAAAAATTCAGAATTTTTATACTTTTTTATTTTTTTAAATTTGAAACGTTATTTGGTTTCATTCTTTTATTTTCTTTAATTTCGTTTTTTAATTTTCTCAAAAAATTTCTAGTTAATTTATCATTGAAATTTTTTTATTTTTCATTTTTCAAAACTTTTCTTCAATTTTATTAAATATCTTTTATATTCACAATTTTTAAAATTTTTATAAAAATATTTTATTTATTTCAACTATAATTTACTTTACACTGATTTTACTCTATTTTTAATTTTTTTTTTTTTAAATTTAAAATTTTTTATTTACAAATTTTTTCCTCAATTTAACTCGTTTTTTACTTGTATATTATTCCCAAAGAATCGCTCGTTTTTTTTAACTTTACCTCTAAATTTTTTTTTTTTTTTTTTTTTTTTTTTTTTTGAATTAAAATATTAAAAATATTATTTAATTCAAACAAAACTATTGTTGTAATCAACAAAATTTTTTCAATTTGCTTTTTTTTCTCTCTCTATTTTTTACGTTTTCTTTTTTTTAACAAAATTATTTGATTTTATTCGCTATTGTTTTATTACACAAAAAAAAAATTCAATCAAAACTTAAAATCGTTTTTTTTTATTTTAAATCATCTACGAAATCTTTTTTTTTCTTGTTTCGCTTTAACTTTAAATCTCTTTGGCACAACCGTTTGCGACGAATATCTCAGCGATACTAAAAACTTTTGGTTTAAAATATTTTATTACTGCATTTGCTAAAAGTTTCTTTATAATTGTTTTATTTATTTTTTCTTTCATTATTTTTTTGGTTTATATTCTACGGCGAATTTATCTTAAATACTCAAATTCCCGTTCGTTTCTTTTTTATTTTTATTTTGTTAGCTTGTTTTATTTGCAAGTATTCTTTAAGCTTTTTATCATCTATTATTTACTTTACACACTCTCTTCTCTATATTATTATTATTTACTCAAAAAAAAAAAAAAAAAACAATAACAAAAATTGTAACTCAATTTTTGAGTAATCCATTAAGTTCAATAATATTCAATTGAATTCGCTTTAATTTTTAGTTTTTTTACTTTTCGTTTGTTTTGTTTGGTTTTCTTGTTTTTGTTGTTATTATTTTTTATTGTTCTTTGCTGTTATCTTCTTTTGTATTTTATGTCTTTATAATAGGTTTTTTTTATTTATTATTATTGTGGTTTTATTATGATTTCTTTTGTAATGTTAATATTTGTTGCATATTTGCAAGAAAAAAAGAAGGATTTTTAGTGATTTTTAACCCTTTAGGGCCCATAGTTATGAATTGAGGAATAATAAGGGAACGAAAAATATACAAAGACTAAAAATTTGTAATTAAATTTTTCAATAACACCCTAAAAATCCTTTAGTCATTAAAGAATTCCAAAAATACTTCCCAGATTTTATTCGAATCATATCCCCAAATATCGAATTTTCATTTCACAAAAAATTCCCACTAAAATTATAACATAATTTAAGAGCCCTAGAGTAAACAGAACCGGTTCAAAACTAGTCACGTGACAGGTTCCGGAACTTTATATGAGAAGAACCTGTCACTTTTACATGGGGTTGTCATTGGAGGTGGCTAATTAGCCCCTTGGGACAGGTCACAGGATAGATCCTAGGACAGGTCCAAGAGGACAGGTTCAATAACGATTATTGTAATAAAAATTTTATAAAAATTCGGAGTTAGGTGTAAATGGTACTCAACTGGTACAGAGAAACCGGTCCATTACTGCAATAGCCACAAATTTCCCGCAGGGAGATTAGTATAAACTAAGTCCCGAGAAGGGAATTTTTAATTAGATTTGATTTGAAGATGTAGTTTACATGCATGTGTAAAATGTATAGAATCCTCAAACAACAACTTACATTTTTAAAGCAACATGGTCCTAAAAGTATCCAAACTGTATTTTAATTTTTTATCGGATAAATTATAAAAAGTTCACTAAAAAGATCATGCAATTCAAAAGGTCTAATAGACCAAGTATTGAACATGATTTAAATTAATTTTTGAGCTCAGTTTTTTGCTATAGCTTAATAGTGTAGCATTAAAATGAAAGGTATTTAATAATATTTTTATATAATAAAAATAATTTTTCATAGAAATGGGTTATACAACTTGGAAGAATAGGGCTTCAGAAATCTGTAAAACTCCTTGGGATATTCTTAACAACAGACTTACTTTTGTAGCCATATAGAGAGAAATTTTACCTACAAGGTAATACATATGAAAACCAAAGTATGATTCGATTTGGGGATGAATTTTTATATATATATAAAAAAAAAAAAATTCATTTAATTTTCAAAATGTCAGTATAAAACAAGCTCGAATATTATATTCGGCTCGGCCGAATCTATATAGCCACCATTA
Source organism: Protophormia terraenovae (assembly GCA_951394005.1). Classification (NCBI taxonomy): domain Eukaryota; kingdom Metazoa; phylum Arthropoda; class Insecta; order Diptera; family Calliphoridae; genus Protophormia; species Protophormia terraenovae. Next base: position 134,207,213 of record OX596074.1, read on the forward strand.
ACTTTTGCAAATTTTACGTTATATGAGAGGTGGGCAGTAAGGTAGGCGGACCACGCCCTTTTTTTGTTTCCAAGTTTATATCGACCCTCGAACTACATATATGTACAAAATTTCGCTATCGTACATGCTTTTGTTTAAGAGATATCAGCAGAAAAGTATGAAATGAAGCTACTATGGACACCATGTGTTTCTAGTAAGGAGTGCGATCGAAAAAATCTTAACATACTTTTTTTTTTTTTTTGATATAGTTATCATGGAAAAATACGTCAGTTATTATATATAATAACAACCATGGAGAATTTTTTCCATTAATAGAAAACCTGATTCGGAAAAAGAAAAACGTCCACATGATATTGGGAAGGCCAGAAAATTGAAAGCATATTGAAAGGCACTCCAAACATATCTGATAGAAAAGCAGCCCAGTTAGTTCAGTGTGTCAGAAACCACTTCTACGAATCCAATTTATTATTCAACACAATAATGATTAATTCAAAAATAGATATTCATTTATTTATTTACTTTTCTTAAATCAAAATAATATATTTAATTAAAAACAAAAAATGTTAGGGTGGCGACTTTCACAAAAAACACGACTGAACTTATCTGCGTTACTCAAGATTCCTCTTCTTTCTTATTCGTTTTTGTTTCGTTTGTTTGTTTCGATTTTAAATTACCACTTCAACAGCAATATACCATTGAAGAGGATTTATTTGACTAGGAGTTATCCTATATCGCCATCACCAATTACGGCATAAAGCCCAGGAGTCTCCTCCGAAAACTGCCTTCGACCCACACCTTCGCGCAGGAAGCCGGAATCCTCGAGCTCAACTCCTATTCGAAATCAAAATTGAGTTTTGTTTGGTACTCCACCACGCTTAACCATAGAATTTTCCAGAATTCAAAATATTTGCATATGGTTAATGCAAAGCCTCGAAGAACCGTAACGCGGTACAGTTATGCGACGCGTATAACATTAGCCAAATGCGAGAGTGAGACCAAAGAATATTCATATATAGAAGGCGCATCATGTAGAAACAAAATTTCTTATGGCGGGTTCTAATCATAGAACCTGCTCTCATGTAATTCTCGCTCTCAACATTTTGCATCGATCAGGGGGATAAGTAACAAGGGAAAACTAAATCCACCACCAAAACAGAGAGAGAGAAAGAATTTAAATATATGTGTTTGTACATGTGTGTATTCCTTAAAAAGAATTGCAAATAAAAACACGCACACATATATATAAGATTGTACATGTATAAAGATCTTTATTTCAAATTGAAAGAAACAATTTGTTTCTTGTATTTTGAAAAAAGTGCCAACAGAATTTTTAGTTGTTTATTTACTAATGGAAAAGATATGAACGTTAATATTACAGTAGGGCATAGCATACATGTTTTGTTGTTTTACAAGAAGAAATACTTTGATCTGCCCCGACGTGCTTATACCTTTCTTAGTGACGTGACAAATTTTTGTATGATTTCGAAGTTGTCAATTTATATTTTATAGTTATATTTTTGATAATGTAATAATTGTTATATTTTACTTTTATATATTATATTTTTATATATTTCATAAAATGTGCATATAATTTGTTTTTAGTGTTTTTTTATTATTATTAAAAAAAAAAATTATAGAGAATTTTTAGTTTTTGAAATTATTATTTAAAAAAATATTTAAATTTTTTCATTTTTAAAAGTATATATTTTTCCATTTTTTGGATTTTTTTAGAAAGAAAAATAAAAATAAAGTAAATAGTAAATAAAAGTTTTTCCTTTTTTTCGGAAAAAAATTATTTTGTGATTTTTTCCATGTTTTTGAGTTGTATTTTATTTGAAACAAAAAATATACATTTTTTATAGAAATAAATAATATTAATATTTTCAATTTTAAAACTTATTTTTAAATTATATATATTTTATTTAGTAAAAAAAATAGTTTTGAATAAAAAAAGTATTTCATTTCTTTTATTTTTGGGCAGAAAATAACATTTATTTTGAAAAATAAGTTTTTTTGATTTCCTTTTTCTAAGCAAAAAGTTATTATTTTTTTATACAAAAATAAATAAATATTCATACAGCAAAGTTTCAATTTATAGACCAAAATTTTCTTATAAACAAAAATACTGTTTTTTTTAATATATAAGTTATTTTTTTGGCAGGAAATAAGTTATTTTTTATTTATTCATTTATTTATTTTTGTCATAATAATTTTTTTATATAGAAGGTATATACAAATTAAATATTTTTTCAAAAGATCTTTTTTCAATATAATTCCACCTTCTTTACAGAATAAAACTAAATTATTAAAGAAAAATCTAATTTTTTTGGTGACAAATTTGTTATGAATAAAAAAAAAAATAAAAATATTTTTTTATATTATTTTCAAGTGGATATAATTTTATATTTTTGTTTTTATTTATTTAATTAATTAATATACTTAACTTTAACATCTGTTACTTTGAATACATAAGTAACAAAACTAAACAAATCAAATTTTAAAATACAAATTTGATATTCTGAAAGTATATTTACATAAGCTCATATCACGTTAAAAAAGGTATAAGTAGTTCGGTGATGATTAAAGTATTTCTACTTTTAAAACAACAAAACACATATGCTATGCCCTACACTAACATACACGATCGTATTTATTTGCTTTAGTAAATAAACGACCAATTCCTTGTTTCTACTTTTTTATAGGCACTACACCAGCGATCGCCACACTCATACATTCACAATTATGTTTGTGTATGTTTTGTTTTTCCCATTATGAAATTATACACCAAAAAAATAACATAATTTTTATAGTAATTTTATTTTGAAAGTTTCTTCGTCAATTCAAGACTTGTAAGTGGAAATACAAGTTACTAGTTTAGAATTTGAATAGTAATAACCAGGGATCGCAACGATTACCATAGTAATCATAAAAATTAAGATTTAATGTTTATTTTTTCTATTATTTGATTAAAAAAAAAAATGTAACGATAAATTATTAATTTAGGATTTTAATTTCTTATTAAAAAATATCGAATAATTCAGCACAAACGATTATTTCAGATTTGTATTTTATAATAAAAAATTAATTGTAGTACGTTATTAATTAAAAAAAGATAGTTATATAATAAAAAATTATATTAATTAATCCTACTTAATATTAAATATTTTTCATGAGTGTATCTCAAGCAACAAGCAATAACACAACATTCCTGCTTGAATGCTCGTGCGAGACTGACTTTCTTGTGTGTTTTTTTATTCATTTCAAGAGCATAACAAAAGAGATAAAAAACACGCAAGCTTCTTTTCCTTTTGCCTTCCCTCCCGCATCTTAAAATACTTTTAAAAAATATTTCAGTTTTCATTGACATGCGCCTTCTATATGTTGTATATTCTTTGGTGAGACGCAAAACTCTCGAAGGCAGAAAAACAAAGTACAGCCTGATCGTTCTGTGTAAAAACTTTTTATTGTTAATGCTCGAGACAATGTTAAAGATTAGTTTAGGACCCAAAACCAGAAAAAAAAATCTTACAAAATTTCTGGTATAACAATCTTTTTGCAGTTGCGGCAAAACAGGAAAGTCATTTGATACATTCGGATCTATAAATACCAAAATATGCATCAAGGAATATTTGCAAAAAAGACTTCTTCCTTTCGTAAGAGAGCACAACGTGTTCACACATTATTGGCCCGATTTGGTATCATGTCACTACGGTAAGAAAGCTCTGGAGAGTTTCCAAAACAATAACATAGTTTTAGTACCAAGAGAGGTCAATTTTCCAAATTGTCCAGAGCTTAGATCAGTGGAGAGATATTGAGCTCTTGTGAAAAGTGAATTAAGGAGCACAAAAAAGGTGTTCCAAAATACCGAAGATTTTAAAAGAAGATTTGCACACTGTTCCAAAAAAAGTGACTGAAGCAACTATCAAATCTCTAACGGAAGGGTTACCAAAAATGGTCCACAAGTTCATAAGTAGTGGTTAGAACTATAATAGTTATATTTTTCTATTATCTGTAATAAATCATCAATTAAATAAAGAAATAATGAAGACTCTAAGATCAACCATTTCCAAGTTACTGAACATTATATATGTTAAGATTTTTTCGAACGCACTCCTTATATATATGAAATAAATTTTCATATATAATACTAAATATCTAAATATATTAAATCAAACATAAAATACGGTATATCTCATAAATAAATAAATAAATAAATAAATAAATAAATAAATAAAGAGACAAAAAAACTATAATAGAGGAAATTTGTAGAAAATTTTATTATCTATAAGTAATAACATTAAAACACTTGCGATGCTTTATACGCGAGATTTATGCAAAAAAAAATGTTTTTTTTTTTTTTTTGTAACCTTTCATCACGAAATTTTCAGTTACTTATAGCGGCTAATTCTTATAATCCTCTATTTTTGCATGGCTGTACTAAATGTAATAGATTGATTGTGAACAATTATGTAGCTGCACAAGCAGGTAAATATTTGAATGACATGGATAACATTGATTAATCTTCTAATTCTTGGTTACAATATAGAAAACGATAAACAAATCTTTAAGGACCATAATTGTTTCAATAGAAAATACGGTAAATATTGTTTGCCTTATCACTTGGGTAAATTTCATACATGTCGTGCTGGTTACCCTAAAAACGGTCTATACTATACTAAAGAAGTTCTCAAGATTGATCAACAGACTTCAAAGTCGAACATGCTTGAGATGCAGTGTTTCTGCACAGAACTAAAAATAGGTATTTTTTATATATGTATGTACATTATGCAGTTCCACAGGGTAGTGTCCTTGGGCCACTACTGTATCTTATTTATACCTCGGACTTGCCTACGAGCAACAATTTAACTATCTCTACTTTTGCTGATGACACTGCGATTCTAAGCTCACACGTGGACCCATGTATAGTATCAAGAGAACTAGATAAATATCTCAAAACTGTGGAAACGTGGTTAAAAAATTGGAGAATTCGAGTAAATGAACTAAAAAGTAGACACGTTACGTTCACATTACGAAGGGGTGACTGCCCACCAGTTTCACTTAATAACGTAAACATCCCACAATCTGATCATGTTGTATACCTTGGCATACACTTGGACAGACGTCTCACTTGGCGTCGTCACATAGAAGCCAAGAGGCTTCAAATGAAAATAAAAGCTTCCAATCTTCATTGGTTGATCAGTGACAAATCAAAACTTAGCCTTGACTGCAAAGTTATCCTGTATAAGACTATTTCAAAACCAATTTGGACATACGGTATACAATTATGGGGTATTGCAAGCAACACTAGCGTTGATCTTATACAGAGGGCACAATCGAAAATCCTTAGGTCCATGACGGGCGCACCATGGTACATAAGGAATAAAAATATCCATAATGATTTAGAAGTTCCACTAGTGAAAGATGAATTTGAAAAAACTCGTGAGAAATATGCCTTGAAACTACGTCAACATCCTAACCCTCTTGCAAGGTTGTTGACAACTACTCAATCTCAATCAAGACTCCGAAGAGCAGATTTACCACTTAATTAAATATTACTAACCCATGATGGCTCTCAATTGAGAGTTAATAGTTTTAAGTTTTAGATTTAAGATTTTACTACTTATTGTTAGGCCTTTGAAGTAACGGCAGATACAATAAATAAATGAAGTTATATAAAAAAAAAAAATTATCCAGCTCTATAAGATGTTTATTTAAAAATTATTTAGTATAAATTATATTCTTTTATGTATATAAAATAAATAAAATACATACAAAATTTTAGTTGTCATTCACTATCATTTACAATAGAGTTTCTGACATACATATAATATATATATGGTCATATATTTCCATATAACCTCAATTTTCGGATCCAAAAATATATGGAATTCCATATATGTATTATATTATGATCCATACATAATATTTTTAGCTGGATATAGTCAAATTCTGTTTTAAAATTTAAAAATCGTTCAAATCGATCTTAATTTGTAAAAGTTACAAGCTCTTAAAGTACTTTTCAGGTAACAGGTAGTATTTTTTGACACCCTGTAGCTTGTACCGTATTATAACAGGTTAACTACAAGTAAATTTTTCTGAAAACGTAGGTCCTGTTCTACAACTTTCCTCTTGTAGAGGAATTCGATTCTCTTTATAGTTTAGAAAATACACAATTAATACCAATTGTAGTATGAAAAAGCTTTAAACTCAAACCGTATTATAAAGGGGTAACGACAATATAATTTTTCTGAAAGCTTAAGTCCTCCTCTACGAGTTTCCTATAAATTTTAAAACTTCTTGAATCATTTTTCAATTTTTCTTTTGATTTCAAATTTACCTACATTTTGTTAACATTATATATTGTAACTTTAAAGTACATAATTACAAATGACACATTTTTTATCTTCAACTTTAATCACTAAGGAGCGGTTCTACAAAGTTTAATGATCCGATAAGAAACAAATTCTATTCCTTTATCTTTTTATCTAAAACAGCTGTGCAATTGCAATTGTGTTGACAAATATCCACAAGTTATAGACAAAAGTTACATAAAATACAACCGACAAATACAAAGTTATTATCAACAAAGTAAGTAATTAGCATTAATGCAATTCAATAATTTCAAGATCAAAGTTTTGTGATAAAAACAATTAAACAAAATCAATAAAAGTAATGAAAAAAATAAATAAAATAAAAAATAATAAATAAAATAACAACAAATTGCAAAAGGTCTTAAGTAAAATATAGACAAAGACAATAAAACAAAAAACTTCCGCCTACAAAAAAAAATAAACACCACAAAATACACACAACAAGGGTTAATGCAAAGAGCAAATAAAAACTGGCAACTGAAACATAAAACAGCTGCTAGCTTTTGGCAAAAAAAAATACTAATACTTAAACAGATTTACACTAACATGTAGTAAGCCAAATAGATAAATAGAAGAAAAACCGCAAAAGTACAGTGAAAATACAGAAAATGTGTGATAATTTTTTTATACCCACCATCAAAAATTGATTTTGTCATTCCGTGTGTAACATGTCGAAGGAATCATCTAAGACCCCACAAAGTATATATTTTCTGGTTTCTGGTTAGATTCTGAGTCGATCTAGCTATGTAGTTTGAGGTTCGACATAAATTTGGAAACCAAAAATGGCCGTAAAAAGTTGATGGTGGGTATATAGATTCGGCCGAGCCGAATATAACATTCCCGCTTGTTTCTACTAAATTTTCTTTCTATAGAAAATTTGCGATAAATTTTCATTTTATAGAAAATTTGCGATAAATTTTCGTTTTGTAGAAAATTTGCGATAAATTTTCTTTTATAGAAAATTTGCGATAAATTTTCGTTTTATAGAAAATTTGCGATAAATTTTCATTTTATAGAAAATTTGCGATAACTTTTCGTTTTATAGAAAATTTGCGATAAGTTTAATCTCTATAAAAAATGTCGCTAAAATTAATTTTTTTTCTGTAGAAAATTTGCAATAAATTCTCTTCTTATAGAAAATTTGCGAAAAATTTTCGCTAAATTTCCTTTTTATTCTTCTATTTTATTTTATTCACTTCTTATAGAAAATTTGCGATAAATTTAATTTTAGAAAATTTGCGATAAATTTTCATTTTATAGAAAATTTGCGATAAATTTTCGTTTTATAGAAAATTTGCGATAAATTTTCGTTTTATAGAAAATTTGGGATAAATTTAATCTCTATAAAAATTTCGCTAAATCTTTCTGTAGAAAATTTGCGCAAAATTTTTCGCAAAATTTCCTTTTTATTCTTCTATTTTATTTTATTCTCTTTTTATAGAAAATTTGCGAAAAATTTAATTTCTATAAAAATTTTTCGTAAAATTTCTTCTTTATAGAAAATTTTCGCTAAATTTTCTTTTTATAGGAAATTTTCCCATTTTTTTATAGGAAATTTTCGCTAAATTCTCTTTTGATAGAAAATTTTCGCTAAATTCTCTTTTTAAAAAATTTTTCGCTATATTCTCTTTTATGGAAGATTTTCTCAATTTTTACATAAAGAAATATTGCGATTTCAACCACTGTTCAACATTTGCAATACATACAATCAGGCACATGGTTTCTTGTATTAGTATTAGTATCTGTGTATTTGCATTTCTGGCCACAAATGCCGTTAATCAACCTGTAGTCACGTTTAGTAAAAAGAAAAAAAAACACACTCTCATATTCCATTAAACATACACATGCACTCCCAAAGAAAAGTCGAGGAAAACAGACACAAAAAGAGAGGAAAAAAAATGTGCACAAAAAAACCGAAACATTTTACAAATGTGTCGGTAAATGGCTTCCGTGCTACGTTTCTTGCGGTTTTAAATAATTACAGAGAATAAGAAAGAAATAAGAGGAAAGGGAGACAGGGAAAACAAAATAAACAAAACAAAAACTAAAATAAAACACGAATACCCCAACAACACTTCCACCAACGATGACTAACTAATTTAATGCCGGCATTAAACAGTTATTAAACTTTTAGTTGAGAAAAAGAGTAAAAAAGCTTTTTACAAGCTTTTACTCAAGAGCACAAACTTTTAGTTTGACATGGCAATGATGTTGATGGGGAGAAAAAAAGGCTTTTAATACCGTTAGAAATGCGTTAAGTGTTTGCAATAAATTAGTTTTTGAAAATGTCTGCATTTTTTTCACACTTACTTTCTTACATATTTTCATTTAACAGCTGTCAACAAGGAAACGGAAATTATAACATCAACACGTGTTGCACTTTAGTTATTATTATTTATACTACATTCAACTCTGTTTCTGCTCTGGTTTATATGTGCATAAAAATGCATTAACTATTGTTAAAGAAAATCAAAATAAACAGCTGTTTAAGAAAGAAAATGACAAGTAAATCAAAAAGAGGATTTTTGTTGTTGGTGGCTGTTGATGTAGTTTTCTTATGAACAAAATTTTAATTAAAATTTGTGGAAATTATAAAGTTTGTTAATTTGAAATGAACTAAGAAAATTAATGGAAATTTTATTGAAACACCAAGAAAGTTTATTTAAACGAATATTGGAAATGGTACTTCCTCAAATTCTCTTAAAGTACATAAAACACATAATAATTTTAACGACAAGTTGAAATTTGGTACAACTCATTTTTATTTATAAGATTATGCAATTTTAAGGGCATCAGAAAAGGAAGCAACACAGTAGTATGCATGGAAAAAAAATTTTTTTGTAAATTTTTAATTTTCTATTATGTTGAATAAACTTCAGAACAGTACAATTTTTGACATGTGTTTATATTTTTTTAATTATTAAATAATAAAATAGTATTAATTAATTTCATATTCACCAAAGAACAAAATTAAAAAATAAAAAAAAAATCTAAATGTATATTTTCATTATTTTTTAATTAATATTGTTCGGTGGGTTATAATATTAAAACATATTTAAAAACTACAGAAAATTATCTTTTCAACGATACCAATCACTTATGTTGAAATACCTCGGTTTATTTAATGTCACGTTTTGTATACCTTTGCCCCTATGTGCGATGTAAAGAAACAAAAACTCAACAATTTACTATTTTTAGTTGGACAAATTAACTAACTCAGAGACTAATATAAGAGATTTAGATATTTACCAATTCAATTATAAATAATAATCTATATATATAGAAGAGTAACGTCTGAATGATTGACTGACTGACTGACTGACTTGATGATTCATCAACGAACAGGCCAAACGATTAAAGCTAGAAAGATGAAATATAGACTGTAGATTGGTCTCCTACCGAATAGATCCACTAAGACGGAATTTTTGGGAAATTCGAATGTTTAGGGGGTAAAAAAGGGTAAAATCGATAACCTTATTGTTGAGACCAACTGGCAGCGTTTTTGGTTATAGACTGACATTTTTATTTAAATAATTTTACCTTACTAGCTAAATATAAAATCGTACAACTAAACTAGAACACATGCGTACGTTAGTATCAACATGTGTTCTTCCTTAAGGAATATAAAACCTTTGATAAGAATGTGATCTCTTATCTCAAACACATGTGTGAATGACAAGGGTTGTTTGTGTGAAAAACCAATACACACATGCGTACATGAAAATTATACAAGATAAGTAATAAAACTATTTTATTGCTTTTTAGATTACAAAAGGCATGTTCAAGTAATTTGAACACTTATATCACCTAAACTAATAGAGATACAAAAAAGTTGAATAGATATCGTTATTCATTAAAAAAAATAATCGCATAGGTGTCTGGTACTTTTTTGAAATTCGGCTCTTTAAGGAGAAAATGGGTAAAAACTTGGTACTTTTCTGAAACCCTATCTATCTTTTAATCCAGTAGAAATAGAAATAAAATATGCATCAAATTATTACTTTATCAAAAATTAGCGAATACAAGTTTGGTACTTTTTGGAAATTCGAACGTTTAAGGGGTAAAAATCTTACCTGATTTTGGTACTTTTTTCACAAAATATTTTTTTCTTTTTACTGACACAATTTAGAAATATACATATGAATATTTTAACATTAGATACCAGTATAATTTAGAAATTCATTGAAAAACAATCTTTGTTACATTTAGGAGGAATAAAAAGTACCAAAAAGGGAATAAAATATTGAATTTAATTATATTCAAATTAAATAAGTTGAGTGAGTTCACAAGAGGGGAATTTGCGGTACTTTCTTGATCTTCTAATAGTACTTTTACAATTTTCTATAATATTGAACATAAAAGCGTAAAATTAAGATATATGGTCTATGTGGGTAAGAATTCAAGGGGTTGGGGGGAGGTTTTTTGGTACTCTTTTGTTCTTCTAATGGTACTTTTTGAATTTTCTATAATATTTAATCTAAAATCATGAGTTTAAATATATATGGTCCTACATGAATGAAAGCGCATAAGATAATACTTTGTGGTATTTTTCGTTATTATATTACTCTTTAAATTTTTTGCAAAAATATTAAAGACGTATTATTGGTCACATTCTTTGCTACTAAAATATAATAATAGAAATAATTTGTTAGTTTTTGAACTTTCGAACGTTAAAGATATAAGAAACTGGTAACTAAAATATTTAAAAAGTTTATTGTACGTAATGCTGAGGGAACACGAATATTATAACTGTTTCCACAGAAGATAGGAATCATAGTTGAAGAAATATAAAAATCTTTTAAATCGGACTTGATTTGAGAAGATTATGATTTTTTGAAACTTTTATATACTCGAGATATTCAACTTTGACACCCTGTAGCTTATCTCGTGCTTTCACAGAGTGACTCAAATATAATTTTCCTAAAAGCTTAGGTCCTCCTCTAAAAATCTTCCATAAATTTTTATTCGATTCGACCACAAGTTTAGGAAATACAGTTTTATTACCAAACATTTTACTTTTGGCCTTACTGTGTGGTATTAAGGATTAATTTTTTGTAAAGACAGCCGGACGGACATAATAAAGCCACCATAAAATCTTGTAAAAATTTACAGAAAATGGTGTGTTATTATCTAGCATTATAGCTTCCATTTCCATAAAAATTTCATGGCAATAGAATAAATAAATTCTGAGATATTAATAAAAACGTTGTGATAAGTAATTTATAAAATCGTTTTTTATTTTTTTTTTTAATATAAATATAAAATTTGGGTAAAAATCAAAGCAATTTGATGTATTTATTTTGTATTTAAGAAAATTAATTAATTTTTTCACTTTTTACGTATCAGAAGTAAAATCATTACAAAAGAAATTTTAGTATATTTCACTTATAATTCAACCCAAAGGCTTGAATTTTCTATAGCAGCATTAATTTTGATACACAACTATATTTTAGTAATATCTGCTATTTTATTTTTTAATCTTGGCTTTTTTATTCATTAGTTAGACCTTGTAAATGATAAGATTTTCCAATGCTAACTTATACGGAAAAGATTTTCTCGAAAATCGCAAAAAATCGCAAAACGAGACAATTTGGAAAATATAGCCCAGATATATGTTTATTTATTTCCATTGAGTTTTTCTTTACCAATTTTAACCAAAAACTTGCAGGTCTAATGAAACGTAAAATTTCATACGAATCCAACTTCATTTTGGGCTTTGTAAAACAAACTGTATTTTTCTAAGATGACAAAAAGTTTTAACTGATTTCATATTCAATAATAAAAGTACTTATCCTAGGATCTATTTTCCATAAAAAACTTATTTAAAAATTGTTTTGCTCAATAATTATAAAGTATTGAAAACTGTTGAAAAAAGGTACCTCTTTTATACATATTTTAAATTTGCTTAAGAAACTGAACTTTGACCTGTTGTATTATGAAGACGAAACAGTAAAAGTAGGAAAAGACTTCATTTTTTGGCGTTTTGAAGTATTTACTACAAAACTACGATAATTAAAACACAAATATACGATTTTGAATGTTTTCTCTAAAATAAAATTTTCTTTAACAACATATAATAATTTTATACTTTTCTGAAAGGTATCTTCATAAAAAAGACTTTAAAATAAAAACAATCCCAATAACCCATTTTATATGAAAGTTTTGACTTTAGTCTATATTTTCTCAAATCCCAAAGCACGAATCGGCAAGCGGAATACAGTTTAAGAATCTGTTATATAGAGGACTTCGGAAAAATGTGGATTTTATAGCCGAAAATGTGAAAAAAAACATTTTTGGGAATTATGGGATTCCTTTTATCAAAATCTTAAAGTTTTTTTTCACTTTCTCATTTTATACGATAAAGTGTACATCCACCGAAAATTTTTTTAGATATCTGTAATAACAAAGATTTTATTACATATAAAATATTTATAGTTTCTCAAAAAAAAAAAACACTTTTTTACAAAAATATTACTTTAATTGCAAAAATCAGAAAAAGTATAAATTCGATTTTTTTCATCTAAACTACATTGTTTAGCTGACATAATTCTTCGTTATACAGAAGAAGATTGAAATCAATATCTTTTACAGACTCGAAATTATGCCACTTTAAAGTTTATTAAGTCATGAAAAAATATTTGAAACTGGAGAAACAAGCTGGCAAGCGATTAAAAAACTTGTATGTCAGAGGTACCCAACTTTGAGCCCCTTTAGCTCCAACCAGCCGATCAGAAGTTACAGATTTATTTCCAAAAAATTTCGATTCTGCCCCACTGTGTAATGTTTATATAATTAAAAAGAAGCATAAATATTAAGTCTGAAACCAATTGAATAATGACAATAAAAATTGACAGAGTTAGTAGGGAATCACATATATCATTGCCATGTTTTTAAACCATATTAGTGGTATAATTACGTCTGTCCGCACGTCCGGCACAGAAACAATTTTAGGTAGACTCCTAATCACCGGAAATCATGTTAAAAGATCCGGCTTTAAATTTGCACTGCAATTAATTATTATTATTTTTTTTTAACTTTGTATTTAAATTATTAAAGCTAATTTTATATATACAACATTAAAGTATAATTAAATCATTAAACCTGTAATACTTAAAAAAACTGATTTTGTTCTTTATATAATTCTCCAAATTAAATTTAAAAATTCCTCATATTTTATTCTAAAAAAAAAAACACACATACATACACCACATAATAAATTATGTAGCTATTTTTGCTGTCTATAATTTTTCTTCATCAAATATGAAACCGTATTATAATCATCATCATCAGCATCATCACAAAAAAAAACTTTTCCAAAAAAAAAAGAACAGAAAAAGTATAAGAGTATGGAAAAAAAAGAAATATGAGTGGTTCTAATAAACATTGTCAGTCAACACACTTTGCATTTAAGTAATGTTTTATTTTCTTACATTTTACAAAAAAAACATTGATCCTTTTGCTAGCCCGGCAACAACATGCTTGTCCATTACTGGTACTACAACCCAGCAGTCTATGATGTCTGTTGCGTACAAGTTACCTAACCGACTAAATTAGGGTACCTACTAGACAATTTATTAGCTACGTGACTAGTCACTTTAACATGGGCTTGTTCTAGGAGAAAGTCTATTGACACCTCAACGACTACATGGTGTCACTTTTTTGCACACACAATCACCTCCACGAAGGGTCAATAAAATATCAAATAGGCACTTCCTCGACTACGAGGTGGCCCTTTTTACATATCGAATCACCTCAACGACTACAAAGTGGCTACAAACATTAATGCGCATACAACCATCACTTACAGTGAGTCAGTTTAAAATTTTTGACATTTTCTTGGTGTCTTCTTCCCGCTTACTTTAGAGTCAGTAAAGCGGCAATTCACTTATTTGTGACCGTTGGAGAGCGTCAGGTGACTATAAAACAATGAATGTTATTGTGTAAAAGCGCGTTAATTGTCACTAAAAAAAATGCTGGGAACTTAAAATTGTTAGCAGCATAATATTTTGTATGTAGGGGCCTCCCAGGCCTCCCCCTTTAAACAAGCGTGAATAAAACTTGAAACCAATTAATTATGCACATGCAAACAATTTTGTAATGATACTTTAGAGACAGCTCAACTTTTTTTCTGCTTTTTGTTTTCTACTCAAAATACTTTTTGCTTTTTTGTGGTTATTTTTAAGGAAATTTTTTAGTAAACTGAATAAAACATGATTTTAATGAAAATTGTGTTTTTATTTTTATTTTATTTTTAAGCAAGAATCCTTTGAGATTTTTTGAAGAGCTCATGATATCGCACTTTTTGTTAAGAATATGGTAAAACAAGAGGTTTTCTTTGCTAACTAGCAGCTATTAATTAATCAAAAGACCACAAAATTTTTTGATTTAAAAAGATTTTTAAGTAAATGAGGAAATGTATAGTGAAGTAATTTAATAGTAAAATGCGAAAAAATAGAAATATTTTGGAAGACAAAAATTTAACTACTGATTCTGTGTTTAGGATAAGAAAATAAATCTATTCTCTTTTATGACACAGAAAAGAACAAAAACCTATAGACCATTTTCCACATCCAAAAATTTTTATCAGAAATATTTATTTGTTGCCGCTATTGAACCACTGTCTTCTTATATGTAACATATTTAAATATACGTAAAGACTTGAGGGAATACATTTTTTTTTTAATAAAACCAACACGTTTATGTTTGTTGTGCTTTTTGAAACTGAAGGTGAATTATTTACACGAGCCAGGAAATTATCTCTAAAGAATTCTTATTATTATTAATTATTATATTTTTTTTTTTGAAGAATAAAATATAAGATTAATTTCTTTATGATAAGATTATAAATCTTTAAGTCAAATTAAAAATAATATAACAAATACTTAAATATGTACGAGAAATATTTTAAGGCAATAATTAGGTCATAATAATGATCTTTCTTATGAAAACATGGACTCCTTTTATTTTACAAGGTAATTTAAAAAAAAAAAAAATAATAAAAGAGCACGGTATTTCTTCAACAAATATTAATAAAATTATTTTTAAAATAAATTTATAATGAATTTTTTTTTTTTTTTTTTCATGTACATAGATCGTAAAGATATTGGATCAATGATAAGACTTGTCGGCAAAAAAAAATTCTCCCTTAAAGACGAATAGTTGAATCTGATGGATTATGACGTGATATACACGAATCTAATTTCAGTTCTTTTTTTTCCATCAGGTCCGGATTTTACTATGGGCCTAATGTCTAATATTATGACGTGATATACACGAATCTAATTTCAGTTTTTTTTTTCCATCAGGTCCGGATTTTACTATGGGCCTAATGTCTAATATTTCGCCCATAATAAGGCCATTACTCTAGTATATTTTACTACAACTCAAGAACGGCGTGCACGCTTGACATAAGTTATATACCACACAAACTTCAAAAAACATCAAAAATATTTCAGTTTATCATCTTTATCTTAAAGCTGGTAATGCTGCGAATAAAATAAGGCATAATAAATAAGGCATCATCATCAAATTGATGCACAAGTCTTGATTTTATTCACAGTTGTTATGAATAACCACAATTAAACAGTGACAAGCTAAAAAAGAATCTGATTTTACCTTTTTATACTCTTCACCACAGGTGTAAAGAGTATATATAAGTTTGTCATTCCGCTTGTAAATTCTACAATATTTATCTAAGACCCCAAAAACCACAAAAAGCAAAAAGTATTCTGGATCCTTATTGATAGGGGAGTCGATATAAAGATGTCCGTCTGACCGTCTGTCTGTTGAAATCAGTTTTTTGAAAGTCCCAATTATCGGATATATATGTTTTATACATCAAATTGTAGGAAATATTCCTTAGAAAATCGCCAATAAAAATGAGCAAAATCGGTTGATAAATAACTGAGATATCGGACAAAAAAAAACGAAGATACTCCCAAAAAATCGTATTTGTTGTCGGCTTTTCTCAGCTCCTATACAAGCTAGCGACTTCGTTTTTGCACGAAAAATTCAAAATCTTTCTTAAAATTTTTTTCTGGAAAAAAAATCGGTCCACTATATTCCAGATATCGGCCAAAACGCATTTTTAGACTTTTTGAAGTTCCTATATAAGCTACGGGTTTTGATATTAAACAGGTTGGTCATAAATATTTTTACAAAATTTTGATTTTTTAATCAACCAAATTCGTCCATACACAACCGAGTTATGGGCCAAAAACAAAAAAAAAAAAAAAATGTTAATAATATAAATACACAGAAAAATATTTATATTAAGCATTGTTTTTTTTTTTTTTTTTTTTGTATGGGCAAGTAGTTTAGTAAGCGACAGCAGTAATATAATGATTTACATTGTTGTTCTTGTTGTTGTTTATATGTAAAATTTTATTATTTGTCGGTAAGACGGTATTATGATGTCGCTAAGATGGTAATATGGTAATATAGTACATAATATGGTAATATGGTGAAGGGTGCCGAATCTTTTTTAATTTCCGAATAATTACGGAAATATTAACTGAACAAAAAATTATGTGAATTTATCTAATTTGGACAAACCGTTCTCTAGTTATTCAAGTGAGACTACCTAAAGGCGGGGTTATAGTAGTCATCAGGAAAGCAGGGAAAGTTTAACACGTTATATTCCATCTTATCCAACAATTTTTTATTTAAGGCAAAAAAATATATATTGTTTTAAACACCATTGTCCACTTAATTGTAAGTGTACGTGGGTATTTTCACTTGACTGTGAATGAATTCAAGATTTGTGCATCAATTTTGATGATACGTAACTTCATTTACTTTTCAAATGAAATTTTTGTAAAAAAAAAAAAAAAAAAAATAAATTTTACATTGAAATTTATTTCGGACAGATTTCGAAAATAACTCCGAAACTATTGATCAGATAAAAATTGGATATTAGAACAACTTAAAGTCATTTTTATACCACATATTTTGGTTTATATACATATTGTTTAGTACATATTGTTTATTTTAATACTGTGAAAAAATTGTGCGATTTTAGAAATTATTTTTTTGATTCCAGTAGTTTTTTTCTTATTTTTTTCTTTATAAAGCATTAGACAGTAGGGTAGAATTGACAATTTTTGGAAAAAATTTGTAACTGCGGGAAATTTGTAGAAATTGGTGCAATAGTACCAGTCCCTCAATATCATTTGAGTAGCAATTGACACCTAACAGCCACCAAAGTTCCAGTTGAGAACCAGATAAGTAAAAGTAACATGGGTTCGATTCGGGGTGCCGTCATCGACATTAACAAAAAAAATAAAAAATTAAAATATTTTAAAAATATACAAAAATAAAACAATTTCCAATTTTTTTTTTTTTAATCGCATTATATTTATTAATACTGAATATGCCTATTTGAGTTAGTTCTGTGACCTGTCGCAACACTGATTAAAAAGGGTGAATTTCTGCCTCCTAGGCCAATGTCATGTTAAATTAATAGGTCCAACTCATACAAAGTGTTAGAACTAGAACCGGTCCCTATCACTTTGAAACATGTTTTGTGATAGTTCTTTTCCCTCTAGAGTTCTAATCGGCTAGTTGGATTTGCATAACATTTTACATAGGCATAGCAATTTTAAGTTTGGAAGGAGGATCCTACATACATTTCGAAAGCGATGCAATGGCCTTCAAAACAGGATACTAAAGGTATGTTCAAACTAGTCAAATATTTAACAAAAAATACATTTTTATTTCATTTTGTTAAAGAATAAAATTATCTATATCTACTATATCAAATAAAGGAATTTTGAAATCGATATCTTTATTGAATCCAAAAATAAACAATTTTGAATTTGAAAATTTGTAAAAATTAACAAAAAGTCGGACAGAAGGACGGTCATTAAATTTCCTTAAAACAATTGTAAAATTCAAAAAATTATTTTTTTTACTTATTGATCAATATAAAACCAAAATGCGAATGTTAAAATATTGATATCACCTTTGCCAGATTAAAGCGCCATTTTGGATCCCTTTTACCTCAATGTGTGCCTGTTTGTATGCTGAGATAAATTTTAAAATTTTTGCAAAACTAGAAATTTCACTAAAAATATTTTATTAAAAATAAATGGCTAAAACATTATTTGAGATAAAACATTTCCATTTATAAAAAAAATTAATGAATCGATTAATCTAGAAAAGAAAATTTTATTTTATTTATTTTCAAAAGGTGGTCTTATATGTGCAACATTGGCAATTATGAATTTTGAAATCGATATCTTTATTGAGTCCAAAAATAAACAATTTTGAATTTGAAAATTTGTAAAAATTAACAAAAAGTCTGACAGAAGGACGGACATTAAATTTCCTTAAAACAATCGTTAAATTCAAAAAATTATTTTTTTTATTTATTGATCAATATAAAACCAAAATGAGAATGTTAAAATATTGATATCCCCTTTGCCAGATTAAAGCGCCATTTTGGATCCCTTTTACCTCAATATGTGCCTCTTTGTATGCTGAGATAAATTTTAAAATTTTTGCAAAACTATAAATTTCACTAAAAATATTTTATTAAAAATAAATGGCTAAAACATTATTTGAAATAAAACATTTCCATTTATAAAAAAAAAAAATTAATGAATCGATGAATCTAGAAAAGAAAATTTTATTTTATTTATTTTCAAAAGGTGGTCTTATATGGGCAACATTGGCAATTATGGACCAATCGTTATAATTACATTTATCGTGAAGATGTTAGACTTTACTATGTTAAGAATTACGTACACAGTTTTTTCATTAGGACGGCAAATTTTGTCTCAAATGGATTTCAAATGTAAAAAAATTTCGTCAGCATATTTTTGATCACATTGTTTACATGGGCATATAACTTAGTTGATGTGCAAACATAGCTAAAGGTATACTTTAAGGTGCGGAGTCCGAAAATTGTTTTTGTGCATTAAACACATAATAATCCCACAACCTATGATGATGTGGGGTATAAATATATTAAAAACAACCACATTTTTTTTCCAAAATTCTTGAATCGACTGGTCTTGTTTGCAGTTTTATTTTAATATAAATAGTTTAAAAAAAAAACAACAAATAAACTATAAAAATCTTAGAACGAGATGATTCATAGAAAAAAATTCTCATATAAACAAATATATTTAATCGTGTATATCAAAATGAATCTCCACATATTTAATAGTTGACATTTTTATTATCAAAAATACTGATAAGATATGAAGATGCATACTTATAAAGATAAGTTAATTCATTCATTATCTAATTTAATTCAATTTAATTATGGTAAGGCCTAATTTTTTTAAATTTAATTACCAGCTGCTTAAGTTTTACATTAATTTTGTTAATAAATTTTATAATTATTTTTTTCCAATGCATTATTTTTTCTACTTTCAATTTAAAAAAAAAAAATATAAAATATAAAAATAATGGATTAATTGTTTTTTTAAGTCCTCCTAACTATTCCCTACTTGCTTTAGCCACATAAATATGATGGTCATAAATAAAACAGCTTAATGTTGAAAATCCTTATTTGTCCCTTTTAGTTTTCATGGCAAATCCTTTAGAAATGTTGCTCTTGATTTGTTTTATAAAAGAAATAAAAACTCACAATAAAATTGCATTTAAAACAGAAAATCCTTTATAAGCACATACACACTCAAACTACAGAGAGGGACATATAGAGAAAGAGAAACAGAAAAGGGAACACATATGGAAGGATAATGAACTCTCAATCAAAGTTCTAGTGAGGATTTATTGACACACATGTATACTTACGCAAAGACAAGTAAATAACTCTGTAAGTAAAAAAACTTAACCCTTTGAGGGCTAAAAAATATAAGAAAATATTCTCTCTACAAAACCAGTATTTATGTTTATGATATTTCTTAATTACAAATTTATTTTCAGATTAATATTTTTCTCTTTTAAATAATTTCTATTTTATTTATTTCTCACTATGGGTTAATTTCTTAAAAAAAAAAAAAAAAAATAACATTGAACTTTTAATTTATTTTTTGTTCATACTTCAACACAAAATGTATTACAATTTGTAATTTATTGTAAGTATTTTTGCAACAAAATCTTTAAAAATATTTTCTTTCTTCTTTTGTATTTAACACAAATGATTGAATGTTTCAATTTGAAATATTTAAAAGATTTTTTACGCAATTTTAAAGTGCAAATAAACATAAACCAAAACTTTCAGTTAATGCTGAGATTTTCTTTAAGGACCAAGAAATAAATATTTACTTGGCTAATAAAAGGAAAATGACATTAAATTAAATTGTCTAGAAAAAAATGTTGAATAGTCTGCAAATATTTCTACTGAATATTTTCTATGAAAGAAAACAGAAAAAGGGAGACGGCAATAACCTTTAAAAAGAAATATTTTAAAAAATAAAATAAAACTAAGTGAAAATGTTTGACAAGATTGTAAAGAATATATTTTTTTGGGAAAAATAGCAAAAAAAAAATCAGTTTAAAGCACTTTAATAATTATATTTAATTACCACAATTAAGAACTATTGATAAAAATTAAATTATTGTTAAAAAAGTGATTACACTGCACAGTGGTTCCAAAACGCTTTTTTTTTTTTTTTTGGAAATAATTCAGTAACTAAAGAACCGTTAGAGGAATCTCAATAAAATTTCACATGGTCAGAGCTGAGGTGTTTTCGAGTTGATTTGGAGGAGTACAGACCCCTAGCGGGTCAGGGGAGAAGTGGGTGGCCCTCCAAAGTTGCCCATCTCGGGTATGTCATTTTTTAAAAAAAATCGTCAAAAATTAATTTATGATATGACAGAAAAGAAATTTTACATATGGATAGTCCTTGTAAATTTCTACAAAAAATATGCTTACATGTATAGGTTATCTCTTTTAGTTTAAGAGATATTCGGGTTGAAATAAATATTTACCTCATTTTTAGCCTCGCCTTTTTTAGGTTTTTAAACTTGGCGGGCTTAATTTTTCCCCTAGAATTTTTTTAAAATGTTTGCCAGATTCCCTATAAAATTCTAAATAATATTACTGCAAGAACCATATAATTATATGAATCAGTTAAAAAGTTATATTAATCTAAATTTTGGAACTTTAAAACAATTTTACATTTTTTGTGTTTTTTTCCAAAAAGGTGGCAATATTTATTCAGTGATAAAATTAGTTTTTTGTTCTTAGCTTTATCATTTTTTTAATGTTTTCAAAAGAAATCTTAATGTAAATGCTTGTAAAGTAAATCCGGAGGAGTTAGGGACAAAGGTCTGCCCACGAGCCCTATCCAAATTTAGTAAATTTTGGTATTTAGCTTTTTCTTTTTTGTTATGTTCTCAAATCGCAAAGCTGAGATCGACTTAAAACTATCTTAATTTTTTAGCTCTATATGTGAGGTATGCACCCAAAAAGTATTTTCTGACGGGGGCCCCTTATAACGACAGGGTGGCCATTTCGATGGAAAAAAGTAAATTTTTGAAAGAAGCTTTCCCCGAACTGGAAGTTTGGGTATTTTGGAGTAAGAAAATGGGAATTTATTTGTTTCTTCTTTTAAGGACAATTTGTTTTATATTGTATTAAAATTTTATAATGATAGCTTAATTGATGTAGATTTTATTTAAGTTCAAATATTAAATTTTTTTTTCGAAAAATAACATTAAATACAAAAATTTTTCGTTTTTTGATTAATTTAATGAAAAAGTTTATTTCAGATACTTATTATTTACATATTATTATTTTCTAAGTAATATCCTTTCCAATGATACCAAATACTTGCATAAATCCTTTACACCATCGTTTAAATACTTACATTGTTACACAGTGTGCCGACATTTTCCAATAAATTGAAGTTAAAAACGAGTTACACTTTTCTCTTGAATTCTAATTATATAAAATATTAAATTTAATAATAAATGTTATTTTTTATTAAATTTAAATTATATTTATTAATAAAAATGTTTTATGAGTACATGGCAACACATGGATCTCTTGTTTGGTAGACCGCTACTAGTAAGAGATACGTGGTGGATCAACTTTACAGGATACAAAGATTCGCTTCCATTGGCAGGTGCATTACGTACTAGTCATTCAGAAGCTCTGAACACTATATTGCACCTAACACCTATAGACCTACACATTATTGAATCATCAGCCAATAGTGCTATAAGATTATCTGCAACGGAAAGCTGGAGATCAAGAATATATGGACACGCGTGGATATTAAGTTTAATACCCCCGCAAGTCAATAAATCTACCGACTATATGATTCCCCAAATGGAGAAATACTATTAAAGTCCTATTCCCCACCAGGAGCAAATGGAGAAGGGGAAATCTTCTTGAACAATATGGAACTAAAATATACACTGACTAACGATCTTGGAATTAGACACCCATATTGACTCCGTGATGAGGCAAGCGTATTCCAAACGGAAATACTAGCGATCAGAGAGGCGTGTAAACTAATTTGCGATAGAAATATTCAAAGGAATATTGGTTTATTTGTTGACAGCCAAACGGCAATTCTACTTCTATTCTAGTCAGACAGTGTAAAGAGGAACTGCTAGGACTAAGTCGAATGTATGACATTACTATAGTCTGGGTTCCTGCGCATAGGGATTACTATGATAATGAACAGGCAAACGAATTGGTCCGGACAGGCTCTGCTATGAATGCCTTCTTATCGGTTTCTGTCGCAATCCCGTTAGGATCAGTCAAAAGCACAATCCAAAAACAATAGATTTTGCAATAAAAATTCATAGACATATGTTTCAATTCAATTTTATTTTTTATAATTTAATTTAATGCTTTACTTTAATAAATATTTAATAATTTTTTTTTTATGAATACATGGCAACACTGATTCTACGGCAGAAAATTTCTCAGTTAATATACGTGAACATGGTTATTTAATAATATAAATCTATATATTTGTTTAATTTATTTAAGTTTTTAATTGAAAATTCCTATTGTAGTTATATTTTCACTAAATTGCGAATAAACTTGAAATTTTTTAACCGATTTAAATAAATTATGGCTCATTATGTTTGTAATATAAGTTGTTTTAAAATCAAATTTTTAAGTATACACTATTTTAGATTTTTAATGATTTTTTAAAAAAGAAAATTTTGTGGAAAAATTTCTTTGTTTTTATATATATATATTTTTTTTTTAATATTTGCGAAACTATAAAGCAAATAAAAAAATGTTATCAGTATAATGTGAAGCTTATACAAATTAAAATTTTTTGGGTTTCTATTAAACCAAATCAGAGGTTTCGTTCTCGAGATATCATATTTTAAGAGTTACTTAAAGTTTTTTTAATTTTTTTAAAAAGTTTTTATTTTCAAAAAATCTTTACAAATTTAAAATGATTGAAAATGCTTTTAATTCTCTGTTGTAATAAAGCAGAATATGTTGCCAATAAAACGAACTACATTTCATTAAAATTGGTTAATAAATGCTGACTTTATTAGAGATTGAGTAAAGCTGTTTAATTAAAAATATATATATTTTCTTAACTCCTATTTAATAAGGTGCTTTCACTGAATTGCAAATAAAGTCTACAGTTTTCAATAGATTTTGATGAAATATGGTTCGTTTTGTTTGTAATATATCTTGTTTTAAGTAAAATTAAAAATTTAGCATTCCGAACTATTTTACATTTTTCATGATTTTTTGAACATTAAACATTTTTTTAAAAATTTTAAAGATATTTTATTTTTTCTTTAAACAATTTTGTTTATATCTCCTAAACCAATGGATAAAACAAAATAATGCTGCAAGTATAATTTGGAGCTAAATGTTAATTAATTTTTTTATTGTATTTTTAAACAAAAACAAAGATTTCGTTCACGTAATATAATTTTTTATCAGTTTCGAAAAAAAAAATAGATAAATAAGTTTCGCAAAAAAATAAAAAATTTCATTTAAAAAAAATCTTAAAAATTTAAAATAACCGAAAAATGGTATTATATCCCCTTTATCATAAGGCAGAATATCTTAGAAATAAAACGAGCTTTAATTTATTGAAATCAAGTATTTACGTTATTGAGTGAAGGTGTGTAATTAAAAAAATATAATGAGATACTTTAACTGAAATACGTATAAAGTCAACATTTTTTAATCGATTTTAATGAAATGTGGCTTATTTTGTTGACAATACATCTAGCCTTAAGATAAAAATAAAATTTTTTTATTACAAGTTATTTTTGATTTTTTACAATTTTTTGAAAATCAAAAAATATTTAAAGATTTTTTTTTTTTTTTTTTTCTACAAAATTTTTTTTTATATCGCCAAATTCATTAAGCAAATCAAAATATGATATATTCAAAACTTGGAGTTAATATGAATTAGAATTTGCTGTTTTTTTATTAAACCTATCTGATTTGGTTTATTAAAAAACCAGCAAATTCGAGATATATTACAATATGTGAAGCAACCTCATTCATTTTTTGTATAAAAATTTG
Organism: Protophormia terraenovae; assembly: GCA_951394005.1. Lineage (NCBI taxonomy): Eukaryota > Metazoa > Arthropoda > Insecta > Diptera > Calliphoridae > Protophormia > Protophormia terraenovae. Next base: position 134,232,026 of record OX596074.1, read on the forward strand.
ATTCAAAAACTAAAAATAATTAAAGAAAAAAGTAGGTACATTAATAGCTACAAACTACATTTGTAGCTATTAAAAATTAGTAACTTATTTCTTTAATATAAAGAATACTTAACATTTCATTAAAATATTATAAACATAAAATTTTATATTAAAAAAAAAGAATCAGTTTAACAACTCATTTTAGACAATTTCTATTTAAAATCATTATTACAAATATTTCTTATTTTTTTTTATTACTTAAATTTCTTTATAATATTTATAAGTGGTCATTAAATATCACTTTACAATGCTACAAAAGTCAATACCCTTTTCAAAAATAAAAAATAAAAAAAAAAAAACAGAAAGAAAAAACCGACAAACAAAATACTCATTTAATTGATAGATCTAACTAAGGTTATTTTTCTCACAACAAAAACAAAAAAAATGTTTATAGGAAGATTTTCATTTTTTGGAAAGTTTAATAGTTGGTTAAAAAAAAAACACAACAAACAAACAAAAAGACAAAGTTTAAGTTTATTGTCTTTTTTTTTCTAAATTATTATGATGGGTCATTGAGAGGGTCAATAAAATTGTTTACATCTAATACATCTTATTTTTTTTAACAAAACAAAAAATAATATGATAAACATAAAACCGCCTTTTAAACAAATTTAATGGTCATTGAACCCCTTTTTTTATTATTGGCTTACCCTAGAAGCCGTATTACAAAAAAAAAAAATAATAGTTATAAAACTTTTTTTAATAAAATTCCTTTAAATAAATTATTTTGTAAATATAAAAGTTATATATAAAAGTTGTTTTTGATTACTTACCCACTTTACGACGCGCGCGCCAAAGCACGGGCGGTGCTGTATTATTGGGAGAAGCCAGGGTGACGTTTTTTAAAATTTACAAAGTACTGAAAAAAGAAGAGATAAGAATAAATACATTAGTTTGAAAAGGAAATTTATATTAAAAGATAACTGAAATATATAGGACTTATTACATTAAACATAATTTTGTAGTTATTTTAAAAATTTTGAAGGTTTAGTAAAGGAGTGATTCCATGTCAAAACGGACAGCAATCGGACTTGACATCTCCGATGTCAATTAAATTCACTACAGATATTGGCAATTGGAAGTATTTCCCAAATCATCAAATTTTGGACTCATGCCCCTTTCCGGTCCAAAAATATGACGGTTTAAAAAACGAGAAAAACCTAAAAAATTTACAAAGGTGCATTTTTTAATTGCTAATAACTTCTAAACTATAAACGGTAGTTATCTAGTTTTAGTTTCATAATAAACATCAAAAATATTACCTTTATAAAGATATTTATACATTTTTTATAAATCAAAAGTTTAAAGGCCAAAGTTGGACAAATAATTATACTTCAAAAAACGGTATTTTTGAAATATAATGAAATATAATTCTGAAAAAAATATATAATGTTGACGTAACTTTTCTTCCTACGCACGGAAAATTTCAAGTTGGAGTCTCATTTAGTTTAGAAGTTATGGACCAAAATAAAATTTAATTACTTACAACTTCTGAACTATCTTCTATATATATAAAAATTAATGTGGGTTTGTTTGTATGTATGTATGTATGTATGTATGTATGTATGTATGTATGTATGTATGTATGTATGTATGTATGTATGTATGTATGTATGTATGTATGTATGTATGTATGTATGTATGTATGTATGTATGTATGTATGTATGTATGTATGTATGTATGTATGTATGTATGTATGTATGTATGTATGTATGTATGTATGTATGTATGTATGTATGTATGTATGTATGTATGTATGTATGTATGTATGTATGTATGTATGTTTGTATGTATGTTTGTTTGAAGTCTATAGCCGCCTAAACGGCTAAACCGATTTTCTTGAAACTTTCACAGTGTGTTTCTATATTCCTGGAAGGAAAATTGGAAATATTCAAATTTCTCATGTTTCTATTAGAGAAATATTTGATTAAAATTGTGTGAGCACTTGTTTATTTTGCAAATGTTTTGTTATTGAAAACTGAGTATATAAAATTTTAAAAAATGTCAACTGCAATTAAATTAATTAATTAAATTAATGTGTGTTTGTTTGTTTGTATGTATGTTTGTTTGAAGTCTATAGCCGCCTAAACGGCTAACCCGATTTTCTTGAATTTTTCACAGTGTGTTCCTATATGCCTGGAAGGAAAATAGGCTACTTTTTATTTTGAAATTCCATGTGGGCGAAGTGCCACGCCCACTTACTAAATAACTATTAAAAGTAGTATATCTCGGAAACTGGTAATACTAGAGTCCTTAAATTTTGCACGAACAACTTTGACACCTATATGAACATTCTGGAAAAAAAAAAATAGGCGAACTAGCAATAGGAGGTGTGGCACATCCCACGCCTAATATTGCTTGCCAATACTAAATGCCGTAAATTTAGGAAACTATAACAGTTACATTTCCCAAATTTTGTACAACAAACTTAAGTGTCAATGTTAACATTTTGTGCAAAAATGGGCGGAAAAGAAATAGTGGGCGTGTCATCTCTCATATAAAGTTAATACCAAAATTTTTGTATCTGGGAAACTATAAAAGTTAGAGAGCTCAAATTTTGTACGACTAGCATTAGCTTCAATATGAATATTTTGGACAAAAATTGGTACACTAGCAATAGTGGGCGTGGCACCTCCTATATAAAGAAAATATTAAATTATCATATCTGAAAAAATATAACATTTAGAGTTCTAAAATTTTGTCGGAGCCACTTTGGTATCAATATTAATAAGTAAAATATGGGCGGACTAGAAGTAGGAGGCATGGTACCTCCCATATGAATTAAATGCAAAAATTCGTATATCTGGGAAACTATAGGAGTTGGAATGCTAAAATTTTGCACAAAGAATTTTGACATCCATGAAAACATTTGTCTAATAAATTAGCGGATTATGGGGGTATGGTCCCTCCCATAAAAATTAAATACAAAAATTAGTACATCTGGGAAACTACTAGAGCTTGAATTTTCAAATTTTGCACGGGAAACATCTATCTATGGATGGGTGGCGAAGCACACCGGGTATTAGCTAGTACACAATAAAATTTAAATTTTAGTATCAGTTTAAATATTAAGATATTGTCTTCAAAATTATGTAAGGTAAATTTATTTAGTTTGAAAGTTCAAAGGTCAAATTTAAACTTATTGAAATTAAATCTTTATATCTCCAAAAACGACATTTTGAAAATTCGTGCAATTGGACACTCATTTAGTTTAGAAGTTATGTAACAAAATATAAACCAAAGTCAAATTTTGTATATAAAATTTCATATTTTTTAAATAAAAAAAAAAAATAATAAATTAAATTAATTTTTGTAAATATTTTAAATTTTTACATACAAAAAAAAATTGCTTTTTACTATATTTTGCTTACACTGTAATCATAATTTTACTCAGACTTTATCTGCTCATTTCTATTAGTAGATTAGTGGAACTCACGTAACTTCTTTTTAGTTCTATCTAAGACTTCCTTAACGTAGGGTCTACACGAGAGAGTTTTCTATCATAACAAACGTCAAATTCTTATCATGAAAAGATTTTATCACGTGTGCACCAAATTTAATTATATCATTCCAGCGTTATAATATAATTATTAGAGCTCATTCGAAAATTAATTTGATTTGCTATCAAACGTTATTTTGTTTTTGTATTTTGCTAATTATTAAATTTTAATAATATTCTCCGACGAAAACCAAAAAAAAAAAAAATAATTTGATTTATTATAATAAAACTTTATCTACGAGATCTCTCCATACATGCTGATATAAACAATAAAATTCAGTATCTCTGCCGATATTTTGTTACTTATTAAGATATAAAAAACTCTCGTGTAGACCCTACGTAATATTGATCGGTGAGAATGATCACATTATTATTAAATTTATGTAAAAATGAGATTTAAATTATATTAGATTTTATGTTGGATGTTAATATGTTTAAGAAAATTGTTGGTTAGAATAATGTTCTGTACGGATATTATTGTGTTACATACGTATGTGTAGTTGTGCATTATGTAGGGAATGGCATTCAGCTACGATATGTATTTTTTTTTTAGAGGTGAATTGTTGCAAAAGGGATATGTTGGTTGTGGATCCCTGGATAAAAGGGAACTATCGGTAAATCTGGTATGCGTTAAACGAAGATAGGTAAATATTTATTTTGTAGACAATTTGTTGTGGTTGGGAGATTAAGTGGTATTTTATGGGGATTGATGTTGCTATATATAGGTGGTAGTAATTTTTTCATTTACTGATGATCGAAAAGTTAAGATTATTTAGAGAGGATCTAGTTATATAATAACACAGGTCAACATTAAAAAAGTATCTGGAAAATGATGTTGCAAATATTGTAGGTATAGTCATCCCAATCATCAGGAACATTTACAGTAATTTTAATTGAAAATTTCCAATTACAATTACAATGTAATTGAAAATAATTGTAATTAATTACACTATTAAATCCTTTTAAATTAAACTTTATCGAAATGCTATTAAAAAAAATTCAACATACGATTTTTATTTCCTGTAATTTTGAATATTCTTAATGCCATACAATAATTATTTTTTAAAAAAACTTATACATTCGAAGTTAATTAGTAATTGAAATTTTCAATTACAACTACATGAAATTGTAATTTAAAAATTTAAATTACAATTAACCTGTAATTGTAATTGAAAATTTCAATTACAAATTATTGCTTAATTGTAATTGTACAAGTAATAGATTACCTAAAGTAATGATTACCCCCCAACCCTGATGTGTACCCATCAAAAGTATGAAACAATAAAAATCTAAATATAAATAACAGAGTTAACAAAAAATTATAAGAAAAATATATCGCGAATAATTCGGCCTAATTTTAACTCCTTTTACTAAATATAGTGTAAAAAGTTAAATAAATCATTTCCATGACGTCCCAATTTTAAAACATATAATGTTTTTATTTTATTTTTCCTTCTCTATAAAATACGGATCCATAATTTACTCTATTACCCAGAAAATTGTATAACCTAAAAATTTCTTAGAGGTACATATTTCATTTGGTCATCAATGGGTTAAAAATTTGACGTGATGAGAAAATATTCATTTGATTTTATACACTGCATCAAGCATAAGGAATAATAATATTGTAGACTTATTCCAGATATAAATTTTTTTTGCGATTTTGTTGACCTGTTTATTTAGACTGAGGAAGGAAAGTTATTAAAGGAAGCTTTTCTGTTTTCTTAGCTGCATAGTCAGCAGCTTCTTTACCATTAATTCCATTGGGTATACAAAAAAGTGTAACTTTTTCCGTCATTTGAATTAAAAGTTGTTGAATTGAAATAATAATTTCGTTTTTATATTTAGTATTTTTAATAGCTTCGAAATCAGACCGACTGTCTGTGCTTACGACAGTTTTCTGGTTGAAGTTTTTTTGTAGTTTGAGAGCTTCACTAAATGCAATGGCTTCCGCATCGAATATTGTAGCGTTTTTGGGTAAAAGTCCGGTTCTTAAGGTAAATAAATTTTCGTCTGAAAATCCGACATTTGTTGTTGTTTTAGATCCGTTTGTAAATTCTCAACTGTTTCTTTTAAATTCGACGAAGGTTTCACTGAAAATTTGTTAGTATTTGCTGGTAACAAAATAAGGCATGTATCTTCAAAATTGATGCTCAAATTGTGATTTTATTCACAGTTAAGTAAATATACCCATGCGACATACAATTGCATAAAAATACAATGGTGGGCAAAAAAAAAAAATAAATAATTAATTTTTTCTTGAAACAAAAAGGTGGACTAGGTGGATTTTGACGAGTTAAACAAGAATCTGCATTCACTTTTATTCTATCACGTACTGATTTTTTTTAGGTGCATGACTAATATCATCACCTTATTCAGCGGTCAAACTATAAAATTCTAGAATGGTTTGTACAATTTAGTTTGTAACTCAAGAACCGTTTACATGATTTTGATAAATGATACACCAAAAGACGCATACGAAAATTATATTCAAGATATGTCAACAATATTTTTTTATTCGCTTAAGAATTTCATAGTTATGGATCAAAATTTTCACCATTTTTAAAAAAAAATAAAATTTTAATTTTTCGCTACTAATTACCGAATAAATACGGAAATATTAGATCACTATATATTGGAGTTTAATTTATCTTAATTGGACAAACCGTTCTCGAGTTATACAAGTGTGACTGCCTAAAGGCAAGGTCATAGTAGTCACGCCCATAAAATAAAATCGATACATGATAGAAAAAAAGTAAAAGCTGATTCTTATTTAGCACGTTAAGTTCCATCTAATTCACCTATCTTTTTTTTTTTTTTTTTTTTATTTAAAAAAAAATAAAAAATAATTTTTTTTTCACCCACTTGTGTATTTTCACTTAACTGTAGGTATGCATTGGCATCCTAACTTAACTGTGAATTCAATCAAGATTTGTGCATCAATTTTTATTTACTCGTAGTTTTGCCAACTTTGAGATAAAGATGATAAAATTAAACATTTTTGATGTTTTCACTTTTAAAAAGAAGTTTTTTTTTCGGACACTTATTTCGAAATATCTACTAAAATATTGAGCATATAAAAATCTTTTTGTAGAACGACTTAAAGCCAGTTTTATTCCACATATTTTGGTGTATTATTTATATAAATCGTGCATACCTTTCTCGAGTTATAATGAAATATACTCAAGTGATCGGCTTATTTAGGACGCAATGTTAGACACGCCCATAAAAAAAATCTCGACCTGATGGGAAAAAACTGAAAGTAGATTTAAGTTTAGCATGCGAAATGCCATCAAGTCCACATATTTTTTTTTTTTTTTTTAAGGAGCACGAAAAAAAATTTTTTTTTTTGTCTACCAGTGTTATTTGTAGGACCTATTTGGATTTTTTTTGAAATTTTTTAATAATTTGTATCACGTACATCTTTTTCGTCACTCATTTTGATGAAAAACACGACAAGTCAACATGGTTGTTACTAAAAATAATTATTGACGTATATTTCCATGATAACTAGATAAAAAAAAAATTAATATTGATTCCAAAAAAAGTTATGAGGCAAAACGAGTGTTAAGATTTTTTCGATCGCACTCCTTACTTATTAATATCGTGCATTTAAATTGAAAGGAATTTTTTTCTTTATTTTTCACTGTGTAATATTATTCAATCTAATTTCCTATTGTAATGCCAGAAGATATTTAAAAACAAGCGCGAATGTTATATTCGGCCCGGCCGAATCTATATACCCAACTTTTCAAACTTTTTCAAATTTTACGTTATATGGGAAGGGAGAGGTAAAGTGGGCGGAACACGCCCATTTTTAGTTTCCGAGTTTATATTGACCCGCGAACTATACGTACAAAATTTCGTTATCGTACATACTTTTATTGAAGAAATATCAGCAGAAAAGTACAAACCGGACACCGTGTGTTTCTAGTTTTTGGCCCATAACTTTTTTGTTTATTAACCGATTTTGCCCATTTTCAATACCAAACAAACCTTATATAAGATAAATATTTGTGCCAAATTTCGTTTGCGCCATTCGAGCCCTATCCTGCTTTCAACAGACAGGTAGACGGACAGACGGACGGACATAGCTAGATCTTTTTGATGGTGGGTATAAAAACCTTTAACGTTCCGATGGGGTAATCCTTCACCAATAACCATGCGATGTACATCAGTCTCTACTGGTCATACTTGACTGATTGTAAAAAAAATGTCTTTCTCTCATTTTATTTATTTAATGAGCAATTATACAAAAGAATAATATAAACAAAAAAATACATATTTTTTTCAATTATTTTATTTAAAAAGTTCATTATATTTTATTTCACACACAACAAAAAAAGAAGCCGTCAATCAAAAAATTTATTAACACGCTTGACTTGTGTTTGCAATTCAAAATTTGACTCTCCATCAAAGTGTTTGTTTTTTTTATATTTTATTTTGCCAATTGATCGTGTCAGCTCACTAAACACACACACATACATACAAACATATCTAAGAATCTCATTAATGAATAAATGCGCTTTTTAATTAAAAAATTACATGCATTTAATGAAAAAGAGCAAAAAAAGGAAAAAAAAAAAAAGAAAAAAAAAACGAAAACAAACGTATGCTGTTATGTCATGTTTCTGAAAGTACTCTAATGCATATTGGGTTGTAAAAAAAAATACAACAAGCATTAAATGCAGTAAAGGAATTTGAAACAAGTATGTAAAAAATTGTCTTTATGCTACAAGAAATAATTATAGGATTGATGGTTGTTTGATATACACAAATTTTAATAACATAAAGAGTGTAATAAAACTGTCATATGTCATAAAAAGGGGGTTGGCTATTTTAATTTTATTTTTTTTTTTTTTTAATTAAATATTATTTGTTAGCCAGTAACCGTTTGATTATATGTTAGAGATGTGATGATGTCGATAATTTATCTCTTTTTTTTTTTTCTACAAAATAACATTTATTTATTAACGTATCATTAAATGGCGCCTAATTGACGTTGGCATGATCACTTTTTTTTTAGCTTTAAAGTGTATTTAAGAATGGTCAATTGTTTTGTTGTTTGTTTTAATTTATTTTTGTAATTTTTTTATTATTGTTATTGCAAATGCCATTGTCTGCTGATAGTGTAAATTGACATGTAATAGCGTAATTTAGTGTAATGAGTTGTTTTTGTCAAACTTGTCTGAGGAATTGTGAATAAATTTTGTATTGTGAATGCAGTAGAAAAATAATTAAAAAAAAAAAAAAAAAAAAAAAAAAAAAAAACTATTTATTGTTTGATTATGGACAGAAGAAAATTTATTTTTATTTTATTAAAATTTATGATAAATAATTTGTTATGTAATAATTGTAATTAGTTTAAATGTTTTGTTTTTTTAATAGTAGTTACATGCATATATAATTAAATAGTAAATATAATAAATGATAAATCATTTAATTAAGTTATTAATTGAAACAACAATTAGTGAACTACTTTTTCAATTAGATTTTATAATCAAAGTACAGTGGGATTATATAAAAACGAATTTATTTACTATAATACAAAATATATATTAAAGCATATCTCGAAAACGACTTGTCTGATTCGGTTAAAAAGTATATCAGGAAATTTTTATTAAAATTGTTTTCAAGCCATTCTTACACAACTTTTTACTACTTCTAAACGGCTTGTTGGATTTACATAAGTATAGCAGAGGACCATAATATTTTTAGCTTAGAAGCAGGATTTAATATCACTTTAAAGTCCTTGATAAAACCTTAAGAATCCTTAATAAATCCTTGCATATACTACTTATCTTATATATTCTTCGATATATATTAATTTAAAATTTTAGCAATCTCAACTATGTTGGTCAAATCTTTTCTTTATATATACCAACATTTTCAACCGATTTTAGAATATTTTCTGTTATTTATTATAGAACAGAATTATCTATTATCTAAGTCGTTATCTATTGAGTAAAAAATAAATGATTTTTATTGGAAAGTTTGCAAAAATTCACAAAGAGATGGACGGAAAAAAAAAAAAAAAAAAAAAAAAAAACTTAGAATTCCAAAAACATATTATTTTTTACTTCTTGTCCAATATAAAAACTAAATCTAAAAATAAATTTATTGATATCACCTTTCCCTGAATTAAGCGCCATTTTCGAACCATTTAACCCAAATGCGCAGACGGACGGACATTGCCATTCCTCAGAAAATATTTTAGAACTCTAAAAATGCATTTTTTTTTTTTTTACTTATAAATAGAAAAAATAAACGTCATCGAATCGAACGTCATTTTTGACGTTCATAATTCAGAAAATGCATATTTTTACTTACTAATAGAAAAATTAGACGTGATCATTAAAGTGTTGATATCAGCTGAATTATGCAAAATTTTCGACCCAAATAACTCTAATTTATAGACGGACGTACGGACATTACCATTCTGCCAAAAAAGATTCTAAGATTTACTTAATAATAAATAAAAAAAAAACAAAACGTGATCATTAAAATTTTGACATCACCTTTCCCTGAGTTTGAAAAATATGCAAATTTATGCCATAACGTAGGGTCTACACATGAGATTTTTATATCATAACAAGTAACAAAACAAAGCTACTACAAATTTTTTGTTTATATTAGTATATATTGGAACACGTAGATGATAAAATTCTAATATATTAAATCACTTATTTTTTTGGTTTTCGTCGAGGAATGTTGTCAAAGTTTAATGGTATTATTTAATTAACGTAAACAAAATGACGTTTGATAGTATAAAATTTCCGCTCAAGCTCTAATATCATAACGCTGCTATAATATTAATAAATTTGGTCCACACGTGATAAACTCTTATCATGATAAAATTTTAACGTTTGTTATGAGAGAAAAATCTCTCGTGTAGACCCTACATAAGGTGTAATAAACAAAAATTAAGCCCTTAAGCAAAGTATACAAAGTAGTCCGACTCTCTTTTCGTATTGTTTCTCTTTCTAATACGGGTGCCGTGTGAATTCCCAGCAGTTTTTTCGGTGTCAATTTACCCGCTTTTGTACAGTAAAGTTCATTTGTGACTACACACCTAACTCATTCAAATGTGTACGTTTTTTTATTCACCCTAACTTCGCATATTTTGTGAGCGATAGTTAAGCTATCACTCCTTTTATTGACCCTTTAGAAAGCGTTGAGGTGGCAATAGCACCATTTGTTGACTCTTTAGAAAGCGTGGAGGTGGCGATTTATACTTTATTGACCCTTTGGTGAGCGTGGCGGTGGCGATTGGTTTTTTCATAGGTCACAAAAACGTCAAAAAAGTAAATAGTTCATCCATTGGCAGTACAGGTTGGGTTACTTGACTAACGGCAATAAATACATGGTAGAACATTTGGCTCTGATGCATCTTTTTTAGACGTGTGTAGTGTCAAATATCAATTTATTGACTCCTTGGTGCTTAACAGAGTCTTTAGGATTTTACTTTGTAAGAAAAAAAGTTAATAATGTTTTTTTTTATATTTTTATGTTATGCGTACTACATTAATTAAATAAGTTTTTTTAAACACGTGGAATACATCCAATAGAAATAGATTACCTCTCAATTATTTTATATAATAAAAAACCTAGTCTTGCTAAGTACAATTTTCAATTTATTAAAGAAAACAATTATTCCGCATTTGTGTTTTTTTTTTTTTTAAATTGTCTTTTTCGTACTAGTCACTTTATCGCCACTTTTTGGTCCTGGGATGTCAATAGACTACCTCCTAGAACATCCCCATGTTAAAGTGACTAGTCACCTAATTGGTGAAGTGACCAGTTAAAAAGATTATCAGGTGACTGACTCAATTTCACCAGTAAAAGGATTCCTATGAATTGACATTTTCGTACTAGTCACTATATCGCCACTTTTTGGTCCTTTGGTAGCAATACACCTCTTCCTAGGACATCATCATGTTAAAGTGACTAGTCAGGTGGTTAGTAAAGTGAATAGTAAAAATGTTTGTCAGGTGACTGACTCAATGTAACTAGTAAAAGGAACGACTTCCAAAGGGTGACTAAAGTGGAAGCAATAGCCACCTCACGCTTACAAAGGGTCAATAAATTAACATGCTCATTAAAACAACAAATAGTGCAATGTATTTAAGAATGCTCTGTGGCTGAGTGGTAAGCGCGTATGACTATAAAACATAACGATGTGAGTTCGAGTCGGGGGTGCCGTCATAAACAAAAATTTAAAAATATAAAAATGAATTAAATTGATTAATATAAAATAATATGAAAAGAAAATGAAAAGAACTTTAAATAAAATATAAATAAAAACGAGAGAAAAAGATATAGTCGGTCAAGCCCGACTATGTGATACCCTACGCCATTGTGTACATTATAATTTGGGGAGGAGTCTTGACTTAGAGTCAAATATGGACCGATACTCCACGTAAAATAAAACATACGAATACAGAATATTACGTTGAAGCTGACATGTACATGAATTTATTCACTTTTGGGTGATTCCCGAAAGAGGGCCTTATATGGGAGCTATGGTAAATTATGGACCGATCTTTGTAAAATTTGGCACTATCATTTATGTTCATATAAAACTTATTTGTGTCGAATGTTAACTTGATACTAACATTTTAATGGGATTTATGCCCGTTAAAGTATTTTCTGAAAAGTGGTTTATATGGGAGCTATGGTTAATTATGGACCGATCTTTTTAAAAATCGGCACACTTATTTAGACTTATATAAAACTTATATGTTCCAAATTTCATTAAAATATTGCTATATTTAAGGGATTTATGATCGTTAAACCCTTTTCCGGGAGGACATTTGTATGGGAGCTAGGTGAAATAATGGACCGATCATAACCAATTTCAATAGGCTTCGTCCCTGGACTATAGGAAACCTGTGTACCGAATTTAACTATATAACTAATTTAAAAATTGACTTTTTCGTACTAGTCACTTTATCGCCACCTTTTGGTCCTTTGGTGCCAATACACTTCTTCTTAGGACATCCCCATGTTAAAGTGACTAGTCACCTAATTGGTAAAGTGACCAATTAAAAAGATTGTCAGGTGACTGACTCAATTTCACCAGTAAAAGGATTCCTATGAATTGACTTTTTCGTACTAGTCACTATATCGCCACCTTTTGGTCCTTTGGTGGCAATACACCTCTTCCTTGGACATCCCCATGTTAAAGTGACTAGTCAGGTGATTAGTAAAGTGACTAGTGGTGCTCTAATGTCGTCAGTCAAGTAACTGGTTTCGGACAGTTACCATTTACTGCAGGGTTGTGAGAGAACTAATACAAACAAAAACACAGAAATTTTACCTCCAAATATTTGCATTATTGCAAAGTATTGTGTAAATCACATACAATTTTTTAATTTTTTGGATTGAATTTTTTTTTTTTTTTTTTTTTATTTGAATTTCGCATAAAACAAAATATTTTTTATTAATTTTTGACAATTTGTTTTAGAAATTAAAACGAATAAAAGAGATTAAATTTCTAGTATTTAAAATTAAAAAAATGCAATTTTAAAACATTTTTAAAGAACTTTGTGTGAATGGGAAAAAATAAAAAAGCACAAACACAATTAAATTTTGGTTACTAACACTAACACGAGGCAGTCTTTAAGGAATTTTTATAGAAGACAAAATGGAATGTATTTAAAATTTGTTTGGATAGGTCTGGAGGCATTCATAAAGGCCTTCAGGGAGGAAACACTAACATATTTTCCTACTGGATATTTTTTCTTTAACACACTATTAGAGTTAGGTATTACTGACAAAGAGTCGGACTACTTGTATATACTTTGCCCTTAAGTATAAAATATGCTCTAAAATAAATATTAACTATGAAAATATAACAAAATATGTTGTAGAGCCCAACAAAACATATGCAAAAATATGCTGTTAAGACCAAAATATGTTATAACAAATCGATGTCAAAATTCTTAAATTTTTTTGAAATGTTATTTTGAAACAGAGGAAAAAATATGCTTTTACATAATTTTGATTACACTGGTTATATTATTTTAATATTTATTAAAAAATAATTTATTATTTAAATATTTATTTATCACAATAATAGACCTTTTTATATATTCACACTTGATTTCTTTTCAATTAACTAGCTGTCATTCTTTTTTTTTTCAAACTTAAAAGCCCTTAATTTAATATCACATTACAGTGTTACAAATTATATTAATATTTTTAGTCATCTGACTATTGTGTATGAGGCCGCCATGGACTTGTTAATATTTTTAACTTGTTTTCTGGTGTAACTAATTAGTATTTAAAATATTTCATACTCGTATATACCACGTCCATGTACTTGTATGTTTTTTGTGGTCATTATGAAGTGTTTGGTGTACAAATTTTATGACTTTTTTTCAAACAAAAACAAAATATGTATATTCAGATTTATTCATAATTCAGGCCATCCATAATTAGTTGTAAAAAAAAAAATATTTGGGTTTAATATTCAATAGCTTTTTTTTTTTTTTGCTTTAACTTTTAGCTTTGTGAATAAACACATTGAAAATATTATTTTTGTATTGTAAATTTTTGTTATTTATTATTATTGTGTATTTCAAATGAAATTTGTTTAAGCAAAAAATTTGCTTTTTTTTCTCCAAATGAATTCTACAGAAAAAAAGTTTTGCAAATATTGGCATAATTGTGGTTAATTTTTGGAAAGAGATTGTGGGCATTTGGTAGAGAGATTTGAAGTGAAAAAAAATTAAATAAGTGGAAAAATTTGCAATGGCCTCATTTATGATTATTAAATAAAATCAAAATTTATTCTTTAATTTAACGATATTTCATTTAATTTTTTTTTTTAATCTTAATAAATATTGAACCTCGATTTAATGTTTTCTAAACTCGTCCTTAATTTTTAAGTTTTTTTCCACAATTATTTTAACATTTCTGTTTTTTAAAGTTATTAATTTTTTTTGTATTTTTTTATTTTATCTTTGACATTGCCAAAATTCCATTATTAAAACATTAAACACAAAAAAAATCCCTGGAAATAAATCAATTTCAAAATATTGATGAAATTAAAAATATACACCAAAAAATTACAAATTAAAATAACAAAAACAAAAAACTTTTAAAATGTTTATAGATTCCGCCTAAAATAAAATCTTCAAAATCAACCATAAAAATATTCAACTAGTCAGTCAGTTAGTCTATCTATCAGTCATCAGCGCTCATAAAGTCATAAAATATACAACGGTTTTTATGAGGTTTTTTTTTATCGGAATCAAACTTCACAATTTACTCACTCCTCTGCATAATAAATTAATTTGTTTAAATTAAATAAATAAGACAAAAAAAAACAACAACAAGAAAAATAATAATTTAAAATTTCATTGTCTTTTTTTATGATTTTTTATTTTGTTTATAAAAAATGTTAAACACGTTTTTTAGCAACAAGTTCATCACATCTTGTAGTTTTTTTTTTTTAATTTTATTTGTTAAATTTTTATTATTTATTTGTTTTTTCTTTTGCAAAAAAAAATGTAAGTGATTGTTTAACTATAAATTATTTATAAGAAAATCATAAAAAAAATATGAGTAAGCGCACAGTGGGGCCAAATGCAAAATTTTTGGTAATCTGTATTTCCTAAACTATAGGTCCGATCGAATTGAAATGTATGGAAGAGTTGTAGAGGAGGACCTAAGCTTTCAGAAAACTCCTCTTGTAGTCATCCAGTGATAACATGAGTTAAACTACAGGATGTCAAAGTTCACAATCTACTATAAACAAGTTTAAAAAAATTGTAATTTTTAAAATTTTTTTAAAATTGCCAAAAATTTATTTGTAATGGTTTTTAAATGTTTTTTTTTTTTTTTTTTTTTTTTAATAAATGAAGGACCAATATTTATTCTATACATTATATAAGAAATAATAGTGAAAATATTATGCTGATATATTTCTTGAGCAATTAAAAAAAAAAAAAATTGTTTAAAAAATTTACTTTTTTCATAAAATCTTCACTCCTGCCTTCGTTTTTAGCCGGTCGAAAGTCAAATTAAACTCAATATATTTTTTTAACTAAATATCGTTGATAAATTTAAAAAACTAATGTGAAATTTTTTTTCTTATTAATCGATAAAAATGAAACATGTATCAAAAATTCACCTTTGACCAATGCCGGATGACAAGGATGGCTGCAATTATGCCATGTCAGGGGAGGGCAAACCTCAGAGACAAATACCATCTTTGTCCCTCGTGACTATTGGAATTCTACACTCAAAATAAAGGGAACTATTTGCTGTCAAATGTCCGTCTGTTTTTATTATAATTCCTCTTAAACCTACACTTCAACAAATTATATGTGATACTATTTACTAGCTGGCACGAAACTTTATTCAAATGTGTACAAACTTTGTGGAAAGAACCACCACCATTTCTGGCGAGCTTAAGCCGTGCTACGACCAGCGTGCCAACTCCACAAAACCAACAATGGTTTGTCACAAGGGCGCAAACCTAAATCAATTTAAAATTTCTCTATTAATCATTTATGAAGCCTTGTCTTTTGAAATATATAAAGAAAATTTTGTTTCAATAAAAAAAAAAAAAACTTTGAGAAAAAAGTGAAAGAATAGCAGCTACTATATTTTTGTAAAAAAAATCCATTTTTCATACTAAGTTCAAAGTGCTGACTTTGAAAATTTTTCACTCCTAGACGAATGAAGATAATCGAACAATTTTTTCATCATATTATTTCGGAATATATTCTAAATTATACAATATTTAAAAGAAAAGTACTGCATATACCACACTAGATAAAAATTAATACCCATCATTATTTATTTAAAAAGCGGGCAGATGTCTTGGTAGCTTTTTTAAATTCATTCCTTTTAGTGAGAATAAGGCAAAGAAGTATTTTGGTATTTTCAAGTCACCTTATGTTTTTTAACCAGTTATAACAATCGCACGTTTAAGGGATAAAAATCGTACCACTTTTTGAGAACTTTTTTAGTAAAAAAAAAAAAAACACCAAAAAGCTTAAAAACAGGTACATATATTTTTTTGAAACTCATTAACCCAAATTTTAATTAAATTTAAGAGATTGATTTTTCATTTAGCCACACGATATTTGGAAGTTGAGTAACAAGAAGTAGATAGGACCAAATTCGTGTAGAGTTTTTTTTATAAAATTTTTCTTAAGTAATTAAAGACAAATTTGTATCATTTGAGTCAAATTTGTGACATGAAAAAAAGTTAGCGCCATTTTTGACCCCTTTTACCCCAATGTGCCTTCTTTCATCTTTATTCTTTTTCACTCAGGGTTGCGTAAGTTTAATTTCATCTTTCTAAGTTCATAGTATGCGAAATAGAACGAAAATGTAGCAGTAATGGCGCTTTTGAGGATTCATTCTCAAAACTAAAAAAGTGCTATTAGAATTTCTTTTTGGTACCATTATAGGGAAGAAACCCCAAAAAAAAAACAGAAAAAGTCATGATTTTTACATTGTATTGTCATTGGAAGGAAGTGTTTAGTGGTGAAAAAGAGATGCAGAAGTTCCTTTTTTAACCCATGCTTGTCATTGGTAGAATGTTCTTCTTTTATACTTCTAGTTCATTTCTTTTGAAGTACTTTCCTTTTAATTATATTTACAAAATTTTTTTTACAAAAAATTCCGCTTTAGCCTTATTAAAATATAATAAAAATGCTTTAAATTTTGTAAAATTTTAATTTTCTTAGAAATTATTAAACTTTTTTCCCGCAAAAATTTCATTTATTTTCACTTTTTTGGAAGTAATTACTAAGAACTTCCAAAAAAGTTCAAAATGTGCACTTTGTTTCACTTTTGAAGTAATGAAAAAGCTCTTTTTTTGGAAGAACTTCATCGTTTTTTGCTGGGAACTAACTATTAGCACCACTTTCCTTGATTAAAATAATTAACTCAGAACCATATTGTCTAACTCTTATGCAGGTAATTTTCTTTAATGAAAACATTAGAAAAATACCATTATAAGATAAAATTACCAAGTTCAAGATGGAATTTTCAAAATCACAAATTTAAAAAAAAAAAAAACCTTTTTAGAATTGTAATTGTTTTTTTTTTTTTTTTTTTTTTTTTTTTTTGTACGACAGTCTATACATTGGAGTTAAATAGATCAAAAATGGCGCTTAAAATAAGGTGATTTAAATTTTTTAAAATTCACATTTGGTTTTTATGTTGATCGAAAAGTTTAAAAATGTACTTTTGAAATTTCAAACTTTTTTCTGGAGAGAATTCTGATGTCCGTCCTTCCGTCCATCTGTTTGTTAATTTTTACAAATTTTCCTATTCAAAATTGTTTATTTGAGGACTTAATAAACATATTGAATTAAAATTTCCTTTATTTAATAAATAATTTTGTTCTTTAACTAATAATAAAAATGGAATTAAATCGGTCAAAGATGTTGGGCTAAATATGGAAAAAAAAACTTGACCAAGATCTTTCAAAATTGAGATTCCTGAAATTTCGAATGCATATAACTCGAAAAATATAGCTTTAAGATGACATATAAATCTTTGAAATGGGGAAAGGAACATAAATTCGTTAGTGGTTAAACATTTTTTATGTTATTAGTACCCTGAGTATTTTGTTATTAGTGCCCTATTTTGATCCCCCATAGCTTCGCTCCTGAATGCTGTGTGCAAAAGTAACAAAATGCTACTATATTTTGTTACTTTTGTTACTGCTAAAAACAATTAGAATGAACAATAATTATAAAGCAAATGTTAAATCCAACCAGCTTATTGAAAGTTACAGATTTATTCTCAAAAATTTTTGATAGACCGTGGAGGTCTAATCTAGGAAGACCCCTTAAATAATGCGTATTAATGAGCGGAATATGAAAAAAATATTAAAAAAATTATAAATAGACTCAGTTCATAAATAGATTTAGTCTCCAATACTGTGTCAAAAAAAAAAAAAAAAAGTTTTGAATTTTTGAGACCTATTTCGTGAAAAAACTCGAAACTTTTTTTGGATATAATGTGTCAGACTTAAAATTCTCAATCGCTGGTAGATTTTTAGAATTTTTTAAATATTTAATAATCAACTAATTAATACCAATCATTTGAAGAGTTTTCCTACATCGAAATCCTATAAAAGCCTTTAAACTGTTTAAAGTTACATTCCATGAAAGTTGAAAATAAGTGTGTCTTAAGACAAATTTAAAAAAAATAAAATAACAAAAATACTTAAAAATCCTGCAGGTTCGCTAACGTAGTAGCGTGTTAAATGCTAGTTTTATAAAAATCGGACCAACCCATCAAACCTTCCAAACTGCTGGATATCAGTGTTTAGGAAACCACTAAAAACTAAATTTGCTGAAATCTTTTTAAATAATATAAGAAAGTAATAATCAAAAGCTAGTTACTCATTAAATAAATTAATTCAGACTCACTAATCTAATCCACTTTGACCCGTCTCACGTTGGGGTAAAAGGGGTCGAAAGTGGCATTTAATTGAATTTTGAAAATTAACTTTTTTATAATAAAATTGGAAGACGAATAAAAGTAGACAAAATTATGTATCAATGACAATAAAAATCATTAACCTAGGTTGCGTTGTTTTTGTGTACAGAGCTGTCAAAGTTCAATGTTTTTTTATATTTTGGAAAAAGAGGAAAAAATTCAATTTTCATTAACTTTCGGTGAATTTTTTTTTAATAATAAGTGATTTGAAGGAAAAATTTAAAATGGAACCATTAACTTCAGGTATTTGAGTTTACTTTTATTAAAGAATTTGTAAATTATTTTTTGTCCAGGTATTTTTGTTATTTTTTTGAAAATTGTCCAAAAATACACTAATTTTTAACTTTCATGGAGTACAACTAAAAATATTACAGGATGTTTGTTCTGAAAATTGTCTGCAAAATATAACATATTGTCTACTTTAATATTCTGAAAAAAAATCGTGCGCATATGTAGCCCGATTTTAGAAACTAAAATTTTTTTGAAAAAACTCCAGTAGATTTCATATAAAAAACAGCTTAAGTGCCAGACATTTTCTTTGCTTTATCAAACATTAAACATTGGAAAAGAATCGAAATAAATCTGTAACTTCTAATCGGCTGACTGGATTTGCATTTTGAGTTTAGAAGCGGGATCCAATATTCGCATCAGAAGCGGAACTATAGGGGTTCAATATAGACAACTAGTGTCATGGAAATGGTTTAACCACTACCGAATTTTTGTTCCTTACCCGATTTCCAAGATCCTTTAGAAAACATGCTTACATGTACTACTTATCTTATATATTTTTCGAGTTATATACATTTGAATTTTCAAAAATCTCAATTTTACAAGATTTTGGTTAAGATTTTTCCATATATAGCCAAATATTTTCAACCGATTTTATTATATTTTATGTAGTTGGTTAAAAGTAAAATTATCTATAGAATAAAGAAAATTCAAAATGTTCACATTTGTCAAATATTGGAGCAAATTTGCGTGACCACTAGTTCTACCAAAAAAATTTTTTGCTGTTGTTTGATCTTGCAAATGTTTTGTAAGAGAAAACAGCGTCAAACAAGATTCGGTAAAATGTCAGCTATGATTAATAATAAGTAAAATATATTTTACCATTAAAATGGAGAAGTTCGAAAATATTTTATATAGTGGTTACGTCATTTTGGTTAAATATTTGACTAGTCTGAACATAGCTTTAGTCATTATCTTTATTAAGTCAAAAGTTAAACGATTTTGAACAGGAAAGTTTACAAAAATTAAGAAACAGACGGACAGATGGACGGACATTAGAATTCTTTAAAAAAAAAAAATCTTCAAATTCGAAAGATATTTTTTTCCACTTCTCGATTAATACGAAAACCAAATGAAAGTATTAATCTTTTGATATCACCTTTCCCCGAATTAAGTGGCATTTTCGACACATTTATACCAAATATATAGACGGACGGACGGACATTGCCATGCTGCCAAAAAATATTTTAGAATTCTAAGAATGCATTTGTTTACTAACTAATAAATAGAAAAAATAGAAAGAGATCGTCAAAATTTGGATATCACCTTTTCCTGAATGAAGCGTAATTTTCGCCCCATTTAATCCAAATGTATAGACGGAAGGACGGACATTACCATTCAGTCAATAAACATGTTATAATTCTAAAAATAAATTTTTTTACTTACTAATAAATAGAAAAATTAAACGTGATCATTAAAGTGTTGAGACCATCCTTCTCTGAATTATGCATAATTTTCAACCGATTTAACTCTAATGTATAGACGGACGGACAGACATTTCCGTTCTGCTAAAAAAAATCTTAAAATTCTAAAACTGATTTTTTTTTTAAATAATCTATAAAAAAAAAAATAAAATATTGATATCACCTTTCCCTGAATTAAGCGCCATTTTCGATCCCTTTTACCCCAACGTGCGTCTGTTCGGAAGTGTGATAGCTTTCATAAAAAAAATTCATTAAATGCCGAAATAAACATTATTAGTATAAAAGCATTGTTATCTTGAATTCAGTGCTCTGCGAACATAGAATCTCAGCCTTTTTCCATATGGCTTTATGGGCTAATAACGTTTCCTAGAAATCACACTAATATGGGCCAAATATGTATCTTGGTATCATTCCATATAATAATTCTTATCTGTCTCCTATCATTCTATTTTTATATAATCTGTGGCATCTTTATCAATATTTTTCATTGAGTCTAAACTAAAATTGTACTTCGTTCGAGATATCAGAAACATTTTCTAGGGATTTCAATATATTATGAGATACATATTTGGCATAATTAGACACCGTATATTGTGGAGACTTTCCGCTGACTGAAGAGATTTTCTTATAGAAATATTGACTGTATTACGTATTGATTATAATAAAGCTGTACTTTATCATTAAAATTAATAATTCAACACTGCTATGGTGTCAAGTCAATACCAATGTTGTTTCAATTTGTAGTTGTTTATTTGAGTACGTAGTGTACAATTTGAACATAAGGGGTTGATACACTATTGACACGGAATGTTGTCATTTCGTACAGAATAGTACTCAATATTTGTCTGTATATAATAGAATATTTTCTATTAGAGAGTGTTTATCACAAATATTCCTTAAAGGAAGATTGGATTTAAAATTTTATGTGCATATGTCACATATTTTTGATAAAAGATAATTTATCGCAATTTTTCTATAAAAAAAAAAATATACATGACTCAAAAGTATTTTACAATTAGTTAATTTAATATTTTGCTGGGTTATTTCCTGATTTATGTAAATTCAATTAGGGTATTTCTGTGGTCTGCCTTCAGCATGACCACTAAACTCTATGGAAAAAATGTGTTAATTTTCACACAAATTCCATTAAAAAAGAAACATTAAAATATTTATTTACTACTGGTAATTTTACTACAAGTATTTAAATTTTTTAAAATTATTTACCATTAATTTAAATTTAAAAAACGAAAAAGATAATATTTTTACACTAGATATTTTTACAAAGTAGAGCAAAGTCAAACGAAAAAAAAACGTGACTTTTTAATGGTTTTTTTCAAAGAGTTTGTTTTTTCTCAATAACCCCCAACAATAGAGAATTATTTACAATTGCACCATATTTAAATTATTAATTTATATTAATTTAAATCAACTCAAGTGAAAAATACTAAGAGCATTTATGAATAATTTCCATAGAAATAAATATTAAATAAAAAATCAACAACAACAACAAGAAAAAGTAAATAAATAAAATGAGTAAAAAATACGGTAATAAAATATATAATAAAAATTTTATAACCGGAAAATAAATAGTCTATTAATCAGAACATTTTTACGTGAATTTTTAGGTATTTATGTACCGATTAACTGCTGGACGATCAAGTGACTCAAGTGTTAACGAAATTGCCGCCAAAAAAAAAATGAAGTGAAAACAAAAATATGTTTTGAAAATTTTATCTCATGACAAATCGCTTTTGTTTTGCTGATTAAAGGAAATTTTTTGTGTTTTTGTTTTATAAACGAACGTATCTGCGATACTTGTCTAGCGGTTAGTAGTTAATGGAAAAAATGTATATTAAGAGATTACAATTCGGTATTTTTTATGAGTTTTATATAGTTAATGGGTTTTTTCAACTTACTACGTTTTATAGTGACATATTTAATAAAATATGGGGTGTTTACCAAAACAAACTTAACCTTGATACATTAAGTTGTTTACCAAATGAAAAAAAATTAAAAAAATGGGGTTTAAATTTTTGTAATGAAATCTTTATCGAGTTAAGAAGTTATAATTTTTTATGGAAGATTTTGCGATAAATTTTCTTTTATAGAAAATATTGCGATAAATTTTCTTTTATAGAAAATTTTCGTTAATTTTATTTTTATAGAAAACTTTTGTTAAATTTTCTTTTCATAGAAAATGTTCGTTAAATTTTCTTTTTATAGAAAATTTTGGTTAAATTTTATTTTTATAGAAAACTTTCGTTAAATTTCCTTCTTTTAGAAAATGTTTATTAAATTTTCTTTTTATAAAAAATTTTTATTAAATTTTCTTTTTATAAAAAATTTACAATAAATTTTCTTTTTATTGGAAACTTTCGTTAAATTTTCTTTTTATAGAAAACTTTCGTTAAATTTTTTTCTATAGAAAATTTTCTTTTTATAGAAAATTTTCGTTAATTTTTTTTTTTATAGAAAATGTTCGCTAAATTTCCTTTTTAAAGAAAATTTTCGTTAAATTTTTTTTCTATTGAAAATTTTCTTTCTATAGAAAATTTTCGTTGAATTTTCTTTTTATAGAAAACTTTTGTTAAATTTCCTTTTTATAGAAAATTTTCGTTTAATTTTCTTTTTTTAGAAAATGTTATTTTTTTTATAGAAAATTTTTATAAAAAATTTTCGTTAGGTTTTCTTTTTATAGGTAAAATTTTCTCTTTATTGTCTTTCTATTAAAAATTTTCTTCTCATAGAAAATTTTTTGTTAAGTTTTCTTTTTATAAAAAATTTTCGTTCAATTTTTTTTTTTATAGAAAATTTTCGTTGAATTTTTTTTTACAAAAAATTTTCGTTAAATTTTCTTTTTACAGAAAACTTTCTTTAAATTTCTTTTTATAGAAAATTTTCGTTAAATTTTCTTTCTATAGAAAATTTCCGTTGAAAATTTTTTGTTAAGTTTTATTTTTATAAAAAATTTTCGTTGAATTTTATTTTTACAAAAAATTTTCGTTAAATTTTCTTTTAACAGAAAACTTTCTTTAAATTTCTTTTTATAGAAAATTTTCGTTAAATTTTCTTTCTATAGAAAATTTCCGTTGAATTTTCTTTTTATAAAAAAATTTCGTTAAATTTTCTTCTTATAGAAAATTTTGGTTTCAGTTTCTTTTTATAGAAGATTTTCTTTTATTTTTCTTTTTATACAAACATTTTTGTTTAATTTTTTTTTTTATAGAAAATTTTCTTTAAATTTTCTTTTTGTAGAAAATTTTTGTTAAATTAAATTTTTATAGACAATTTGTAACGAAATGTTTATTTATAGAAAAAGTTAAAATTATGTTTTTTAGTCATAATTATTTCATCATATTTTAATTTTAATTTCTTTGGTGAAATTCCTCCTTTAAAAAAATCATTAGTTCTTTTATTGCGTTTTTTTTTTTTTATACCCACCATCAAAAAGATGGGGGGTATATTGATTTTGTTATTCCGTTTGTAACATGTCGAAGGAATCATCTAAGACCCTACAAAGTATATATTTTCTGGGTCCTGGTTTGATTCTGTTTACATTGGTTTTGTTTCCGAGTTTACATTGGTCCTTGAACAATTTGAACACAATTTCGTTGATTTTCACCTTATATGGGAGGTGGGCGGTAAAGTGGGCGGACCACGCCTATTTTTGGTTTCCGAGTTTATATCGATCCCCGAACTATATGTACAAAATTTCGTTGTCGTACATGCTTTTGTTTAGCTCATAACTTTTTTGTTTATTAACCGATTTTGCCCATTTTCAATCCCAAACAAACCTTATATAAGACAAACATTTGTGCCAATTTCGTCCCCCTACGTTTCCCCGTTCGAGTCCTATCCTGCTTTCAACAGACGGACGGACATAGCTAGATCGACTCAAAATCTAACCAGGACCCAGAAAATGTATATTTTGTGGGGTCTTAGACGATTCCTTCGACATGTTACATACGGAATGACAAAACCAATATACCTCCTATCTTTTTGATGGTGGGTATAAAAATAATAATAATAAAAAACAATGACAGAAGATTTTTTAAAAGAATTTTGCAAAAAAAGAAACCAATACAAAAATATAATAAATAAATAAAACAAATTAAGAATCAATGTATTTGTTTCGCATGGCGTTCATACAAAATGAAATAAAATAAATTTTATTTCGTTTTTTATGTGGTTTTTTTTACAGCCACCCAAAAAAAATAAATAAATAAAAACACAATATATAAACTAGAAATGCAGACATATAGTCATTCAGTCACAGCACGGGTTATTGGGAGGAAAATCCCAATAAAAAAAGCAAAAGAATAAAAAATACAAAATA
Organism: Protophormia terraenovae; assembly: GCA_951394005.1. Classification (NCBI taxonomy): domain Eukaryota; kingdom Metazoa; phylum Arthropoda; class Insecta; order Diptera; family Calliphoridae; genus Protophormia; species Protophormia terraenovae. The sequence goes on from OX596074.1 coordinate 134,257,090, forward strand.
ACGATAAAATATACAACCACAATCGCCACCAGCAAATAAACCAAAATAATAATAATGACAGTGTTGTTCAGTTGTTCATTCTTATAGTCGATCGGTTGTTTGGTTTGTTAATTTTAATAACAACGTAGAATTGTTTTTTTATATAAAATGAAAAAAATCCCAACCAAAACAATGGCTCTTAGGGGAGAAAACTATATTAGTAGAACTACTATCGTATTTCTTTTTTTATCAAGTGTAGAGTACCAAATATTGTTTTTTTTTTTTTTTTTTTTCTTTTGTTTTCATACTACCAAAGCATAAACAAAAAGCAGAAAAAAGTATTGAAACAAAAACCGATTTAACAAGGTGGCCTAAATAAACATAAAACAATGCTTACTATTCATTACTTTTTGTATATAAAAATCGAGGGTCGTAGGGAAAATCTAGGTAAATTTTTAAAGAATTTGATATTTATAAAAAAAAAATGTTTTCTTATTGTAACGGCCCTATGTTCCTGATCAAAGTTTCTAAAGTCTCTTGGGGAAACGTGAGTGATCATAACTAAATGGACAGATAGATTGGATATGAAACAGACCTACCACATCTTGAAGTACGAATAGAAGTTTAATAATAATGTTATGGAGGTCCAGCTAATCCAGATGACAACTGTGAAGTACTAATTTGAAATAATTATCGATCACAGCTTAAGTTCTGCCCCACACTAACTCTGGAACGAACACGATCAGTAACTGGGAGATATTTAATGTACGTCATTCTATTTCCAAGGAAGATATATCAGATTTCATAAAGGGATGATGATCGATGTGACATGAAAAGGTCAGCTAACATTGTACCAAAGATCATACAAGCAAACTTTCTACATATTAAAATCAGATAAGACTCAAGTGTTTGATGGCAAGCGATTGAAACTTTAAGCCATCCTAATATAAACACAAGTGAAAATTGGAGAACAACTTGAACTCAACCCTGCCAAAGATTGTCAACTAAGCAACAACATTATCAACTAGAAATTTTTCCCTGAGAAAAACTTCCAACAACATAGATCGTATTCAATACGAGTATAAAATAACTAAGGACATTTGACTGCTACAATACTCCTTCGAGTATTGCTTAAGAATATGACTGCACTCGAAGGAGTCAAATGGTAAAAGGCTACCAAGATAAATGGATTTTGAAACAAGAAATTTTTAGACTTTTTCAAAAACTACAGCGGTGGCGGAAGTGGCGGAAGGTCTAATACAAGATCGAGACTATCCCCAGAGGTCAAGCCGCTTTTCGGGTGACAATAAAAGTATGTGTTAACTCTCGCACCCTTTAGGTACTGAAAACTGCACGATCGAGAGAGGACGCGAAAAACACAAAGGGGAAAGAAATAAGTCTCTGGATCATCCCCTTAGATCAAATCCGTTTTAAGATGACTATTAGGATTGGATTCTCACTTTTATCCTTAAGAATGAAGCCATACTCAACCTCATTAAATGCAGTATGAGAATATCGTCCAGTCCGATCGAGAGACAAATGAAAAAAAAGATCTCTGCATCATAAGTGATGTGCAGTCCCATCGACTCCAGCATCTCTCAAAAGTCATCATTCAATGTGGGCTGAATCAGCTTCGGGTAGTTATACCCGTTACGTAGCGCAATGAATTCAAGCGTCCTAAAGGCGGTGCAGATTAATCTGCATCAATTCGTAGCAATAATACAAGAATCCTTGTAGCCTGCAAAATTCAAAAAGGACCGTTTTCAACATTATCTGCTCTTTTTTACAAAAATAACCCAGCAAAAAATTTGCTTGCCATGTAATGAGTTAAAAAGCTAATATAATAGCTCTTCACTACTTACACATTAGATGAATAACTAATTATTTTAACAGGGTGATGTCATTAGAGGCAACTACTTACTCTATATTATTACTGGTAGGCATTTCTAAAATTCATTACTTAACTGTCATTAAAAGAACTATTTACATTGAAGCTATTCAATAGCTCATTAATTTTAAAGTATAGCAGAAGTCATTATCAGCAAAATGAATAGTAACTAGTTACATTATCGGTTACAAATAAGTACTGAAATATTTTCATGTTTTACCCACTCTTAAAATATATAATTTTTATAATTTAAATGAAAAGATTTATAAAAAGTAACATTTCACAAAATCTGTTCTTAAGTAATTGATTATATATCAGGTTAAAGGTAAGTAGTTACAAATCTACTTTCATGTAATGCAGACAATATGTTGTTATTATTGAAAAGTAAGTACATTCGTAACTACATGCCATTACCAAGTTTTTGCTGGGAAAGGGTAAAAATATTAAACCTTTTTTTCTTAACGACCCTTTGTAATATCATTTGCACTATTTACCGTTTGATAAAGAAGACACATGGGGTAATCAATTTTGATATTACACGGTCGAATTCAACTCGAATCACTGTAGCTACGCATCAAAAATTTTAGAATTAGTTTCAAAAAAGGTTTTTTGGATGAAGCAAACCTATATTTAAATAATAAAAAAAAGAGATAAATAAAATGAAGTAAACTTTAATTTTAGTTTGATGTATGGATGAAAATAATCTCACATAGTTTTTACTAAAACCAATTTTAACACCACTCATCCGTCCGTCCGTCTTCTGTCTGTCCATGTAAAGCTCAATATGGCTAAATTTAGAGCTCCTCTTAAAAGGGGCTTGTTCAAATTAACTTAACACATATGAGCTCCTGTAAAATATTATTTGAATAAATTTAACTGCATAGAAGTTACAGCATTATCTTTCCAAATAAAACCGTTTTGGAAACAATGTTCGACAAAAGATACATTTTAGGATTTTAGTTGAAAATATAGAGATAATAATCTCTGATATTTTTTTTATGAAAAAAAAAAAACTTTAATGTGTGTCAGTCTCTAAAAATCAAATTAAAAGATGCAATTTTGAAGTTAATTTTATAAAATAAATATTAGTATGTTCTTTCAATTTGTAACTAACTTGGGTTTATATCCATTAGGAGCCTATTCAAATTAATTTGAAATACATCAACTCTTTTGTTGTGAAATAAGAATATTTTCAACAGCTTAGAAAATACTAAATTATTTCCAAATAAGTAAAACCGTTTTGGAATCACTGTATGACAGTAGAAGATTTTTAGAAAGAAATAAATTTTGATTTTGGTTAAAAAAAAATATAGGGAAAATAATCTCTAATATTTTGTACTAAAAGAAAAATATGAAGGCTTCAAATAAATCAAATGAACCAGAGGAAATCAATATCAAGTTGAAATGGAAGATTAGAACAATCAGGCACACAAGACGAAAACGGCTCTACCTAAAACAACTCCAGAATAACGAAACTAAGAACACGTTAGTAACGGCAATCTGTGAACAGTTACCAATAAAGCAACATCACTCATGGGAAAATATCACAGTAACATATCGCAGAAAAAACACTAGGTGTATCACAACCACAAAGAAAATTTAGGATATCAGACGACACTTGGAACTTGGTTCCTCAAAGAAGGGAACAACAACAATACTTTGAGATAGTAGTACCAACTGCTGGTTAAACAACTAAGGAAAAAACAAAAGAAAGTTCTTAAAACAGCTAGTATCGACAGCAGATGAAGCGGCTAGTCAGAAAAACATGAGAAAATTACATGACGATAAATTGTTTCACCAAACGTAAGTGTAAAAGGATCCAAACAGTCGCCAACAGCAATGGTGCACTACTAACGAATAATGATGACCAGACACAAAGGTGGAAAAAATATTTCGAAGAAATCTGTAACCTCGCCACAAATGCCACTACTGAACAAAACGAAATTGAAAACAACCGCCCTGCAGGAAATGTCTTACGAATATCATGCAACTTTCCCAGTAAAAGTGAAATAAAAGAAGCTATCGGTAAGTTAAGAAACAATAAGGCAGCAGGCGAAGATGAAATACTAACAGAAATTCTTCAGGTTGATATCGAAACCACAGCTGAATTTCTACTACACCACATCACATCAATCTGGGAGGAAGGAAGGCAAACTCAAACTTAGAAAACGGGCATCATCGTTAGGTTACCGAAAATTGACGATTTGAAAGATTGCAACAACTGAAGGGGAATTACTCTGCTTAATACCATATACAAGATATTAGCAGTCATAATACAGGAAAGGTTTTAAAGTAAAATATAGAAAAATATACGAGACGAATATTGTTAAAAAGGTTTCCGGCTAAACAGGAGCTCTACGCATTATAATAGAACTATCTCTACAATGGCGTACTCCCCAGTACTTACTGTTCGTAGATTTTTAGAAAGTCTTCGATACAATCAGACGAACTGCCATATGGAATATTTTTTTAATGTTTAGTGCATATTTTCCAATTTTAAGAGCATTTTTTATTAGCATATAAAAATGAACATATATTTAGTAGCCCTGTTTATCTATCCCTAATTCAACCATTATTTTGATCCCCCCTATAATTACCCACTGACACACATTTCTTATACCAAATTTTGTATTATTTTTTTATCATAAATTTATTGCGCATTTTTTATATTTTTTTCTCCAGTGATTCTCCATTAAAGGTTACATGTTTTACTGATAAGATATTAACTGCTAATTAATATTTTATTTACTACAATGGAAATAAACAGATAGAAGATATAAGACAACAATAAAAAAAAAAAAAAAAAAAACATGAGACACAAAAAAATGGGAAATGGAAATTTCTTAAACATCATCATAAATAATAAATGAAAATAAATACGAATGAAAAGTAAATATATGAATGAATGCTTTTAAGCATAACATGACGTAAAATGGATATCACTCCTTACCCAGCACCCCCTTTAACTTCAAAATAATTGCTAAAAATCTACACCCTCCACAAAAAATTTACTAATTAGCATTGAAGGCATAAAGGTGTCGAATAACTGGAAAGTTTTATTTTGGCAAAAACCATAAATAACAACAGAAAGCGAATATTTAGCAAAAAATAAAAAAGAGAAATACGGGAAAAAATTTATTCATTTGGGGACAATTTTTGTTTGAATAAAAAAAGTAAAAAAAATAATATTATTCTACTAAAAGGTGAACAAGTACAAATAATTTAATAAATTTATTTTAATTTTTTTGCAAATCAAATTTAGCAATGACGCATTTGTTTGTGGTTCTTTTGTATTTTTTAAATATTATTTTCTTTTTATTTACTTTTTTACTCAAAGATCTCTAAGTTTAGAAATATTGCATAATAAAATAAATCTTATTAATTTAAACAGAAATAAATAAACTAAAAGATTATTAAAAAAATATATATTTTAACAAAAAAGAAAAAAATAGTTAAAACTATTATCTCCAATATAGTAATAGATAACCTTTAAATAATCTACACGTATGTTGTCTTGTAAATATTTATTTTTTCTACTTGTATCTCTTGGATAAAAAAAAAGAAAGAAAACAAAAAACATTTTGTTAATGCGTGATTTACTGATAATGATGATGATTGTTGATGTCTAGTGTCTGTGTAAGACGATAAAGATATTTGATATATCATACAGATCCATTCGCACCAATCATTGAGTATAAGTGTTAGTTTTATTAATTTGATTTTAAACAATAAAAATAATAAAAAATATCAAGAAATCATGCTTTAAAAACTAGTTTTAACTAAACTATTTAAATGTTAATTTGTATTTTTTAGTTCTAGTATTTTTCATTCAGAGTAACTATTGATATTTTAGTTGCCAGTTGAGTTTGTCATCACTTTCTGACTGTTGTATCTTGTCATTATAATTAATTATTTACGATCTTTTGAAATGTTGTTGAACTTTGGTATTTGTCATTAAGAAATATCAAAAAAAAAAAGACAAACAGTCTGTTGGAGATACATATTAGAAGCGGAACTATGGAACCAAATAAAAATAACAACATTTAGAAAACTAGTTGCTATACAAAAAATAGTAATATTTAGGGTCAGAAAAAAATTAAATTCTTAAATAGATTCCCACCACCAATTTTGACACAATTCTAATTTAACTAGTTCCTATGAAAAAAATTCTATACAATTTTCTATAAAAAGAAAGAAATTAGCGAAAATTTTACACCAAAAGTTTTCTCTAATTTTTCTATAATCTGGACTATAGTCAGCACTGTAGTCTGAACTAAAGTCAGCACTATAGTCTGGACTATAATCAGCACTATAGTCTTGAATGTAGTCTGGATTACAGTCTGGACTATAGTCAGAACTATAGTATTGACTGTAGTCTGGATTATAGTCTGGATTATAGTCTGGACTATAGTCAGCACTATAGTCAGCACTATAGTCTGGACTATAGTCAGCACTATAGTCTGGACTATATTCAGAACTATAGTCTTGACTATAGTCTGGATTATAGTCTGGACTATAGTCGGCACTGTAGTCTGGATTATAGTCAGCACTATAGTTTGGACTATAGTCAGCACTATAGTCTGGACTATAGTCAGCACTATAGTCTGGACTATAGTCAGCACTATAGTCTGGACTATAGTCAGCACTATAATCTGGACTATAGTCTGGAAAAAAAAAAATTTATTAAAAATTTTTTTTATATAAAGAAAATTTAATGAAAATTTGTTCGTATAAAAAAATCTTGGGGTTATATGTCATTTGTTATGTAACATAATTAATGCTTCTTTAACAAATTATCAAATTTTATATTTCTCTAAATTTTAAGTAAAGAATAAATCTTTATTTACATAATTAAAACACAAACTTCATACTATAATTCACCTGTCCCATTAGGCATTTCACTAAAACCATTTTATTGTCAAAAAAACAACATTGTTTCACACTAATTACTTTATTATCTAACAAACCACCTATTCAGCAAATTAAATAAATTGATTTAAATGTCTGCTAAGTATTAAAAAAATAAAAAACAGCAGCTAAATACAAAGTAAACTCTACAAAAAAAAAAAATAAAATACAAACGTTTTGTAAGTGTTAAATAAATTCTAAATAGGAATTCAAAAAAGCAAAAAAAAATGTAATTACGACAAATAAGTGTCTGTATGATTGCACATTTAGTTAAGAATAAAATAAACATTCAAATCTATAATCTTCATTATTATTGTTATCGTCATCATTATCATTGTTATTACAATCATTTTGTTTATGTGTGTTTAACTAATAAGATTTGTTATCTTGAAAATACAAAATAATATTAAACACATGCTTAAATAGACCAATACAGTTATAAAAAAAAGTTGAATAGCCAAACGCACAGATACACATTCACTTCCACGTTTATTTAGGAACCTAAAGTAAATAATAGGAATTTAATTATTATTACAATGTTTTTAATTGCAAGTTTTGTTGTTGACACTACAATCATGCTTTTGTATCTGTGTGCACCTAAATTTCTATATGTATGTTTGTGTATGTGTGTTTTGAAAAATATTTATCCTATAAATATTGAAAATAAAAACAAAAGGAAACAAGTTTAACTTTTATTTTAATACATTTATTTTGTATCATCACCACCAGTCTACTCATTTAATTATCGTCATCATTCGATCTCATCATACAGGTTTTAATTGCAACTAATTAGAGTTGAAAGTGTTTTTGTTAAATTGAAGTGTCACATAAATTGTTTTTGCACAAAAATGCAACACAAACACATTTGTTAAATATTTTTAAAAAGTATTAAACACATTTAAAATTATTTTTATTTACTCGGTACTATTTTTAATTTTCAAATGCTCATATTGTATATGTATGTCGTATAATGTAGTAGACATTTTTAAGGAAATGCATTTATTTGGTTTGTAATCATAATGAAAATATTATTTTAAATTTGTTTTTAATGTTTACTACATCTAACAGGTTAGTATTATTAGTTTATCAAAAATTAGGTATTTTTAATATTTGCTATCAATATTTTATACCAAATCTTAAATTAACATTGTTTATTATCTATTAATCATATAAGTACGTTCATTATTATCAATAAATATTCTTATTTTGACATAGAATTCCAAAATTTTGTATTAATTTCCAAGACTACCCTGACTATTACATTAGGGCACCACTAGTTACTTTACTAAACAACTGACTAGTCACTTTAACATGGGGATGTCCTAGGAAGAGGTGTATTGCCACCAAAGACCAAAAGGTGGCGATATAGTGACTAGTACGAAAAAGTCAATCTTTAAATTAGTTATTTTCAGAATGTAAAAAATTTAAAAGATTTTATTGCGTATATTTTTTTTTTTTTTTTTTGTTATTTTTTATTTCTTATTTTTATTATTATTTTTTTTTTTTATTTAATTATTCTTTTTATTTTCTTTTCGTTTTATTTTATATTAGTCACTTTAATTCATTTTTATATTTTTACATTTTTATTTATGGCGGCACACCAGACTGGAACTCACATCCTTATGTTTTATAGTCATACGCGCTAACCACTCAGCCACAGAGCATTCTTACATACATTGCACAATTTGTTGTTTTTTTAATGAGCATGTTGATTTATTGACCCTTTGTAAGCGTGAGGTGGCTAGTGCTTCCACTTTAGTCACCCTTTGGAAGGCGTTCCTTTTACTATTTACATTGAGTCAGTCACCTGACAAACATTTTAACTAGTCACTTTACTAACCACCTGACTAGTCACTTTAACATGGGGATGTCCTAGGAAGAAGTGTATTGGCACCAAAGGACCAAAAGGTGGCGATATAGTGACTAGTATGAAAAGGTCAATTTATGAATATCCTTTTAGTGGTTACATTGTGTCAGTCACCTGACAATCTTTTTAACTGGTCACTTCACCAATTAGGTGACTAGTCACTTTAACTAGTCCTAGGAGGAAGTCTATTGACACCCCAGGACCAAAAAGTTGCGATATTATGACTAGTACAAAAAAGTCAATTTAAAAAAAAAAAACACAAATGCAAAATAATTGATTTCTTTAATAAATTTAAAATTCTAATTAGCAAGACTGGGTTTTGTATCATATAAAATAATTGAGGATAATCCATTTTTAGTTTTTGGCCTATAACTCGGTTGTTTATGGACGAATTTGGTTGATTAAAAAAAATCCAAATTTTATGACCAACCTGTTCAATAGCGAAACCCGTATCTTATATAGGAACTTCAAAAAGTCTAAAAATGCGTTTTGGCCAATATCTCGGAAAAATGTGCCGATTTTTTTTTCAGGAAAAAAATTTGAAGAAAGATTTTGAATTTTTCGTGCAAAAACTAAGTCGCTAGCTTGTATAGGAGCCTACAACAAATACGATTTTTTGGGAGTATCTTCGGTTTTTTGCTGATATATCAGTTATTTATCAACCGATTTTGCTCATTTTTATTAGCATTTTTCTAAGGAGTATTTCCTATAATTTGATGTATAAAACATATATATACGATAACTGGGGCTTTCTAAAAACTGATTTCCACAGACAGACGGACATCTTTATATCGACTCCCCTATCAATAAGGACCCAGAATATACTTTTTGGGGTCTTAGATGAATATTGTAGAATATAATATGCTTTTAAAACACACGTAACACGAACGTCAACGAAAGGCTCAGCTTAGAGAGCAAAACAAAAAAAAAACATTAGCATGTTAGCTTTCGATAGAGTAGCTTTATATCGCATTGTTTTTTTTATATATATATATAAATATATATGTACAATGTGAATTTAAAAATTCTTATTTAAAGAGTACAAGACTCCAACACAAGCTCATTTTAGTGCCTCTCTTTTTGGATATAGCTCATTTAAAGGTATTTAAAACTAGACCATAAATTGTCGAAGAGATCACAACTGTCATCGATATTGAAACGTAATTTTTCCTTAGTGTATTAAGAAACCAGAAGCAGAAGAGCACGTCCTTCTCATACTTCTATTTCGCTCTCATTATGCGGTTTGATGGATTATCTGATTACCTCCCTTTAGAGATAGTTTTTTGAATGTAAAAATATGTCTTATTGCTTACGTCATGAGAATAACATTTAGTACGATAATTTTAAGAATCGAATTTTCAATTTCAGACTTTCAGTCATATCACCAAAATAAAAAAGCTCGTCCAAAACAGACATACGCCAAGATTGTACCATTTCTAAGATTATCTTTAACAGTATCATGAACATTATGCTGAAAAATGAATTCACGAACAACAACTTGATAACCGATTAGCGGTTCTCAGATAGGGCAGAATCTACTAATTACAAGCCTTTGTCGAACTTACTGACTCCAGATAAAAAACATAATAAAACGCTGAAAATTTCCACAATAGGCCTAGGTCTAGTATCACGAAATAAAATCAAAATAAGTAAAAGAGAAGAAAGAGACATTCCTGAGTAAAATACTTTTAATGAAATATATCGGGAGTGAAACGTAAGATTCTTTGAACTATCAAGCTGTATTACAACAGGGTGACTACAATAACATTTTTCTGAAACATTAGGCTATTCTATACCACTTTTTCGTATATACCAATTTGTTATAAGTTGTAGTTTAGGAGATGCAGGCAATAACTACTTTTTATTTTTTAATAGATTCTCTCAGTTTGTTGTTATGAAGCTGTGAGGTCTCAATGTAGGGTATCACTGACATGGAAATTTTGTTTTCCGTGTGTTTTCTAAAATTTTTCTAATTTCTTTTATTAAGGGTTTTAATAAACTTGTAAAATTTATATTTGATAGCTATTGAATTATTCGGATGCGAAATTTTAAAATAAAATATTTATGGGTCGATTTGGTTCATTTTTTGTGGATAAAAATATTTCTACTCAAAAAAAAAAAAAACTTTTTGAGGTATTTCCAACAATTTGGAAAAAAATTTAATGAATTTCAATAGAAATTCTCGTAACAATTACCGATCATTTAATACATATATCATATATCTACGATATAGGAAGCCTTTATAAACACCATTTCAACCGACAAACCAACGGATACCATTATTTCAGAAAATATAAACTTTTTTGGTCTCCGGCTGAAATTACAAACGGATTACAAACCTCTTACATCTTTGGTGAAGGGGTAAACATATTAATTAATTTCACATTCGAAAAATAACATAATAATTACTTTAAGGACACAACTTCAAAAGCAATGACTAGAAATCATAAAATCATTAAAATTATTATTTTTGCCTCTCTTTTTCACGACAACCTAACAGTATCTTAATTCTACTTTTTTATACTTTTACGAGAGTTCCTTTATTCCTGTGATATTTTGTTCAATTTGCATAATTCTTAACCCTATAATTATATAAATATATAAAAACAATTTACAGATATAATAAAAATCAAACAGAATACAATAAAAAAATTTTAGTGCACAATTTTTAAACGAATTCTTATTTAGATATTTAATTTATTATGGCAACTATTAAATTAATACTCGTAATTAGAATACGAAATAAAATTAAAATATTAATAAATTTTTTAATTTTTCTTCTAAAAAATATGTAAAAAATGCCATGAGATAGCCCCGGCCATTAGAGCATTAATTATGGGCAATAAGATTGAGCTCAATATATTTATATATATTTCCTATTTTTTAGTATTAAAACTATAGTAGTTCAATGTGAACAAAAATCTTTTTTAATAATTTGTTTTTTTTTTAATGCTTCATTTGGACAGAGAGCAAAAAGAGTTGCAAATGTTTTAAAAATTTTAATTTTCATCATTTTTCAAACATTTTCTTATTTTTCTAAGTTAAAGAAATTATTTCTTTATAATTGTTCAACAAAATGCAATTTATAATATTTATTAAAAATAAACAAAAAAAAAAAAAAAATCGCATAAAACTATTTGGAGAGCAAACAAATAAATGAAAAGTTGAAATAAAATCCCGTTTCCAAATGTTTTAACCACTACTGTATATACCATAGATTATAACATAGATATGAAGATCCGTTGTCAGAAACCTAATTCGGTTGTCAAAAAAACCTAAGTCTAAGAATGTATTAGTAAAAAATTGTATTGAAAACAAAAACAATTGTAGTACGTGTGCCTTTTTTAAGTAATTTTTTTCAATTGAGTTTTTTTAAGCTTCATATCTATGTAATAATCTATGGTATATACTTTTTTGAGCTTTAAGGAATATATTTTAAAAATACAAAAGGAACATTAAACTTATACAGCAAAGCAAAATATTTCTTAACAAAAATACAAAATCTGTTTTTTAATATTTCCATGTAATTTTTTTTTTAAACTGAGTATCTTCATTAATTCGTGAATAAAATCAACATTTATGCATAGATTTGAATAAACTATATCTTATTTTTTTTAGTAATGAATTACCCTTTATTATTAAAGAATAAAAATTTGAATGTCTAACATTTTCAAATTCTTACGATTTTTTGAAAAAAAAAAGTCTTTGGAAATTGTTTATAATATTTTATTTTTTATTTTTGTTTTTTTTTTTTTTTTTTTTTTTTCGTCAAATAGCATATTAAAAAGTAATTACTTGAAGACAATTTTAATTAGAATTTTTAAATATTTTTTGTATTAAAATCAGACAAGTGGTTTTCTAGATATGCTTCAATATATAATGGAACCTCTTTTATTTTACGAATCGCAATTTATCGAGAGAACTAAAGTCAATTAAAAAATGTAGATTAGACTCTAACTAATACTGAGAAACCCCGGACTGCAGCATTTAAGTTTTTTCATTCTGTAAGTTAAAAAAAATTTTGAGTAGCAAAATAGTAAACATTTTTGATCTATCTTTATTTTGGACTTTGTAATATATTTTCCATTATTTTAACTAAATACTCATATTTAATATCAGTTTGTCACTTTAATAGGCTAAATTTTCCTCGCATTAAGAATGTTTGAAAATAATAAATATGTTGTCATTATAAAAAGTTAATCTAATCTTTTAGAAGGTTCAAGTATCTCTTATTTGTAAAATCAATAAAAAAAAAAATAGATTATAGCAAAAATATAAACGTGATATTTTGCATGAAAAAAAAAATCAACAAATTAGGTAAAAATTAAACAAAAACAATCTGAAAGCCAAGCAAATTATAAGAAAGTAAGATATGGAATTATAAAGCCTGTATTTTGAATCATTAAGTGCGAATATATATAGTAATATATTTACTATGATCCCGCCTTTAGGCAATTTGCAAAAATTAACAAACAGTCGGACGGAAGGAAGGACAATAGAAAGCTCTCAGGAAAAAAAATTTAATTAAAAAAAAACATTGACTTACTTCTTGATCAATATAAAAATGATATATAATTATTAAAATGTTGTTATCACCTTTTCCTGAATTTGATAGAATTTTGTTACCTTTCCCATTTTTGACCCATTTAAACTAAATGTATAGACAGACGGACAGACATTACTCTTAAGCCAAAAAAATATTTTAGAATTCTAAAAAAACATTTTTGTACTTACTAATAAATAAAAAATAAAACTCTATCATTAAAATACTGATACATACATATCACATTTTCCTGAAGTAAGCGCCATTTTTAAACCATTTAAGCCAAATGTATAGACAGATGGACGGACATTGCCACTCTGCCAAAAAAATTCCCATAATTCTAAAAATGCTTATTTTTACTTAACAATTAATACAAAAATAAAATAGGTTATTAGAGTGTTAATATCACCTTTTCCTAAATTAAGCATCATTTTCGACCCATTTAAACCCAATATACAGACAGACGGGCGGACATTATTATTCTGCCAAAAAAAAAAAATCCTATAATTCTAAAAATACATTTTTTTACCTAATAATAAATAAAAAATAAAACATCATTTTTAAAATATTGATATAACCTTTCACTGAATTAAGCGCCATTTTCAAACCAGGCCCAACTATTCACTTATAAGAGAGCATTTTTCATATAAAATATTTCCTAATTATTTTGCTTCAGCATATCATCATTTCATTGTTAATAACACAAGAAAAAATATTTAACACAAATATTTAGTTAATACTAGTATGAGATATAAAGACTGTTACCATATTTTTTTTATGTTAATTAAAACAATTTAAGCACGCTTTGATATTTTTCAAATGATATTTCAATTGAAGCAGGTTTCACATTTGTTTTTATTTATTCACAATAAATATTGACTTAGATTTGTTATTTGATATTTGAATAAAAATTTGCATATAAACTCAAGAGTAGAGAATTTAGAAAAATAAAAGTAAAAATTGAAAAAACTAATTTGTACAATAAAAAGTTTCTCTTATTTCAATGTTAGAGAAAACTATGCATTAAAGTTAAAAGATGTGTATTTAGGGGTTAAAAAAACTGAATTCAATTTAATATTTTAAAGTCATTATTTATAAATATTATCCACAAATTAAATAAAATATAATTCTTATAAAACTTTACTTAATATTTTGTAATTCTTTTTAAATTTCTTCCTCCCTTTTTTTTCATTACAAATTGAAATTAATATTTAAGGTATTTAACCCCATCATGTAATTTTTTTTTATTGCGGTGAAATTTATACATTTCTTTTTTAATAAAATAAATATTATATTATAATAAATAAAAATAATATTTATACATTCTAAAAAAATCACGTTTTAATTTTTTATTTTTTTTTTTGTTAAATTATTCCCTCTGTTTTTTATCTTATTAATACATAAACTGTTTCTTTGACCATGTGCATTCATTGAATCGTTCGGGAACAACTTAAAGTTATTTACACAGACTTGTTAATTAATCACAAGTGTTTGATACTTGCACGACCGGTAAATGACACTTTTAATTCAGTCATTTTGTGTCCCCTTTTTAAATTAAATAAAGTGGAATGTTTTTCAAAATAATAATTTGCATTTTATTTGAAATACTAAAATAAAAAAATAAAAATAAAAAACAATGCGAGTAATAATAATAAATAAAATGTACAGGTGTTTGGGTTTTAAATTGTAAAATAAACGTAAATAAAAATAACGGTAAGAGAGTTAAATAAAAATTTCTTTAAAATTACAAAAGAATAAGAAATATTAAAGCCAAGGAATAAAATAAAGAAATTGATTAAATATATGAAAATTCTATCCTAATAGGAACTAAGAAAATTCCTCATCTGAAGGGCTATTGGAACTTATAAAGACACATGATTAAAACCATCATAAGACTTAAAAAAAAACTCAAATATGAAGTTGAACTAAGCCTCTGTAAAAACAAACATTTGAAGTCCAATTGTAACTTTATAAAGGCTTACGATTACAATCTAAATGAAAGTTATAACTTGAACTTTATAAAGACCCAACCAGTAAACTTTGCAACGCAACGCAGAATGAAGAAAAGTAGCGTGAAACATTTTGAACAACCAGTCAACAAAAGTAAAGGTATCATATGTTGTTGAAAATTCATTGTTTAAACAACTCTGTTTTGCGGTTATTTTGTGAACAATAACCGCAGAGTTGTTAAAAACTTACGCAGCTACGTAAAAATCTATTTTCTGTAGATTTCCGCGATACGCTACCTAGAATTTTTGTGTCAATAGCTACATACACACATCTGCATAAAGTAGGTTGAAACAGCTGATTGCGATACGATGATTTTTTGTTGAGAGGTTGGGCCTTAAAGCCCCAATTTAGTATTATAAGGACCCAAGATTAAAGTTTAACAGTGACATTATAAAGACCACCAAATATATCCCAACTGAAATTTTATAAAATCTTGCTATTTGAGTACAACTTAGAATTTATTTAGTCCCACAATTCTAATACATTTTATAGGACTTTAAAAAATCTTACAAATTCAATACAACTAGACTTTTATAAGATTTTACAATTGGAGTCCAACTCGAATATTAATTGCAGTTTAATTTGGTAGTTATAAAGACCCATGATTACAATCTAAACGAGTCGTAATTTAAACTTTATAAATCCCCAATTAGACTTTGTAAAGACCCAAAATTAAAGTTCAATTGTAGCATTATAAAGACCACCTAATATAGGCTTACTAAAATGTTATGAAATCGTTGCATTGAAATCCAACTTAAAATATATACAAAAGCTTTAGCAAAAAAATCTTATCATTTAAAAAAAATATTCCTAGACAACTTGTATAAAAACTAATTAAATTGTATAAAAAATGTATATACATTTCAAAACAAAAACAATCTCTGTGACACATGATTTTGATAATGATCATGACATAAATGAAAAAAGTGAAAAACGCAAAAAACAGTTACAATCAACAGTTATAACACTGTAAATTTCAATAAAAATCAATTAAGAAAAATTACAAACATTCACTGAAATGGAAAATATTTTGGAGATAAAAAGGGGAAGTAGGAAAATAGTCTAAGTAGACATTTTATAAAACACAATAAATATTAAATAAACATAAAAATTAATCATAAGAAAAATTAAAAAATAAAAACGTCGATAAAAAGGCAAAAAAAGAAATTAAGAATGAAAAGCCTTACATTACCTTTTGACCCACTGTTCTATACTACACAAACTTTAAGCCGTTTTAAAATAGAATGAATTAATTTTTGGACGAAGATTTATATTTATATAGAACAGTGGTTAAACACTTATTTCGGTAGGATATTTGTATGGGGCTAGGTGAAATAATGAACCGATCATTCATTGACTTATCATAAAAATTGCGACATATAGTTTCATTACAAGATTTACATGGACAGACAGAAGGACGGACATCGTTTAATCAACTCAGAAAATAATTCTAAGCCAATTGGTATAAATTAAGGTGGATCTTAGACCAATATTTTTAGGTGTTTTAAACATCAGCACAAACGCAGAATACCTTCCCCCTTCTATGGTGATGTAGGGTATAAACATTTCCATAGGATATAGATTTTTTTTTGAGATATCGTCACTTAATTTAAAAAAATCTACATCTATGAATCGATTTTAATGAAAATTTGACTCATTTTATTTATAGCATATTCAGTTTTGTGATATGTGCAAAAATTCATTCTGTTTGAGCGTTTGCAATTTGTGTGGGCTACTAATCTCCTCGGCCTATCCCCTATAAAATTTGAAATAAAATTTTTTACAGCAGTTTTTGAAACTTTTACTAAATGAATTAATGGAATACTCTTTCCCCCGTCCTTTATCATCCTGTTTTTATTTTAATATGTTACACACAGAAAAAGGATTTATTAGAATTCGTTGTTTATTATTAAATTTTAATAAAAAGAACCAAAATTTTATTACAATTTATATAATATTATAACTATAATCGATTTTCTTTGATTAGTATTGTAAATATATAATTGGGACTAACTTAAGGTTCTTGGAGTTGAAAAATTTCTGTAATAATGTGTTTTTGTCTGTAGTTAAGCTTGCTTAATTAATTCCAAACCAACAATCGAATTAAATTCAGCTTTTTGTTTATAAATTCCAATTATTAGCAGTAGCAATCGAAAAATTCTATTGTATAACCATAATATAATGATAGAAGGTAGAATCACTAGAGAGAGACTTCAATTTGAATTCTTGTTAAGTCAAAAAAACTGAAAATGGAAAGAAAAAATAAAAATCAAGAATGAAAAAATATAAAATATTTGGTTTACATGTGTGTACTTATATTATTTGAATTACTTCTTGAAATGAGGAATTCCATCTTGGGAAGGCTGTATGAATGTTTAGAGCACACATTTGGCGAACCGGACACAATATATTTGAGGATATTTGTTTGTTTTTGATAAAATTTTGTTGAAAAAAATTTGTTAAAAAAATTTTTGTTTCAAATTGAAAATATTTTTTTTTTCCTATTTGAAGTTTTGTTTAATTTTTTTACATTTTCTTTTGCTTTATATGTGTTTGACTTTTCAGGGTAAATGAAATTGAGAACAAACTTTCTAGTGATTTTACCTTTAGTTGTTGTATCATGTTGTATAACAAAAACTGTTTAAAAATGTCATTTATAAAAAAAAAATATTAAAACATATTATCAGAAAATACATGTAAATTTAAAAAATAAAAAACACATTTGACCAAATCGGCGTAAAATTAAAATTTGATGCGTTTGATGCTAGTGAAAGGTAGGTCCATTATTTCTATTCTACATTTTTTAAGGTCAGTTAATTTTAAATGTTCTAATTTACAGACGCAAAACGAAATCTTCCTGATATGTACATATGATAAGAGAGTTTGAAAAAAGTTCTCCTTATTTAAGCAGAATAATTCAAGTAATAAGGAAGTAGAAACTACCATACAAATATTCACATCTAGATAAATTCTTAATGGATACAAAATGGTAAAAAAAAATACATTCTATTATATATACATAGATTTGTAAAGAAGTTTTCATTCGTTCTTTTTTTTTTTTTATTTAGTACATGCTGTGAATAAACTTTGGCCTCAAAGTCCAACAAGTTGTAATATATGTCCTTGGTTTTACCAATAGTCAAATATGCAGTATTTAAACGTTTTGTATCTCAAACTAAGGCATTTTGTATCTCAAACTAACGCATTTATCAAGTATGATAATTTTTATGTACATATATTTTTAACATAAATAAAATAAAATATAAAATAAAACTTAAAAATTTAATTAACAGAAAAGAAAGTTAGTTGTCTCAAACGATTCTTTTAATACCTTTCATTGAATTGTTTTCTCGAAATAGTTACACGTACCATAAATTCAGCAACGATACAATATTTACAATCGAATTTGAGATAGTTCTTGGAACCGAACAAATTCGTTTGGCTAAAAATTCGGTTGTGACAATGAATCTGTTTTCTCTGTGTAAGAAAATAGTTCTCTCTTTTGATATGCTATTTATAATATTTCCTTTGTATAGGGGAAAATTCATACCAACAAAATATTCTCACTTTTGCTGTAATATTTCTTAAAATATGCGGATAATTATTATTTATTTTCCCAGGTTCTACCCATCTCATTTGCATCTGAACCTATGAAGATTTTTGATAAAGTTATTCCCACAAAATGTTAAAACTTTTGCAGTAATAGTTTCTAAGATATACATACGTTATAAAATATTTTCGCTGTATGGGGGTATCATTTCCCCTGATCCTATCCGTTCCCTTTTCATTCTAGTTTTGGTTGTTGAAGAGAAAGATATTCCTGCGAAATTTTAAGACTTTTGCTTTAACAGTATCCCAAAGATTCGCATTAAAAATTTAATTGGGATACATGGAACTGCAGCCAGGAAGTTTAAAGATAAAGTGAATTAAAATTGCTTTAAATCATTGTGAAACAATTTTAGAGACTATGATACATCATATTATGGATTTAATTCCCGTAAATAAAAGCATCATCTGTTTTTAAAAAATATTTTGTGAATTTTTTCTTAGATGGAGCAAATCCGAACACTTTTGTATTTAAACAATATCTTAATTTTTTGTAGTAACTCATGATAGAATTACTAAAGGTAAAATCACTAGAAAGTTTGTTCTCATTTTTATTTACCCTGAAAAGTCAAACACATATGAATCAAAAGGAAATGTAAAAAAATTAAAATAAAACTTCAAACTAGAAAAAAAAAAAATATTTTAAATATAAAACAAAAACTTCTAAAAACAAATTTATGCAACAAAATTTTATTATAAAAAAACAAATATTAACAGATATATGGTTTCTAAATGTCCTATTGGACAAATGTTTGTATTAAAAGTTCACACTGGGCTCACATTCTGCATTTCAAGAAACAGTTTTAATGATTTACTTATGTATGTATGTAAACAAAATATTTTTTTTTTTTCATTCTTGATTTTTGTTTTCTGCTTTCCATTTTTCAGTTTTTTGACTTAACAAGAAATAAAATTGACTACTCTCTCTAGTGATTCTACCTTCTGTTGTTATATTATGGTAGTAACTTAATTAATTTTTACTAATTTTAAAATTTATTATTTTAAACAAAAACTTAATGAATTTACACTATTAAATATTTTTTGTATTACTTCACTAGAACCTAAAAAAGTAAAACATCACAAGAAAAGTGTTCACTTTTGATCCATAGAGTATGTTGCAATATATGGTGCAACAACTTTACTTTTCTATATAACAAGACAATTCATAAAAGGGATTTTTAACTGAAAAATCTGGAAAAAAGTCTTTCTTTACGTCAATCTGGAAAAGGGTCTTAATTAGCATAACTTTCATTATTTAAAAATTTATTTTTATATAAAATTAAAACAACAAAATTTAAAATTAAAACAGCTGTTGTGGAATTAGTAAAAGTATCTTAAACTAAAGAATATGTGTATAAGCAAAAACTAAAAAAAAAAAAAAAGAAATCAAGTACAACAACAACAAAAAAATTTACCTTTCGATTTTTATTTATAAATTTTTCTTTAAGCAAAAATAGTTTTTTTGCTTAAAAAAATGCTAAACACGTTTTGAAACCAACCAAAATGTAGACAATGCACCAATTTATTTTTTCTTTCTCTTTTATGATTCTTTTTTCTTTATTTTATAAGAAACTTCTTTAACTTCTTTTTTTTTTTAAGGTGATATTTTTTTAAACAAAAGTTAAAGACTTAATTAATGACACTTTAATAAAAAAAAAAACACAAAACTAAGAAAAAGTTAAACTAATTTATAAAGGTCTTCAAAGCAATTGACCCCACTTTAAGAAAAAAGAAAAAGATTTTTGTTATAAACTTTAATAAAATTTTCGTGTACCAACAAAAAAAATCTTGACAAGGTAAAAAGAGGAGTAAAGAAATTAAAGAGAATTTTTACAAAATTTACTCTTTCAAGCCATTTTTTTTTTAAGATTTAGGGAAGTTTTTGATACCTTTTGTTAAAGATTTATTTAGGTTATTTTAATGTTTAAATTATTTTCAAGATTTTTTTTAATTTAAATTCTCACTTTTTTTAAAGCACGTAATATTGTGGAGTATAATTTTTAAATATTTCCTTTATAAAACCACTTTTTTATAATTATTTTTATACTAAACAGATATTCATTTATATTATTTTTTATAATTATATTTGTTGTTGCAAACAAAAGATTATCGCTAACACTACAACTTGGTGTATTCGATTAAATATATTTTTATTTCATTTATTATTTTTTGCTTTAGATTATTTCTGGATTTATTTCATTTCTTTTATATTTTACTTCTTACTTCTTGCTTTTTGCTTATATTTTTTTTTTTTCATATAAAAAAACTCTTTTGTTATTGCGTTTGAACCCGTCTACGTTAATTTTTGTTATTATTATTATTATTATTTTTTTTTTTTTTAATTTATTTCTTTTTATAAAGAATTCACACAAAACTTTATTAATTTTATTCCACAATTTATATTTTGGTATAATTCTTTATTTTGTCATCATTTTGAATCGAATAACAAATAATTTCTTTTATGCCTTAAATTGTACACTCAAAAAATTAACGTCAGTTCATTCCAAAACAAAAATAATATTAAACAAAAAAAAAAAAAAAAAGAAGGAACCCGAAACGTTTAACAAAAAAATTATAATTCTCCACCTGAACGCGACGAATTCTGTGAGTAAACTGATCAATTTTCTTTTGTATTGAACACATATAAACAACAAAAACAGCAATAAGCAGCAAAATAAAGCAATAAAAGAGCTAAATATAATTTTATTTATAAATAAATCTTTAGCTCTCGCTCTCTCTTGTAAAATTTACTCATTAACTAAATTCCTAAGTAAAATACTCTTTCTTTTTCCTGTACTTAAGTTAAATTTTAATTAAGAGTAATTTTGAACTTATTAAATACATTTTTATCATAACAAAAACTTTTTTATCATCTTCCCTGGCCCCTTCAAATCAAAATTTTATATAAACAACAACTAATTTGAGGTTTTTTAGTTTCTTTTTTTAATTTTTTTCTAAATTTTTTTGTTGTTTTCTTTTTTATTAAAATTTTTTTTTATTTAGTCTTATGATAAATTACCACTAATTTAATGCTACTTTTTGTTTGTGTTCTTCTTATCGTTGTTGTTGGTATTTTTTATCATCATGTTCCGAGGTAGCAAAACAAAACACAGTGTGTGGTACTTCGCATGATTACAGAAATTAATTAAGAACAAAAAAAAAAAAAATTTAAACCAAAACTCATATATAATTAGATTTTTGTGGTGCCAACCACAATTAGGTTTAACCTAATTTTAAGTTTCAGAAAATTTAAAAAAAAAAAATCAAGTTTTTAAATTCTTAAAAAAAAACAAAGTTTCGTTAAGTTTTTGAAATCATTAGAATTTAATAATTGTTATAAAAATCAATATAAGTTTGTCAATACTATGCAAAAGTTTAAAAAAATTTTCGAAAAATGCTTATCGTTTTAAAAATAAATTTTCGTTAAGTTTCAAAAATCATTTATAATTAATAAAATCAATATAAACTCATTAATAGTAACTGAAATAAAAAAAAAAATATCAAAGAAATGCTTCTCGTTTAAAAAATAAAGTTTCGTTAAGTTTTTTAATTAACCAAAATTACAATTTTCTTTTAGATTTATAATATTTATTAAGAAGATTTAACAAAATTTAAAAAAAAATTAAGTTTTTTAATATTCTTTCAAAAAAATTAAGTTTCGTTAAGTTTAAAAAATCGTTAAAATTTAATAATATAGAAATCTATATAAGCTTTTTAGTGGCAAAGGTTTATCGAAAAATTTTAGAAGAAATGATTCTGGTTTAAAGAATAAAATTTCATTAAAGTTTTAAATAGAACAAAATTACAATCTTCTATTACAATTATATTAATTTTTAACTAAATTTTACAAAACTTAAAAAGATAACCAATTTTTTAAATATTTTCAAAAAATAGAGTTTCGTAGCTTTAAAAATAGTTACAAAAATAATAATCATTAAAGAAATCTATATAAGCTTTTCAATGCCAAATGATTATAGCAAAATTTTTAGAGAAACTCTTTTATCTTAAAAAATAAAGTTTCGTTAAGTTTTTAAATTAATGAAAATTACAATTTCGTTTTAGAATTATAATAATTATTAACTAAGTTTAACGAAACTTAAAAAATATACAAGTTTTTTAAGCTCTTTCTGAAAAATAAAGTTTCGTTAAGTTTTAAAAATCTTTAAAATTTAATAATTCTTAAAGAAATCAACAAAACTTTATTAAGACTAAATTATGTAGAAAAAATTTGTGGAAAAACACTTTCTGTTTAAAAAAATAAGGTTTCGTTAATTTTCTAAAACTAACCGAAATTAAAATTTTCGTTCAAACCCTCAACAGCTGTTTTCAAATTAAAAGAAACTTTAAAAAAAAAATACAAACTTAAAATTTTTTCCAAAAAATATAGTTTCGTTAAGTTTTAAAAATCATTAAAAATTAATAATTTGTATAAAAATTTATATAGTAAACGAGAGTTAAACAAATTTCATAAAAATACTTTTCGTTTAAAAAATAAAGTTTCGTTAAGTTTTTTTATAAACCAAAATAATAATTTTATTTTAGAATTATAATATTTATTAACTAAATTTAACAAAACTTAAAAAAAAATATACAAGTTTGTTAAGTTCTTTCAGAAATATAAAGTTTCGTTAGGTTTTAAAAATCGTTAAAAATAATAATTGTTATAAAAATCAATATAAATTTATAAAAGCTATATTATTAATAAAAAATTTTCGAAAAAACACTTTTTGTTTAAAAAATAAAGTTTTGTTAAATTTATAAAATTAACCGAAAATAAAATTTTTGGTTAGAATTACAACAGCTGTTACCTAAATTGAAAGAAGCTTTTAAAAATTCTATTAGAAAATCCAAGTTTCGTTAAGTTTTAAAAATCGTTAAAAATTATTTGTTGTTACCAAAATTAATGTAAGCTTATCTATACTAACCGAAAGTTAAAAAATGTTAGAGAAATGTTTCTCATTTAAAAAATAAAGTTTCGTTAAGTTTTTTAAATTGTCCGAAAATAAAAGTTTTTTTCGTTAAAATTCAATACTTTTTTCCACAAATCAATATAAGCTTATCAATGATAAATGAATATCAACAATTCGTTAAAAAAATCTTTCTAGTTTCAAAAATATAGTTTCGTTAAGTTTTAAAAATCGTTAAAAATTAATAATTGTTCTTGAAATCAATATAAACTTAACAGTGTTATAAGAATGTTAAAAAAACTTTTCACTTAAAAATTAAAGTTTCGTTAAGTTTCTAAAATTGACCGAAAATATATTTTTTTTAAATTCTAATAGTCTAATAGAAATTTTAATAAATAGCAAATTTTTTCTAAATTCTTTCAGAAAAACCGTTTTTCGTTAAGTTTTAAAAATCGTTTAAATTTTAGAAATTATTGCTTAATGAAAAATAAAAAAATTTCGAAAACAAAAATATAACAAAATACTTTTCGTTAAAAAATTTTCCATTTATCTGAAGTTTTTGTAAAATTTTCTTTTTAGTGGAAATTTTAATTTTGCTTTTAAGTAAAATTTTGTTTAAATTTTGTTTTTATCGAAATTTTTTGCAAAATTTTCTCTTGGAAAACTTTTTCCAAAAAAAAAATCGATTTTTTTTACAGAATTTTTTCTGAATTTTAATAGAAAATTTTTACTTTAAAAATATCTAAAATTTTCTATAAAAAATTTTACTAACAATTTTTTATAAAAAGAACTTTTATCAATATTTTTTGCAAAAAAAAAAAAAATTATCAAAAATATTGAATCGATTTTTTTTTTTTTTTTTTTTTGTTTTATCGAAATAGTTTTCTTTTAAGAGTTTTTATCAAAAAATTTTTTCTCTAAAATAAATTTATATTACAAATTTTTTATCAAAAAGAATTCTTTGTTATAGAAAAATTTCTATTCCTTTAAAAAATTCTTTTCGAAAATATTCTTTAAAAAAATTCTTTTCGAAAATTTTTCATAACAAAAAATTCTTTTCGAAAATTTTTCATAACAAAAAATTTTTACTGAAAATTTTTTATAAAAAAAATTTGTTATCAAAAATTTTCTATAAAAAAATTGTTATCGAAAACTTTCTATAAAAAAAAATTACAACAAAAAATTTATCGGAAATTTTCTTTAGATTGTTTTCGAAAATTTTCTATAAAAAAAAAATTTGTTATCGAAAATTTTCAAGTGACAAAAAATTGTTATCGAAAATATTTTATAAAAAAAATTGGTTTTCTATAAAAAAATTGAAACTTTCTATAAAAAGAAATTTTACAACAAAAAATTTATCGGAAATTTTCTTTAGATTGTTTTCGAAAATTTTCTATAAAAAAAATTTGTTATCGAAAATTTATCATAAAAGAATTGTTATCGAAAATTTTCTATAAAAAAATTGTTATCGAAAACTTTCTGTAAAAAAATTGTTATCGAAAATTAAGAAAAAATTTATCGAAAATTTTCTTTAAAAAAGTTGTTATCGAAAATTTTCTATAAAAAACATTTGTTATCGAAAATTTTCCTTAAGAAAAACCTTTTCGAAAATATTCTTTAAAAAAATTATTTTCGAAAATTTTTCATAACAAAAAATTGTTATCGAAAATATTTTATAAAAAAAAATTGGTTATCGAAAATTTTCTATAAAAAATTGTTATCAAAAACTTTCTATAAAAAGAAATTTTACAACAAAAAATCTATCGGAAATTTTCTTTAGACTGTTTTCGAAAATTTTCTATAAAAAAATTTGTTATCGAAAATTTTCCATAAGAAAAACCTTTTCGAAAATATTCTTTAAAAAAATTATTTTCGAAAATTTTTCATAACAAAAAATTGTTATCCAAAATATTTTATAAAAAAAAATTGGTTATCGAAAATTTTCCATAAAAAAATTGTTATCAAAAACTTTCTATAAAAAGAAATTTTACAAAAAAAATTTGTTATCGAAAATTTTCCATAAAAGAATTGTTATCGAAAATTTTCTATAAAAAAATTGTTATCGAAAATTTTTTTTTTTTAAATTGTTATCGGAAATTTTCTATAAAAAATTGTTATCGAGTATTTTCTATAACAAAAAATTTTATCGAAAATTTTCTTTAAAAAATTTGTTATCAAAATTTTTTTTTTAATTTTTTATCGAAATTTTCTTTAAAAAAATTTTTTGCTAATTTTTCTTTTTATCGAAAATTTTCGTTACATTTTATTTTTATGCTAAATTTTCAAACTTTTTTATGTCCTTTACCCACTGGGTATTTACTTTTATTTTCAACATCACCTTTCGAGTTAAGGAAGTTTGTTGTATTTTTGCGTTTTTAGTTTAATTTTACTTCCTATAACATTAACGTACATTTTATCACTTTTATAAAATATAAATTCCAAAAGAGAACACAGCTAAAATAATTTCCAATGTCTCTTAATCTCAGAACAAAACGAAAAACAAGATTGCATTCAAATGAGAAAGAGCAACAAGTAAAATTACGAAAACTAAAACAAAATAGAATAAAATTTAAAAATAAATAAAAAAACTACTACTAAAGAATTTTATTATCAAAATCTGTGTTGTTGGTTTTCCGTTGAATTTGTTTGTTTTTATTTATTCTTTTGATTTTGGAATTGTAGTTTCAGATTTACAGAATAATAAATTTTACTTAAACTAAGTGCAATAAAATAAATATAAACAAAATTTTAAAAATAAAACAAGAAATATTTACTTTGAAGTAAAATAGTGATTAGTAGTAGTAGTTTTTCATTTTAAATATTAAAATACAGTCGAACACGGTTATAACGAACTCGAAGGGACCGACAAATTTAGTTCGTTATATCCGTAAAATTCCATAAAAAATATTTTTTAATAAAATATAGGTACATATTTGATTACGATACTAATATTTGTAATTAAAGCGTATTTCTTTCCCTTTAAAATGGGCTGTTTTATGTTTTAAATATCAATGATTTTAATATACATACACCCAGAGAAATATCAATCACATACGTATTGAAAACGATACCATTCTGTGTCAATAGTGTATCTACACCGTATGTGTTTAAATTAAACACTGCGTGTTCAATTCTTATTGAAAATCAATACCTAATTTGGTACCAAGTTGAAACCATTTCGGTATCTAATTGTTAAATTACATATGTTTTCTATTAAATTTGTTAACGAAAGGTATTAAAAAGCTGTTACCGTAAATTACCAATGTGAGCACAACCGTTGTTGATTTTGAATCGAATTTTTTCCCTTAGTGTAGTACATATCAGGAAAAACATTTTTTTGCATTCATCAGTCATTGTCTAAGTGGAAACTGAGATTAATTATAGTTGTTTATACTCATTCAAAGTTTTCTTTTATTACCGAGGTTTTGACATTGGCTTGTTTTGAGATCTTTACTCTTTGAGGAATAACTATTTTCTAATACTTTAATTTGTAATCCTCTTATAATTTCAGTTTTATTTTTAGCTAGTTTTGCTAATATGTATGCGTTATGTTAAACAACTATGAAAATAAATATCTTTTATTTATCCGATAATTTAAATTGAAATTAACAAAAAATGTTTTCTTTTTGTCGAATAAATTTAAATTGAAATAAATAAAAAAAAATTTGTTCTTTTTTAAATTTTTAAAACATTTTGAAATGTTCAATTTTATTTATCTAAAATTTTTATTTGTGAGAGTTCGTTATAAACGTAGTTTTTTGTATGAAATTTTCTTCTTGGGACCATAAAAATATGTTCGTTATAAAAAAAGTTCGCTATAACCGTGTTCGTTATAAACGTAGTTATTTGTATGGAAATTTTGTGTAAAATCAATGGGACCGAAGAAAAGTGTTCGCTATAGCCATAGTTCGTTATAACCGTGTTCGACTGTAAAAATATTCGTCTTTGTTGAAAGATGGGACTATTTTAAACATTCGATTAAATATCTGCTGCTGTCTTTATTTAGAACTGATAAATATAAGTAGTTTTCTATTCAAAACATTAAAACTAATGACAAACTGTTGATTTTGTATTGACTGATATTTGACTAAACATTAACGTGATCCCTTTATTATAAACTAAGAAAATGATCCCAATATCCCCAATTTTATCCTTAAGATAACCATCTATTTAAATTAAATATTCATTCACTTTTCTCATCAAATAAAATAAGATTTGTCTCTTTAAAATAACACACCAAAAGCTTAACCCTTTTCCTTACAATATATTTAAATAGCTTAGACATTTCATATATCTCTACCAAATTCCGGTTGATACGATTACAAATTTTATAAATTTTTATAGAACACGCATTTCTCAATTTTAAACAAATTGTCTGTCTCATTTAATATTTTATTTGAATATAAATTTATATTATAAATAAAAATATAAAGCAAAATATTGTTAATAAAACACCCACTTAATGTAAAGAATCATGTAAAAAGAATTTTAAATTTAAATTTATTTTTTATTGTAGTTGTTGGTTTTTTTGTATTTAAAATAAAAATTTCTACCTATATGTAAAATTTTTACAAGTTCAAGGTTTGCTTTTATTGTATATGATACGAGTATTTTATTGTAGATAGACTAAGGAGCGACTATAGATTGATATTGACGTCACAATTAAAATGGAAAATGAAAGAGCAGAGGAAAAAAAGACGAAGAAATGAAAAGAAGAATGATTAAAATTATGCCAAATGCTTAAATGTGCCAATTAAATAAATTTTACTTTTATTTAATAGTCTATTAATGAATTTTTTGTTTTCCTATTCTTGTGTTTTATAAAATTAAAGAAAAGAAAACAAAATTAAGTAGACATTAACACATGTCATTTTTAAATAAGTCATTTTGATGTTCTATATTTTTAATAAAATAAACTTGATATGTAATAACAAAAACAACCACATAATTATTATATACATATATGGTTAATTAATTAATATGATTTAATTTAAATGACATACATGAGCATTTAATTAAAAAATGTAATAATAATACTTAAGCTTTTAAAGAATATTTGTGTACAATGGGTTTGTAAAAATTTTCAACTGAAAGAAATTAATAAACGGAATTGTTTTTGACGATTAAGCGGAATATCATTATTTTAGTCTGAAAGAAAGTTAAAAAAAAAAAAAATATATATATATATATATAAAAGTTAATATATATATACATATATATATATATATATATATATATATATATATATATATATATATATATATATATATATATATATATATATATATATATATATATATATATATATATATATATATATATATATATATATATATATATATATATATATATATATATATATATATATATATATATATACATATATATATATATATATATATATATATATATATATATATATACTGTATAAGGGTTACAAAAAAAAGGTCCACGAGTTCATAAACTATAAAAGAACTATAAAAGTTTTATTTTTTTGTGTTCTGTAATATAATATCAATTAAAATTTCGTGAAGTTCAGTCCATAATTGTCCATAGTTCCCATAAATATAAACCCCTCTTCCAAAAATTATTTTAAAATGAATCCGATACAAATGTTAATATATATATGTATGGAACTATGGACAATTATGGACTGAACTTCACGAAATTTTAATTGATATTATATTACAGAACACAAAAAAATAAAACTTTTATAGTTCTAACCACTGCTTATGAACTCGTGGACTTTTTTTTTTGTAACCCTTCCATTAGAGATTTGATAGTTGTTTCAGTAACTTTTTTGGAACAGTTTGCCATTTTTTAAAATCTTCTATATTTTGTGACACCTTCTTTGTGCTTTTCAATTCTCTTTTCGTAATATCTCTCCACTGGTTTTAGCTCTGGACAATTTGGAGGATTGACTACTCTTTGTACAAGAATTTTGTTACGGTTTCGGTAGCACTCACCATCAAAAAGATGGGGGTATATTGATTTTGTCATTCCGTGTGTAACATATAGAAGGAATCATTTAAGACCCCACAAAGTATATATTTTCTGGGTCCTGGTTAGATTCTGAGTCGATCTAGCTATGTCCGTCCGTCTGTCCGTCTGTTGAAAGCAGGATAGGGCTCGAACGAGACAACGTAGGGGGACGAAATTTGGCGAAAATATTTGTATTATGTAAGGTTTGTTTGGGATTGAAAATGGGCAAAATCGTTTCAATCGGATAATAGTGATTAA
The DNA here is from genome assembly GCA_951394005.1 of Protophormia terraenovae. Lineage (NCBI taxonomy): Eukaryota > Metazoa > Arthropoda > Insecta > Diptera > Calliphoridae > Protophormia > Protophormia terraenovae. The sequence goes on from OX596074.1 coordinate 134,287,038, forward strand.
AGTATTAAATTAATAAACTTAAAAAAATATCGACGTAAATGACCTTCCTGATCGAAATGTTAAATCAGATTTAGATATAATTTGGAGAGCAAACAATGATCAAATCAAAATTTCTTAAAATCAGACCAGAAAAATACTTTAAAAAAAATCACGTATCTCCGCTTCTTTTTAGAAAATCTGGCTCCGTTAGGATTTGTAGGATGATAGATTTATAAGTAAACCGATTTTAGTTTTTTACCATGTCTGAGAGCTTCAGAATGCTTTGAAAAGCCAAACAAATGCTCACTGATAAAAATTTAAATATCTGGGATTAATAAAATGGGCTTAGTATCTTCATAACTGTAGACCGTATTAAAAAGTAATGTAAGAATAACTTTAAGACAATTTTAATTAGAATTTTTTGATATTTTTTTTTTAATATCCGTTTCCGAGATATGCGTCAATATATAGTGCAACCTCCTTAATTTTACAAATCGCGATTTTACGCAAGAACTAGAGTCAATTCAAAAAAAGTGGATTAAAGGCTTAGTACCTATTAATACCGTGTATCCGAATTAAATAAGAATCTTCGTGCCGCAAATTTGTTTTCCTTTTTATAACTCTGTGTTGTTATTGAATTTATTAAAGAGTGTTTTAAATTGTTTTTGATATTCTGCCCTTCAATTTAAAATATTTTAATTTTATTACTAAATGATTCATAACTTTAAAGTTGTCACTGCTATTCTTGAACATTCTAAATAGTGCCTCTTTATTTACAGTCATCTGATTTTTTGCATTAAATTTTTTATTGAAAATATAACTATTTTTTTTTATCATATTTCAACAACAACTATATTAAGTTTTTTATTGCATTTATCAGATATTTTCCTAATAATTTATGAGATTTTTTTTTATTATCACTTGTTGTCTATTCATTTTTTTATTTTTTTGTTCGCCAAAAGTGCCCAGCTAAAGTATTAAGTGACATTAAAATTAATTTAGTGAAGAGAGAGAAATTGCGTTTTTAGTTGTTATTTTGTCATTCGAATAAATTAGTAATAAAAAGATGAATTTGTCATTATAAAAAAAAAAAATAATAACTGTTTTATTTATTGGGTGTCCATAAAAATAAAAACTATTAATAAAATAAATAGTAAATAAATATGAGGAAATTCTAGGAAACTTTATCAAACTGGCCATATTGGTTTTAAATTAGCTTGAAATGAATTTGAATGTAATTTTTGTAAAAAAATCTTGGGTCAACATCTTTTAAGTGTTTTAAAATCTATTTATGATAAAGACTAAACAATTATTATCATGTGTCTAAAATGTTTCTTTGTAAAAGAAAATTCAATTTAACTTCAGCACAACAATGTCTGTAGTATTTTATATTAAAATCACGCTAATTTAGCGTGAATTTTATTTGAATTGTATACAGTTTTTTTAACTAAAGTTTATGTCAAAAAAAAACTACATTAAATTGATTGAATCTAAGGCGTAATTTTTTTAAAATTTATTATAATTTTTAAGCATTTAAAGTTATACAGGGTGGTCCAAATACAATTAACATTAGTCACTATATTTAAATACTTGAAGATTTAGCGGACATAAATCCTGAATGCGTACTATAATATATGAACTATTTAAAATAGTTCATTCATTTAAATATTAATCCCTAACTAAGTCTTTAATCTCTTGGCAAAGTACCATTAAAGTATCAAAATTTTGGTTTCTACTACTTATATTATAAAATTGCTTTATTTTTAGTACCATTAACTAAGTTGCTATTTTTTACCCTTAATAACCTTAATTTATTTAGCACACTTCTCTCTCAACCAAAAAAAAAAACATTTCCAAAATTACTCAATACAAACTGTGTTTTAAAAATAAATTTACCTCCCTAAATAAGGCGAATAAACTCCAGTAGTGTCACCAGAGTCATTGTCTTAAATACAGAAAAAAATGCAAATAAATATTTGTTTTCATCTTTAACATTTCATTAGTGTTGTTGCATGCATGAGTTTTTGTTTTATTTTATTATTGACACTCACACACAATTTTTTGATGTGATGTTGATGTCTTACCATGACGTTTAATTTTATTAATGATGCTCTAAAAATAGATGTTGTAACAAATTATTGATTTTTTTGTTTTTGGTTTTCTTTCGTTGGTTTACACTTTTATGGTCATTTCAGCCAAAGAATGACGTTCATAGACATGTTAATTTGACAACTTGTAGCTATTATTATTATAAATGATGACAACCAAAAGCCAACAGTCAACATCAAAGTGGCAAATAACGAAAGAGAAAAAAAAAATTATCATAAACAATTAGTGTTTAATAAACAGACATTTGAAAAAATGCAAAACAGTGAAAATGTTACGATAAAAAAAATATTTCCACTGCCGGAGAACGAAATCCCGCGGAGGAAAATTACCAACAACTCGACTAGAGTCTAGCTAGACTACAGCCTAAATTAACCGCAGTCAGATTAGACTATTATCTAACTTAACTAAAGTCAGGCTAAACTATAATCTAACTTTACTATAGTCTGACTAGTCTATAGTTTGACTAGACTATAGTCTGACTATACAATAGTCTGACTAAACTATAGTCTGACTAAACTGACTAGACTATAGTCTGACTAGACTATAGTCTGACTATAGTCCGACTAGACTATAGTCTGATTATATTATAGTCTGACTGGACTATAGTCTGAATATATAGTGTGACTAGACTATAGTCTGACTTTACTACAGTCTAACTAGACTATAGGCTAACTAGACTATAGTCTGACTATATTATAGTCTGACTGGACTATAGTCTGAATATATAGTGTGACTAGACTATAGTCTGACTATATATAGATTATAGTCTAACTGGACTGGAGTCTGACTAGACTATAGTCTGACTGGACTATAGTCTGACTGGACTATAGTCTGACTGGACTATAGTCTGACTAGAATATAGTCTGACTAGAATATAGTCTGACTAGAATATAGTCTGACTATATTATAGTCTGACTGGACTATAGTCTGAATATATAGTGTGACTTTACTATAGTCTAACTAGACTATAGTCTGACTAGAATATAGTATGACTATATTATAGTCTGACTGGACTATAGTCCGAATATATAGTGCGACTAGACTATAGTCTGACTCTACTATAGTCTAACTAGACTATAGGCTAACTAGACAATAGTCTGACTTGACTATAGTCTGACTATATAGTCCGACTAGACTATAGTCTGATTATATTATAGTCTGACTGGACTATAGTCTGAATATATAGTGTGACTAGACTATAGTCTGACTTTACTATAGTCTGACTATATTATAGTCTCACTGGACTACAGTCTGAATATATAGTGTGATTAGACTATAGTCTGAATATATAGTGTGACTAGACTATAGTCTGACTTGACTATAGTCAAATTAGACTATAGACTGACTAAACTATAGTCTGAATAGAATATAGTCTGACTATATTATAGTCTGACTGGACTATAGTCTGAATATATAGTGTGACTAGACTATAGTCTGAATATATAGTGTGACTAGACTATAGTCTGAGTAGAATATAGTCTGACTATATTATAGTCTGACTGGACTATATTCTGAATATATAGTGGTACTACACTATAGTCTGACTAGACTATAGTTTGACAATATAGTCCGACTAGGGTCTAGTCACTAGATTATAGTCTGATTATATTATAATCTGACAAGACTATAGTCTAACTGGACTATAGTCTGACTAGACTATAGTCTGACTAGACTATAGTCTGACTAGACTATAGTCTGACTAGACTATAGTCTGACTAGACTATAGTCTGACTAGACTATAGTCTGAATAAACTATAGTCTGACTAGTCTACAGTCTAACTATATAGACTGACTATACTGTAGTCTGACTAGACTATAGTCTGACTAGACTATAGTCTGACTATACAATAGTCTGACTAGACTATAGTCTGAGTAGACTATAGTCTGACTATACAATAGTCTGACTAGACTATAGTCTGACTAGACTATAGTCTGACTGGTCTAGAGTCTGAGTAGACTATAGTCTGACTGGACTAGAGTCTGACTAGATTATAATCTGGCTAAACTTCTATCTATAGTCTGAGTAGACTAAGTATCACAAGATTATAGTCTGAATTAAGTGTAGTCTGATAAGTCCATAAATGACTAGATTTTGTCTGACATGACTAGACCTGCATTCTGAGTTTTCCTACTGGTCTTTAACTTTGAAAATTACAAAACACAAATTTTGTTGTTTACTGGTACATTTTACACAATAATTTACCTACAAAGAATACGAATGTGAATAATTAAAAACACTTTTTTATTTTTGTTTTGTTTTTAACATTTTCATTTAAAACAAACAAAACCTCAAGAAACTTGTTTCGTTAAGCAAAAACAATTGCATTTTCTTAAGAACAAATTTAAAAAATAAAGAAGATACAAATAAACAAAGACAACTACCTCGCCAGACATTATGTAAAAAATATTTAAAATTTTTTATAATTTCCGTCATTTATTGAACACAAATCGTGTTGAGCCAAAAATAGTGATTTATAACTAATAAATAAAAATTTATTTACTTAATTCAATGTTGCACCTATTAAATCAATATTCGATTGAGAATCACCTCTCTGTGCTAAACTGACAAATAAAATCATCAATTAAAAATACACGTACCAGCCGGGCAATAAACTTTATTTTTGATGTTTAATGTCATATAGAACGAGTATTTTAATTTTATTTTTGAGCTTTTAAATTTATTTGTAATATTAACTATATATTTTATTATGTTTTAAATTTTATTAAGATTTTTATCGTTTTATATGCAATTTATTTTTTATTTTATATTTCATGCAGTTATTGAATACAAAAAATGATTTTAGCAAAAAATATACTCAAAACTACTGGTTGTTTATTTATATTTAAAACCAATTGCGGACATTCAATTAGCACCTCGTTAAAAATATTGTATTTAAATATCATGACTATTGAAAAATGAATAATAAAAAAAAATAGCGTATAAATTAATGTTTTTTAAACGGGTAGAAAGAATATTCATGCTGAACACAAAAGTTTGTGTTTATAGATAATCAAAGCTTTGTGTAGTAAATATTTTTTGTATGTATTTTACAAAATTCATTTTGAAAATTTATGGATTTTGGAATTTGGCCAATCGAGGGTAAAAGTTTATGACATAGAAATAATTTTTGTTTTCAGGTGAATTGGTATATTTTTCCAACGGATGTTGTGTAATGAAATATTGAATCAAAATTGTTTAATAAATTAGCAGGAATAACCAACAATAATTTTATCGGACTGTTGCATTCTATGTCCAAAATTGATGTAAATGCCGTACAACTTCTTGTTACTACCAATTTTAACGTCCTATTTATTAACAGTAAAAATGTTAACATTTTAAGTTTACCTATCATGTTAATAAGAAATGGAGCTTTATTATTTAAAAAAGCTTTTAGCTAAGACACAAACCTTGCTGTTATTTATAGAATAAAAGTTAACAGAAATTCCATTTAATAAATTAAATTAACATTTGGAAAGCTTTTTTTATACTTCAACTAAAAAAAATATGATAAATACCTTTAAAAAATGCTAAGCTGACAAAACAAAAATGAAGGATTTCCTGCAAAGAGAAAACAAATAAAGAGAGACTTTAGAAAATTTAAAGAATATTTAAATAATAGAAAAAAATATGTAAATTGTGAAATAATTAATGTTAAAGGAATCATTTATCCACTGCTTCAAAGACAGAACTAAATTCATATTTTGTACCTTGTGGAATTTATTAATATTTCTAATAAAATTACATTTAAAAGCCTCTCTGGTTTGAGGCCACAATATTAGCTTTGTTTAACAAGCTACGAAGATATGCATATTAGGATGGATCAAATTGTTGGAGTGAAAAAAATTAAATCTACGCAAAATGCTATGAAAATGTCCCGACAAACTCCTTTTTAGAGATTCTGATGAGCAAAATACGAGAAAATAATATTATTTTTCAGTTTGAAATTCTTTCCCTAAAAAAAGTCTAGATTATATTCCCCAAATGGATCTCAAAAAATTGCAATTTTAACTTTTATGAAAAATGTTTATCAACATGATATTTTGGTCCCACAGAAGACTATTTAATGCATTTCTGTTAAATTTTATGTCTCTCAGTTATGATATAGCCTTTTGTCTAGACAGACTAACTATAATCTGGTTGGACTACAGTCTAGTTAGACTTAAGTAGGGTTGCCAGATTTGAATTGTGATCTAACTTGGCATTTCTGAAAAACGATCTTGATTTCTAAAAAAACTTCACAATCGACTTTCGCCAAAAAAAAAAAAAAAAAAATTATATGAAACCTATATACGTATATACAAATTTCTGTGCAATAGGGATAAAGGTTTTAAGGCTAGTTAAAAAGGCTAGAAAAAAAACTAGAAGCTAAAACGAAAATTTTAAGGCTAAAAGCAAAATAGAAAAGGATAGATTTAGCCTTAAAAAAGCTAAACGGGCGACACTGATATCCATTAAACAAAACTTAACACAGCATTGTTAAGCTAAATTCCCAAAAGTTGTATGCAAACACATATATTAGGTTAAGTAGATATGAACCTACAATAAACTTACGTTAAGTGACATTGTGACATAATAATAAACGATAAAAAACTTTTTATAAATTTGAATAACAGAATGAATTAATGTTCGCTAGTTACAACTTTAACTATAAAGAAGGGGAAAAATAAAAGTGTTAAAAAACTGCTATAAGCGAATTTGTTCTGAAAGTTTTCACATAAATCTCGAGGAAACAGTGATCTTTGTTTAACTTATGGTTTGTTCTGAAAAATGTTGTTCAAAGTTAAAACGATTCGTACATCTCATATACATATGATTTTAAGATTATTTTAAATAAATTCATTATGCTGTGCAGTTCTATACAAGTTTCAATTTTATTGTGTAATAAATCATATGGCATAGTATTAGATATTTTTTAAATATTTTTAGATATTTTTTAAATATTTTTCACTCATCTACCACGGAAACTTGATTTTAAAATCAAGTTTATAGTGATTAAAATTTGTTCATGCACGTGATGGTCAACTTAAACACCCTATAGCTATTACCATATGATAACAGAGTGATTACAAGACCATTTTCTTAAAAGCTTAGGTCCCCTTCTACCATCTAATTATACATTTCAATTCGATCTTATTAGTAGTTTAGGAAATATATAATCATTACCATTTGTAAAATTTACGAGCTCTTAATACTCAATTTTGATGCTCCGTAACTCATATCGTATTATAACAGGGTGACTACAAAATCATTTTTCTAAAAGCTTAGGTTCTCCTTTACATTTTCTGTTAACATTTTATATCTATTAAACTAATATTTTAGAAAATATGGATTTATTATCAACTGTAAAATATACGAGTTGTTTAAAACTTGTTCATGTACGATCAAATAAATTTTAACACCCTGTAAATAATTTTTCTAAAAGTTAAGATCCTTCTGTCTTACTCCTTTATATATTTACTCTTATATACACAATTTTTACACCAGTCTTTCAATATTACAATGTTTATTCTTATAACTTTAATTATTGTTTAATAATAACAAAATTCCATGTGTGTTTTATAGACCAGTTACGGTAATTATGTCTAATTAGTGATAATTTATACATACAACAAACATTAAATGAAAGAAAACAAGAAAAAAATAGTAACTAACAAATTTATTTTAACACATACATATGGATAATAAAAACATTTCAACACTAGAAAAAGATTTATTAATACACATTAGCACTATTACATGAAAAGAAACTCAATGAAATTTAATTGTAACCCAATGAACATTTATTTGAGACATATAATTGGAAATAAAAAAATGATAATAAAATACATTGATTTTAAATTATTCAATTCACAAAATTTACATTGTTTAGATATTTTTTACACGATGTAAAATAATTGAATTTCATTAAATTGTTTTACAATTTTCTTTAGTTTTTAATTTACACAATGTAAATATTAAATGAAAAATTTTAAATGTTAGAGGATTTTCGTTGCCAATTTAAAATTTACACCATATAATCAGTGTAAATAGCAAATGGTAATTTAAAATCTACACCATGTAAACAATGTAAATAGCAATAGAAAAATTTGTTGATGGAAACATACTTGTTTCTATCACAAAATTTACGCTGTTGTCAAATTATTTACCCGATGTAAAAAAGAATAAATTCACTATAAAAAAACTCAAAAAAATTATTTGCAAAATAAAATATTACTTGAATTATAGCATGTAAATAAAGTAAATAAAATTAAAATATTATTTACATGAAGAAGAAAATTTAAAATTTTATATTAATTTTTTATTTTTTGTAATTATTTAATTTATTGCAAAATTTACATTATACATTTTATTTTCAAAAACAAATATAAAATTAATTTTTCAGCAATTTAAAATTTTTAACAAATGTAAAAAATAAATTTACAAGTGATTTAAAAAAAACAAAATTAAAAAATGTTCACTGTTGACATATTATTACGATCCAAAGAACAAATTTTCAGGATTTTTTGTCAAATTAAAGATTTCTATCAATGTGAACATTGTAAATAATAACGGGAAAACATATTTATTTTTGGTTTTATATTTTAAAGTGTATTAAAAATAATGTAAACAATGTAAATATTAAATAAAAAATATTTTACAGTGAATTATTTAATTTCTTGTAAGTTCATTACAAAATTTTCATTGTTTACATATTTTTTACATGATGTAAAAATTTTAAATTTTCTCATTTCGTTTAAAAATATTTTGCAATTTAAAATATTAAACAAATTTACACCATGTAAACAATTTTTAATAATATATAGAAACAAATTTTACCGTTGATTTGATATTGTTTTACTTATTTATATAGTTACATTACAACAATTTACATTGTTTACGTATTATTTACATAATGCAAAAATTTAAATTATTTAAAAAATCCCCCCAATAAAAATGTTAGTTAGTTGGGCAATTTGAACATTTTTAAAAATTTACACATTGTAAAAATAGTATATACTAAAAAGAAAACATTTTTACAGTGATTAAAAATAATTTAATCATTTACCAGGCTGAATTACAAAATTTGCATTGATGTAAATAAATTAAAATTTTCTCAAAAAAAAAAAATTACGTCAATTAAAATTTTGAGTGTGATTTGAGATTATTTAAGTATTTTTAATGCTGAATTACAAAATTTACATTGTTGACAAATTATTTACATGATGTAATAAATTAATATCTTTTCAAATTAAAAAAAAAAAAACGTTTTTTTAATTACTAAAAAATTTTCATCATGTAAACAAAGCTGAAATACAAAATTTACGTTGTTGACATATTTACATGATGTAAAAATTTAATTTTCTCACTTTTATAGTGATTTAAGATTATTTAGATATTTTAAATGCTGAATTGCAAAAATTTATATTGTTGACATATTATTTACATGACGTAAAAATTTAAAATTTTCTCAAATTATTAAAAATAAAAAAAATTTTGTTCTTTCTTTTTAAAAATTACTACAAATTTACATCATGAAAACAAAATTTACATCGTTGACATATTATTTACATCATGTAAAAAATTTAAATTTTCTTAAATCGTTGAAAAAAAAATAAAAAATTTTATACTTTCTTTTTAAAAATTATTAAAAATTTACATCATGTAAACAATGTTAATACTATATGAACAATATTTTTACAAGTTTCGAAATTATTTAATTATTTTCATGGCTACAAAATTAAAATTGTTGACATATTACTTACATTATGTAAAAAATTAAAACCAAAATTGTTTCAAAAATTGAAGTATAGAAACATTTAAATATTTACAACGCTAAATTACAAAATTTTCATTATTACCATATGATTTACATGATGAAAAAAAATTAAAAATTTTTCAGTTTGAGCTGATTTTTTTGTAATTAAAATTTCTTACTAAAGTACAAAATTTACATTGTTGACATATTATTTACTTTATGTAAACAATTAAAATTTATCCAAATTGTTTCATAAATTTAAGTTTAAAAATCATTTAATTATTTACAATGCTAAATTACAAAATTTAAATTGTTAACATATTATTTACATGATGTAAAAATTTAAATTTTCTCAAATTGTTTAAAAAATCTAAAACAGTAAGCAGATTGTTTTTCATTTAAAATTTCTTAAAAAATTTTATCTTGTAAACAATGTAAATAATAGAAAGAAAACAATTTTAAAATGTTTAGAATTTTTTTGGCTTTATTACAAAAATAAACATTGTTTACACATTCTTAGCAGAATGTAAAAAATTACAATTTTCTAAGTAAGTACTGATTTCAAGGAATTTTCTTTTTGGTAATTCCAATATTTTTGAAAATTAAAACCAAAATTTTATATAAATTTTATTTCTTTTATTAAAAGTTGTTTGAAAGTGTCTACCACTTTGTGGATTGTGGGTAAAATTTTAACAAATTTTTTTGTTTATCCATCAATACATGCATCAACAAATAGTTTCGATTTCTAACTCTTAAAAAAATGTTCATGGGGTATACATCGCATTTATCTACATAACACTCTCCTAACCATAAATAAAATCACAAACCACACATTCAGATGCATACATATGCATATATTTATTCAATGGCATTTGTTGCTTGGAAAAAAAGCACAAACAAATACAGTAATAAATACATAAAATAAAGTTGGTAACAATTATCTGAATGTAGCCATATTGGAATAATTTCAATTACTTCCCAACTGTTTTTTACATCAAACTAAACTTGAAAACAAACAAGCAACATAGTGGACTCAATCGTAAAAAAGTGGGTAACAAACATGTATCTCGTTAACTACTAGTCATATTGAATTAAAATGTATTAGAAAGTTGTAGATGAGGACCTAAACTTTCAGATTTTGTAGTTACCCTATTAAAATACCAGATGAGCTACAAGATATCAAATCTCACCATGTCGAGAGCATGAAAAAGTCCCCGTGAGTTTCACAAGTGGTAACAAAATCTGTATCTCCTAAACTAATATTCGGATTGAATTAAAATGTATAGACAAAAATATAGAGGAGGACCTATGCTTTAAGAAAAATTATCTTGTAGTTACCCTGTTATAATACTGTATGTGATACAGGGTGTGAAAGTTGACCAATTAAAGCTGTTGTAATAATTTTATATAAAAAAAAGAACCATGTACTATACATTTTCATACGAAATGCAAATATTTAGTTTTACTCTTAAAAAAAACGAAAATATTAGCTTTCACTTTTTTTAAAGTAAAATCTTTGATTGACCCTCAACTCTTTCGTCAAAAGGACTCTATTTACAACATGTAAGTGTAAAGTAAATATATTTAGTTTGTATCTCTTGGATTCCTATTTTATTTGTAAATTTTTCTGTTTGTAGATTTTCTATTTACTTTCTTTTTAGTTTATATTTGTTTGTAGTTAGTGTAGGAGGTGTTGGTGTATTTGTTGGTAGTGTTTGTACAATTTTCAGTTTACAATTTGTCCAGACACGAAATAACCTTCACTTCATCCATGTTTGTTTTGTGTTGGTTTACAGTTCAGTGGTTTGTTCTACTTTTTCGTAAACACTATTTTGAAAAGGGGAGAAAATTTTGTTTGAGTGTATTGCTCGTAACATTAGGAAACTATTATTTGGCTTATTTTTCAATTACTAATATTATTTCTTCAGTAAAAAGAATATATCCCGTATCTAACGGAAAGACAGACATCGTTATATGGAATTTATTACCCATAAAGATCCAGAATTTATATACTCCTACTAAAAAATCACCAAAAATAAATCACATAAAACAAAAACTAAATTAAAAAAAACAGCACGGTAAAATTCTGAAAAAGAAAAAATCACAAAATAATTGAAAATATTAAAATTATCCGAAAAAAAAATCCAAAATAAAAAATCGGAAAATGAAAAAAACGCCTAAACGAAAAAAATCTTCAAAATTACAAATAAATAAAAAAAAATCAAAAACTAAAGCCTAACGAAAATATATCCTTAAATGAAAAGAAGGATCTGAAAGAAATGCCAATACACAAAAAATAAATAAAAATAGGAAAGTCACATTATACATATCACCTCAACACTGGTGAAGGGAAATTTAAAAGAAGCCAAAAAAAAAAAAAAAATCCCAAAATAAAAACTTAAAAAATCTCCAAAAACAAACAAAAAATCTTCGAAATAAATCTAAAATTAAAACAAAAACGAAAAAAAAAAAACAAAAATTTAAACAGAAAAACGTTAAAAAAAAATACAAAATTAAAACTAAAAAAAAACGACAAAACTAAAATAAATCAAGAAAAAAAAATTGTCAAATTAATACAAATTCAGCAAAAATAAAATGCTAACATTACCAGCACGAAAAGATATTGGAAAATAAAAAAGCCAAAACGAAAAAAAATGGTCAAGATTGCGAAAGTAGCTAAAATGAGGAAAAAAAATCGTAAAATCAATAAAAATGCAAAACTTAAATAAACTTAAAAAAAAGGAAAAACATCGTTTAAATTAAAAAAAAAAAAAACGCTTAAATGGAAAAATTTCCAAGATGAAAAAAGTTTGAAAAATATTCTCTCAAATAAAAAAAAATCATCAATATTAATTAAAAAAACGCTAAATGAAAACAAATAAAAATAAAATAAAACGCCCCAAAGAAAATCTCAAAATAAAAAGTTGGAAAATGAAAAAACGTTAAAACTAAAACAATGAAAAAATCGACAATTAATATAAATTCGGCAAAATGTTGACGAAAAAAATTGTCAATATTACAAAAGTAGCTAAAATGAAGAAAAAAATCGTAAAATAAATAAAAAAAAAATCCAAACTTAAATCACCAAAAAGAAAAAATTGCTTAAATTAAAAAAGCGTTAAAATTAAAAAAATCGTCAACATGAAAAAAAATTTAAAATCTCTCAAATAAAAAAACTATATACATTACACAGGGAAACAATGATTCTGCGGCATGGGGTTTCTCAGTCAATTCGGATTAATAAGTACTAAGTCTCTAATCCGCTTTTTCTGAATTGACTCTAGTTCTCGCGATAAATCGCGATTTGTAAAATTAAGGAGGCTGCACTTTATAATGAAGCTCGAAAACGACTTGTAGTCTGATTTTAATTATTTTTTTTAATATCAAAAAACTCCAATTCAAGCTGTTCTTACATTACTTTTTAATACGGCCAACAGTTATGGAGACACCAAAATCATATTTTAAGATAAAATCAAATTTTATACAAAATTTCAAGAAAACAAAATTTCAAAAAATTATAGAAATTCGAAAGTGTAAAGATTCAAATTTTTATACCCGCCATCAAAAATATGGGGGGTATATTGATTTTGTCATTCCGTGTGTAACATATCGAAGGAATCATTTAACACCCCATAAAGTATATATTTTTTGGGTCCTGGTTAGATTCTGAGTCGATCTAGGGCTCGAACGGGACAACGTAGGCGGACGAAATTTCTCTTATATAAGGTTTGTTTGGTATTGAAAATGGGCAAAATCAAAACAAAAAAGTTATGAGCTAAAAACTAGAAACACAGGGTGTCCGTTGTAGCTTAATTTTATACTTTTATGCTGATATCTCTTAAACAAAAGCATGTACAATAACGAAATTTGTTACAGATAGTTCAAGGGTCGATATAAACTTGGAAACCAAAAATGGGCGTGGTCCACCCACTTTACCGCCCATCTTCCATATAACGTAAAATTTTAGAAAGTTGATGGTGGGTATATAGATTCGGCCGAGCTGAATATAACATTCGCGCTTGTTATTATTTTTTCGTGGAGATAAATTTGTTACAAATAAAATAAAACATATTTCATCAAAATCAATGCCTAAGTTTTGATTTTATTCACACATTAGTGAAAAAAATAATAAATAATAAATTCATAATAAGTTCGGAAAATTAAAAAAAAAATAAAATAAAAACATCAACAGCACAAAAAAATGAGATAAAAATAATAAAAAAAATGAAACAAATCTTTAAAATTACAAAGGTCGCTAAAATGAAAAAATAAAATAAAAATACGCAAAATTAAAAAAGGAAATAAAAAGCCAAACTTTAATAAATCGTTATAAGGAAAAAATCGCTTAAATAAAAAAGCGCTAAAAAGAAAAAAATCGCCAATATTTAAAACACTATAATAAAAAAATCTTATATGGGAGCTATAGTCAATTATGGACCGATCTTCTTGAAATTCGGCACACAGATTTAAACTTAATGTAACTTTTCCGGGAGGAAATTTGTATGGAGGCTAGGTGAAATAATGGACCGTTCATAACCAATTTATAAAGGCTTCGTCCTTGGACTGTAAGAAACCTGTCTGCTAAATTTCATGAATATTTTTCCAAAATTGCGACCTGTAGTTTGATTACAAGGTTTACATGGACGGACAGACGGACGGATATTCTTAAATAGACTTAGAACGTGATTATAAGCCGATTGGTATGAATATTATTAGACCAATATTTTTGGGTGTTACAAACATCGACACAAACGCATAATACTCCCTCCACCTATGGTGGTGTAGGGTATAAGTATTAAATTGTCATACTTATATTAACATCCCACCAGCATAACTGTAGGGTAAATTATTTAGCTTTTTTCTTTTGCTACCTTATAACACTGTATATTTTAGTATAAATATCTGTATACGTGTTTCTAAGTTAAATTTCTCTCTTAAAATTTGTTAGATGTTCCACTGCTTTTGGTTTTTTTTTTTTTTTAACACAATACTTTTTATGTTTAATTGCAAACGAAGGATGTTAATGAAATGATAATTGCATTACAAGGATTCTTTGAATGTTAACAAAGCTAAACTAATTTAGTTTTTTTTTTTTACAAGAGGAAAAGTTAAAAATCTAATAAAAGAAGATATTTTGCCAAATATATTTCGAAAAAAGAACTAATTTTTCCCCTTTCCCTTTATGCTAAGAAAATTGATTTAGTAACTTATTTTTTCTTAAGTAAATATGCATATTTTTCATTTTTATTTGTGACATCTTTGTTTGTAACCTTAACTAGAAAGAAAAAAAACTTTTTTGTTCTTGTTTTTTATACATGAACACACATTTCCGTTTCCTGTTTTGTTTTTTTAACAGATACAAAAAACTATTTGTTATTTTTAAAGGTATTGGAAGTTAAGAAAGAAAATTCAAATAATAAATAAAGTTTAATAAAAAATTTTCAAACAAAACAACATTGACCTAAATTATAATAAAATAATTTTAGTTTAAATAAAAAGTATTTTGATCAAAAGCTAACACTAGAGTATTCATTTTACTCGACTTTGTCATTGTTCATATAATCAAATAATTCGAAAATGCAGTTTTTAAATTACTCGAATAATCGAAAAAATCTTTTAGGTTACTCGAGTTATTCGATTAATTTATACCTTAAAATTTTACTCGATTTTTCAATGCTTATCAAAAAAGAAAACAAAAATATAGCTTAAAATAAGAAATAGTCTTTCCAAAATAATATAAAATTAAAATTTGCGTAAATATTTATGAATACTTGTTTCTTTTGCTTTGATAATGCCGTTGTTTCTCTATATTTAATATATTCATTAATAGTTAAATAAATAGGTCTAACAAATTTGGTCTATCAATTTGAACCAAATTTTATATTAAGGGTAGTCCGAAGTGCTTTTTTTACATTTTGTGACGCTATAAAATGACTAGTTTTTACACTGTGAAAAAAATTATTCCCATTTAAAGGTAATTATAAATACCTTTGATAAAAATTAAAACTAATGATGAGTTTTTATCCATTTTGGAATTATTTACGATTTTGTCTCATAATCTCGCTTTTTAATTTGGACACATACTAACCTATGTACAACAGAGGTTTTCATTTATATACAAAATGTTTGTACAATATTTTTAAGTATCGAAGATCTACTAAACCCAGATTTATTTTGGGTATAAGGTTTTATAATTCATTGTTCAATTATGTTCAATATTTAAAAGATGATCATTTAAAATTATACAAATGTATACAATTATTAAGATAATTTACTCATATTTGTTTTATAGTGATCTGGAGACAATGTCTTAGTTCCATTTTGTGGAAAAATGTTTAACAATATCAGTGTAAAAATATAAGAAATTATATAAATTTGTATAATAAATTAGTCAAATATACATTTAGTTAGAACTACTTACTTTTCTCCATTTAATGGACTAATTTATTGTAAATTTAAAATAAATAATTTTTTATCCCAAATGTACGCGTAGTAATTATAATTGGCTCTATTTTGAATTAAACCACAATTTCTACCAAAATGTAAAATATTTTATTTCTCGTTTCTTCCTATTTTTGTTATAATTTAGTAAACACAACTTAGTATAATATTTTACACAAGTATTATTTGGATATTTGTCCGTTAGGCTGTGAAAGATATGCGAAAATATATTTATTAGTTTCTGAGTTATTACATTTTGAAAATGAGAAAAAGCACTTTGGATCCTTTTTTTAGATAAAGTATTTCAGCTATTCTTAACATAAAGAACGATTTTACATGCTAAACTTAATTTTAAGTCCAAATTCCTTCCTTACAAATTTCATTCAAATCATCACATCCTCTACACCAGACTGAGCATTTATTGGTATATAAACTATGTACTTTCATTCGTATACCAAAAATATGTTTTTTCAAATCAAGCTCAAATTCCTTCAATTTATTTTTTATTATTTATTATATTTATATTAAAATTATTTGAATTTTACTTTATAATTTTTTAAAGTAACGTTTAAATGTTTATTTAATTTTTGTAATAAAAAAACGACATTTAACTACATATTATAATTTAGGCATATATTCGTTTCTTTTTATTAAATACAGTTTTTTTAATAAATTCCAATTTATGGTACCACTTTTAGATTCGAAACATTCTATACAAATTTTGAAACATTGTTTCTAAGCTAAATTTTTTAGGAAACTAAAATTAAAACATCCTAAAAACTAGTTAAGAAAGGAAATATTGAAAATATTTTTTTACTCGAATTATTCGAATAATCGCCATAATTTACTCATATAAATTGTTACTCAAAATTCTTGATTTTAATTTAATCGAACAATTTGATTTTCATTTATCGATTAATCGAACAAACAATATTCGAGTGAATACCCTAGCTAACACCAAATACATGAATATTAAGCCTTTTTATGCAAAATAGTTTATTTGGTGGCAATTTTAAACGAAAACAATTTGTTTTATTTATTTTTTTTTTTTTTTTTTTTTTTCGAATAAATAGAAATATTTGACATTTAAATTGATATTAAATCATGTGGAAAAATTGACAAAATACAAATAATAATAACAAAACATAATATTTATAATATTATTTTAATACAGTTTGATTTTTTTTTTTTTTTTTGTTATAAATTTATGCAGAATTCAGTGAAATATTTACACCAAGTAACGAAATTTTTTATTTAAAAGACAAAATTTATCAGTTGTTTAATTTTTCGAAAAAAAAAAAAAAAATAAAATAAAAAAAATTTTGTTTTTTTTTTCTACAAATATTGAACTTTTAACTTTTTTTCTTAATCTCGAAATTTTTTAAATAAGTTTGAAATTTTCGATTATTTTTAAAATTTAAAAATTCCAAAATAATTTTCGAATATTCTTAAATTTTTTACTCAATTTATATAGAGACTATTTATAAATCTAGTAAAGATTTTAAAAATATTCGAAAATTATTTTGGAATTTTTAAATTTTAAAAATTGATTTCCAAAACTTCTCGTTGCCTAGTATTATAGAAAAAGCATTTATTTATTTTTTATTATTTTTTATTTTTTTTTTTTTTAAATTTCTTTATACTTATATTTTCCGCTCAATTTCCTAAAAGGTATTAAATATTATGTATACAATTTTTTTATATCCTTTTAAATTCCTTTAGCCCGGCTGGCATTAATAGCCAATTTTTATGCAAAAAAAAAAAAAATAATAATAATAAAATATAAAAGGAAATATTTTGGGTAATTTTATACTGTTTTTTTTAACATCCTTTTCTGAAAAATGTGTTAAACTCATTTATCTTAAATAAATCCTTTTTTGTCGTCCATTTAAGAAGGTAGTTGGGGACAATTGTTACTTAATAGGAGAGAAATTGAAAAAAATATATATTTATACACATACATATACAAGATAAATACTAAAAAAAAAAATAAATTCATATAACAAATTTCGAAAGCAGATATGAGGAATCATAAATTGTCAAATCATTTTGATAATTCGTTTTTTATACTTAAACTATGTTCATATTTGTCAAATATTTCACCAAATTTGCATAAAATATCAGCTATGATTGATGATAAATTAAAAATATTTTAAATGGAGAAGTTAGAAAATATTTTATATAGTGGTTACGTAATTTTGGTTAAATATTTGACTTGTCTGAACATACCTTTAGATATTAGGGTGGTCCAATATTGTATGAAGAAAGCCAAAGTGTATTGCACTATTAAACGTAACAAAATTATAAAAGGGGATGTCATTTACAGTATATTTGCCAAATTTCAATTCAATACGATGATTAGAACAGGATGCTACACGGCCATTTAAGTTAATGAACGTAAATGTAACGTAGTAACCTAATCAAATTAGGTAGCTCTACGTTTTTACGTGACAGCTGTAAGAAGAGTTTTGACAACTTTTTATTTCAATACACTAAATCTGTGTAAAAATCGCTATAAAAAGTTTATCAATTCGACAATTTATTTTGCTTTTTTATTCACTAAAAAATTTTAAAAATAATTTAAAATAAGCGTATAGTTGAAACAATAACTTAAAATTAACGAGAGAGAAACTATAGTCGGTCAAGACCGACCATATGATATCCTACACCATTGTGTATGAGCTAAAAGTTAGACCTGTAGCCAATTGTAGAACAACACTTTTACTAAATGTAAAATAAATTATACAAATACAGAACAATGCACTGATACTAACATCTATATGATTTTATGCCATTTAGAGCGATTCCCGGAAGAGGGTTTATATGGGAGCTATGTTATATTATGGACCGATTCTCATAAATTTTGACAGTTGTTATTTCTACTTATATAAAACTTAATTGTGTCGAATACTAACTTTATGCTATCATTCGTATGGGATTTATACACGTTAAAGTGATTTTCGGAAGAGGGGATTATATGGGAGCTATGGTTAGTTATAGACCGATCTTAATAGAAGTTGGCACAGATTGACAGTTATACAAAACTCCTTTGTACCAAGTTTCATTCAAGTATTGCTATATTTAAGGCATTTATGATCGTTAAACCCCTATTTCGAGAGGATATTTGTATGGGGCTAAGTGAAATAATGGACCGATCATAACCAATTTCAATAGTCGTCCTTGTGTCAAAATATTTATTTGTGCCAAATATCATCATGATATGTTTAAAATTGCGACCTGTACTTTGTTCACAATGTTTACATGGACAGACAAACAGACAGTCAAATGGACGGACATCGTTAAATCGAACGGTATACTTTAAGATGGGGGTCCGATATTTTTTTCTGTACGTCACAAACATCTGCACAAACGCAACATTTTTTTTTTCATAAAAGCACAAATTTTGTTTTGTATAAAAATCTCTAAAATATAAGCCAATAAATCTAGCGAAATTGAGACTTATTGGACATATTTTTAATTGACATCACTAATGTTGATAGGTACTAAATAACAACAAATTACTGGCTACATTTACGTTTTTTGAGAAACCGTCCACTTACATTATATTTACATTTACGATAGAGTAACGAAGCCTTAACTTCTAATCGGCTGATTGGATTAACATATAATTTCATATAGGTACTAGCATTTTAAGTTTGAAAGAAGAATACTACATATACTTCAAGAGTGAAGCTATAGGGGCTCAAAATAGAATAGTAGTGAACTATATAAAATAAATAAAAATAAAGCATAGCAAACTTTTTGTTAATTTGCTAAATCTTGGTAAAGTTTTTTTAATATTTAGTTAGCGCAACATCTTGCAACGTGGTTTTGTTGTCGGCTGAAGCAGTTTATTCGCGTCTAAGGATCCACGAACCTGAAATGAGAACACAATTGGTTTACTCTTCCTGGGTGTTCATTATACAGTGTATATTTTTTTAATAATTCAATGTTTCAGATATCGGTAACAATAAATTATAGTTAATAATTTTGTGTTAAATAAATTACTAGAAGCGTGATAATATGTAGGGATTCAGTCGGTTACTTCTCAGGTAATTCGGATTTCTACTGGCGGAGTTGAAAATTCGGTTCCCTCGGATATTATGCAGCAAGCAAGATCGTTGATGATACTTAAATATAACTTATGAGTACTGATGTAATGATATGGTTTCTTAAAACTAGATTAAAAAATTCAGATTTAATCTATTGGGTACAACAGACGATACAATTCGCTGTGCCAAAACCGATGACTGAAGTCACGGTGCCAAAACTAAAACGCGAGATCGTAGTGCCGAAGCAGAGCAAATCCGATGTGACCGAAGCAGACAGAAATGCTGTGCAAGGTATCCCTCTGATGCTCGGACCATTATTATTTTAAATTTGTTTAATTAGTTCACAAAAAAAAAATTAAATATAAACAAACAGATGGACAGAAGTACGTACATCAGAATTCTTTCCAAAAATAAATTTTAAAAATCCAAAAACACATTTTTTAATAAATTACCTATATTGAATTAAGCACCTTTTCGTCCCATTCTTTAAAAAAAATTTTATTCTAAATATAAATTTGTTTACACACAAATATATATATAATTAAAACGTAAAAAAAACTGTCGCTTTTTCCTGAATTAAACAAAATTTTGGACCCATTTAACCCCAACGTACAGACAGACGGACAGACATTACTATTCTGCCAAAAAATATTTTGAAATTACAAAAATAAATTTTCGATCTTTTTATCCCAATGTGCAATTACCATAAATTTTGCTTTATTAAGGAAAAAATATAAAAACTTTAAAAGTATTAACTTTAACTCTAAGGTTCTGGTCTGACAGCCTCTTAGTTACAGCCACTTAATTTCTACAATATTTTTATTATAAACCACTAAACCACGTAGGTTATCCATTTGTTCTGTTCATAATGTGTCACTATCATTTTTATTTTATTATTTTTAACACCTTTAATAACTATTAATTTTGTCTACCCTTTTATTTCTATTTAATTTAGGCCTTTCTATTTAATACCCCTTTTCTCATATCTGCTCCAACCAGGAAAAAATAAAAAATCACGTTAAAGGTGCCTTGTAATTGGCCATACGAATTTTTATAAACCTTGTGCTTATTTCCCTTATATTTTTTGGGTTTGTCAGGTATTTTAAACGTGAAAAATTAATGATGATCACATATAAATACACTGTTTTTATAGTCATTTTATTTTATCACATATTTTTTATTGTTTTTTTTTTTTAGTTTTTGTTATAAAATTTTTTTATTGAGGCAGGTTTGACATTGATGAGGGTTTTTTTTGGGCAACAATCAAAATTGGATTTCACCACATTAAATAAACGTTTTAGATTAAATGAAAAAAAGAAAATATTTTTATGGCGTTTTGATTTTTCTTTTGTGGTCTAAATGTAATAATAATTAAGTAAATTTAATAGAATAGGATAAAATAGGTGAATAATATTTAAAAATTATAAAGGAAAAGGATAATTTAACACTAAATTAACAGGCTTATTGTGTTTATTAATAATTTTTTCTACTGTCACACAGTGGAGCCAAACGCAAATTTAACTTGGTAATAAATCTTTAGCTCCTGAACCACTGCTTGGAATTGAATTCAAATGTATGAAAAAGTTGAAGAGGAGGACCTAAGCTTTCAGAAATATTATACTGTAGTCACCCTGTAATAACACGAGATAAGCTACAGGGTGCCAAAATTGACTATCTTGAAGAATATATGAATGACATACATATACTTGTTATAATAAGAAAATATTATGCTAAAATGTTAATATGTTTCCATACATTTCAATTCGATCCGAGCTGTAGTTTTGGAGATACAGATTTTTCACCAAATAATTTGCGTTTGGCCCCACTGTGTGTCAGCTTAAAATTTTTCCAAAAAAAATGTATTCTTTTTCTCCTACTTAACTCTAAATGGAATTTTATTCCTTTCAAAATTGTTTTATAAAATATTTAAAAAAAATGCTTGAAAGCCTTTTTTATTTCTAAAATAAATTTATAAATACTTTTTTATACTCCATTTTTTATTTAAATTTCATAGCTGAGCCTGACACCTAATAATTAAGTATTATCCTTTATTTAAATCACTTTATTTTTTTCATTGTGAATATTTATTTAATTTTTCTTTTTTTAATAATAATTCTATTAAAATAAAATGTTGTAAATTTGTTGGTCTTTGTTTACAAAACCTTTTTTAATCCTTTTAAAATTCTTGTTTAAAAAAATATAAATCTTTTATTTAAAATCAACAAATTTTCAAGGATTATATTATATATTTTTTTTAATCTTTTAGTTTTCTTTTATTATTATTATTTTTTTTCCCCCTGTTGTCAGAAACATGATTTATAGCAGTTTCTAGGAATTTGTTTGTCTGTTAATAAAAATATTATTAAAAAAAAATTATATAAAAGATACCTAGACGACATTTCTTTTCTTAATCATTTACCATTGAGAAAATTTTTTTTAAAACGCAATTTTTCTTCTGAAAAAAGATGTGTAAGAGATTTAACGTTTATATAACTTTTTTTTTATCCCTTATAGTATAAACGTTTTTCCCAGACAGTTTTTGTTAGGTTTAACACGATTTTCTTTTTTATTTTTGTTATTGCTTTTAAAGTCTTATAATATTTTTTTTTTTTATTTATATTTGATTATAAGTATTTTGTGTTAAAAGCAAAGTTTTTTTGTAAAATTAATTTTCCACGAAAATTATTTTTCTACAGGTTTTAGCAAGTTGTTTAGTAGCAAAATACTTAAAATACTTAAACTTGTATTTTAAATGGTTTCTGTTGAAATTTTGATTGACAAGATTATGAATAATGAAGATGATAAAATTAAGGAGAGTAAATTAAATTTTTAGCTAAAGAAATGTAAAAGGTCAATGAAATATTTAGAGCTTAAAATGTTCATGCCTTACTTAAACTGTTATCTAGTTTTTTATCGAAAACATTTGGAACTGAAAAGGTATTAATTAGCCTTGTGCATTAATTTATTAATCCACCTGATATTTCCATTAATTTCAATTCCGTTTTTAATAACAAAAAATAGTAACAATAAATATTTAAAATTATTAAATTAATTAAAGTATTCAAATAAGTGTAAAAAAAAAAAAAAAAATCATGCGAAATTTTAGATTTTTTTGTTTCTAAAATTTTTTTAATAAATGAAAACATCAAAAATGATTCAGTTTATCATCTTTATCTTAAAGCTGGTAATGCTGCGAATAAAATATGGCATGTATCTTTAAAATTGATGCATAAATCTTGATTTTATTCACAATTAAGTAAAAATACCCACGTTACATACAACTGTATAAAAATACAGTGGTGGGCAAATAAAATTATTTTTTTATTTTTTCTTGAAACAAAAATTGGTAAACTAAGTGACGAGTTAAACAAGAATCTGCAGTCACTTTTTTTTTTCTATCATGGCATGACTAATATCATCACCTTATTGAGTGGTCACACTATAAAATTCGAGAATAGCTTGTCAAATTTAAGCTATAACTCAAGAACTGTTTACACGATTTTGATAAATGATACACCAAAAGACGCATACGAAAATTGTCTTCAGGTTATGTCAACAATATTTTTTATTCGATCAAGAATTTCAGAGTTATGGATCAAAATTTTCACGAAGTTTTATTTTTTTTCTTTTTTTTTTTTGCTACTAATTTTTGCTACTAATTACCAAATAACTACGGAAATATTAACTGATTCAGTTAAACTGAACAAAAGATTATATAAATTCAGCTTAAAGACAATTTAAGTAGCTATATATTGCAGTTTAATTATACCCTACACCACCAAAGGTGGTTGGGGTATTATGTGTTTGTGTAGAAGTTGCAACGCAGAGAAAAAATCTTCGGACCCCCACCTTAAAGTATAACGTTCGACTCAGAATCACTTTCTGAGTCGATTTAACGATGTCCGTCCGTCCGTCCGTCTGGTCGGCTGGCTGGCTGGCTGTCCATGTAAAGCTTGTGCGCAAAGTACAGGTCGCAATTTTGAAGATAATTTGATGAAATTTGGTACATAAGCTTTTTTCAACACAAGGACGAAGCCTATTGAAATTGGTCATGATTGGCCCATTATTTCACCTAGCCCCCATACAAATGTCCTCCCGGAATGGAGTTTTAACACTTATATATGCCTTAAAAATAGGAATATTTTAATGAAATTTAGTACAAATAAGTTTTATATCAGCAAAAATCTGTCTGCCAAATTTCATGAAGATCGGTCCATAACTGACCATAGCTCCCATATAAACTCCAATCCCGAAAATCACTAACGTGCAAAAATCCCATAAGCTTTTTTCAACACAAGGACGAAGCCTATTGAAATTGGTCATGATTGGCCCATTATTTCACCTAGCCCCCATACAAATGTCCTCCCGGAATGGAGTTTTAACACTTATATATGCCTTAAAAATAGGAATATTTTAATGAAATTTAGTACAAATAAGTTTTATATCAGCAAAAATCTGTCTGCCAAATTTCATGAAGATCGGTAACTGACCATAGCTCCCATATAAACTCCAATCCCGAAAATCACTAACGTGCAAAAATCCCATACAAAATTTAGTATTATGTTAATATTTAACACAAGAAAGTTGTATACATATACGTAAAAACAAAATTATGTGGATCAAAATGGTGTAGGGTATCATATAGTCGGGCTTGACCGATACATGATAGAAAAAAAGTAAAAGCTGATTCTTATTTATCATGTTTAATTTAATTCACCTATTTTTTTTTTTTTTATTTAAAACGAACATTTTTTTTTTTTTTTTTTGCGCACAAGTGTATTTCCACTTAACTGTAGATATGAATGAGTTTAGCATGCGGAATTCCATCTAGTCCACATATTATTTTTTTTTTTATTTTTTCTTTTTATTTTTTTTTTTTTTTATTTTTTTAAGGAGCACGAAAAAACATTTTTTTTTTTTTTTTTGTAGACCAGTGATATTAGTCGAGCGTCAATATCCAACAGGTAAGTTGGAAATAACAATCTGTGGCTAAGTGGTTAGAGTTGAACTATTATTCGGGTGCCGCCATAGACATTAACAGAAAATTATAAAAAAATTTATTTAATAAGAATAAATCAAAAGAAATAAAAAATAATAAAAAGATTTTAAAAAGTAAAGATTTTTCTTAAATTTTTTATTATATTAATCGATTCTGATCATGTTCAATTGCACCAGTCCTGTGACCTGTCCCAAGGGAATAATTAGCCACGTCCAATGACAACTCCATGAAAAAGTGACAGGTTCCTCCCATATAAAGTTCCGGAACATGAACTGGTCACTAGCCCTGAGAATATGTCACGTGACTAGTTTTGAATCAGTTTTCTTTACTTTAGAGATATATTTTTCGTGTTGAAATTCTCTATCGAACAAAGAAAATTTTAAGTCTATATTAGGGATGCCAATTCCGAAATCCCGATCCCGAAAATCCCGTCATTACCAAATTTTTTGCTGGGTATTTTCCATTGTCTTAATTTTTCAAAGTAAAAGCTTGTTTCTTAAATTTTTTAAATTTCTCTTTTTTACTAGAATTTCAAACGAACAAACCTTATGTTTTGTTTTTAAGAATAGGAATGAATTTCTTTAATTGAAATATGTATAAAAAATTTATTTTTTCCATATATTTAAAATGTGTTTTCATATGAAATATCAATCCCGAATCCCGAAATCCCGAAAAATCGCGGGATCCCAAAAAATCCGGGGGTCCCGGGATTTGAAATTACAAAATCCCGAATCCCGGGATTTACAAAAACCAGTCCCGTTTGGCATCCCTAGCCTATATCTTTTCTGAGCCCAAAAATAAACGATTTTTTCCTAATAATAAATAAAAAACAATAAAACGTGATCATTAAAGTATTGATATCACTTTTAGGAATAATTTTTGACCCCATTTACCCTTCGACCCTTTTACCTAAATATGATCAAGAACCTTACGGGATAAAAATTGTAAAAATTAAAAGAAGAATGGTAATATATACCCCTTACATCATTGTTAATAAGACAACGTAATAATAACAAAAATATTTTAGCTAACAAACTAACATAAAAAACACTTAGGCCCGTTATTATAACTTTCCAATAACTAAAGTTAGGATGTTATCGTTCACTTTAACTGTTTTTGGTTGTTATAAGTATAAGTTAAGCCAAAAGTGACCAATAAGCTAAAGGTAAGAACATCTGACCATTAACTTTTATCGGATGGTTTATGTATTCAGAGCTGCCATATTTTCTGCTTTATAAAAGAAATAAATAAAATCATATTTATTCCGTTGTAGTTTTTAGTAATTTTTCTGTCTATATTTATATTTGCTCTGGCGTTGTCTTTTAGTTAGCTTAAACTCATTTATTTAAAAAATGTCTTTGTTTTTTATTTGTTTATATTTCCGTTAGTGGCAGTTACGTTCAAATAGTACATGTTGCCACTACGTTAAGTGGCCAAAAGTAATCGGTTTTTGCTTTGATATTGCCGTATTATCAAAATTATAAAATTTTATTTTAAAACCAAGTTGTAATAACCAAAAGTAGATAAAGCTCACTTTATCGTTCACTTTAGTTTATCTTACCTTTAACTATCTGATAACTTATAGGTAGGTCATAATAACGGCCCTTAAAATATTAATTAAATAATAATTGGCACTTAAAAAGTCACCTTTATTTCATTAAAACCCCAACTCTATTTTAAGGATAATTAAACAAAATTACAATCTTACGTGTTTATGGATCATAGAATGCTCCATTAAACTAATCTAAAATCCTTTTTGTGTCAACAAATTGAGGTAATAATAAAATTTAATTTACTCCCATCGATCATTCAATCATTATTTTCTCCCACTATAATTCTGACAATAAAACAAGTCAATCAAATAGATATCTTTTTTATATTTCTATTATTTAAACAATTCTATATAGTTCTTTTGCGTGCATTTTTAATTAAATTGAAATAGAATGTCTGTGTCATCATACAAGACTCTGTAAATGGCCAATTTAAGTGCAAATTACTGGAAAACGTAATAACTAACATTTCTTTTTTTTTTTTACTCCTTTTAAGTGCTTTTTGGATTATTACAATAATAATAATAATTTTGTTCAATATTTTATTCCCACTACAATCATTATTGTCAGCACCATCATCATAGAGTCCGTTGTTTTAAAACTTAAAACGCAAAATGCTTTTATATTTATTAAATTTATAATAAAATACTTGTGTGTATGAATGTGTTCAGGTCCTGCTTTTTCTTCTTATGCTCTATTTACTTATCATCGAATATTTATGACCGCTTACAGAATGAAAAAAAACGAACAATTAATCATCGATATTTTTGTTTGCCCTCCTGTGTGTGTGTGTGTGTATGAGTCTGTGTGTGTTTGAGTGGGTGAAAGTATTTACTAGCCTTTTGTTTTCTTTTCTTTCCCATGCTTTTGTTTTTCTTTTAATTTCTGAAGACAGGAAATGCATAAATTTATTATTAATTATAAAAGAAAAAATTAAAACTGAAATTGTTTTTTTTTTTTTTTTTTATTTTTTGTTATTTTAGATAGCAGCTGTTGTGGCTCCTTAATTGATTTTTATGATAAAAAAAAAATTATTATAAATTTATTTTTGCACGTTCCTTAATGTGCTTATCATCATTGTCCTTGATTATTCATAAAAGAAACGCAATAATTTCCAATAAGACGCTGATGGTAAATTGTGTTTGTCATGCAAATAAGTTTAAAAATTAAAGTATTTTGTTTTTCATATCAATTTTTTATAATAAACTTATTAGAAAAGATAAAGGTCAAATTAAAATGCAATTATTGATAAATTATTAAAAAGCTATCAAGCTGTTACCATTCGATCTTTAATTTTTTTGATTTATTAATAAATTTATTAAAAACTAATAGCATTTTTATACACTCAGAGAAAAGATATAGTTGAACTGATAATGGCAAATATAACAATATGTATTAAAAAAATAGTTTATAATATTATGGTTATTTCAATAACTGGAGCAACCATATTATGGCTAAAATAATGACACACATTTTATTAAACAAATTATGTTTGTAGGTATCATTAAGTATTTTTGTCACATTTATTATATAAAAAAGTAGATACGATCTAGACAGTTATTCAAAAAGTGATCAAAATTTCCATTACCCCTACATCATTTTATTCTGTCGTTGAACATTCTTCTATGTATGAGGAAGAGAGTGGTCCAACGTTGCATGATATAATCAAAAAGTATCGCATATTTAGACGTACTTACCTTAATTTATTAAAGAGGACACCATTTAGAACATCCCTAGCAAAAACTTCGCCTACTAAATAATGTGATTTGTAAGCGAAATCAGTATGAAAAACAGCTTCCACTTTTAGTGCTATAACTGATGAATTTTGTTCGCGATGTCCAAAATTTCATAAGTTTTTATTTGGGTTCCAAAGGAGTTGTTTTGGATGCTGATTTTTTTTTACGCACAAGAAAAAAACATTTGTCTCGGTTGAGATTTGAACCCACTCATCAACACAATTTATAAAAAAAAAAAAAAAACCTTTGCCTTAAGTGGGAATTGAACTCTCTTTGAATTTAAATACACGTTTTTTAGTTAGGCGCTCTAGACAACTGAGCCACGTAAAAATCAAATTACTTTCATATGGCGAATAAGGCTACATTGTAATGCATACAGGAAGCTGTTGCATTAAAAATAGTGGCTAAGTTTTTGTTGGGTCTTGACCAAATTTCAACTTCCTACATTAATTTGAACAGGACCATTAATCTTAATGATTTTAGTTCAAGTTCAGTTCTAGTTCAGTTCTAGTTCAGTTCTAGTTCAGTTCTAGTTCAGTTCTAGTTCAGTTCTAGTTCAGTTCTAGTTCAGTTCTAGTTCAGTTCTAGTTCAGTTCTAGTTCAGTTCAGTTCTAGTTCAGTTCAGTTCTAGTTCAGTTCAGTTCAGTTCTAGTTCTAGTTCAGTTCTAGTTCAGTTCTAGTTCAGTTCTAGTTCAGTTCTAGTTCAGTTCAGTTCTAGTTCAGTTCTAGTTCAGTTCTAGTTCAGTTCAGTTCTAGTTCAGTTCTAGTTCAGTTCTAGTTCAGTTCTAGTTCAGTTCTAGTTCAGTTCTAGTTCAGTTCTAGTTCAGTTCTAGTTCAGTTCTAGTTCAGTTCAGTTCTAGTTCAGTTCTAGTTCAGTTCTAGTTCAGTTCTAGTTCAGTTCTAGTTCAGTTCTAGTTCAGTTCTAGTTCAGTTCTAGTTCAGTTCTAGTTCAGTTCTAGTTCAGTTCTAGTTCAGTTCTAGTTCAGTTCTAGTTCAGTTCTAGTTCAGTTCTAGTTCAGTTCTAGTTCAGTTCTAGTTCAGTTCTAGTTCAGTTCTAGTTCAGTTCTAGTTCAGTTCTAGTTCAGTTCTAGTTCAGTTCTAGTTCAGTTCTAGTTCAGTTCTAGTTCAGTTCTAGTTCAGTTCTAGTTCAGTTCTAGTTCAGTTCTAGTTCAGTTCTAGTTCAGTTCTAGTTTTTTTTTTTTTATTTATTTTCATTTTTAATTTACATAAGAGTATTATTTTAAATCTAAGTATTTATAAATATAAAAGATAAAATATAATAATGAAAAATAAAATATAAATTTGATTTTAAACATCAAAAATACCCCGCTAAGCTATATAGCTTGTCAGCAGGATGAAAAAATATAAATGATTTATTTAAAAAGTGTGATTCATTGCGAATTTATATAAAATTGTTTTTATAGTTCTAGTTCAGTTCTAGTTCAGTTCTAGTTCAGTTCTAGTTCAGTTCTAGTTCAGTTCTAGTTCAGTTCTAGTTCAATTCTAGTTCAGTTCTAGTTCAGTTCTAGTTCAGTTCTAGTTCAGTTCTAGTTCAGTTCTAGTTCAGTTCTAGTTCAGTTCTAGTTCAGTTCTAGTTCAGTTCTAGTTCAGTTCTAGTTCAGTTCTAGTTCAGTTCTAGTTCAGTTCTAGTTCAGTTCTAGTTCAGTTCTAGTTCAGTTCTAGTTCAGTTCTAGTTCAGTTCTAGTTCAGTTCTAGTTCAGTTCTAGTTCAGTTCTAGTTCAGTTCTAGTTCAGTTCTAGTACAGTTCTAGTACAGTTCTAGTTCAGTTCTAGTTCAGTTCTAGTTCAGTTCTAGTACAGTTCTAGTACAGTTCTAGTTCAGTTCTAGTTCAGTTCTAGTTCAGTTCTAGTTCAGTTCTAGTTCAGTTCTAGTTCAGTTCTAGTTCAGTTCTAGTTCAGTTCTAGTTCAGTTCTAGTTCAGTTCTAGTTCAGTTCTAGTTCAGTTCTAGTTTAGTTATTGTTCAGTTATAGTCAAACAGTCCATCTACTTCCCATCTATCTATCTATCTCTCCATCTATCTATCTATCTATCTATCTATCTATCTATCTAACTATCTATCTATCTATCTATCTATCTATCTATCTATCTATCTATCTATCTGTCTGTCTGTCTGTCTGTCTGTCTGTCTGTCTATCTTTTTTATATTTTTTTTAATCGACGTAGTGATAGCACGCGTGTTCTTTCCAGCCATGCTTTGATATAAGGGATGAGTTGATTTGTCCATCTTCCCTTTTCTTCTTGTCGCCATCGTTCTTGTCATTTATTTATTATGTCTATCTATCTATCTATCTATCTATCTATCTATCTATCTATCTATCTATCTATCTATCTATCTATCTATCTATCTATCTATCTTTCAAAATATAATCAAATGAAATAGCAGTTTATTTGGGACCAACTTAACAATGATAATTCACTTTTAAATACTACCATTCTGAACTGCAGGGGTTTTTTCAAATGTCCTTATGTTAGCAACAAATTTAATCTACTACTGCCCATTTATTCTATTAAAGTTCATTATTGTTACTGTCTCCTCATCATTAGTTCAACACATTTTTTTCTGTTTTTGCTTATTTAGCTCTAGAATTGATTACTAAAAATTATGATGGATATTTTTGTAGCTGCTTGTGCATAAAATGAAGGGCATTTAGGTTCTTATACTCTTATGATTCTTATCATAATTATAATTATTTACATAAGTAAAATGTTGACAGGATATACAAAATTTGCATAAGTAGCTAATAAATTATTCAGTTGGTAAATAAATATTTTGAAATGTATTCGAAGGAAAAGAAATACATACCTTAAATTGTTTTTGAAGAAATTTAAAAAGATGTCAGCTGAAAATAAAAATAAAAAAATTTATTGTTAAAGAGATATGTATATAGAACTAATTTTAAGAAAATAGAATTAGCTGTATTTAGGAAATAAACCTATTTTTTCAATACACTTTATTTTATAAATAAATTTTAATATTTCCAAACCAAAATATGCAGTTTTAGCCACAAAAGAATGTATTGCATTTTATTTAAACCACATGAAATGTATTTAAAATAAAATAAAAAAAATTTATAACTCAGTTTTCCCATTCTTTACCGCCATCATCAACTTTGTTTATCATATTACCAGCAGTTGAGGAATCTTGGTTTTTTGATATTTCAAAAAAATAAAAAGTAAAAGTTCCGTTTTTAACGTCTACAACTTTGGCAGGAAAACTCAAATGACAAAAGTTTGTTTTTAAACTTCATATTACGCAAAAACTCTCTGATAGCAAAATACAGGAAAGTAGACATACTACAAATTGTTTTGAAACAAAAGTTTTTATCACAAGTATTCGTTACAAATGTAAACTCAGCATTATTTAAATTTAAATATTTATAAAAGGAATATAAGTACTGAATATAAACTGAAACGTTAGAAATATTCTACAGAAGAAAATTGAGAACTAAAGACAAAAAGAGAAGTATTTCTGCAGTTAAAAAAGCTTCATCCTGAAAAATTTTAAAATTTTGTTAAATTACTTTGACCGCCTGTTTAAAACCTCATTTCCGTTTAAATTTATTTTTTTTAAGTTCATTTAAGTTTTTCGTATAAATTTCTGCAATGTTTAAGGATTAACTTTTCATGTGGTATATTATTGTATAAATTTACTTTTATATAACTATAAAAAATGTTTATTAAGGTAATAGTTATATTTATGTAGAGTCATTTGTAATGTTCATTTTCCTTCATTCTAATATTGTCAGTGTATTGGTTTGTATTTTAATGGTAAGTTATTCTGTATTTATATTAGAAACATATTTTATATGTAGGTACAGTATTTCCAAATGAACTCAATAATATAAAAAATTTAAACTAAGTATTTTCTTATAAAATATTTTGAATAGTGTTCAACGTGGAAAATCGAAATAACAATATCCGTACTTCTATACATATTTTAAAACTTTTATTTTAAATATAAGAATTATTTTTAAAGGTCTTTATTTAATTTTATTACTGTTCTTTTTTTTTAGAGGTTTTTAGAGATTTTTACAATATTCTTTTTATAATTAAAATTTATAATCAATAGTGTTTGCATTTTTAGTCTCAATTAATTTATAATTATTTTTATAGTTAAATTTTATGATTTTGTGCTTTATTATGGTTTATTTTTAGTTTCTATTATGGTTTCCTTCATAGACTAAATTTATTTTTGATCGTAGTTCATTTTATGCTCCAAATTAATGTTTAAACAGAGATCTTTTCTTAGTCTCAATTCATATTCCTATCACTGCACAGTGGAGCAGAATCAAAAAATTTTGGAAATAAATCTGTAACTTCTGATCGGCTAATTGGATTTACAAGAAATTTGGTATAGGCATAGCAGAGGAGCGTACAATGTTAATTTTGGAAGGTGGACCCAACGGACACCTCAGAGGTGGATCTAAGGGGGTTCAAAGTTGGGTACCTCTGACATACAATTTTTTTAATCTTTTGCAAAATTTTTATTTCTCGTTCAATTTCAAATATTTTATATATTATTGTAGGCACTAATAAGACCAACAAAAACATCTTTTTTGTGACTTAATAAATTTTAAAGTGGCATAGTTTCGGTTCTATTGATATTGATTTTTTCTGAATAACGAAGAATTGTGTCAGCTAAGTAATATAATTTAGAATTTAGTTTGTACTTTTTCTGATTTCTGAATTTAAAGGATTTTTTTTTTTTTTTTTTTTTTTTTTGAGAAACTATAAATATTTATTCTGTAATAAAATCTTTGTTAGTAAAGATATCTTAATGAAATTTTCAAAGAATGTAGACCTTATCGTACAAAATGGGAAAATGAAAAGAAATTTAAGATTTTTGTAAACAAAATCCCACAATTCTTCAAAAAAAAAACGCCGAAAATCCCAAAAATGGGTTTTTTCACATTTTCAGCTATAAAATCCACATTTCTCTGAAGTCCCATAAATTTTGATTGAAAACTTCTAACAACATATTATAAATTCTTAAACTGCATTCCGTTTGCCGATTTGGATTTGAGAAAATATAGACTAAAGTCAAAACTTTCATATAAAATAGGTCAAAAGCGGGAGGGTGTGTACCTTGACGACTTGAGTTATTGGGCATGTTTTTTATTTTAAAATCTTCTCTGTGAAGATACCTTTCAGAAAAATATAAAATTAATATATGTTGTTAAAGAAAATTTTATTTTAAAGAAAAAAGAATGTAGATATTTTTTCGGCCAAAGAAACACAAAATGTCATCATATTTGAAATTTTCAAAATCAAAATCGTTTATTTTTGGACTCGGTAAAGATATGCACTTTAAATTTTTTTTATTCAATAGATAATTTTGTTCTTTAATTAGCTTAAGAACAAAAATAAATAAAAAATAAACAAGTTTGCAATCGTAAATATTCTTATTGTCTCTGTTTGGCGTTACCAAAGCAGAGTTTGTGGACTATAATTAGACACCAGCAGAATGTAATACGTGTTTTCTGTATCGCTACACACTTCATCAGCATTCGTGGTGTGTTATCCATTTTGGTTTGATTGAAACCTAAACAATACGTATTGCAAAAAAATATAGAGTGTCGAAGCCGAACGTACAACGCTGATACTAATTCTACTACTGAACCGAGTCTGTTATAAGCCAAATAACCGAACCGATCTTACTATAAGCCGAATAACCGAACCGCTATAAGCCTAGTTGAAGAAGAAGAAAGAACCGTAATAAGCCTAGTTGATGAAAAATTTATTAAAGCCGATAGAATCCGATTCAGTTATCTCTCGTACTAAATATTTTGTATTTGAAATAAATAAATATTCAATAAAGATAATAATTATTTTAACCCCAGAAAGAGTAAATTAAACGTCTTATTACTTAAGGTTTGTGGATACGTAAGTATACCCTGGAGGCGACTAAATTACCTCAGCTTAAAATAAATCCACGTTATACCATTTGCCTTTTTTCTTGTTCAAATTTCTATTATTTCTAATCTTATTGTATTTATGGTCCCAATTTTCTATTATTCTAACTATTTTTTCTAACAACTTTGTAAATGGTGTAATTTTTTTGTATTTTCTCTTATTAAAATTCCCCCAGCATCTATTATAGTGAAAATAGTTTGTGGAATAAAAGCATGTTTCATTTTGTTTAGTTTAGATTTTTTTTTTTTTTTTGCTCCTCCCAACAACAAAATGCGATGAGCATGAGTTTGTCCCAACTAAAACTAGAAATTCCATTTGTTGTTTGAAAAATCTGTGCTACAGAATTTAGAATTTATGAATATTTTCACTAAAGGATATTTTTCTCTTCCAAAAAAAAAAAAATAAATAAATCAAAGAATTGTTATGAAATCTGTCAAATAGTTTGTGATATGGTTGAAAATATTGATTTATTTGCTATTGTTTTTAAAATTATGCAAGTGACATTAAAATGATATTATTCATAGGTAATGCTAGGAAAAAATATCAAATATTTGTTATTAAAATTTGATTTATATGCATAAAATTCATATTTATTTTCAAAATAAGAATTTAATTAAATATATTATTAAACTCATAACAGTTATTATTAACATTTGAAAAAAAATTTTCTTTACTTGGGTTTTTTTGTTTAAAACTTTTTAACAATTTATCATAAACATTTGTAGTTTATAGCTAAACTTTATTCCTTATAATATATAGCATATAATCCAGCTTAAGAAAATAAAACTTTTTTCTTGTTAACATAATAATTTAGCTGTAAGCTTTTTCATGCCAATAGCTGTTGAGTTTAAGGATCAGGTGTCAAAATGTCTTACAATAAATTCCGTGTTAAACTTAAAGACAATTTAAGTTTGATAGTTGATTGTTAAATATTCATAATTTTTACTTAAAGTTAATAGGCAGCTTTTCATTTTATATTTAACTAACTGACGTTAAAGTGAAATGTAACAAATTCTCTATTAAACTGGCTACATTGTGTGGAAAGATAAGGCAGAGAGACAAGCAGCATTATTTCTAAGTTACACAATTGTTAACTTTATGCTTCGATAAACTGGTAAAAAGATATTAAAATTTATGAAGTAACAATGAGAAAAAAGGGGGAAGAGATATTAAATTAAATCTATTATGAAATAAATTCTATTTAAATAGGCTAAATTTCTTAACCAAGAAGTTTAAAAGAAACAAATTAATATTGTTAAATAATACCTATCAAATAAGATTTAGTTTGTAAAAATCTAATATTTACTCTACCCACAGAAGGCTTTACAAAAAATTGTCCTACCTATTAATATTATAAATTAATCATTTCTTCTTAATTTAAAATGTCCTTAACCTCAAAGTTCAAATGCTACATATGAAAAATTTCAATTTAATGTCAAAGGTAATTTTCTTTGAATATAAATCATTCTTCCCCATCAAATCTATTTAAAAATAAAAACCAAAATTTCCTTTTCTCACTTTTTATAATTTCAAAATATATAAAATATATTAATTTTTCTTCTTGTTTCTTTTTTAGGTCATTGAACAAAAATGATTTATTGTTGAAAAATATATATTGACAAAAAGTAATATTTAAAAATAAATTCCAATACAAGTAAAAATATTTTATTCAACTAAAATATATTGACATTTTAATTTCATTTTCACAATGTGTCGTCTAGTCAATCAAAAAGATTTTAAATCTAATAAAATGAAATAAAAAAAAATTGTCATACTATTTTACCTTTATTTGTAAGTCTGTAAAACAAAATTTAACCTTGATTTATGTACCTTAATGAAATACATTCACATATATGTATGTATGCATGAATGGATTGTAAGTGTATAAGTATTTGTAGCTGTGTTTTTTTTTTATGTCGACGCATTTCTTCTTAACAAACACAAAAAAAAGAAATCTTATCAAATTCAATGAAATTTCATATGAGATTTTGTCACATGAATGAAAATAAATGACAGATATATAAATGGTTACAAAATATATAAAAAGTATTATCTTTTTATACACATGGCTACACTGACAAACAGTGGGACAGATTATAAAAAAAGAAAAAAAAAAATAAGCAAAATAACATTTCTTCGACCATATGAATCTTCAATAACACAGGTCAGCAAAAAAAAAAAATCCTCCCCAAAGACGAATAGTTGGACTTGATGGATTTTGATATGCTAAACATGAATCTGCTTCTATGTTTTTTCCAGGTCTGGATTTTTTATGGGCGTGTCTATATATATATAGGGAAGTCTGTTGAAAACAGTTTTTACAAAGACCCAATTATCGAATATATATGTTATACATGAAATTGTAGAAAATATTCCTTAAAAGAAAAAAACCAAAGATACCTCCAAAAATTGTTTTTATTGTCGGATTTTCTTAGCTCCTATACAAGCTAGCTACTTCGTTCTTGCACGAAAAATTAAGAATCTTTTTCCAAAAATATGCCCATAAAAGAAAATCAATACGTGATAAAAAAAAGTGAAAATAGATTCTTGTTTAGCACGTTAAATTCCATCTAATCCACATTTTTTTTTTTTTTATTTAGGCGGACAATTTTTTAGGTCCCATGGTTTATATGGCATTTTTAAAGAAAACATCTCTCGTAACCGAACAAAAATCATAAATGGTAAAAGAAATGTACCGAATATTGTATAATGAAATATTTTTTAATTTAATTTTTGTCTGTGTTTGGATTCGTATTTCATCACATACATTTTTTTAAATTAAATAGTTTACGATTCGTTTTTTAATAAACTTTTCGCTGTTTTTGTGCAAAATCTGGTTTTTTAATTTGACTTTTACACTTGATTAAAATTCTTCAAGAGAAAATGAAAACATGATCTCCAAAACCAGATGCTGTCCAATTTATATACGTCCTGAAGTCTCGATGATGGGTTCATGACTTGTTGTATAACGCAATGGCAATAGATTCCTACAAATCTTGATAACTTTTATAAACAAAAGGCATAAGGAGTGAGATCGAAAAAATCTTAACACACATTTTGTCTCATAACTTTTTTTGGAATCAATATTCAAAATTTTTTTTTGATCTAGTTATCATGGAAAAATATTTTAGTTATTATTTTTAATAACAACCATGTTAATTTGTCCTTATTTTCATCAAAATAAGTGACGAAAAAGATTTACGTCCTACAAGTTATTAAAAAATTTAAAAAAATCCAAATAGGTCTTACAAATAATTGGCCACAGAATTAAATGTCGTTCGTAAAACCGTTTTTAATGTTATTAAACAGTATCAGGAGAATTTGACTATTGATGTGAAACCTAGTTCGGTAAGAAAAAAGGACCACATGATATTGGGAAGGCCAGAAAATTGAAGGCATATTGAAAGGAACTCCAAACACATCTGGTAGAAAATCAGCTCAGTTTTCTCAGTGCTTCGACTATTTGGTGCGAAAATTAAAAGCTAATGGGAAAGTTGATCACATATAAAGTTCAAAAAATTCCAAACTGGAATTCTGCAAAAAAAAATTACAAGCCAAAAATAGGACTCGGAACTTAAAACCAAATTTCATACAAAAATACTCAAGCTGTATAATTGACGAAGAAACGTAGGTGCTGGCAGAATCTTCGCAGATTGTGTCTCAAAAATTTTTATTGCTAATGCTCGAAGCAATATTGGAGATAAGTTTAAGACCCAAAAGCAGCAAAAATTTCTTATAAAATTCATGGTATGACAAGCATTTTGCAGTTGCGGCAAAACAGGAAAGTCATTTGATACATTCGGATCTATAAATACCAAAATAGTATTTGCAAAAAAGACTTCTTCTTTTCTTAAGAAAGCACAACGTGTCCACATATTTTTGGACCCATTTGGTATCATGTCACTACGGTAAGAAAGCTCTAGAGTGATACCAAATCAATAACATAGTTTTAGTACCAAGAGAGGTCAATTTTCAAAATTGTCCATAGCTTAGACCAGTGGAGAGATATTGAGCTCTTGTGAAAAGTGAATTCAAGAGCACAAAAAAGGTGTCCCAAAATACCGAAGATTTTAACAGAAGATGTGCACACTGTTCCAAAAAAGTGACTGAAGCAACTATCAAATCTCCAAAGAAAGGGTTTTCAAAAATGGTCCACAATTTTATAATTAGTGGTTAAAACCATAAAAATTATTTTGGTTCCGCCATTTTGAATTTTTTATTTTTTAGTTCATTTTTGGAATCAGTCCAATAAGTCCAATAACCTTGAAATATAAATTTTTTGCCATATCCGACAACGATAAAGGGTTTTGGCCAAAAATCGATCTCCCTGACCCTCTGTGCATTGGAAAGAAGTACTTAGTGGAGGAAAAGAGCTGCAGAAGTTATTTTTTGATTGTCATTCGTACGATGTTATTATTTTATACTTCTTGTTCCATGCTTTTGAAGCGCATCTCTTAAAACTATGTTTATAATTTTTTTAACAAATTCCCTTTTTACCTTGTTAAATAATAATAAAAATGCTTTGTAAAATTTAAATTTTTTAGAAATTATTACCATTTTTCCCGCTAAAAATTCATTTATTTTCCCTTTTTTTTAAGTAATTATTAAGAACTTTGAAAATAGCTTAAAATATGCATTTTGTTCCCCTTTTGAAGTTGATAATGTTTTTTTTTTTTTTTTTTTTAAGAACTTCATCGTTTTTTGCTGGGTATTATTATATTTTTTTATTTTTTTTTTTTTTTTTTTCTAAAAATAAAACAATTTATTGGCTTTGAATTACTTTCCTTATTATATCAATGAAATCATTTTAAAATTCGGATTAATAATTTAATTGATTCGAAAATAATTTTTCGAAAATATTTTTTTTTTTGTGGGTATTTATGAAACAATTTTAAAGATTTTCAATAGAAAATATCCCTACAGTATTTTGGTTATTTTGATATATTACTCATATTTATTAGCTATCGGGGGAATTATAAATATTAATTTCAACATTCGGTTATACACACATATTTAAGAATTTTTCTGTTAAATTTTACCAAAATTTTAAATTTTAAACAGAGAAGAAAAACAAACAAAAAAAAAATTGTTAACAAAAAATTATTACTTTTAAAACAAAAGTTGTAGAGGAACGTACCTAATTCGTCATCAAAATAATCTCCCTACTATGATGATGTAAAGTGTACAAATCATTCCATTTTCTTACTCGAAAAAAATTTCAGTTGTATCTATCTGTCTTACTATTTTTATTAAATTCTAAAAAAAATTTCCAATAATTTTTTTATTTCCTTTAGATAACAAAAAGAAAATCCAAATTCATCTTCATCACTGACAATTTTCAAACAATTTATTGTTGAAGCAACATCAACTACAATTTCAACAATACGTAAAGGATCTAACAACAAAAAAAAAAAATAAATAAATAAATTTCTCTAATAAGTCATATTGTCAAGTCTTGTTGAACAAAAATAAAAATAAAATGCAAGAATTGCTGCTTTCTCTTGCAGGTTCTTATATGTTGCAAATAATTTGTGCTTCTTTTAGCACATTCTAATATATGTTGCAAGTTATTGGTTTAAGTTTTCTTCTAACTTATCTACGTATGTTGTTAAGACAAAGTATCATATGTCGATTCTGTTGACGACACTCGCAGAGCGTGGGAGTTTTTTCTTTTTTACTTTTTATAATTAGTTTGTGGAATTCTTAAGAGGGTTTTTTGTGTTTATTTTTAAAAAAAAGTCTAAAGTGTTTTATAAAGACTTAAATAATACTTGTATGTTAGAATAACAACATATGTGAGTAGTTAGATATAAAAGTAAATAGTATTTATAAGCAATTATAGTCTACATAATTAAGGAGAAATAAAATAGAGAACAATAACAAGAAATACAAAAGGTATTTGTAAAAAAAAATTACTATTAATAAATGGAAAAAAAGTTTATTACTTAAAGAAGAAAAAAATATTTTTGCTAACAAAAGGAAGTTTTAAAAATACTTATCAAGGCTTTCAATAGACAAGAAATTTTATTGAAAAATATTTATATAAGATAATAATTGAATACATTTTTCTAAACCATTTTATTTGAATTATAGTTATTAACGTTATTATCTAAAAACTTAAATTTTTATATTAACCTGATAAAACTCCCTTATGATCTTCCTCTCTCTCTCTCTCTCTATTGAATATTAATTTATTACTAACACTTTTAAAAAACGCCTTTAAAATAACATTAAAAATACATTATATACACATTCACACATTATTTATTTGAATGTGTATATGTATGTATTTCATAACAAACCCTCTATTGTCATTTTGAAAATAAATGATATTTACCCACTTGTCAAAACTTAGTCATTGATGCAGTTAAAACCATAAAAATATTTTACAAAATTATACATGAAATATACTCCCTTCCTCCCAAAGGACTAAATATTAAAAACACTTAAACATAAAAAAAATATTGAACGTGCTTTTCTTTAGACTAAAACAAAAAAACACATTGTTGCGTGTCTGGGCGAAAGTTAAAAAGCTTAGGTTTTTTTTTTCCACGGAGAAAAAAAATTATCCCAAAGATACATTAAATACTAAAACAATTTAAAATACATGAAGCAAGATACCCAAAATATACTTTAAAATACTTTTCACATTTATACAGATTTTAATAAAATTACATCAAGCACCCACACTATTTCATTACAAACACATGCTTAATAATACATACACACATGTAAATTTTAAAAAACAAAAAAAGAAAACATTAACAGCGTCATACAAACAAACAGACAGACATTGTTTTAAAATTTCACAAGAAAAAAATAAAGTTGAATGTATGTGAAACCTTAAAAAAACTGAATGTAAAATATACCAACAAGAAAATAATGTAGGCACGTGTACATACACACATACATACATTTAGAGACGATAACAGTGATGACAGAAAAAATTTAACCCAAGTCCACAAGATTTTCTTCTAAATGAAATTTAGAAAGAAAATTGTCTATAAAAAAAAACATTTACGAAGATTTTAAATTAAAAGAAATTTTAACAAAAACTTTCTATAAAAAGAAAATTTAACGAAAATTTTGTATAAAATGAAAATTTAACGAAAATTTTGTATAAAAAGAAAATTTAACGAGTTTTCTATAAAAAGAAAACTTAACGAAAGAAAATTTAACGAAGATTTTCGATAAAAAGAAAACTTTACGAAAGTTTCCGATGAAAAGAAAACTTAACGAAAGTTTTCTATAAAAGGAACATTTTTCGAAAATTTGTATTAAAAAGAAAATTTAACGAAAGTTTTCTATAAAAAGAAACCTTAACGAAAATTTTCTATAAAAAGAAAATTTAACGAAAATTTTCCATAAAAA
This sequence comes from Protophormia terraenovae, assembly GCA_951394005.1. Lineage (NCBI taxonomy): Eukaryota > Metazoa > Arthropoda > Insecta > Diptera > Calliphoridae > Protophormia > Protophormia terraenovae. Next base: position 134,328,945 of record OX596074.1, read on the forward strand.
GAAAATTTAACGAAGATTTTCTATAAAAAGAAAATTTAACGAAAGTTTTCCATAAAAAGAAAATCTGACGAAAGCTTTCTAGAAAAAGAAAATTTATCGAAAGTTTCCGATAAAAAGAAAATTTAACGAAAGTTTCCGATAAAAAGGAAACTTAAAGAAAGTTTCCGATGAAAAGAAAACTTAACGAAAGTTTTCTATAAAAAGAAAACTTAACGAAAGAAAATTTAACGAAGATTTTCGATAAAAAGAAAACTTAACGAAAGTTTTCTATAAAAAGAAAATTTTACGAACATTTTTCTACAAAAAGAAAATTTAACGAAAGTTTTCTATAAAAAGAAAACAACGAAAATTTTCTACAAAAAGAAAATTTAACGAAAGTTTTCCATAAAAAGAAAATTTAACGAAAGTTGTTTATAAAAAGAAAATTTAACGAAAGCTTTCTATAAAAAGAAAATTTTACGATAATTTTCTAGAAAAAAATAATTTAACAAGTTTTCTATAAAAAGAAATTTTAACAAAAATTTTCTATAAAAGGAAATTTTAACGAAAATTTTCTATAAAAATATAATTTAACGAAAATTTTCTATAAAAAGAAATTTCAGGTAAAATTTTCAATAAGAAGAAAATTTCCTATTAAAAGAAAATTTAACGAAAGTTTTGTATAAAAAGAAAATTTAACGAAAGTTCTCTATAAAAAGAAAATATAACGAAAATTTTCAATAAAAAGGAAATTTAACGAATATTTTCTACAAAAAGAAAATTTAACAAAAATTTTCTATTAAAAGAAAATTTTACAAAAATTTACTACAAAAAGAAAATTTTCTATTGAAAAAAAAAAAATATATATATATATATATATATATATATATATATATATATATATATATATATATATATATATATATATATATATATATATATATATATTTTTTTTTTTTTTTTTTTTTTTTTTTTCAATAGAAAATTTTCTTTTTGTAGTAAATTTTTGTAATTCGTTTAATTATCTTTTTATAGAAAATTTTTCTTAATTTTTCTTTATATATATATATATCGAAACTTTTCATTTGAAAGAAAATGTATCGAATATTTTCTCTAGAAAGAAAATTTATCGAAAATTTTCTATATAAAGAAAATTTAAGAAAAATTTTCTATAAAAAGATAATTAAACGAGTTGTTTATAAAAAAAAAAAAAAAATTAACGAAAATTTTCCATAAAAAGAAAATTTAACATAAATTTTCTATAAAAAGAAAATTTAACGAAAGTTTTCTATAAAAAGAAAATTTAACGAAAGTTCTCTATAAAAAGAAAATTTAACGAAAATTTTCTGTAAAAAGAAAATTCAACGAAAATTTTCTATAAAAAAGAAAAACAAAAATTGTCCATAAGAAGAAAATTTAACGAAAGCTGTCCATAAAAAGAATATTTAACGAAAATTTTCTAAGAAAAGAAAATTTAACGAAACTTTTCCATAAAAAAAAAAAAAAAATAGGAAATTTTCTATAAAAAGAAAAGTTTTGATAAAAAGAAAATTTAACGATAGTTTTCTATATAAAAAATTAACGTAAAATTTAAGGAGTTTTTTATACAAAGAAAATTCAACGATAATTTTGCATAAAAAGAAAATTTAACGAACATTTTCCATGAAATGAAGTTTTCTATAAAAAGAAAAAATCAACGAAGATTTTCTATAGAAAAAAAATTTTAATTTTCTATAAAAACGAAATTTAATTTTCTATAAAGAAAACTCAACGAAAATTTTCTATAAAGAAAACTTAAAGAAAATTTTCTATAAAAATTTTACAAAACTTTTCTATAAAAAAAAAAAACAACATTTTAACGAACATTTTTTTAAGCAGAAAAGGAAAATTTAACGAAAATAGTTTATAAAAAGAAAATTGAACAAACATGTTCTCTAAAAATAAAATCTATGGAACATTAATTTTAAACCTGCACCACTGTGCTACAATTACATGTTTTAAATGCGCGTGCAGTCAATTCATTTACACATACATGGCGTATACGTGTTATTTTTATGTAAAATTTATATAAAGTCTCATGTTAAGTATACGACGCGTAATAATGTTTTAACAGTAAATAAAACCTACATAAATACATATTTATAATAATGTTAAATGTGTATGTGTAATTTCTATTTATTATTATTTTTTTTTTTTTTCGCGGCATGATTTTCTGTGGCTGCTTATTTGTTTGCATGCCATTATGAAATTTAATACTTTTTTGTTTCAGGGAATACGCATTAATTTTACAAACATGTTTACTCTCTTCACTACCACTAATTGATGATGGTTAATTAATATTAAAGCGGTTTTAAATCCATTTTTTTTTTTTTTTTTTTTTTTTTTTTCTATATTTTTAAAAAGTTTTAATTAGTTGACTCAATTATCACATTTCAAAAAAAAAAAGTTTAATTGAATTAGAAAACAACATAAAACCAAAGTTTTTAAATAAAATTTTGCTATAATTTGGGAACAAATTAAAATTGTTTAAAAGTGCGGAAGCTAAAACTTTTCATTTAATGAAATTTTTTTTAAAAGCTTTTTGTATAAAAAATATTTTTATTTTAAAACAAAGTCTTTTCTATAAATTTACAATTTCTAGTCTCTAGAATTTGGTTTTTCTCAATCATAAATACATATTCCAGTTCATTAATTCATGTTCAAATATAAATTCTGACAACTATAATGTTTGTCCCAACTTTATACTTTACACTTTCAGAGAAATAAATAAACCCTAACAAATAATCACACTTGGGTCATCATCACTTTATTAAACTATTAACGTTAGGATTTGACCATTTATTTGAATAGAATTCTGTATGCAAATAAAATATGGAGCAAATATTATCTCTACTACGTATTTCATTCATCAATCAGTCTCTGAGTGTAGAAATGTTTGAGGCAACACATACGTAAGTGGGTAGAAATGTAAAATAAACTCGGAATGTATGTAAGAGTTAAATAAATATGCCAGAACAGCATTCGAAAGGAGTATTTTATTGTTTAATGTTATGAAGAAAAACCTTTAATACCCAGCAAATATTTGAGAAAATGTTCGTTAAATTTTCATTTTACAGAAAATTTGTTTAGTTCTCTTTTTAAAGAAAATTTTTTAAACAATTTTCAATAAATTTTCGTTAAACTTTCTTTTTGTTAAAATTTCGTTAAATTTCCTTTTTTATTAGAAAAATTTTGTTAAAATTTCCTTAAATTCTTAAATTTTCTTGTTAAATAGAAAAATATCTTCAAATTTTCTTTTTATAGAAAAATTTCGTTAAATTTTCTTTTTATCGGAAATTTTCGTTAAGATTTCTTTTCCTAGAAAATTTTCGTTAATTGTTTTTTTTTTATCGGAAATTTTCGTTAAATCTTCTTTTAGTAGAAAATTTTAGTCAAACTTTCTTTTTGTAGAAAATTTTAGTTAAACTTTCTTTTTATAGAAAATTTTCGTAAAATTTTCTTTTTATAGAAAATTTTCGTTAAATTTTCTTTTTATAGAAAATGTTTGTTTAATTTTCTTTTTATAGAAAATTTTCGCTAAATTTTCTTTTTATAGAAAATTTTCGTTAAATATTTTTTATAGAATATTTTCGTTAATCTTTTTTTTTTATATAAAATTTTAGTTTAATTTTCTTTTTATAGAAAATTTTCTTTAATTTTTCTTTTTATAGAAAGATTCCGTTAAATTGTCTCCTATAGAAAAATTCCGTTAAATTTTCTTTTATAGAAAAATTTCGTTAAATTTTCTCTTATAAAAAAATTTCATTAAATTTTCTCATATAGAAAAATTTCATTAAATTTTCTCTTATAGAAAATTTTCGTTAAATTTTCTTTTAAAGAAAATTTTCATTAAATTTTGTCTTTAAGAAAATTTTCGTTAAATTTCCTATAAAAAGAAAATTAAGCGAAAATTTTATATAAAAAAGAAAAAGATTAACGAAAATATTCTATAAAAAAATTTATATAAAATTTTCGTTACATTTTTTTATTATATAAAATTTTCGTTAAATTTTGTCTTTAAGAAAATTTTCGTTAAATTTTCTCTTATAGAAAATGTTCGTTAAATTTTCTCTTATATAAAATTTTTGTTAAATTTTCTCTTATATAAAATGTTCGTTAAATTTTCTCTTATAGGATATTTTCGTTAAATTTTCTTTTTACGGAAAATTTTTGTTAAATTTTCTTTTTACGGAAAATTTTCGTTAAGTTTTCCCTTAAACAAAATTTTCATTAAATTTTCTCTTTAAGAAAATTTTCATTAAATTTTCTCTTAAAAAAATGTTCATTAAATTTTCTCTTTAAGAAAATTTTCGTTAAATTTTCTCTTAAAGAAAATGTTCGTTAAATTTTCTCTTATATAAAATTTTCGTTAAATTTTCTCTTATATAAAATATTCATTAAATTTTCTCTTAAAGAAAATGTTCGTATACAATTTTCATTAATTTTCTTTTACATAAAATTTTCGTTAAATTTTTGTTAAATTTTCTTTTTACGGAAAATTTTCGTTAAATTTTCCCTTAAACAAAATTTTCATTAAATTTTCTCTTTAAGAAAATTTTTATTAAATTTTCTCTTTAAGAAAATTTTTATTAAATTTTCTCTTTAAGAAAATTTTCATTAAATTTTCTCTTAAGAAAATTTTCATTAAATTTCATTTACATAAAATTTTCATTAAATTTTCTTTTACATAAAATTTTCGTTAAATTTTTGTTAAATTTTCTTTTTACGGAAAATTTTCATTAAATTTTCTCTTTAAGAAAATTTTCATTAAATTTTCCTTAAAAAATTTTCATTAAATTTTCTCTTCAAGAAAATTTTCGTTAAATTTTCTCTTTAAGAAAATTTTCGATAAATTTTCTCTTTAAGAAAATTTTCGTTAAATTTTCTCTTAAAGAAAATGTTCGTTAAATTTTCTCTTATATAAAATTTTCGTTAAATTTTCTCTTAAAGAAAATGATTGTTAAATTTTCTCTTAAAAAAGATTTTCGCTAATTTTTTCCTAAAGAAAATTTTCGTAGCTTTTTTTTATATAAAGTTTTTGTAAATTTTTTATAGAAAATTTTCGTTAAATTTTTTCTTATATACAATGTTTGCGTTAAATTTTCTTTTATAGAAAGTTTTCGTTAAATTTTCTGTTAAAGAAAATTTTCGTTAAATTTACTTTTTATAAAAAAATTTTCGTTAAATTTTATTTTTATAGAGAATTCTAGTAATTTTGTTTATAGAAAATTTTAGTTAATTTTGGTTATAGAAAACTGTCGTAAAAATTTCTTTTTATAAAAAATTTTCGTTAAATTTTATTTTTATAGAAAATTCTAGTAATTTTGTTTATAGAATTTCGTAAAAATTTCTTTTTATAGAAAATTGTTATGTTTATTGGGTTATAGAATGTGTTTGACATCTATATGTATTGTTATGTAAATATCTTTATATGTGTGTGTGTTTTGTTGTGATTTCATTAGAAATTTTGCATTCGTTCATCTATAAACAATTTATATCAATACAAACAAATTTTCTATGAACAAATACACAAATAGAAATGAGTATGTGTAGTTAATGTATATAACCTATGTGCATATGTATGTGCTATAGCTTCCAAAATACTCCCAACACTTCTGGTAGTAGAACTTTTTGCCAGAACTCTTCTTTAGTGAGATGACAGTAAAGATATTTTTGCCTTTTTTTACTGCAAAGAGATAGTGGTCTACTTTTGTGTCTCTTGGTAATCTAGACTGTTGCCAGTTTAATATTTCAAAATGTGTTTTTGTAATTTATGAAAATCCTTTTCGTATATACATTTGCCAGAACTGCAGGGCTAATTTACATATTCCTCACACATGTTTATATTTGGAATCAATGGTTCATATAACAAATCATGTGGTTTATTGCTTGTGGTTTTGATAATTTCCTCCTAAGTCTGTTCAAATATGTCTGCTTGAGTATGTGGTTGTTTTTAAATTGCTATTAAGGAACTCTTTAAAAGTGTCTGTGTCAGTTTTAAATTATGGTTAAATTAAAGGTTTCTGTTATACACATGACTAGGAATAGAGGAAATTTTTCATTATATTGTAATTAGATTTTTACACATTTCCTATGATATTGATGTTTGGTAAAAAGATTAAAATGAAACAAATTTCATTAAGATTATTGGTGGCTTTTGCTATTAGAAGTTAATTACCTTTGTTTAGAAAATTATGCTTTTATTTTTAGTGTTAAATGGGACTTGAGGAATTAAAAAAAAAAAAAAATAGTTTGAGCATTAATAGAGTGCTCTTTAGTCTGTAGAAAACATGCTAACATCTAGAATACAAAACTGGAATGAAGGAAATTTAACTAAAACGTTTAGCATTGTCCTAAGTAAGCTGGTATTAAAAATTAGCAAATTCATGGCAGTAGAAAAAAAGATTATGAATCAAAATGTTAAACAGTCTCAGAAAAAAAAATAAACTTCTGTTTTTTAGGAAGAAATATTAAAATATTACATTTTTATTGATTTTAAACTAAAAAAGGATTTAAAAACTTTTGCTTAACATCTACCATTTGCAATAAAAATTTATGTTTGTTATAACCAAATTCTCATTTAATTGTCTCTACAAAAAACCAACAAAATAAAAACATATTTTCACAGAGCTCAAAACTATTTTTGTGGTTTTTGAGAAACAAAAGAAAAAAAGAACAAGAAGAATAGTATTTTATCCCAAAAAATATATATAAAAACTATTAACACTTTATTGTATGCAGCAAGAGCTCATCATTTGCCAACGATAAGAGGATTATGGCTAAAACTTATAGTCTGTTGTTAGAGTCAGTTTGGTTGGATTTATGCATCAATTTAAAAAGAAAATTAATTCACTGGCACAAGTAAGTGATATACCAAGACCCCAAGAAAACCACATAAAATAAAAGACATAACGATGATGGAAGGACTGAGGGAAAGTGTAAAAACTAATAAGACTTTTTGTTATTAAAATAAAAGGAAATGAAAATGTTGTCAATAAAAAAAAGACAATTTCATCAACTGCTTGTACTAAAATTGATTAAACAGTGGTAGGGTTTAAAATAAAATGCTGAAAGAAATTAACACACTAAACTAGGAAGGTATTGGTGTCATTTTCATATCATGAAGATTTTTTGTGATCCCTAACTTTAGCGTTTTTGTAGCAATAAATATCTTTAAAAGTGTTTAGTTCCAAGAGATTTTTCTTCGAGATAATTCGGCAAATGATCACTTACTGAAATCAATAGCGAGTTGACCATCAAATGCTGAAATTTTAAACGAATATAGTCGATTATATAGTATAGTGTCCTGTAGATAAAAATTTTGAAGGAAAACCATCAAAGCTACACTTATTTTTATAATGTAAAGGCTACACTTTGTCGAATCGACGACGCACGATGGGCTAAAATGTGTCAAAAGTGGCGGTTAAGGAGTGAGATCGAAAAATTCTTAACATACATAATATTCAATAACTTGGAAACGGTTGATCATAGAGTTTTCATTATTTTTTTAATCATTTGATAATTTAGCACAGATCACAGAAATATATAATTTTTATGGTTCTAACCACTAATTATAAAATTGTGGACCATTTTTGAAAACCCTTTCTTTGGAGATTTGATAGTTGCTTCAGTCACTTTTTTGGAACAGTGTGCACATATTCTTTTAAAATCTTCGGCATTTTGGGACACCTTTTCTGTGCTCTTGAATTCACTTTTCACAAGAGCTCAATATCTCTCCACTGGTCTAAGCTATGGACAATTTGGAAAATTGACCTCTCTTGGTACTAAAACTATGTTATTGATTTGGTACCACTCCAGAGCTTTCTTACCGTAGTGATATGATACCAAATGGGTCCAAAAATATGTGGACACGTTGTGCTTTCTTAAGAAAAGAAGAAGTCTTTTTTGCAAATATTCCTTTATGCATATTTTGTTATTTATAGATCTTTTGGGTTTTAAAATTATCCCCAACATTGCTTCGAGCATTAGCAATAAACATTTTTGGGACACAAGCTGCGAAGTTTCTGCCAGCACCTACGTTTCTTCGTCAATTATACAGCTTGAGTATTTTTGTATGAAATTTGGTTTTAAATTCCGAGTCCTATTTTTGGCTTGTAATTATTTTTTTACAGAATTCCAGTTTTGAATTTTTTGAACTTTATATGTTATCAACTTTCCCATTAGCTTTAAATTTTCGCACCAAATAGTCGAAGCACTGAGAAAACTGAGCTGATTTTCTACCAGATGTGTTTGGAGTTCCTTTCAATATGCCTTCAATTTTCTGGCCTTCCCAATATCATGTAGTCCTTTTTTCTTACCGAACTAGGTTTCTCATCAATAGTCAGATTCTCCTGAAACTGTTTAATAACATTAGAAACGGTTTTACGGACGACATTTAATTCTGTGGCCAATTATTTGTAAGACCTATTTGGGTTTTTTGAAATTTTTTAATAACTTGTAGGACGTAAATCTTTTTCGTCACTTATTTTGATGAAAATAAGAACAAATTAACATGGTTGTTATTAAAAATAATAACTGAAGTATTTTTCCATGATAACTAGATCAAAAAAAATTTTGAATATTGATTCCGAAAAAAGTTATGAGGCAAAATGTGTGTTAAGATTTTTTCGATCTCACTCCTTAATTGAATTTTAAAATTTAAAGTTTTGTAATAGAGTTGGGTACTAGAAAAAATAGACAAAATTATGTATCAATATAAATTAAAATCTTTCAGCTTTGAAATGAATCTTTCATTTTTGAAAAAGAGTAAAAAAATTCAATTTTCATCAAATTTAAAATGGAACCATCAACTTCAGATATTAAAGTGTTTTTCCTCAAGTATTTGTAAATTATATTTATTCCACTATTTTTGTTATTTTTTTGAAAATTGTAACTTAAAATGTTACAGGATGTTTGTTCTGAAAATTTTCTGAAAAATAGTATATATTTTCCACTTTAATATTGTGAAAGAAAATACTGCCCATATTTTAGCCCGATTTTAAAAATTTATTTTTTTTCGAAAAAACTCCAATAGATTTCATACAAAAAAAAAAAAAAAAAGACATTTTCTTTGCTTTATTAAACACGAGCGTAACCCGGTGCGCTTCGCTACCCCTTAATAGGGAATATAAAACATTTGCTACTGTTTAGGGGTTTTAAAAAGTGGGCGTAAAATATGGGCGTGAACCCAGTTCTTACATAGCTTTAAACGACCACCGTTACTGGTGCTATCTGTGTGTTAAATTTCTTAAAAATCGGTACAGGCGATTGGGAGTTATAAAAAGTGGGCGTGGCATACAACTCAGTTCATACATAGCCTATAATGACCAGCGGTACTTGTACTATCTGTGTGTCAAATTTGTTGAAAATCGGTGTAGCAGTTTAAGAGCTTTAAAAAGTGGGCGTGGCATCCAACCCAGTTTATACACAGCCTATAATGATCAACGGCACTGATACTATCTGTGTGTCAAATTTCGTGAAAATCGGTCCAACCGTTTGGAAGTTATAAAAAGTGGGCGTAAAATGTGGGCGTGGCATCCAATCGAAATCTTACATAGCCTATAACCACCTCCGGCACTGGTATTATCTGTGTGTCAAATTTCGTGAAAATCGGTTCAGCCGTTTAGACGTGATTGACGCACAAACAAACAAACAAACAAACAAACTTACACCTCATTTTTATAATATATATTAGGATTAAACGGTGGGGTAAAATCGAAATAAATCTGTAACTTTAATCGGCTGGTTGGATTTATATGAAATTTCAGGATCCCATATACGCTTCAGAAGCAAAGCTATGGGGGTTCAAAATAGGGTACTAAGGTCATAGAAAATTTTTTACCACTAGCGATTTTTTCCTTACTCGATTTCTAAGATTTTTATATCACTTTAAAGTCCTTGATAAATCCTTTAGAAAACATGCTTGCGTGTACTTCTTTTTTTACATATTCTTCGAGATATATTCATTTGCAATTTCAACAATCTCAAATTTGCAACCGATCATTTGCCAACCGATTTTATCATATTTTTTGCAAATTATTAAATTCTCTTTGTCTATTGAACAAATTTTAAGCCAATATCGTTATTGAGGCAAAAAAAATAAACGATTTTTAATTGGAAAGTTTGCAAAAATTAATAAACAGAGGGACGGACAGAAGGACAGACATTAGAATTCTTTAAAAACTGTCTTAAAATTCCAAAAGTATATCACTTTTTGTTTTCTTGACCAATATAAAAACTAAATATAAATATTAAAGTGTAAATAAATTAAACGTGATCATTAAAGTGTTAATATCAACTTTCCCTGAATTATGCATAATTTTCGACATATTTATCTCTAATGTATAGACGGACAGACATTACCATTCTGCAAAAAAAAAAAATTCTAAAAATCTAAAACTGAATTTTTTTACCTAATAATCAATAACAAAATAAGACGTGATCACCTTTCACAGAATTAATAGCTATTTTCTATCGCTTTTACCCCAATGTCTAGCGGTTGAGATTTCTGTAAAGCCCAAGCAAATAACTTTTTCAGTCTGTAAAAAAAATTAATTGCTGATTTTGGTACTTCTGTGAATTAAATTATATAGCTCAATATGTTATTAAAGGTTTTACAAAAAATTATGACAGCCTATCGGTAAACTTACTCACGCGAGGCAATTTTCCAAAAATACCAAAATTTTCAATAATAAAAACTTTGCCCTTTAAAAATGTATAGTTAAACTATATATATTTTTTTCATTTATCACATTTTCACATTTATCAATTCTACATTAAATATTTTATATTATGTGCAAAAATTATGTTGATACCTATAATCATTTAGAAATTATTCAGTCTCAAATTTCTGAAATATGTCCATATAAACATAATTTGCATTTGCTCGTATTGTTTCAAGAAAAGTGTGCTCAAAATTTTAAAATAATGAAATTTATTATACATAGTTTTAAAGAAGACACAATTTCCTTTAAAATGATATATAATATGACTATTTTGAGTTTATTACGTTTATCTAAATCGGTTCATTGGTTTCAAAGTTCCAGACTTATTACCATTTATTTTGCTTTTGGCCCACTGTGCATTGTAATGCATACACAAAACTGTTGCTTTTAAAAATAGAAGCTAAGTTTTTGCTATGTAAAGGCCACTTTTGAAATCAATTTAATTTTGTAAATACTCTCTTTTATACCCACCATCAAAAAGATGGGGGGTATATTGATTTTGTAATTCCGTGTGTAACATGTCGAGGAATCATCTAAGACCCCACAAAGTATATATTTTCTGGATCCTGGTTAGATTCTGAGTCGATCTAGCTATGTCCGTCCGTCTGTCTGTCTGTTGAAAGCAAGATAGAGCTCGAACGGGGTAACGTAGGGAGACGAAATTTGCACAAATATTTATCTTATATAAGGTTTGTTTGGTATTGAAAATGGGCAAAATCGGTTAATAAACAAAAAAGTTATGGGCTAAATACTAGAAACACAGGGTGTCCGTTAAATACTTTTTTGCTGATATTTCTTCAATAAAAGCACGTACGACAACGAAATTTTGTACTTATAGTTCGGGGGTCGATACTCGAAAACAAAAAATGGGCGTGGTCCGCCCACTTTACCGCCCACCTCCCATATAAGGTGAAAATCAACGAAATTGTGTTCAAATAGTTGAAGGACCAATGTAAAGTCGGAAACAAAAAATGGGCGTGGTCCACCCACTTTACTGCCCACTTTACCGCCCCCTTCCATATAACGTAAAATTTGAAAAAGTTGATGGTGGTTATATAGATTCGGCCGGGCCGAATATATTCGCGCTTGTTTAATTTTTGAAATTTATTTGTACAAATTTTTTCTAGGAAGTCATTCGATAACCAGTAATTTGTTTTCAGAAGTGATGTAGAAGTCATACAGAATTAGTTCTTAAGCACTAGTTCTCTAAAATATTTCTTAAAACGAATTTAGAATCAGTATGAGGTTCTACTCCATTAGTGTCAGAATTGGTTGTGATACCAATAGTTATTAAAGAATCTGAAGTGGTTCTAATTACATCAGTTCTAGAACTAATGATTTTAGAACATGTTCTAAAATTTTTCTTGGGCATTTTTTATTTACCTAATGTAATAAATAAAAATAACTCATTTTTTTATATAAAAATTTAAACTCACATTTTTGGGGATTATTTTAGTTTAATAATTTTTTTTTTTTTCAAACGAACACACTGACAGACATTATTATTTCAATATCCCCACATATAAGGACACAAAATTACAGAAATTAAAGGAAAGTTCTTCAGAAAAAGTATAAATTTAAAAAAATAATAATGTTAACACTTTCGTTAACATGAAACCTACTGTCTTCTATTCTACATATAGTATCAGTTCATATGACGCCATTTTGATTAAACAGTTAAACCCAGCAACAATAGTTTTTTGTTACTTATTAACTATTACAGCAAAATGGTCCCTACATAAAAGTTTGTAAAATAATTTCTTCCTTATTGGTACAAAAACTATTTTTTACCCAGCAAGTGAAAGCTATAAAAAACATATTTACAACAAAATTCAATCATAAAAAAAGAAAGAAAACTAATAACAATTTTTACATTCTTTTATAAAAATAAAACTAAACTATAAAAAACAGATTTAAGCTCAATACAAAAATATAGAAATGATGTAAAAAAAAGGATGTTTCAAGAAACAATTTACTAAGGATTTATATTAAACACTATTTTTACTAACAAATTGTAATGAATTTTATTTATCATGTTTTTAAGCTAAGAAAATTCTTACCCAAACCCTTTACGATAATTTACATTTCCGCTTTAAATAAATTGTTATACATGATAAACACACGTGTCCTTATGAGTCTAAGTAAGTTCTATCTTTTTTATTAAAATTTTGTATTTGTTTATGTCTAAAAATCCTTTTTTATATTTATTCCTTATAAATACTTACAAATTTCTCTTCACATTAAATCTATGTAAATGTTTATAAATGTTTTTTTTCTCTTCTTTAATACATATTTACGTGGTATTTTACTTTTATTTTCTTTGTGTCTTCGATCTATATTTTCCCTTGTTGCCCTTTTTTTATCTGGAATTATTTTACTAAATTTTTTGGCTTAAGGTTGTTTAACGGAAGTTGGTCCATTATGTTGAGACACTTTGGGGAATATTAAAGATAAGAAAATAAATAAATTTATTTATTTGTATTAAGTCGATGTTGTATATATTGACATCAATTTTTTCTTATTAAGTTTAATGTTAAGGTTAAATTTTATTTATGTTTTGTCTTGTGTTATTTTGGTAGAAAAAAAAAAAGAACAGATAGAAAAAGTCTAAGAAACTCGTTAGGATAAAGTTTTTGTTTCTTTTTTTATGTTGAAAAAATATTCATGAATTCATTGTCAATAAAAGTTGTATGTAATAACTTGAATTATTTAATTATGTACGATGCTAATACGATTTGCAAGTTTATACCTAAAATTATTTGGAATTTTATGTTAATAACACCGGTCTGCAAAAAAAATCCTTGAAATCCGACAAACAATTTAATTAATCATAATAAATAAGAAAATTTATCGAAATTTTGTCGTCTTTATAGCTAAATGCATATTCGAAATTAATTTCGAATTTTCGAAATTCTCTAAAATTACTCATCAACGAAAAATTTTGGTACAAACTTTATTTTAACTAGATAAACACTAATTTTTATAAGCATTTTTCAAATTTGTAGCTAAAATCTAATTTCGAAGTTAAGTTCGAATTTTCGAAAACGATTAAAATTCATCCGAAACTAAATATTTTGACAGAAAATGTATTTAATTAAAATAATTAAGTAGTTTTTCATGAAATTAAGAAAATTTTGGTAAAAACCGCTTTTTCGAACTTAAGTTCGAATTTTTCTAAATTATTAAAAAAAGAAATTTTTATTCGAAATTTTAGTTATTCAATACAAATAATTGATTTTAATAAAATTGGCAAATTTTAAATAGAAATATATTTTCGAACTTTAGTTCGAATTTTTGAAATGTGTTTTAATATATCGAAAAATAAATTTTTAAGACAAATATTTATTTAATTAAGATTGGTAAGCAATTTTTAATAAAATTTTGAATAAAATTTAGTAAATTTCGTAAGAAAATTAATTTTTAAACTTAAGTTCGAATTTTCGAAATTACTTAAAAACTTAATTTTTGTCAGAAACTTTATTCAATAAGTAAAAATAATTGATTTTAACAAAATTTTTCTAATTTTATGTAAAAAGTATTTTTCGAACTTAAGTTCGAATTTTTTTAAATTGGTTCAAAACCTTCTCAAAATAAAAACTCTATTTAAATTTGATAACTATTAATTGTTGTCAGTATTTTTCAAATTTTCAACTAAAATTTAATTTCGAAATTAAGTTAGAATTTTCGAAATTGATTAAAATTTGTCCGAAATTAATTATTTTGGCATAAAATGTGTTTAATTAAGATAATTAAGTAGTTTTTATGAAATTAAGAGAAATTGGAAAAAAATCGCTTTTTCGAAATTAAATTCGAATTTTCTAAATTACTTTAAAATTCAATGTTCATCAAAAATTTTACTTAATAAGTAAAAAATAACTAATTTTAATAAAATTTACGTAACTTTAAACAAAAAACCATTTTCGAACTTTAGTACGAATTTTTAAAATTGGTTCAAATACTTCCAAAATTACAATAATTTTGTTTTTTAATTTATTCAATTAACATTAAAAGCCAGTTTAAATTAAATTTAGTAAATTTGGTTTAAAAAAATCATTTACAAACTTAAGTTCGAATTTTCGAAATTACTTTAAAAGGCTCACAGATGTAATGTTTTAGCAAAAATTTTAATTTAATCTAGACAAATAATTTATTTGAATAAAAAATTTGGTAATTTTCATATAAAATCCTTTATCGAACTTATGTTCGAATTTTTGAGATGGAAAATTTAATCATAAATTTTAATTTAATTTGGTTAAATAATAGATGATAATAAAAATGTAATTTAATACAAAATTCATTTTCGAACTTAAGTTCGAATTTTCAAAATTGACTTAAATGGTCTTAAGTTGAAATATTTTAGAAACAATTTTCCTTAATATAGATCAAAAATTGATTTTAATAAAAATCTAGGTATTTCTAAGCTAAAATCATTTTTCGAACTTAATTTCGAAAACATTAAATTGCTTAAAATGGCCCAGAGACTGAATATTTTAGCAAAAATTTATCTAAATTAAGATAAATAATAGATTTTATTAAACATTTTGGTAATTAAATATAAAAATTCAATTTCGAACTTAAGTTCGAATTTTCGAAATTGACTTAAATGGCTTAAGGTTAAAATATTTTAGCAGAAATTTGCCTTAATTTAGATAAATACTTAATTTTAATAAAAATCTGGATAATTTTAAGCTAAAATCTATTTTTGAACTTAAATTCGAATTTATTAAATTGCTTAAAATGGCCCAGATATTGAATATTTTAGCAAAATTTTATCTAGATTAAGATAAATAATAGATTTTATTAAATATTTTGGTATTTAAATACAAAAATTCAATTTCGAACTTAAGTTCGAATTTTCGAAATTGACTTAAATGGCTAAAGGTTAAAATATTTTAGCAGAAATTTGCCTTAATTTAGATAAATACTTAATTTTAATAAAAATCTGGATAATTTTAAGCTAAAATCTATTTTCGAACTTAAATTCGAGTTTATTAAATTACTTAAAATGGCTCAGAAATGGAATATTTTAGCAAAAATTTTAAATTAATCTAGATAAATATTAGATTTTAATAACAATTTAATGTAATACAAAAATTCATTTTTGAAATTAAGGTCGAATTTTCGAAATTGATTTAAAAAAATTTTTTACAGAAATTTGCTTTAATTTAGATAAATAATTAATTTTAATAATAATTTGGATAATTTTAAGCTAAAATATGTATATTTTCGAATGTTAGTTCGAATTTATGCAATTGCTTAAAATAGCTCAGAGATGTTATATTTTAGTAAACATATTAATTTGATGTAGATAAATAATTGATTTTTATAAGATTTTAGCTAATTTTTAGAATAAAATCATTTTCGAACTTAAGTTTGAAATTATGAAATTACTTAAAATAGCTTAGGGTTGAAATATTTTAAGATAATTTTTCTCTAATCTAGATTAATAATTGATTTTGATAAAAATTGGGGTTAATTTAAACTAAAATTAATTTTCGAACTTAAGTTCGAATTTCCTAAATTGTTCAAAGTTGAAATATTTTAGGAATAATTTTTAATTTAATCTAGATAAATAATATATAGACAAAATTTGGATAATTTTATTATGAAATTCTTTTTCGAACTTAAGTTCGAATTTTCGAAATTACCTAAAATGGCTTAAAAATGAAATATTTAAAAAAAAAAAAATTGTATTTATGTAAATAATCACTTTTTATAAAGCTTTATCTAATTTTATACAAAAATCCATTTTCGAACTTAAATTAAAATTTTCAAAATTACACCTGCTATTAACAATTAAAAAAGTGCTCATAACCAGGATTTTGCCAAACCTTAAGTAAACAATAAAATCGCCAAAATGAAGAAAAAAAATAGCAAAAATAATACAAAGTTGCCAAACGAAAAAAACGCTAAAATTAAATTGTTGCAAAAACCAAAAGAATCCATTTTCGAAACGAAAAAAAAAAAAAAATAAATAAAATTTAACAAAAAAAGTAGTGGGACAACTAAAATGATCCAATTGGACCACTATTCAATGATGAATTACATTATAATTTCTTAAAATGTATTGCTTTTAATTTCATTATTATTTAAAATTTTTCATGAATACAAACTTTTCTATAAAATTTTAATTCCATTAAAATTCTCTTGCACCATTAAAAAATGCCAACACAAGCCATAGAAATTAATATGTCACATATGAAATAATTACAATAGATAATGGTTTTATATTTTTTTATATATATTTTTTTATATAGGAAAAATATTTTATTTATTATCATAAACTTAATACGCAGAAAACAGCAATAAAACCACAAGTACCCTAACATTAAAAATATGTTGAAATATGTGATACGTGCTAAAATTTTGTTTGGTCTTATCTAAAGCCTTCATATAAAAAAAACACCCCCTCTAGCATTTAACACAAAAAAACATAGCAATGAAAGAAAAATCTTTATAAGAGTCATGTTAACAATAATAATTTCTCTTCACATATGAAATGGCGAGTGAAAAAGAAAAAAATGCAATAAATCAAATACAAACAAAAAAAGAGTGGAATTTAGTAACTCTTAGGGCTTGGCCAATGGTCTCAAGTGGTAAAAGAGGCAAGGAAAAAATAAGTCCCTATTTTATTACCACAGATTTGGCTAAAAGCATAAATATTATTTTTATTTTTTCTTTCTTTAAATGCAATAGAAATAAAAAATGTAATAAATGAATGATGAACAATAAAAAAGGAAACTGTAAAAATGTAAAAAATTTACATTAAATATTAAACATTTTTATTTTTATTTACCAGGTGCGTATGATTAATTTAAATTAAAATAAATAACACTCACACGTCCCCTCGGTTTAAAAACAAAATTACTTCTTTTTTTTTTTCTGTTAACAAAATAGCACAACACAATAATTTATTTTAATGTATTTAAAACATTTTGTCTAACATAATTATCTTGTAGGATCTCAAATATTTTTATGACATTTTTTCGTCCTCATCGTCGTCTTCACGTTTATTGTTGTGCTGTAAACATGACCTTTCCTAGAATACGCCATTGGATACAAACAACAGCAGAGAAAAACAAACATTACCATGTTATTGCGTCTTTAATATTGTATATTATTAAGTTGTTGTCATTATGATCACTGTCATTTAACGTTAAGTATTTTTTATGTATTTTTTGTTTCCCTTAAAGCACGTCAAATGTCTTAAGGCGTAAATAAAACCTAAAAGGTCCTACGACACTGAATTCTGTATAATAGCCATCAGGATACAAAAATATTCAATATTAAAAAAAAAAGAAAGCATAAACAAATGAGATATTATTTTATGAGATTAAAAACAACGAATATGTGATAGTCTTTTAATTTTGTGTACGAATTAAATAAAAAATTTAATCATATAAAAATTCATAACAATTTCTCGTATTTTATAATTGTATTTCATAATAAAAGTTATTACTTTAATGTTTGCCATTCGAGAAGTATAACATGTCAAAGAAATCATTTAAAATCCCATAAAGTCTATAAGTATTTTCTGGGTCCTGTTAAGATTCTAAGTCAATCTAGCTACATATGTCCTTCTGTTTGTTGAACGCAAGATAGGACTACATTTTCGAACTTCGAAAAATCGATTTAATTAAGATTAGTAAGCAATTTTAATCTACATAGATAAGGACTGCGCACGAAAAAATCCGTGCATGCTCTTGGGCTTATAACTGTTAATATGATGAAAAATTAATAATTCTGTTAACTGGTTTACATTTGTCATTATGCTCACTAGCCATGTGCTAAGTTTCATGGTTATATCGACACTAGTTTTTCTTAAAATGGAAATTGAACAAAAAAAACACTTAAACACATAATACAAATTTTTCATGAAATCTTACATCGAACATACAAAACAATTACTAGGAAGGCAGTTGAGTCTAAAAATACAGTTTCTTGGGTCATAATATTATACAAAGAAGCCATGGTCACTGAATGGAAATCTGGTAGTAGAAGAAAAATAGTATCTTCAGGCTGTAGGACTCAGACTAAATGGAAAGGATTTTGAGAGAAAATCCCCTCATATCTGGAAGAAAAGTGCCACAAAAAGTTAATTGCTTTAAATTTGTATAAGAAAATTTGAAAGGAAATCTAGCCTGAAGATGTATAAAGAAAGAAAAAATTCATAATAGAAACGCAAGCAAGAATTTGGAGTTAAAAAATAAATTAAAAGTACTTCAGACGAATTTTTCCAGATATTTTATTTTTGTATAATAGACGATGAAACGTTCGTACAGGGTGACTTTTATGAACTTCCTAGCCAGGAATTCTATGTCGCAAATGCTAGAGGGATTATGAAAGAAAAATTTCATGTATCAAAGAAATCAAAATTCCCAAGAAAGTTTTTGATTTGGAAAGTCATATGCATATGCGAGAATGAAGCACTTCATTCTTAAAAAATAGTTGCATTAACACAGAAATATACGTGAATGAGTGCCTTTGGAAAAGACTTCTCTATTGCCTGAGAAAATACAGTGTATCCGATGTTTTCTCGCCTGTTCCCGCTTCTTCTCATTACAACAACAAAACAATTGAGTTGTAACAAAGAAATTGTAAGTGTTTGTACCAAAAGAAGCTCTAGTAAAAATAATTTAAAGAACATGAAAAGTTCAACATAAAATGAAGCGGAATTTAAAAATAAGTGGACTTATTCGAGCAAAAAAGTGAGGGAAACACAATAAAATCTTTAATTGGAAGAATTCTGGAAAATATCAGATATTTCCTTAAAAACCAACAGAAAATAATTTATTATTTTATGTTTAGAACTTGAACATAACAGTCATTAATAAAAATATAATTTAAAAAAATTCGATTATTCGTTTAGTTTCTATAAACAGATTTGCATGAACGGATTTTTTCGTGCGCAGTCCTTAATTGATGTTAATAAAAATTTTGCTAATTTTAAGCTAAAATCCTTTTTCGAACTTAAGTTCGAATTATTGAAATTGCTTAAAGTAGCTCAGAGATGGAATATTTTAGTAAAATTTTTAGATAAATTTTTGATTTTTATAAAACTAGTTATTTTTAAGCAAAAAATAATTTTCGAACTTAAATTCGAATTAACGAAATTAATTTAATTGGCTCAGAGTCTAAATATTTTAGGTGCAATTTTCTTTAATCTATGTAAAAAATTTATTTTAGTAAAAATCAAGGTAAATTTAAACAAAAATCCATTTTCGAATTTAAGTTCGAATTTTCGAAATTGCTTAAATGGCTTATAGTTGGAATATTTTAGCAAAAAAATTTCTGTTATTTAGATAAGTAATTAATTTTATTGAAAATTTTGGTAATTTGAACCTGAAATTCATTTTCGAACTTAAGTTTGAATTTTCAAAATTTCTTTAACTGGTTTAAAAATGAAATATTTTGGAAAAAAATTTTAGTTATTTAGATATATAATTGATTTTAATAAAAATCTAGGTCATTTTAAGCAAAAATCCATTTTCGAACTTAAGTTCGAAATTACGAAATTGCTTAGATTTGAAATATTTTAGCAGAAATTGTCTGTTATTTAGATAAATAATTGATTTTAATGAAAATTTAGGTAGTTTTAACCCGAAATTCATTTTCGAACTTAAGTTCAAATTTTCGAAGCTGCTTAAATGGCTTAGAATTGAAATATTTTAGCAAACATTCCCTATAATTTAGATAAACTATTTATTATAATAAAAAATTTGGATAATTTTTTACTTAAAATCCTTTTTCGAACTTAAGTTCGAAATTCGAATAAGACTCGGAGGCGACCACCTAGAGGGAAAAAACTTGGCTTAAATTTTATCTTATTTAAGGTTTGTTTAGTAAAATCTAAAGGGTTATGGGCCAAATAACTACTAGAAATACAGGATATCCATTGTAACTACAGTTCATACTTTTCTGGTGTATGACAATAGAATTTGCATTTCCCAAATGTTTCATTCCTCCTGGTAGGACATGCCAGCTAACACTACCTTATGATTTACTACATATACTTTTGTGTATATCTGGATTTTTCTCTCAGGTAATTGACAACCATTTTAATATTTATTAATATTTTCTTATATATAATTTTAAATTATAATTTTAAATTTCAAAAACTTATTCAATTAAAAGGGTAATGATCACCACATTTCAATCTGTTACTAGGTCATATTACAACCAAAATATTCCAAGAATTAAACTATAAAAAAAGAAAAACAAATTAATTAGAATTCCATTTCTACCTACTCAATTAATTTGTTGGTTTTGCTTTAGAAATCTTTGCACGCTTTTGTTTGTATGTTACATATTTCCTACAAAAACACCGTCAACTAAAATTCTCTGATGTAGTGCCAAAATAACAACCCACCGAAATAAACCAAAAAGATTTTACAACTTCTTATAAAACACGTTCCTTTCCGCCCTCCACTTACATTGAAAGCAAACAAATCAACAAATACACATTTCAAAAAGTAAACAAATAAACAAACAAACATACATACAAACAGAAAAAAAGGACAATGACTAAATAAATACAATTTAAGGACACAAATATATAAAATAAAAAAAAAAAAAACAAAAACAATTACTTTGATTATCTATATTGAAAACAAAGAGAGGCAAGTGAAAAGGGGAGAGTAGCGAGTGAGTGAGTGAGTGGTAGTATGAGATAAATTCAAATATATAAAAATAAAATAGTAAATTTTATGGAATAAAACTCAGCCAATATTTAATTGAATTATCCTCTTCTAAAAGCTAAATAAATATAGCCACTAGTAAAACAAAAATACCTATAAAATGTTAATTTGTAAGTTACAAAAGCGTATTAAAGACATAAACCTTGAAGCTTAAACAAATTATGGTCATTATCGTAGTAAGTATATTTTTAATGTTAATAATTAAGTATTGATAGAATTTCCTTCCGTATTGTAATTTATCAATTTTCATAAGGTTAGAAGGCAAATAAAGGGAATGTTATTCTTAATACGTAATCATTTTAGTTTATAAAGATAATTGGAATTTTCCATGGTTAAAGAGGACCTTGAATTTTGAGTAGGATAATAAAATTTTGTATTTAATTGTTTGATTATTTTGTATAAAAATAATTGGAGTAAATATAGTATTTACTTAGATAAGTTGAAGATAAATAAAAACTGTATTTAAATTTGGAACATTTAATTAATTCCAGAAATAGTTTATATTTAATGCTTAAGGGTTTGTGTTAATGTTTGTAACGCCCAAAAACATTTGTCTAAGACCCATCTTAATTTATACCGATCGGCTTAGAATAATTTTCTGAGTCGATTTAACGATGACCGTCCCTCCGTCCGACCGTCCGTCTGGCTGTCTATGTAAACCTTGTTTGTTTTGAAAATATTTCGATGAAATTTGGCACAAAGACGAAGCCTATAAAAATTGGTTATGATCGATTTATTATTTCACCTAGCTCCTTACAAATGTCTTTCCGAAATAGGGCTTAACGCTAAAAAAAATACCCTTTTCATAGCACAAAGAAGCTCTATATAAAAAACTATCAAGAGCTTTCAATCAAAAAAGAACATTTTCACCACTTCAAAAATGGAACAAAGTGAATATTTTGAACTTTTTTGGAAGTTCTTATTAATTACTTTAAAAAAAGTGAAAATAAATGAATTTTTAGCGGGAAAAAAAGGTTAATAATTTCTAAGAAAATTTAAATTTAAGGAGTGAGATCGAAAAAATCTTAACACACATTTTGCCTCATAACTTTTTTCGGAATCAATATTCAAATTTTTTTTTGATCTTGTTATCATGGAAAAATACTTCAGTTATTATTTTTAATAACAACCATGTTAATTTGTCCTTATTTTCATCAAAATAAGTGACGAAAAAGATTTACGTCCTACAAGTTATTAAAAAATTTCAACAAATCCAAATAGGTCCTACAAATAATTGGCCACAGAATTAAATGTCGTCCGTAAAACCGTTTCTAATGTTATTAAACAGTATCAGGAGAATTTGACTATTGATGCGATTCGGTAAGAAAAAAGGACCACATGATATTGGGAAGGCCAGAAAATTTAAGGCATATTGAAAGGAACTCCAAACACATCTGGTAGAAAATCAGCTCAGTTTTCTCAGTGCTTCGACTATTTGGTGGGAAAATTAAAAGCCAATGGGAAAGTTGATAACATATAAAGTTCAAAGAATTCCAAACTGGAATTCTACGAAAAAAATTGCAAGCCAAAAATAGGACTCGGAATTTAAAACCAAATTTCATACAAAAATACTCAAGCTGTATAATTGACGAAGAAACGTAGGTGCTGGCAGAATCTCCGCAGCTTGTGTCTCAAAAATTTTTATTGCTAATGCTCGAAACAATGTTGGAAATAAGTTTAATACCCAAAAGCAGCAAAAATTTTCTTACAAAATTCATGGTATGACAAGCTTTTTGCAGTTGCGGCAAAACAGGAAAGTCGTTTGATACATTCGGATCTATAAATACCAAAATATGCATAAAGGAATATTTGCAAAAAAGACTTCTTCTTTTCTTAAGAAAGCACAACGTGTCCACATATTTTTGGACCCATTTGGTATCATGTCACTACGGTAAGAAAGCTCTGGAGTGGTACCAAATCAATAACATAGTTTTAGTACCAAGAGAGGTCAATTTTCAAAATTGTCCATAGCTTAGACCAGTGGAGAGATATTGAGCTCTTGTGAAAAGTGAATTCAAGAGCACAAAAAAGGTATCCCAAAATACCGAAGATTTCAACAGAAGATGTGCACACTGTTCCAAAAAAGTGATTGAAGCAACTATCAAATCTCCAAAGAAAGGGTTTTCAAAAATGGTCCACAATTTTATAATTAGTGGTTAGAACCATAAAAATTATATATTTCTGTGATCTGTGCTAAATTGTCAAATGATTAAAAAAATAATGAAAACTCTAAGATCAACAGTTTTCAAGTTATTGAATATTATGTATGTTAAGAATTTTTCGATCTCACTCCTTAGAAATTATAAAGATTTTTTATTACCTTTTAATAAGGCTAAAAATTTGATTAAAAAAATTTTTATTTTAAGGGAAGCACTTCAAAAGAAATGAACAAAAATGATAAAAGAAGAACATCCTACCAATGACAAACATGGGTTAAAAAAAGAACTTCTGCAGCTCTTTTTCACTTCCTCTTTGTACTTCCAATGACAACACAATGCTAGATTCATGACTTTTTCAGCTGTTTTTCAATTGCTTTTCAAGAACTGAAAAAGTCATGATTTTAACATTATGTTGTCATTGAAAGGAAGTACTTAGTATTCATTGCTTTTGAAGCATTTCTCTTAAAACTATGTTTATCAAATTTTTTAATAAAAATTATGTTTTTGTCCTATTAAATAATAATAAAATTGCTTTAAAATTTTGTTGGAAGTTAATACCAGTTTTTCTCCCTAAAAATTTATTTATTTTCACTTTTTTTGGAAGTAATTATTAAGAACTTCCAAAAAAGTTTAAAATATACACTTTTTTCCAGTTTTGAAGTTGTGAAAATGTTATTTTTTTGGAAGAACTTCATTGTTTTTTATTTGGGTATCAACGCATTATTCTATATTCGTATTTATTAGAATGAAATGAATTTATTCGAATGAAACACCTTCCCAAATTTTGGTGTTCATACACAATGGTTTAGGATATCATATGGTCGGTTTTGAATGACTATATCTTTCTTTGTCGTTTTACTGTATTTTTATTATATATTTTAACATTTATGATTGTTTGAACTAAATCTAAATCCCTCACACTGGGCCAGGATCAATGAATTTTGGCCGTAATTCGAATACTTGGTTTACATAATAAATAAATATCATATATAAGTTTTTTGGAACGCTAATTGTAATTTTTAAGAAAAAAGACAAATTCAAAAATTCCGGATCCAATATGGCGTTAAAATAAGTTTTCTTATTTTTAATAATTACATTTGAGAAATATGCGGTCCCTGGATACACTTTTACACTTTTGTGCATAGAGTAATGTATAGACGCGAAACTTTCATGATTTTTGTTCATGATTTCTTTAGAACTTATGCATTCAAATGCATTGTTAATTACTTCCTTAAACCTAATAAATTTATCATTTATGATCTCATGAAAACAACGTCAATGCTAACATAAACACTAGTTTGAAATTTGACTTTTTTTTTAACTAGATTGTACTTGTAAATTTTTAAGAGTACGCATTTTTTATACTAAAATTAAATAAACTTTAAAAATAAGTGCTATTTGTTTATATACATATATTCCTGGTTCGATTCTGAGTCGATCTAGCTATGTCCGTCCGTCTGTCCGTCTATCCGTCTGTCTGTTGAAAGCTGGATAGGGCTCGAACGGGTCTCCGTTGTAGCTTAATTTCATATTTTTCTGATGATATCTCTTAAACAAAAGCATGTATAACACGAAATTTTGTACAGATAGTTCGAGGGTCGATATAAACATGGAAACAAAAATGGGCGTGGTCCGCCAACTTTACTGCCCATCTCCCATATAAAAAAACAAAAAATTTAAAAGTTGATGGTGAGTATATAGATTCGGCCGAGCCGAATTTAATATTCGCTCTTGTTGATAATTAATTTCACCTCTTATTACTCTTTTCTTTTGTGTAAGAAAAATAATTTTTTAGGTAATAAAAAGTTGTATTTAATTACGGAATCAGGTAAAAAATATGTTATAATTTTTTTTAATCTCCAACGAGTTCATGTAATTTTTGTATTCAAATTTTAAAATTCTCTATAATTAGCGCCATTTTGAGGACTTTTAACGTACTATAATTAATCTAAAAATTATATTTTTCCCTTCGTTAGTTATTTTAAAGATTTCAAAGCTCCCAGATGATATAAAATACTAAAATTTGGTTTATTTATAAAAGTTTTTGTCCTACAAATCCTAACGAAGCCAGATTTTCAAATATCTATCAGGGACCGTAGATAATCGGATTTATGCATTTTTTCACTTTCTAGAGCTTTCTGAAGCTTTCAGGCGACGTAGAAAATAACTTATATAAATGTTTGGCCTACGAGTCCCAACGCAGCCATATTGTGAAATTTTTAACAGGGGGCGGAGATACGTTGATTTATATAATTGTAATTCCCTAAGCATTTTTTTACTTTCCAGAGCTTTCTGAAGCTTCCACATAACGCAGAAAATTTAAAGAGAGTAGAGATAATCGGATTAATGTGTTTTTTTTTTTTTTTTCTAAGCATATAAAACTTATAATTTTTATTATTTTGTTAAAAATACCGGTATTCAAATACCGTTTCCCTTTGTACCGGTATATACCGGTATTTTAGTTTCGGTATTTTAAAAATACAAATTTACAACATAATATTATTCTTAATAATAAGAGTTTATTTAATGTAATATTTATAGAATTTTGTTTTCAAGAGGACATTTATTGTTCACTTCTTTGTTATATAGATTACAATAAATATATTTTTAAAGAGGTTTCAATGTCTTAAACCTTATGCGAATTCTATTTGATAAAAAGTCTTACTGCGAACACAAAAAATCCTTTATTATTATTTATTAATATGATCTCAATTATTTATCATTTGAACGTACTGTTGAAATTATTGATAGGTTTTTGATATTTGTTTCTATGAAGATTCTTTCCTGAATTTTGGTTTCTCTAAAAGACCGACAAATGTTCTTCAGAAGGTTACAACTTGGGCTATCTTTGAAGAATGCATACCAGGATTTCTCGGGAAATTTGCGATTTTTCATGTCCCTCTCTAAGGTAATTTTGTCCGTGATTTCCGGGAATTTTAAAAGCACTTAAGTGAAAGAAAACTGCATGAATTTCAACAATAGGTTATATATTTTCAAAATTTGTTTAACGAATATAATAAAATATGCTAAATCCAGCTGGGAACTATGTATACATATAATTTCATTATTCTTTGAATTGCTTGTATAGAATGAAACTTAGGTGGATTGAAATAAACATAGTGTCAGCACTTAGAAACAGCAAGAAAAAACTTAAACTTATTGAAAGGATCTTGTAGGCATCTTAAATATACGATATACATTTTTCATTGGTATGGACAACATCCAGTATTAATCTCTAAAAATTTGGAAAAAACATTTAGAATGTGAAGAGAAAAAGATAGTCATGTCAGACCTTATAGCGTTATGTTCCAATTATTGACATTTTTCGAAAATATTTTATTCGATCACTTTCACAATTTAGGTAGTTGCGTTTCAATATGTGATACACTTTAATTATTTTCAATAGGAACACCCTATTGAATCTACAGACAATTTCATACCATTTGAACTAACATTTAAATTACCTCAAACGGTTTCGGTTAAGACTTTCATTAGCCACTACTTTAAAAATTATTAAACTCTAAATTTTTAAGTGAATTTTTAATAAATTCATTTTCAATGAGATTTTCGAAGCTTGTGTAAAAATATTTAAATAAAGTATATGAAATGTCTTTTATTTTCTTCCTCAAATACGAAATTTTTTGATACATGTCTGATATATGTATGAATAACGATTGTGCGGATATCCAAAAACGTGTTTTACAATGTATAAGTCAGAATTCATTTAATTTGAAAAATCAGTACAATAACAATTGGTTAAATTTTCTTTTTCTGTGTACATTTACAACTCTGTTTGTTTAAATCATCTCTTATTTGATCTCAGTTATTAAACTAATGATTGAAGAGATAATTAAAATATTTTCTCCTGAGCATTTTTAGAGTTTGAATTTCTTACTTTCATTCAATCATGGTTATGGCGAGTCGTTTTAAACCTGCAACTTTAAAAACTTCTAGTGAGTAAATGGAACATAATTAGTACTTTCTTGCTAGAGCACTATTTCTCTTCTACAAAATCTCTCGCAAAATGAATGAACGATGAACGATTTTTGTCTTTATTAAAATCTGTGGTAAAACAAAAATTTTGTCCAATTTTTTAACTTCACAAAATTATACTACTGCAAAAAATTATACCAATTTGTCTTTAAGAAGTCGAGTTTAATATTCCTAAATGCTTTGTTGTCATAAAACAAGCAATTGTAAAAATTTTATGAAGTTCTCTAAAGAAAAATATTCATATTTCAAACATTTCAAGAGAAAATTATTAAATTAAATATACAAATTTATTAAATTAAATATACAAATATGTACACTGAAAAAAATAATTTCAATGAATGAAGTACATTAAATGAAATTCATTAATTTTTTTCCAAAAATTTATTAACTTAAGGTACAAATTCATTGCTTCAATGAAAATATTCAATGAAATTATTAACGCTATTATGAACATTACATTGAAGCCATTCATTAAATTTATTTCTTATTACAATAGGTAAATCAGTTAATTGATTTAATGTATTAGTTCATTGAATTAATTTATTCAATGTACTGATACATTGATTTAATTAAGAGGAAGCATTACACAATGAACAAAAGCATTGAACCAATGATAAATTCCATTCAATTATATTTATTTATTTATTTTGAATAAATGATTTCAAACGGGAAATAAAGTAAAATGAAAACAAATACAACTCAGTTTTCTTTTATCTTTTAACAAGAAATGATGCGTTTTAAACAATAGCAAAAAGTAAAAAAATGAGTGTTATGTTAAAAACGAAAATAATTTAAAACTAAATAAGATGAATCGAATTATTAAAATACATAAATATAATTTATGTATTTTCACATAAATATATGAAATATTTTAATTGAATTCTTAATAAAAATATATTACAGACTGATCAAGATTTGAATGCTATATCTGGTGATCGTCAAAATAAGGAAATTTCTATAGACCAAAAAGATTTAAAGGTAACTAGTTCAAATATTTTAAGCAATTGAACGAATTTTAAAAATTTTATTTATAAACTTCCTTTGTTAAGGATAATGCTGTAGTTATATTAATGTGGCATCTAAATGGATATTCCATACCATCATTGAACAATATAGAGGACAACAGAAATTACTATATTATTATAAATGACAAAGCGAACACGATCACATCTGTAACATGCATTTTGTTTATTTAAATTTTTTAGTGAAATGTAATATTTTTATATTTATATTTAATTTTTGTTTATATTAACTCAATATCATATAATTTAATCATTTAATATAAAATAAAAACCAGAAATACAGAACACGCCTATTAATATAATACATTTTTAATGAATAGTTTCATTGGGACAAAATATGAGTTCATTGAAACCAATGTACTATTCACTGAAATTATTTATTTTATTTAATGAATGATTCAATGTAAGAATAAATATATTCAATGAACTTGTACATTGAGTTATAATATTAATATATGACGATTCATTGTTTGAATGAACCTGTACATAGGGTCAAAATTAGTGCACAAATTCATTGTAACAATGAACTTTTTAATTGTATTTATGTACCTTTTTGGTTCAGTGTAATTTAATCATTTTTTCGCGAAATTTAATTAAAAATTATTTAAAAATTTAACTTTTTTAAGATTTTTTCAGTTTTTTTAATAATAACGGTATTTACCGGTATTTTACCGATTATATTTAAAATACCGTTATATAATTTAAAATACCGTTATTGATACCGTTACCGAAATAAAAATAAATTGAATACGGATACCGTTATTCGTTTCGGTTTCCAACCTTGCTTAAAGCTATAAAACTGTTCATCCCACAAATCCTAACGGAGCCAAATTTTTAAATTCGTATCAGGAAGCGGAAATAATCGGATTTACATGTCTTTTTTTTAAGCAGTTTTTCTCTTTCTAGATATTTCAACAGAATTTGGAAATGTTTTTCTTTTGATTTTGGCTCTTGAACAAAGCACTGACAATCGTCAAAGTATTCTTTGTAATATTTGATGAAAATAAGGGAATTGCTACAGACAAAAAATAATGCGGAAGGTTATCAATTTAAAAAGTTTTTAACAATTAGAATTTTTTTTTTTTTCAGGATATAAAGGATATAAAGCACAACAATAAGTGCTTTATAAAATAAATTAAAAAAGCGAACTGGAAGTTCACGATCACATCTGTGTCATATATTCTGTTTATTTAGATTATTTATTAAAATGTAAAATAAACACTGTATTATATTTATGACATCTATATTAATTATTTATATAAAATTGTATTTAATTTTTACTTATATTAACTGAATAATAAAATTTAATAAGGACCAATATTATGGTACATTATCAACATAAAATTTCATTGGGACAACGTATAAATTCATTACTTACTGTTGTTTGGAAATATTTATTATTTATATAATTTGAATCAACGAACTTATACGTTGAATTTGAGTGAACATTGTTTCAAATCACCTTTAAGTTAGGTCAAAATTTGTTCCCTAATTTTCATTGAAACAATAAACGTTAAAATTGTATTTATGTACCTTTTTAGTTCAGTGCAGTTATTAAGGAGAAAAGATAAAAATTTTTCAGTAATATTTTTCTCAAGGGTATTGTTATGGAATAGAATAGAAGAGTTATTTGGTTTTACATACAGTTTCTAAAACAGAAAAAATCTGCTGATATTTTCACCCATTGATAGATATCATCCATAACAAAGAATTCTCTAAAACATCTTTCTTTTATATTTTTAAAATTTTTAAAACAGACCATTCTCTCTTCCCTTAGAAATCACTATCTAGTAGGACTTTTACTCATACTGTGAACTAAAAACTCTTTCATATCGCACGAGTAAAGATTTTTTTCCTCTTGCCCTTACAATACAACATCCTTATATTAATTCTGAACTTGTATATCTTTATTTGTTTCTATGAAAGATCTACCTTTTTTTAATTTTTCCTCCACAAATAGAAAACATTTTTATGCGTCTTTGCTAAAACTAAATAATTTATTGTCTGTTTTTTTTTTATTGTTTTTAATTTAA
Source organism: Protophormia terraenovae (assembly GCA_951394005.1). Lineage (NCBI taxonomy): Eukaryota > Metazoa > Arthropoda > Insecta > Diptera > Calliphoridae > Protophormia > Protophormia terraenovae. The sequence continues at coordinate 134,359,591 of OX596074.1, forward strand.
TCATTTGGTGTTCTATACGTATATATGTTTTGCTTATAGCCGAGTTGTATGTCTTAGCCAAATAAAAATGGCTAAAACTCATTTAAATAATTTCCACTTTATTAGGTTAAATGTGTTTTAAAGATAAAGAAATATCTATCTACTATATAAAAGAATATTTGTTATTTACATTGAAGACATACAACATAGAAAAAGATAGAGATGAAAGAGGTACAACTATAAATAAATAGTGGTAGGTTAGGGTTCTGGTAAGTTTCCATCCATTAACTTATATTAAAAACAATAAACAAACAAGTCTTTTATAGATTTATTAATTTTTTTAGAAAAAAAAAATATAAGAAGTTTCAATTATATTTTAAAATATTTGATTTAAAAGAAATTTTTATTTGAAATGGTTAATTTTGACACCTTATAAGGACATCCCGTATTACAACAGGAAGACTTCAATATATTTTTTCTGAAAGCTTAGTGGCTCCTCTTCAACTTTCCTCTACATTTTAATACGACCAGATCAATAGTTTAGGAGATAACGATTTATTGTCGAGGTCTTTATAACTTTTTTATGATCGAAATTATCAATTTTGACACCCTGTAGCTCGACCATTATTAACAGAGATTAAGATCATTTTTCTAAAAGCTTAGCTGATTCTTTACAAATATCTTGTACATTTTAATACGATCTGACCCTTGTTCATGTTCGAGATGAAAATTTTTGACACCCTGTAGCTTTACTCGTATAACAACAGGGTGACAAAAAGATAATTTTTCTGAAATATTAGTAGCTTCTCTTACTGCCTGTTTCTCTATGTCGAACTAAAAATTCGTTACGAATAAATGTATGGAAAACAACAAATAAATTTAAAATTTTGTTTTTGTTTTCTATACATTTATTCGAAACGAATTTTTCGTTCGACATAGAGAAACAGGCAGTTAAACTTTCTTTTACATTTCAATACGATACGATCAGTAGTTAAAATGATAAAGATTTATAAATATTTGTAGGAACTACGAATTTTTAAAACTTTTTTATGTTCGAAAGTGTTAATTTTGACACCCTGTTGCAAAAGATAATGTTTCTTAAACCTTAAATGCTTCTCTAAAACTTTTCTGTATATTTTATTATGATCCAAACAGTAGTTTAGAAGATACTACTACAAACTTGTAGAAGTTACGAAGTCTTGAAAAATATTTAAGCTCAAGATTATTAAATTTAACACCCTGTACAATAATTTTGGTGAACTTAAGTGATTTTTTACAACTTTTCTATATATTTCAATACGAATAGATCAGTAGTTTAGAAGATAAGGATTTATTATAATTAAAAAATTCCATACTGGCATACTTACCAATAAAGATTACCCGAACATAAATTTTTTTCGCCTACTTTTATATTTTTTGTTTATATTTTTCTTAAAAACCACACTCAAAATTTACACCAACAATTTAAAGTCAACGGCACTGTCAGCTGTCACTTCTTTTAACACTTGTTACAACGATTAATTAAAAAACTGTTAATTTTACTTTAAGTTTTTATATTTTTTCACTTTCCAGTACAAAAACTACGAGTTGCTTTACCCAAAGGGAAAACATTCACAATTTAATTGTTTTATTTTATTTATTTTTTTTTATTAAAACGCGCCCTTCTTCTACCGAGGGAAACTGAGAGTGAGAGTAAGAAGAGAACAATCACCACAATTTTGTTTTTACTTTTTCAAACGATAAAACAAAATCAGGACGTATGAAGAAGATAATAAAACATAATTAACGGTTTACTGCACAAATAAACACACGTATACTCACACTCACGCACATACTTATTTAAGCACAATATACAACAACAGTGACAAGCCTTTTAAGAAATGCAAAAGCAAATCAGAAAAAATAAAGAAAATAAAATGCCGGCTGTCATTAAATCGAAAAAAGTGTTAGTTATTTTCAAATACCGTTACTTTAGGGTTGTTATTGTATTGTTTTACGCCACGTTGTCTTTTTTTATTTTAATTTCTTAGATTTTTATTTAACATATGAATTTTAAAATTTTATTATTTTGAAAAATATAATTATTAGTTTTAACAATTAAGACAAATATTAGAAAAAGTTTTCTTTATTTAAATGAATATAGTAGTTTTTCTTCTCGAGTATTTTTTTTAACAGATGTTTTTTGTTTTTAATTTATGTAATTTTTTATTAGAATTCCGTTTAAGCGTTTTTTATTTCACTGGTATGACCGCACAGTTTGAAGTTGTTTGGTTAACTAAAGGATTCATTTGTTAAGAGTGGTCCAAGAAGCTTTAGTGATAAACAAATTTTCAAAGCTTTTTATTACTTCGTGTAAAAGCTTTTTTGTTGGCAACATTTAACTGTAAAGCTTTAAAAAAGAGTTTACTGTTAAAACTAAAATTCGTCAAAATATAAAATTTTAAATACATTTAAAACAGAATTTATAATTTTGAGTAATTTAAATAAAAATAAAATATTTGGGTAATAAATTAAAAGTTCATTAAACTCCTAACTATATTTCTAGTAAAAAAAATTCCATAAAAAATACATTTTTTAATACATAATGCTGGGAAAAGATTTTAAAATTTAAATTATGAATCAAAAATTTTAAAAAATCTGCTATTAGCACAAAATATTCAAATTTGTAAAAGTTTCACAACTCCAAAATTTGAAAAATCCTGGAATTCCCAAATAAGTTTTGAAAATTCCCCTAAATGGGATTTTTTAAATGTTGCCTAAAATTTCAAATTTATAAAACAAATCTTCTAAAATTATAACAAAAAAATTCTCAATTAAAAATCCAAAATAATTGGTAATCCAAGTATTCCCAAAATAGTTTTTAAAATATCCAAAAATAAATAATGAAAAATGAGAAAGAAGCTTCAAATTTATAAAGTTGTGTATTAAAATCTATTTTTATTTTTTTTTTGTTTTTTTTTTTTTTTAAAAATATAGAATTCCCAAAATAAAATTTAAAATACCCGAATTATAACATATTTATTTATTTATTTATTTATTTATTTATTTATTTATTTATTTATTTATTTATTTATTTATTTATTTATTTATTTATTTATTTATTTATTTATTTATTTATTTATTTATTTATTTATTTATTTATTTATTTATTTATTTATTTATTTATTTATTTATTTATTTATTTATTTATTTATTTATTTATTTATTTATTTATTTATTTATTTATTTATTTATTTATTTATTTATTTATTTATTTATTTATTTATTTATTTATTTATTTATTTATTTATTTATTTATTTATTTATTTATTTATTTATTTATTTATTTATTTATTTATTTATTTATTTATTTATTTATTTATTTATTTATTTATTTATTTATTTATTTATTTATTTATTTATTTATTTATTTATTTATTTATTTATTTATTTATTTATTTATTTATTTATTTATTTATTTATTTATTTATTTATTTATTTATTTATTTATTTATTTATTTATTTATTTATTTATTTATTTATTTATTTATTTATTTATTTATTTATTTATTTATTTATTTATTTATTTATTTATTTATTTATTTATTTATTTATTTATTTATTTATTTATTTATTTATTTATTTATTTATTTATTTATTTATTTATTTATTTATTTATTTATTTATTTATTTATTTATTTATTTATTTATTTATAACAGTGTAATATAAAAAGCCTTTAGAGGCCAATAAATATATATTACAAAAGAAAAATTCCTGAATACTATTTGTAAATAAAATAATATAATTCTAAAATAATTTACATAATATACATAAATTTAAGAATTTAAAAAAAGCCCAAAAAAAAAAAAAAATAAAATTTAAAATACCCAAATTTTAACATATTACCAAAAATTAGTCAAAAGCTTCAAAATAATATACAAATAATGATTTTTTCTCTAATAACAATTAATTTTTTCTATGAATCCGAGAGTTCTTAAAATAATGTTTAAAATACCCAAATATGAATATGTTACTAAAGATGAGACAAAATCTTTAAATTTATAAAATAACAATTCAATATTAAAAATTCAATTTTTCTATCTTTTTTTTTTTGCAGAAACTTTAAAAAATTGCAAAATCTCCAAATTACAAAAACATCGCCATATAACATAAAATTAAAAATAAAATATTTAATCATTATTTCTTTACAAATTGTCCCACTATAGCCCAGTGTATTCTATATTTACGTATTTCACATATCGTAATTATTAATCCTTAAATTCCTTTCTATTGATATTTTTGAACGTTATATGAAGTTTATTTAGTAAAGACTTTCGCTAAAAAAATGATATTTTTCTCATTTTATAAATCGCGTATAATTTTTTACCCGGAGTTCGTTTAAAATTCGGCTAAGTAAACAACCCATAATCACTCCAACAACCAATCAAATCAGCCGACCCCGGAGGGGAAAGAAAAAAGGAGCGAGAGAGTCAAAATACCCATAACGTTAAAAACTGTTTCAAAAATAACTGAAAATACCTTTAACGAAATAACCCGAAATGCCAATACCGCTACCATTTTACTTTTTGAATCGGTTGCCAACCATGCAAATAGGATACAGAAAAACAGACATAAATATGTTTTATTTACTAAATTCTTGAAATGTATCAAACGTTTTCATACCCACCATCAAAAAGATGGGTATAAAAAGGATCATCTAAGACCCCACAAAGTATATATTTTCTGTGTCCTGGTTAGATTCTGACGGACGAAATTTGGCACAATATTTGTCTTATATAAGGTTTGTTTTGGAATGGGCAAAATCGGTTAATAAACAAAAAAGTTATGGGCAAAAACTAGAAACACAGGGTGTCCGTTTTACACTTTTCTGCTGATTTTTCTTCAACAAAAGCATGTAAATAGTTCAAGGACCAATGTAAGCTCGGAAACAAAAAATTTAAAAAGTTGATGGTGGGTATATAGAATCGGCCGGGCCGAATACAACATTCGCGCTTGTTATTATTGAGGAGGAATATATATAAATGAACTTTTTTAGGTACTCATTTACCTCCCTAATTCACTTAAAATCGTTAATATTTCCTATACTATTTATCTTATTGCAAAGATTAAGGTGTCAATTAAAAGCTCTTAAGGGTGCATTTACAAAAATAAAATAAAAATAATATAAAAGTTTCATAAACACAACTTTTTCAGTACTTTGTAATTTCTTGTGCAAAAGAGATTTTTTTTTTTTTTTTTTGTGGAAATTATTATTTTTTTTTTTTTTAATAGCTTTTTTCCAAAAGCGGCTTCGCTAACGTAATTCTTCCTTTTTACCCAACTTTTTTTATAACGAAAATTTTTTGATACGAATTTCTTAGGGAAATTCGATTTTCAAAGCCCTATAACTTCCAAAATATTTATTTGCGGTCAAATTATATTCACCGTTAAAAGTACTATGAATCAGGGTGGCCTATTTATGCCTTTTTTATTTTCATTTTAATAAAAAGAATATTAAACTATTTTATTTTATAAAAAAAAAAAAAAAATAAGTAAAAATTTCAACGCTTTTTTATTTACGTTCAAAAAGTTAGCCACCCTGTTTTTGTTGTGTATAAGTTTTTAATACTTTTTTATACAACTGTGCTGACTTGTTTTTATTTATTTTTTTCTTACTGTCATTGTTGTTGTTTTCACTTTTTTGTCTACGGATTTTTTTCGTATTGTTTCTTCTTGATTGTTTTTGTGTGGTTGTGGAAAGCAGACGCGAGCTTGTGTGAAAAAATCAAAAAGTTCTATACAGAAAACAAGAATATTAATTAATAAAAAAATATTAAATACTAATAAAATAGAAAACAATAAAGAAAAATTAAAATTTATTAATTATTTACAAAAAAAGAACCCTAAGTGTTTTGTATTAAAAAATAAAACAGCAACAAAAAACCATTTGAAAAGAAAAAGTGTAGAAGAAAAAATTTAGTATAACAAGAAAAAAATCCTATAAGATTTATAGACATTCAATTACATTTCTAATTAATAAATTGTAACAATTTTTGATTAATATTAAAAAAGGAAAGGAAGGTCTTTTACCCCGTGACCCATATTTGTTGGGGCAGATAAGTTTTGTTATTTTGTATTTTCTTATTTGCTGCTGTTTGTTACATTCAATTACAACAGTTGTTTGAGTGTGTGCATTTTACCGCAACTGCACTTAGAGCAGCAGTCGCAACGACTGTCTGCAGCGAACGACTGTCTGGAGCGAATTTTCAATTTGTCTATATATCAGCCTATTGTGCGTCCGTGTGCGTGTTAAAGCTGTATGATATCGTTGAGTGCTTTACTAACATCATTGGGAGTTATGAGCCAACAAAATCAAAATTTACAACAACAAGGTGCTAATAATAACAATCAAAATAACAATAATCCACTGCATAATCATAATACGGCTGGTGGCGGAGGTGGTCAGCCAGCTGGTAATGCTGCAGCCATAGCAGCAAATCAAAATCCAGCTGCTGAAGGGAGTATGGAAAGGGGCAGGTATGTCGAATGTTGTTTGAGGGTATTGTTATTATTTTATTTTATTTTTTGCTATGTACTTGATAGAAGTATTTATAAACAGTATTTTGCGTTTTTGTAGAATTTAAAAAAGATATACTTATGTATATAAAAAACAAGATTATTTCAGTAAAATAAAAGAATAAATTCTAAAATTTAATTTCAAATTTCCTAAAGGAATTTTCTTGCTTTCCAATTTCGAAATTTCTTAAAACAAATGTAGTCGGACAAAAACTAATATTTTATAGACTTCAATATTTAGTATATTAAGAAAGGGTTTACAAACTCTTTTCTTTTATAATAGTAAGACACAATATACGATATTTTAAAAATGAAAGAAATATTTATTTAGAATTCATGTATAAATAAAAAAATTCATTTATATTTTAAAAGTTAGCACCAAAAAAGTAGTCGGACACTTAGAATAAAATTATCTTAAATAAATATTACTAATATTTAAGACTTTGTAGGAAGTCCTTTGCTTTTGATAACTGCTTCTAATCTTCTCGGCATTGATTCCACCAGGTTTCTGCAAATAGAGGGATCAATTTTCGCCCATTCGTCCTTTAGTGCCTTTATAAGATATTTTTTGTTGGAAATTGTATATTTTTTAAGCTAATTTTCCAAATGTGCCCATAAATGTTCGATTACGATAATGTCTGGGGACTGTGGTGGTGTCTCGAGTACGTGTGGGCAATTACATAGTAGCCACATACGAACATCATGTGCTTTATGTTTATCCTGGTAGAATTGGAATGTGACTTTTATACCACACTTTTCTACACTTGGCACCAAATTTTGTTTTAAAATAGATATATATTTAGTTTGGTCCATAATACCATCTATTATACATAACTCTCCAACTCCAGATCACGACATACAACCCCAAACTAAAACAGAACCACATCTATGCTTTACGTTAGCATTCAAGTTTCTTTCTTTGAGTTCTTCATTTGGTTTTCGCCAAACGTAGGACTGTCCGTCTGATCTGAACAAATTAAATTCACTTTCGTCTGTATATAATACTTTATTCCAGAAAGAAATATCCATATTTTTATACATTTTTGCAAAATTTATGCGTTTAGTTCTATTAACTTTTTTAATATAAGGTTTCTTACGGGCAACTCTACCATTATAATCATTTTTCCGGAGCACTAATCTTACTGTTTCTGAGCTGCAATCTTTATTTATGCGTTGAGAAATTTCCTTAGCTAATTTTGGAGCGCTAACTTTAGGATTTTTTTTTAACCTGTTGAATTATTCACCGTTCGTCAGAGCTGGTAAATAGTTTTGGTCATTTTTTTGGCTTATTTTCCACGGATTTTCTATCACTATACCTTTTAACTATGTCATGAACAAATCATTTTGGTTTTCCAATTATTTTTCCTTCCTCAAAGTTTTTTATAATAACTTTTCGGATTTCTTCAGTTGTGTATGACTTTGGTTTTTACATTTACAAAATTGTTTGGTACAACGACGAAATTTCTTACTCTTTTTTGATTAATACAGCTTTAAGAGATGTCAATAAATAAAAACTGCATAATAAAACGGGGTTTCCCCAAGTATGTTTAAAAACAAACTCAAGCGTTGCCATATGTCCGACTTCTTTTTTGATGCCTTATTTTACACTGAGAATATATTTAAATAAAGAAACAAACTATTTTACTAAAATCTTTTTGGTTTTTAGAAGGCAATAGAAAAACATAAAATAAAATAAATAATAAAAAAAAGCATAATTGTTAATTTTAATATGAAAAATATTAAGATTAATATTATCCTAATGTTTGTCCGACTACATTATTGAGCCACTTTATATAACCTTAAAATATTTTTAAACGATAATATTCAATATTAAAATTTGTCAAAAATTCTAATATGAAAATATTTACTTATCGTCTGAATACAAATTGTTGGAATATGAAAAATTATTTATGATTTTTTTTTTTTTTTTTTTTTTTCGAAATACCAATAGCATTTTAAATTTTTTGAAATTGTTCAAAAACTTTTGAATTTCATACGTATCAGTTTTATATTTTTATAAACAAAAAATAAAAACAATAAAATATTTATAGACGAAATATTTAAATCTATATTTTGCATTAAATTCATCATGAATTTCTCAAAGGTAAGAATTTGCAAAGAAAGTATACAATATATGTTTTACCGTGTAAAATACTTCAGGATTTTATACCGGATTTTTTGACATGCTGATGAAAAACGTAATATTTTACTTCCGAAAAATCTTAATACTAAATATTATCATCTAAAAGTAACTTTAAAGTTCATAATTTCCTAAACAACTTTTAAAGCACACAATTTCTTTTTTTTTTTTTAATTTAAAAAAAAAGAAAAAAAAAACTAAAATTTAATTCCAAATTTTCAATTTCTTATTTTTTTAAGCTTTAAAATTGATATCTTTAAAGTTCAAGATTTCCTAAGCTACCTTTTAAAGTATAAAATTTCGTAAAGATTTTGAAGCTTTTAATTATTTCTTTATTTTATTATTTATTTATTTTTAGAAATTCTTCGCTTAAGTCGAAATACCTCTTATTACATTTAAAGCTTTAAAATTTCTTAATTAAAAAGGTTTAATTAAATAGCTCCTATATTATTTTTAACGCTTTTAAAGCTAAAACTTTCTTTAAAGAAATTATCGCTTTAAGTTTTTTTTATAGAATTCTTTTGCTTTTTAAGTTACAAAGTTCCTACAGAAATGTATTACTTTAAAAAAAAGTTGTTTTTAAAGAAAGAGCTAAACATTTTTTATATAAATTAATATCTTTTAAGACTAAAAGTTTTCTAAAGAAATTTATTGCTTTTTCGTAATAAAATTTTATGGCTTTAAAAGCTTAAGAAGTTTCTTAATAAATTTTTCTTCGCTTTTGAAGTTTTGTTTACTAAAAAATTATGCTTTAAAATTTTAAAAGTATCCAAAGAAAATATGTATGATCACTTTGAAAACTATTTAAACTGCCCTAAATCAATTTATTAATCTCAAGCTGAAAATTGAATTAAATTTTTTTTTTTTTCACAGAAGACTAAAATTTAATTTTTTTTTAATTAAATCACTCTTTTTAAATATCTACTCTGTACCTCTTGAAGTATATTAATTTATATTAGATATTTATAATTATATTTTTTAATCTATTTGCAGCTGCTTATTACGTTATGCCAGCCAAAATTCTTTAGATGAAAGTTCTCAAAAGCATATACAAAGACCCAACAGTAAAGATCGTTGTGTGGGCCAATATCACAATGAACTGCATACCACGCGTTCTTTCGAAGCCATGAACGAGATGCGCAAGTAAGAAATTTACAATTCATTTAAATAAAATAAAAATAATTATTTTTAAATACTCATTAAAAAAAAAAAAAACACTATTTAATTCTAAAGTACACATTGTTTTAAACGATAAGAATTAAAATAAAATAATGAAAATGAAAGAATTCTAGACAAGCATAACAAAACGCTATTTGGCTGGTTGTCAGTTTAATAAAATTTATTGTTATCAATTTTTTCTTCTACTTCTGTTTTTAATATAAACATAATATTTTGTTTATATTTTTTATGCATTTTTTTTTTTTTGTATGTTTATATTTACATTTCTAATTTCTACCTTCTATTTTTGTGTTTTCATATTTTTTTTTTTTTTCTACATTTTTATTCCGCGTTTTTTTTTTTTTTTTTCTATTTGATTTTTTATTTTAGTTTAGTTGTTTATTTTATGTTAATTCCAAAAACAAACATATGTTTTAGTTTAGACATCAAAATATATACTTATTAGTTTTAGTTTATTGTTGTGTTTTTAATTTTTTAACCCTGAACTTGGTTGCTGTTTAGCTGTTTGATTGTTCATTCATTAAGTCAACATAAATTAGCAGCTCATCATTATTTATTTATATATACATACATGTTGAGGTTGTTTTTGTTGTAATATCAGTTTCCGTATTTAAATTACATACATTTTTTTAAATACGGAATTAATACCGCTAAAGTTTTTGTTTAAAAAATCGTTAAAAAAGTAAAACAATACTATAGAGGATTTAAGAAAAAAAGTATAAACATTTGTTATTTATTAATTTATTATTATTAAACTGTTTTTTTTTTTTTTTTTTTTTTTCTGTTTAAGCCACAGAGCAAGCGGGGGTCTAAATCATTGACCTTTTTTTAAATGTTTGAATTTTAATAAAATGCATAACGTATTCTAAAAAAAAAAAACGATGGAATATTTTGAAATATATTACCGGTTATTTTGTATTATTTATGTATTTCTTTTTTTGTGTTTTTTTATAAAGAATTTATAAAAACGTGTTATCTTCATATAAGCTTAAGTTTTTATAACGTCAATTATTTATGTATATTTTAATATTATTTAAAATATTAACATAAACGTTTTACATTTATGTAATTTTCCGCTATTATTATAATTTATTCATAAATTTGATAATTTGTCTTTTGAGTTTTATATTATATTTTATTCTTGGTTCTTATCTTAAGAACCTTCGTCAATATATTTAAAATAAAAAAATACATTTATATATTTTTTAAAGAGATAATTGCATATTTAACAAGAAACATTTATATAAACTTTAGTTAAAGAATTTTATTTTACTAACAATAATATTGTAAAATTGTTCTTCACTAAATGAAATTTTGTAGTATAGAGCTTGAAAAAAACATGTTAGGAAATCTTTTTTTAAATTTTGAAGGTCTGGCCATTTTAAATTAATAACAAGTAGAAGATTTAATTAAAAAATATAAAATTTAAATTCGGCTTACTAAAAGACTATTCGTCCTACAAATTCTAACGGAGACAGTTTTTAAAAATTCTATGAGCGAAATAAGGCTTTGTTCTCTCTATAGAGCTTTATGAATTTCTCAGACGACGCAAAAACTAAATACATATGGCTTACTTATAAAACTATTGGTCTACAAATTCTAAGGAGCTTGAATTTCTATCGAGCGGAGATACTATATGTTTCTTATGTAACATTTTTAAAGTCTGTTTTGGTTTTAAGAAATTTGAATTGGCTATATATTGTTTGTTTTCTAAATCCTATCGAAAACTAATTTTGAATTTTGGCCAGGGAGCGTATTCACGTCCATCAGATTCTAACTCTATTTTTTTTTTAAGATTTCGGATTTGTTTGTGGATATTTATTTATCAAGAACCCAAGTGAAGCCTGAGAAACCTTACTTATAATTATATTATTTTACCTGGCATTATGATGTGTAAGTTTGCTTGTTTATTGGTTTGTGCGTCAATCACGTCTAAACGGCTAAACCGATTTTCACGAAATTTGGCACACAAATTGTACCAGTGCCTGTGGTTTAGGCTATGTAAGAACTTGGTTGGATGTCACGCTCACGCCTAATAAATGGTAGCGAAGCGCACCGGGGTAAGCTCGTAATAAATAAAATATGTTTAAACACTTGTATCAACAATATTCTTAGGGTTATTGAAATATAAAAAGAAGTGTAACAGGGAATTAAACAAAGGAATGTTAGAATATGTGTGACAAATATCTACAAATTTAAACCACTCTGTTTAAAAAATTGGAAATTTTTCCTCAAAAAAACACACAAATAATAATTTTTGAAATTTGAAAATATAAAAATATTTGAAATCGGATAAAAAACAAAAAGTGGTTAAATATTTTCGATGTCGGAGTTAGACTATTTTGAACCCCAATAGCTCCGCTCCTGAGAGGACTTTGGAACTCCCCATTGCAAACTTAAAATTTTAGACTCCTCTGATACGTCTATGTTTTTTACGTTAATTCAACCGCCCGATTAAAAGTTACAGATTTATGCCCTTCTGTGGAATCCAGTACAAAAAATTAATTCATTAACATACCAATAAATACATACAAATTAATAGAATTAAAAGTCATAACCAATTCTAAAAACATCAAAATTTCTATTATTAAAATTATAAACAACGATTAAAAACTGCTTATGGTGACGACGAAACTTACAATTTGAAAAATAAAATAAAGGAGAAGAATTTAGAATAAAAATAATTTTGTGGTCTTTTATTAAATGCTCAATTGCGTTTAATAAACATGGAATTCAAATCATTGAAACCCTTAAATGACCTTAAACGCAATTTGCAGCGCTTACAGCAGTTAGTAACATGATGCAGGACAACACCCACGGACTTGCATAACTAAAGGGAAGTGCTACCGGTTAAGAAACAAAACAGCTATTTCTTTTTTATAGCTCATCAAAACTTTAACAAAGAGCAGTTGGTGTCTTATTTTTTTATTAAAGACAAAATTCGCTGCTTACCAAAATTATTTCATAATAAAGCCACTGTTTCGGACGCTTATGTGTAGTATTATCGTCATATTGGATTTTGTAAGCATTAGCACCAAGATCCTGGCGTAAAATTTGCCAATTTTTTTTTCCATATGGGAGGCTGTGCAACGCACTGAATCAGTTGGTTAATATTCTCCTCACTACGACCTGAAAGCGGTTGCCTTCATTCAATAACATACACTAAGACTCAAATTTGTGGATGGTATTAACAATAATGAGCTCGGCTACTGAACCGTTTGGAGTCTGGATTCCCTACAACATTGAAAGCGACAATTAACTTTCTTCCTTAAATCTCCACAACTCTATTGTGAGAATAACGTCCCGTTCGTGAATACATCGTACTACACTGTATAATATTTATAACTAATTACTTTAGGGGACGAAATTTGACTAAAATATTTCTCTTATATAAGGTGTGTTTTGGTATTGGAAATGGGTAAAATCGGATAATAAACCAAATACTAGAAAAACTTATCGCCTGATTTTGAAAAAAGATGCAAAAATTCGTTTCGAAATTTTATATTGAAAAAAAATCAAACTCCAATTACTCATCGTATGTCTTTTAAGCAGAAGCATGAACGAGAATGAAATATTGTTCAAATTGTTGAGGTTCAAGTAGTTGAGTTACCCACCTCTAGGTAACTCGGAAACCAAAAATGGAAGTGATCCGCCCCTCTTTCATATAAAGTAAAATTTTAAATTAAAGTGTCATAAAAAGTTGCAGATTGTGGGTACACAAATAAATTGTACTTTCGAAAAATTTTTATTTAAATTATTAATCATAATTTTAAAATGATTTCAAACATATTTTTAATTAAACCTTTGATATTTTTTCTTTGATATTATTCAGGTATGTGATGGAAAACGATTTCGAAAACGAATCGATTTTAAATCGAAAAAATGTGTGATGTACTTATATTTACGTTTTTCTTATTGATAAAAATTGTATTTAAATCACTTTCTATTAGATTTTATTAAATATTTTTTTATATTTCACTAAAATTAATTGTTATCTTTCACATGAGCTGTATGTCCTTAATGGAAAATAGATCATTATTGAAAAATGATTTTTGAAATCGATCGAAATTCATCACAACTTTTCAAACCGATTCGTTTTGAAAACGATCGGTTTTCATCACATACCTGATTATAACAAATTAAATTCAAATTTTATATAGGAAAATCTAAAGTTCAATTTCAATTACGAATAATACATATTCTGTTTAGGCACAATCCAAAATATGTCGACATGAAATAAAACAAATCAAATTCAATTTTAATTGAGACATAGATCTCTGTTTATTTCAAATAAATGTTACCTCGTAGAAGGAATAAGCAAATTTATAAATATATTGTGGTGCACGTAGTGCCTAAGTCGAAGAAGTGAAATTAAAATTAGTTTGGTGGCAAACAATATTTAAGTCACCGTTAGCGGTTTACTCGTTAGTATAAATGTCAAAATACTTCCAACAAAGTTGCAAAAAAGGGAAGCAAGAATAAATTCTAACGTTGTTAAAAATAGTATATTTGATTGTTATAAAAAAAGGAGCTAACAACAAATCTAACTTAAACATATTCAATTATTATATTAAGTGAAATTCAACCTATTAAATAAATTGTTTGTTCAATTATTGAAATTATCACATATTTTTATTTATATTTGATTGGTGCAATAAAAAAAATGATTGAAAACCGAAAAAAATACTTAGATTTTTTTTTTTTTTTCAAATAAATAATTGATACAATTAAAAAAGTGGATTATTTTTTCTGTGTACAATGAAATAATAACATTCTTACTTGTTTTAATTGAAATCATTTGTTTTATATAACGACACATTAAAATAGTAAACTCTCTTTGTGTTGCACAGTAAACTTCATTGAAAATAAATAACAAGAATATTATTTTTAAAACGCCATTAATAGAGTGTGGGATGATACTGGGTTTCCTACATAATGGCAAAACAGCTTTTTATAAAAACTTGTTTTCATAAATTTCATTTTGCATTGTACGATTAGCAATAATTGCTTTAGCAAATCTCACCGCACGTGTAGTTTAAATTCCCTAACGTTGCATTACTTTTTGAATTTAACATCTTTTTGTATTCAAAAATTACCAAAGGAAGGAAGTATTTATATAATTTTAGTTGTTGGATTCATTAATACACAATTTATATAATTTTCACAGATTTTAAGATTAAATTAATTATTTGAAAACCCCAAAATCTATTTTTCTAACAAGTTTAAATTTATTATTTATCCATTTTTTTAACAGACAAAATCTCCTTTGCGATGTCACATTGGTAGCTGAGGATATTGAAATTCCCGCCCATAAAATGGTTTTGGCATCATGTAGTCCCTATTTCTATGCCATGTTTACAGGATTCGAAGAATCACGTCAAGGACGTATAACTCTACAGGGTATTGATCATCATGCTCTAGAACTATTAATCGAATATGTTTATACTTCCACAGTAGAGGTAAATGAGGACAATGTACAGGTTCTCTTAACAGCTGCCAATCTATTGCAATTAACCGATGTACGAGATGCTTGTTGTGATTATTTGCAAACACAATTAGATGCCAGTAATTGTTTGGGTATACGAGATTTTGCTGATATGCATGGTTGTGTTGATTTAGTTAATTATGCCGAAACCTATATCGAACAACATTTTAAGTGAGTCAACTAGAAAAAAAAGAAACCTCTTTTTATTAAATTTAATTAGTTAATAAAACATTTATTTGTGTCATATTTTTTCATCTTCCATTTAACAGTGAGGTCATCCAATTTGATGAATTTTTAAATTTAACATCTGAACAGGTTATAAATCTTATACGCAATGATCGTATTTCTGTCGCTGGCGAAGAAAAAGTTTATGAATCTGTTATCAATTGGATACGTTATGATCCTACGGTACGTGATCAATATACAGCAGAACTAATGGAACATGTGCGTTTACCTTTATTGTCCAAGGAATATATAACACAAAATGTTGATAAAGAACCTTTATTGGAGGGAAATATTGTTTGTAAAAATTTAATTATTGAAGCTTTAACATATCATTTATTGCCAAACGAAATAAAAACAGCTAGGACTATTCCGAGGAAACCAGTAGGTTTACCTAAGATTTTGTTGGTCATAGGAGGCCAGGCACCAAAGGCTATACGCTCGGTAGAATGTTATGATTTGAGAGAAGAGAAATGGTATCAGGCGGCTGAAATGCCTAATCGTAGATGCCGGTAAGTTGATTTTAAAGGTAAGTAAAGAAAAATTAGTTAATTAATTTGTGGGTATTTCTAGTGCTGGTTTGGCGGTTTTGGGTGATCGCGTCTATGCTGTGGGTGGTTTTAATGGCTCTCTACGTGTTCGCACTGTTGATGTCTATGATCCTGCCACCGATCAATGGTCTACTAGCAATAGTATGGAAGCTAGACGTTCTACCTTGGGCGTAGCTGTTCTAAATGGTTGCATTTATGCTGTGGGCGGTTTTGATGGCACCACTGGCCTCTGCAGTGCCGAAGTTTATGATCCTAAAAATGAAGTTTGGCGTTTTATAGCCTCCATGTCCACTAGACGCAGTTCAGTAGGTGTGGGTGTAGTTAATGGTTTGCTTTATGCAGTAGGTGGTTATGATGGCTTCACTCGTCAATGCTTGTCTTCGGTGGAACGTTATAATCCCGAAACTGATAATTGGCATGCTGTTGCTGATATGTCTGCCCGTCGTAGTGGTGCTGGTGTAGGTGTTCTTAATAATATTTTATATGCTGTGGGAGGTCATGATGGTCCCATGGTTCGTAAATCTGTCGAAGCTTATGATCCTGAAACAAATCAATGGCATTCTGTAGCCGATATGTCGTTCTGTCGTCGTAATGCTGGTGTTGTAGCTCATGATGGTCTCCTGTATGTAGTGGGTGGAGATGATGGTGATTCCAATTTATCTTCAGTGGAAGTTTATAGTCCTGAAACAGATTCTTGGCGCATATTGACAGCATCAATGACCATTGGTCGCAGTTATGCTGGAGTATGTATGATAGATAAACCCATGTGAATAGAAGAGCAGGGTGCATTAGCACGGTGAGTAAAAAATCTATCTTTATACTCAAAAGACTAAGAATATCATGTAATAAAAATAAATAACAAAATAATTAAACAGATAAATATTAAAAATAGTAAATAAAAATTTATAACACAAAATTAATAATTAAAAATAAGCAATGAAATATAAAGAAAATTAATATAAAATGAAGGAAAAAATATAAAATTAAAATTAATAAAAAAAATATATATATTTAAAAAGTAATAAAAAAAAAAAAAAAACTCAAATTAACTAAAATCTTACAGCCGTATTCAAAAAAATTAATGTAGGTTTGATAACGAGTTACTAACTCTTTCTTATGGAAATTTACATACAAAAAGTTAGTAACTCGTTATCAAGCATACGTTATTTTTTTGTGAATACGGCTTTTAATATTTATCTCATAAAATTAAAAAGTTTTTAATTACAATTTCCCCATTTGAAATATTTCTTTTTATTTCCTTCTTTTATTTTCAATATTCTTAGACAAGCGGCCGTTATTTCCATAAATGGTATCGTGGATGATGAAAATAGTCAAGCTGAGGGTACAATTGAAGGTGCTGTAGGTTATGTACGCAATGATCAACTACAACAGCAGCAACAACAATCACAAAATAATAACACAAATCAACAGCAGCAACAACAACAACCACAAATTCATCCACATTATGAAAATATTTATGAAAGTATAGAACAATATAATGCAGCCGCTCATGGTGGTGCAGTAGTTGGTGCAGCAGTTGTTGGAGTAGCAGCAGCTGTAGCACCAATTAATGCAGCCAATAATGCTAATGCCCCTGCCGAAGAGCCACAACAACAGCAACAACAACCAGCTCTATTAGCACAGCCCCAACCACAATTGTCATTACAGCAACCCACAAATGAAAATAATACTCAACAACAACCAAAACAATCAAGACTGGCAGCCAATAATATTAACTATCGTAATGATTTATATGATCGTGCAAATGCCATTAACCTAAATAACGTACAAACGAATGCATCTCTAGCAGGAATAACTGGTAATAATAGCAATAATAATTATGATATACCAAGATCTGTAAGATCAGGTTTAGGATTTCGAAGAAATTTTCAATTAGATTTACATGCTGGTAAGATTCAACTAATTTTAAAATCTTGTAAAATAAAATTTTAAAAAATATTTAATTATTTACAGCTAATCCTCGCTTTAATGCTTTTCGCTGTAATGGTGTAACCTGCCAACACTACAATTCCACCAATACCACCTCTTCTACCTCCGCTTCTTCCTCTGCCTATCACCGCCAACGTAGTTTTGATGATACTGAATCACAAAACTATTATAATCTTAATCATTATCAGCCAACAGTACGTTATGAAAATATTTATGAACAAATACGTGATGAACCCATTTATCGTAATACAAATGGTGCTCGTGTCTATGGACGTTTAAATGTTATTGGTCATGGTATAGGACGCATTGAAAGACATTTAAGTTCTTCTTGCGGTAATATAGATCATTATAATTTAGGTGGCCACTATGCAGTCTTGGGACATTCTCACTTTGGAACTGTAGGTCATATACGTTTAAATACTGGCTCTAGTATTAGTAGTACTAGTACAACAAATAGTTCAAGTGTTACTTCTTCGATTAGTTGCAATTCATCGAATTGTGGTGTCGGTGGAGGAGGCGGTGGTAGTTCGATTAATTCATCATCGTATTCGTCTAATGTTCCAAAAGATGGTAGTAATAATAACGTTAAGAATAGTTCATCATCATTCTTTAGCTGTTTACATGGTGAAAATACTCAAAGTATGAGTAACATCTATAAAGCTTCCGGTAATGGTCAATCTTCATCCATTAATAGTCATTTAAATATGGGCACTGGTAATAATTTGAGTGTTAATGGTAAGTAATTTTTGAGGTTTGAATTAATTTTAATATATTTGTTTAGTAAAGAAGAAATGAACGATAAATTGAGCTAAATTATTACCTTCATTATTTGGGGATATAAATATTTTATTTCTAAGAATTATGTCCCATTTTGTAGGATAAAAATTAAAAGAATATTTCCCATAATAAAACATTAAAATCTTAAACAAAATTTAAAAAAAATCGATTTGTAATTTACCAAAATTCTTTTAAAAATAATAAGCTTTAATTTACAAATAAGAAAACTCGATAGCTCATAATACTCCCCAGAATTAAATTAAAGAAATTAAAATCGTTAATGTCTTCTATGTGACATAATGAAGAAAAAACCCCAATATGTTGGTCCTTTGAAACAGGTAGCATTACAGCATTTTATTTAGTAACAATGAACCCTCTTTTAGGGAGTAAGATTCATTGTCGCCACTGTACTGACTCTATGGTAAGCGGGAAGAACACGAAACTTAACTGACTCAATTTAACAAGTAAAGTGATTGTGTGCGTACAAAATTTACACTTTGTAGCATTTGAGGTGATTGTGTATGTAAAAAAGGGCCACCTCATAGTCATTGAAGTAAATATTATCTCTTTAATGACCCTTCGGTAGTCGTGGAGGTGATTGTGTGTGCAAAAAAGTGACACCATGTAGTCTTTGAGGTGGCAATAGACTTCCTCCTAGGACAAGTCCATGTTAAAGTATCTAGTCACGTAGTTAATAAAGTGACTAGTGGTACCCTAATGTAATCGGTTAGATAACTTGTAGGCAATAGCCAATATAGACTGCTGGGAATTTAAAATTAATCGGGATCGAAGGACCAAAATATAAGAATTATTTCCAAAAAAATAAAATAATTTGTAAATATGGAGTGAGGATTTTTTGTAATTTTTATACTTTTTTATGTCTAGGCATATTTATTATCAAACTATATTCGGTTCGAAGGGCCAGTTTTTAAATAAAAAACCTATAATAATATCCTTTAAACTTTTCGCTCTATTATTTTCCTCAGCCACACCAAACAGTTCTAAAGATCGTGAATCACGTGCCGCTTCCGCTGGTCCTCTAATAAATCCAAATGCTAATGGCAATCAAGAAACAGCAGCATCAGCAACAACATCTTCCACTAGTAGAACAACAGGAGCTATACCCAAGATAAAAGCATTAAATTTAGGTTCGAAACAAAACTCCAATACTTCACAACAAAATTCCAATATAACAACGACTGAAAAGACAACTGTAACATCACTAAAAAATGCTCTCACAAAGAAATCATCAAATGCATCATCTGCCACAACATCATCTGGACATTTGGCTGCAAAAACACAGACATCAGTAGCCACCAGCTCATCAAATAACTCAACAATGGCCGAACAAAATAATAGTACTTTAAATCGTATTTCTAAATCTAGCCTACAATGGCTATTAGTTAATAAATGGTTGCCATTGTGGATGGGTCAGGGAACCGATTGCAAAGTTATTGATTTTAATTTTATGTTTTCACGTGATTGTGTAGATTGTGATGCAGCCTCGGCCGCTGCCCAAATGGCTAATCCTTATGGTACACCACGTCTTACAGGCTTACCACAAGATATTGTACGTTTTAATGCTAGAGCAGAAATGCATGCAGCAGCTACTTATAGAAGACAAAATGATCTTAATACCACATCAAGACCCGTACATAATACTTTAAATCGTTTGCGCGAAGCAGAACCTAGTCCCTATGCTCGACGCTATGAAGATCCTTCATATGAAAATGTACATGTACAATGGCAAAATGGTTTTGAATTTGGTAGATCTAGAGATTATGATCATTCAACTATAGCAGCCGGATCAGCATCAGCTGGACCATATCAATCACCAGCTTCACAAAGGGCACCCCTACAAAGAGCTCGCTCTGAAAGTCCTACTTTAAATCAACGCAGTAATGTGTATGGCTCATCCAGACGTTTAAGACCAAGTAATAATTTAGCAGCTGCACCTAATTCTTCTACTGGCAGTAACAAATTTAAAGAAACTTATCGTAATGCGGATAGTAATAACTTTAAACCCAATTTAACTAAGGCAGAGACTTTGGAAGTGGAGGAAAATATTGCCACTTTAACATTGCCCAAAACATCCACTAATGTTACAGCTGAAACCTCGCCTTTGGAAGATTTAGAGGGAGCTGTAGGAGGTTTGGAGGAAATAAAATTAGCAAATGAATTACCTACTACATCAGCAACTGCTGCAGCCACAACTAATGAGTTGAATAATTTAGAAACACCAGCTATGGCCCAGGCTCCTAATGATTTGTTAGACAACGATAATTTGCCAACTTTAACAAATAATTTAGATGTTAAAACTTCTACTACAACAATTAATAATGAACAAAAGGATAATTAATTTAATTTAAATAAAAGACAAAATTGTGTAGCAAAATAAAATCCATGACTTTAAAATTGGAGATAAAGAATAGAGATTTCAGCATTAGATTTTATTACTTTTAAATGCATTAAATGTTCAACAATTATGTTTTTTAGGTTAAATATTATCCCAATGTTTCATATAAATTTAAAAAGAATTATTTACAATAACCGAAATTAGTTTTTAAGTATTGCATGGTTAAAACAAATTTTCTTAATTTATTAATGAAAAATAGTTGAATTAACCATTAAATTATGCGTTTTTGATTTATTTTTTCTCTAACAGTCATGATTATTATTTCTCATTATTTTTAAAATTCTATTCGAATATTTTGCAATATTTTTTCCTAAAAAAAAAAAAAATCAAAGAATTTATTTTTTATATCTTTTTTGTTAGTTTCGTTTTTTTTTTTCTCTCTCTCTCTTTTGTTTACTAAGATTTTTTTCTTAATTATATATAAAATATTATGCCATTTTTTATATAATTATAAAATTATTATTAAGCTTTTCTTAACTTTAAGTATTAAACATTAAAGAAAACCAAATTCTAAAATTATAACAAATTTTTTCATTAAGAAATTTTTATAAATTTACTTTTTTTCCAAAAAAGAACACAAGAAAACCTTCCTATTTTTTTGAAAACAAAAAACACAAAAAGACTTATTAAATTTCTGGCTCTATTTTCTATTTCAAATCCACTGTCTTCCAGTTTTAACTGTTAGCTGTTACTTAAACATTTCTTTAATAAATTTTTGTCATTAAAACTTTAAAATACTTTCAATTTCATCAACATTAACAAATTAAAAAATTATAATAATAATTACACTTAGAAAATAGTTTTATCAAAAGATTTTAATTAAATACTCATTAATGCAACAATTTTAAAAACAATACATATTAACGCACAATACAAAAAAAAAAAAAAAAAACACCCTAATAAACCAAATTACATATTTGAAAATTATTGAAAAGTAAATGTTTTTTGGTAACTGAACTGGAATTTCAGTTGTAAGAAAATCCGGAAATAATAAAATACTCTTAAATAAATGCATATAAAATTATATACAACATACCTACATACATATTACATACAAATATTATAGCACTCATGTATTAAATAAATTTATAATAAAGAATACTACATGTGGTTATAGACAAAAAATTATAAAACGTGTTTGATTTAATTTTTTTCTTAAATGCATAGTAAAATAATAAAGTACTCGCACATCTACAAAAACAAAAATTGCTTGTATTTTGTTAGTGTAAAACTACTGCCCACAATGTCAGAATGCTTTGAACGGAAAAATGAGAGAACGAAAGAGAGCAAGAGAAAAAAACTCAAAAAATATTGACAGTACCGCGAGGTTTGCCAATGAAAAAATTGTAAAACAGCTGGTCTTACGAGTATACTTTATTATTATACTATGTCTTAAATGAAGGAATAGTTTACTAAATTTGTTTTTACGTGACAATGCGCAGTGGGACAGAATGGAACATTTTTGGAAATAAATCTGTCACTTCTTATCGGCTGATTGGATATTTATGTATATAAAATTTCACATACATGTAGTCGACGACTATCCAATATTATGTTTGGAAGAGGGACCGCACAGTACTCTCAGAAGCGAAGCTATAGATAATCAAAGTGTATACCTTTAATATAGATATGACCTACTTATTATTATTTTTATACCCTACACCACCATAGATGGTTGGGGTATTATGCGTTTGTGCTGATGTTTCTTACGCATAGAAAAAACCATCAGACCACCACCTTAAAGTATATAAACATTGTAATCAAACTACAGGTTGCAATTTTAAAGATAAGTCAATGAAATTTAGCACACGATCTTCTATTACGCCATATTTTAATGAACTCTAACTGTGTGCCGAATTTCAGGAAGATCGGCCCATAATTGACCATAGCTCCCATATAAACCTCTCTTCCGAAAATCCATAATTTACCATAGCTCCCATATAAGACCCTTTTTCGGGAATCACCCAAAAGTGAATAAATTCATATAAATGTTAGTATCGACGTAATATGCTGTATTCGTATGTTTTATTTTACACTTAATAAGAATATCGGTCTACACTTGACCCCAAATCCGAATTTTGATGTGCACAATGGTGTAGGGTATCATATGGTCGGACTTGACCGACTATAACTTCCTTTCTCGTTGTTTTGTTTTTTGTATTACTCGCGAAATAGATACTATAAGATTGCGAAAACGAATTTTTATCTCATTTCTAGAAATGTCAAATTCCAAAATTTTTTCGAGTGGAATTTATTTTTAAAGTTTCACGAAAGCTCGAATTTTTACCAAAAGAAATCAAATTTAAACCAAAAACAAAAAATCAGAATTTTAACAAAATATTTCACCAAAAAATTTAAATTTCGCAAAAGTTGAAATTAACCCAAAAATTTAAAATTTCATCAATAATTTTAAATTTTATCCGTAATCCGAAATTTTAACAAAAATTTTAAATTTCTCCAAACACTTAAAATTTGATAGAAAACGTAGACAAAAACTTTAAACTTCCCCAAAAATGTTAAATCCGTTACCCAAAATTTCACCAGATTGTCAAAAAATCCAAAATATCACATAATATTCAAAATTTAACTAAATATTTGAAAACTGACTAAAGAAATCAAAATTTCACCAAAAATTCAAAACTTAGAAAAAAGTTTAAATTTCACCAAAAATTTAAATATTTCGCCAAAAACTTAAATTTTATTTTTTTAAGAAATGTAATGACGTTATTTTGACTTAAGAAAATCATTACCTTTGTTAATATAATGGTTATTTTTTGGGCTACAAATCTAAAAAATTGTGATCACACATATTTTGGAAAAATAAACTATATTTCATCAAAAACACAAATTTGCAAATTTTGATGTAACGTTGTTTTCCATATTCGGCGACGATATGTCTCCATAACATATACAACAACAATAATGAGGGCGGAATCAATGCTACTGTAATTTATTAGTGTAATAAAGCCTCCAAAGTATTGTATCGTCCACCAACTTGTAGCTCTCATTAAAGGAGGTAATTTTTAGCACAGATTAGGCTGTGATTTTTAGTCTGCTCACAAGTAGATATTAAATTCTAAATACAACATTGGACACTCATTATACAAGACAACAAATACTTTTTTACTTCCTTTAATAAACAAATATAATCAATTGTTTCTTCATACCTGTTATACAAACTTTAAGATGACAAGAGGACTGCTCCATATCCTTCAACAAATAAACAGAACGTTGCCCAAGTTATTTACCGGCAACATTTCTATCAAAAATGTTATACGCATTCTATATGACACTTATTTAATTAGTATTATCAACAAGACATTTATTATGTACCACAAATTTCCCGCCAAATTTTTTAATAGCCAACTTTATAGGCCATTATTTACTTTAACTAATTGGCCTATACTTATTATTTAAGTTTTAATTATTACACTATATTAATATACATAAATACATATACCAAATAATTTATATATGATTTACACTTTTTAATATTTAATTATTACAAATAATATTTAATTTAAAATGATTCTAAGTAAAGCCCAAATTACAATAGTGCGTAGTCAGCAACAGTATCAGCAAAAATTATCAGCTGATCACTGTCAGCACAACATGTTGCTGCCGTTATAATTACAATTCAGCGTAGGCAGCCACAATTTACTTTGTAATTTGGGCTTGTTTCTAAATTCACTGCGCTGCATTCAGATTGAGAGCGAGACAAAGAGAGTGAACAAATAAATGAGAGGCTAAAATACACAAGTAGAACAAAGCTAGATGGTGGTTGTAAATTGTGGCTGCCTACGCTGAATTGTAATTATAACGGCAGCAACATGTTGTGCTGACAGTAATCAGATGATAATTTTTGGTGATACTGTTGCTGACTACGCGCTATTGTAATTTTGGCTACAGGGCTAAATGAAACAGCACTGCAAACTGCTGCTGACCAAATGTAATCAACACCATAACAAACAGTGCATTCTAAATAATCAGCTGATTATGGCAGCACACACTGCTGCTGACTACGCGCTATTGTAATTTGGGCTTAAACGACTACAAACCAGAGACCTGCGCCGAACGATTTTAACGGCGGTGGCGGCTTTTTTAAAAAAATAACCAAAGATTCGAAAGAATTAATTCTTTCATTTCAGCTTAATTCCTAATGCTTTTGATACATTGGAATTAATTCATTTATGAATTATTTTTATTAGTTCTGTATTGAATGTTTACTAAATTTCATCTGTCCGGTTATCCTCAATCATAGGATTTATTCCTAGATCTCACAGAGAACGTATTAGGAGTATTATTTGTCTTTAAAACTGTGAAGCGCAGCTTTTTTCAAAGTTTATTTGAACACAGTCATCTTTTATTTTGTGTGGTTTAGCTGGACTGTAACATGTTGATTTTCTATTGATTTTAGCAAAATACCACTGATTTTCGACTCTTTTAATAAATATTTTCAAAACATATGTATATAAAAATAAAGTTAAAGAAAAATATTGTCATTCAATTTGCAGTAGAAGTGAATGAAAGAAAAAAATATATCATTCAATTGAATTTAATTTTTTAGGGAATTAGTTCTACATATTTTTCATTCATTTTGTAAAAGAATTGAATTGAAGAAAAATTGAATCATTCAAATTGAATTGTAATTTTTTAAGGAATTAATTCAATACAAAGTTAAGCCTAAAGAATTAAGTCTAAGAATTATTTTCAGAGAAATGATTTTAAAATTAAATTTTTATAAGCTGAATTAAGTTTATACGTGAATTAATTCTAAATTATTTCTAAGCTCTGAACATAACACAACACGAAGGCCGTTTGTTTGAACATAATTTATAAGTAATTCCTGTCGGTTCCATTATGCTCATCTTCTGTCTTTGATTAGTAATTGAATAATTTGCTAGTGAATGTTGATCGACATAAAAGTTTTGAAGATTTGTTGGTGAAAAATGTTTAATTTTGTAATAGTTTTTAATTTTAAATCACAAATATTACATTTAATTATTTTTTCACCATTTGGCCATCATGTGGATTGAACTATATTTTCAACGGTCTTCATTTCGATTGTAGTCAAACGATGATTGAGTAAATGATCGTTCAGATGTACAATGATGATGAATTTATTGATATTTTAAAAAAGGAACAAATTAAATTAAAAAACTTCAATTTTGAAAAAATCACCTTTTCTGATTTTTTCAAAATTGTAAAATTTTCAAAAAGTACTAATTTTCAACATAAGACCGAAAAGGACTAATTTTTTGCAAAATTAAAATTTTATTATTATTATTTTGTAATTTAAAAACAAAATATGATTTAAAAAATCATAAAATCATAAAGTTTTAATTTTTTTAATATATCTATTTTAAACATTTTTAGAACATTTTATTTATTTATTTATTTATTTATTTATTTATTTTATACAATTTAAAAATTTCGGAAAAGTGAAATTTATAAAAAGAAAAAAATTTTTAAATAAGAAAATAATGTTTTTTTTCAGCGCAAATTTTAAAGATATTCCAATTTTTATTTGTTTAAAAAGTGACAATTTTTGCAGAAAAATTTTAATTTAAAATGTACAAATTTATTAACTTTAAATTTGTTTAAAAATCTCCAATTTGTAAAAAAATGTACAAAAAATTAAAATTTAAATTTTTGGAAAAATACAATTCACAGGCAGAGCTTCGAAAGAATGAATTCTGGAATACTGCCCACTTTCTGGCGATAAAGTGGGCGGACAACGCTCATTTTTTGTTTCCGAGTTTACATTGGTCCTTGAACTATTTAAACACAACTTCACCTTATATGGGAGGTGGGCGGTAAAGTGAGCGGACCACGCCCATTTTTGGTTTCCGAGTTTATATCGACCCCCGAACTATGCGTGCAAAATTTCGTTGTCTACATGTTTTGTTGAAGAAATATCAGCAGAAAAGTATGAAACGGACACCCTGTGTTTTTTTTTCCCATTTTCAATCCCAAACAAACCTTATTAAGACAAATATTTGTGCCAAATTTCGTCCCCTTACGTTGTCCCGTTCGAACCCTATCCTGCTTTAAACAGACGGACGAACATAGCTAGATCTACTCAGAATCTAACCAGGACCCAGAA
This sequence comes from Protophormia terraenovae, assembly GCA_951394005.1. NCBI lineage: Eukaryota > Metazoa > Arthropoda > Insecta > Diptera > Calliphoridae > Protophormia > Protophormia terraenovae. The sequence continues at coordinate 134,386,952 of OX596074.1, forward strand.
AATATATACTTTATGGGGTCTTAAATGATTCCTTCGACATGTTACACACGGAATGACAAAATCAATATACCCCCCATCTTTTTGATGGTGGGTATAAAAAATGTATGTATGTGATAACGAGTTACTAACTTTTTCTTATGGAAATTTACATACAAAAAAGTTAGTAACTCGTACCAATACGAGTGTATTTGAAATACGGCTGTGTATTTGAAAGAATTAATCATTCTATATGATTTAATTAAATTTTAAAAAGTGAATTAAACAATTCTTTCGAACATTTTTTTTACATTTAAAAAAAGGTACTGTTGGGGGGAAAACCGTGTGGATATTTTACCAAATATTAAATAATAATGCGGGGATTAGTGGGGGTTAAAAAGAAATGTATATTTATTTGCCGGTTACGAACCTTTTTGTTTGCAAGCTTGTGTTGTAATAACAATTATTATTTTTTCTTCTTTTGGTATTTTACATACACTAAATAACACAATAGATAAATAAAGAGTAATTAAAGGGTTTTTATAGCAAGATGCAAGAGAGCCCTTTACACCAAAGGTAATTCAATTACGGGCATCTTACACCTTAACATCCCGGCCCCCTTGCTATATTGCAACCAAAGAACAGGATTTTCGTGGGTAAATTAATATATACAATTAGAATTCAATTAGATTATTAATTCATAAAAAAGCAATTCATATAATAAATATAATTCATAAAATACAAAAAAAAGGAAATACAAAATTATAACCTAATTAATTAATATGAAAATTTTATGATATTTAGAAACAGCAATCATTGTTGAAGATTTAAATGGCTAATTACACCCCAAATTTTCCTATTATGGTCCAGCCAAGTAATGTATCTTGGGCCATAGGGGACCCTATTGCTTCGGGTTGAATACCGGTCTTTATTATGCGCGGGTAGATATCGGCACCAAGGACAATGTTTATGTCGTCGTTTTTGTAAAAGTGAGGGTCGGCGAGGAGCAGATTAGAATACAGGGCAGCAACTCTCTCGTCAATCTCTTCTTTGGGTTGTTTACGGGGAAGATCACTAACGACTTTCACTTTCACACTTAGAATAGGACATTCTTCATGACGAGGACGGAAGCGAATTTTGCACCAACGATCGGAGCCAATGTTTTCGACTTTTAGTTTGTAGCGTTCTACCAGGAATTCGGCCATGACACTCACCTCCTCACACGGGTTTAGCAAACCTCTTACATTGCCCCATTCACCTCCTAACTCAATTTTTATAATTATAGTTGGGAGCAGTGTTACTGTACGAACAGCGGAGGCAGTAGAACTCGTAGCGGTGGGTTTAGAGGCTCGAAGACGTTCGTGGCGATGTAAGAGTGTATGATGACGACTCCCACATTGACGGCAGCGTTCGGTGTTGCGACAGCGGTTTATAAGGTGCGAATGTGCTAAGCAATTTTCGCAATATTTGAGCCGTTTGACTACCTTTAGCTTCTCAGACACGTTCATCTGTTTGAATTTGAGACATCTTCGGATTGAATGATCTCTGTGGCACAACCGACAACTTGATGGCCTTTGGCAAAAATTGCGTTTCTGGTGATCCCTTTCTTCTAACGGGGAGACGCTTCTGCGGTGTTGACGTGGCATGACGATTGCTGTAAATAAATAAAGGTATAAATTAGTTCTGTTCGGGGTTGGGGAGCAAGATTAATTTAACGATAGGCCTAGTAACGATGCCATTGGCAGTTCGTACTTCGGCGACTCTAACTCTACTGTCATTGCCACGAATGACGTTTTCAATGCGGCCAAGCCGCCATTGGTTTGGGGGTAAATTATCTTGCCTTATAATGACAAGATCACCTATGGCGTAATCTCTTTGGGGGTATTTCCACTTCAGACGCTTGTGGAGCTCTTTGAGGTACTCCTCCTTCCATCTTTGAGCAAAATGATGGTGTAAAATCTTTAATTTCTGCCAACGATTGACATGACTCAATGAGTGATCAGTCAAATCAGGTTCTGGCGGCGACAATAAAGAGTTACCGATAAGAAAATGTCCGGGAGTAAGTGCGCAAAGATCTGACGGATTGTCGCTCATTGGACTGAGGGGTCTAGAATTTAGACATGCCTCAATTCGAGTTAATACTGTAGTGAATTCTTCAAAGGTAAAACTCTGACTATGAGAGATTCTTTTAAGATGGATCTTAAAACTTTTGACCCCGGCTTCCCAGAGTCCTCCCATGTGTGGCGCACCTGGCGGGATAAAATGCCATTCAAGGGTAGCAAAGCTGTGCTGATCAAGCAGTTTTCGGCGAACCAGAGACATGAATTCCGATTTGGCCCCGTCCAATATATGCGAAGCACCAACAAATGCAAGACCGTTGTCAGAATATAGAGCATTAGGAGTTCCTCGTCGTGAAAAGAAACGTGCAAACGCAGCTAAAAAAGCTTGAGTAGAAATTTCACTTGTGGCTTCCAGGTGTATAGCTTTTGTTGAAAAACAGACAAAAACTAAGACGTAACCCTTAGTGATTTTGCAACCACGACCGACATACGATTTAACATCAAAGGGACCAGCGAAATCTATTCCTGTGTTGGTAAAGGGACGAGAAAACGTGGTCCTCTCAGGAGGTAAGGCTGCCATTATTTGTTGACTTTTCTGACGTTTTTCGATTACACACGTACGACATTTTGATATAATGGATTTTATCAATACCTTCAGGCGGGGAACATAGTAGTATAGTCGCATAAGTCGGTAGAGAAGCGCATTTTGACCGTGTAGAGAATATTTATGTAAGTATGATAAAAATAACCGAGTGTAAAAACCCTGATATGGCAAGAGGACTGGAAACCGTTCATCATAGCTCAATTCTGGGGAGTTGGACAATCGTCCGTTAATTCTCATGACACCATTAGAATCTAAGAATGGATTGAAGGTTAAGAGATGACTTTTTCTAGGTATTGATAGATTTTGTGATAACAAGTTATATTCATTTGAGAAGTATAACTTTTGGCAAGCGATTACCATTCGAGACCTTGCATCAACCAATTCATCTCGCGTTAACTCATTGGAAGTTGCTAATTTGTGACGCAGACTTCTATTGCACCTGTAGTAAAAACGATATATGTGGCAGATAACACGCATGGCTCTCGGAAAATCCGAAAAATTCCTTAAAATATCATCATCTGGAGTTCGAGTAAGGTGAACGCGAATAGATTTCGCTTCTTCTTCAGTAACAAAGCTTGTTGGGTTCTGCGGCCATTCGCTCGGGGGAGATCTAAGCCATGAAGGTCCATGCCACCATAAATCACTTGACATAAGTTGGGAAAATGTGAGTCCACGAGATGCCAAATCGGCGGGGTTACTTTTCGAGTCAACATGAAACCAAGATTGACTCCCAACCTTCTCGACAATGGACGAAACTCTATTTTCTACAAAAGTTTTCCATTTGTTAGGGGGTTTCTGTAGCCAGGCCAAGACTATTGTTGAATCGGTCCACAGAAATAATTTATGATTTCGAAGGTTGAGTTGAGACTGGATAGATTCGACCATGGTGGCCATTAACTCTGCTCCACACAGTTCTTTTCGAGGTAATGACACAAACTTAACTGGGGCGACTTTTGTTTTGGCGACTAACAGATGAGACGAGACCGAACCTAAATTCTCTGTACGTAAATATAAAGTTGCGGCATATGCTTTTTCCGACGCGTCACAAAAGCCATGTAATTCGATGGAATATGATGGATCAAAATCGACGAATCGGGGAATCTTGATGTGTTCGATATTGACATAATCGTCTAGAAAAGCATGCCATTGTTGTAAGGTTGATGGTTTAAGGTCCTCGTCCCAGTTGGTTTCATCCTTCCAGATTTGTTGCATGATCATTTTGGCAACGATTATTTTGGGCGCAAGCCAACCGGCTGGGTCAAATAACTTAGCGATCTCCGATAATACTGATCTCTTTGAAACTGAGTTTCGATTAGGGTGATTTTTCAGCCGAAAATAAAAATAGTCTCTCCCTGCATTCCATCGTAGACCTAGGGTTTTCGTGGTACAAGAGTCTGACAATTTCAGGAACTCTGTATCCAACAAGTGCTCAGGAGAAAGACCTTTGAGTAAGTATTCATTGTTGGCTGTCCACTTGCGAAGAGAGAACCCTGCAGACTTAAGAACTGCTATGATTTCATCTCTAGCTTTCAACGCAGAAGACAAAGTATGAGCACCGCCCAACACGTCATCAACGTACATATAATTGCGGAGAATATCAGCGACTGTGGGGTTTGATCGCTCACACAAGTTCGCTAATTCCAGTAGGGTTCGTATCGCCAGATAGGGAGCACAGTTTACGCCAAAGGTTACTGTTCTAAGTTCAAAATCTTGAGGGGATTCTTGGGGGGAATTGCGAAACACTATTCTTTGGAAACAAGTATGAGATGGATTTACCAATATCTGACGATACATTTTTTCGATATCAGAATTGAAAACATATCTAAAGAGTCTCCAACGCAAAATTAGTACAGTGAGGTCTGCTTGTAAAGTTGGACCGGGGTAAAGTAAGTCATTGAGACTATTCCCATTCGATGAGGGACTAGATGCGTTAAAGACTACACGTAACTTCGTTGTAGTACTATCGGGTTTCAGAACTGCATGATGTGGTAAGTAATACGTGATATGTGTATTAGAGGGGGTTACATTTGACATTTGATTTAACGTCAAATACTCTGAAATTACTTTATCGTATTCAGATTTCAATTGGGGGTTTTTTAGCAGTCTAGTCTCATTTCGTAGAAACTGTGTAAGGGCAATGTGACGAGAAGATCCAATGTCGATAATGTCAGGGTATTCACGACGAAAAGGCAGTGACACGACAAAACGACCATCTTCCTGACGATATGTTGTTGACTGGAAAAGATTTTCGCAATAGAGTTCCTCTTCTGAAAGTCGAGGTTTTCGTGGGACTTCTTCAAGTTCCCAGAATTTTTTAAGTTGGTTATTCAACGCAACTTCATTAAAAAATGATGAAACAGACTGGCTATTAGTTCTTGTAGCAATTCTTCCAGTGATAATCCAACCAAAAGCTGTTTGCTGTGCCACTAAAGATTGATTATTATCCCATCGAATACCATCCCGTAATATTTTAGGGTATACATCTCCGCCAAGAAGTAGTTCTATATCTGGAGACTGATTTAAACGAACATCGGCCATTTTCAAGTCCGAAAAGGCACTGTCTTTAAGAGCTGATAGCGGATAATAAGGCAAACGACCAGTTAATTTCTTAACCACAAAGGCATCTGCATAAGTTTCAAAAGAGCTGTCAATTGGAGAACCGATTCGAATATAGCACAGTTGAGTAGATGTAGCAGTTAGAGCATCATTCAAACCATGGATTTCTGTTTGTGAAGACCGAGTATTTAATAAAAGCTTACTTTGAAGCTTTTTTGAAATAAAGGTTGCTTCGGAAGCAGAGTCAATTAAAGCACGAACAGTGTACTTAATATCATTAGAATAGATATCTACGAGAGCAGTTCCGAGTAAAACAGTTGAATTCGATGTGGACTGTAATTGTGTTGAATAGGATTGTCGCATTTGTGATGCAGCTTCAGCAGAAGTAGAGGGGTTAGTGTTTAAAAATGTAGTTTGAGGGGGGTTTTGAATACGAGGATTATTTGTATTTGTATTTGGAGCCGAAGCTAAAGGCTGAGGATACGATTGGGGGTTAATATGTTGGACTGCCTTCGGCGCATTTTCATTTCGATGCAGCAAAGAATGGTGCTTTTGTTTACAAATCTGACAAACGTATTGGGATCTGCACTTTTTGAATTCGTGAGAAGTTCCTAAACAATTGGTACATCTTTTTTGCTTCTTGACAATTGAGAAACGTTCGTCAACAGACATTCCCAGGAACGAAGGACAAAGTCTTAAGGGGTGTACTTCAGGACAAAGTGAACAAGTCCCTGTCTTATCGTTGGAAACACTAGTGCGATAGGTTTTAACTTTCTTCTGATCTTGGTTATTTTGTTTTTTCGATTGGGAAAATTTATTATTTGAAATACTAGGATGTACAAAAGTGGTGCGAATATCAGCCACAGATTCTAAAGTCTGAAACCTAGATGTCAAAAAAGCATCCATTTGTTTCCATGTTGGCAACTCCGTACTATTTGGCAGGGATTGTTCCCATAAATTGAGAGTTACTTCTGGTAAGCAAGTAGAGCAGATGTATATAAAGATAATATCCCAATTTTCTGTGTCAATTTTCAGAAGAGATAGATTTGTAACGCAGTCATTGATTGTACGTTGAATACGCCTGATGTTAGCACCGGTTTCTTTAGAAATGGGGGAAATATTAAAAAGATTCTTCAATTGTGCATTGACCAGAATGCGTTTGTTCTCATAACGATGGACTAAATTTTGCCAGGCCATTTCGAAACCGTCATTAGTGATTGGACAAGTTCTCAACAGTTCACGAGCCTCCCCCTGTGTCTTTTTTATAAGATGACACATTTTCTCCACTGGAGATAATCGTTTGCTATTACGATATAAGGCAGTGAACATGTCACGAAACGTTGGCCATGATTGATAATCCCCATGAAACACTTCCGTGTCACAAGGAGGTAATGAAATGTGGGCAGTAGAGTCGATTATAGCCGTAGGAGGGGGGTTTGAAGTGGTGCTAGGATTGGCTTGCTGGCAGAGGCCATCTAAAAGTTGATTCGATCTTGACAAAACCTTGACATGTGCCTCAAAAGTGGAATAAAAACGAGATTTGAGCGTTTCAATTTGAACATCCTCTTCCAATTCATTGAATTTATTCAAAATATCATCGTAACAAGTTCGAAAATCTGACCAGAGACGAACAATTTCATCCTTCTGTACCTCTAAGGTATGAAGGGAATGAACCTCAGCCGGAAGAGCCTCAAAGTACGCTTGAAATTCTACAACACGGTCAGAAGCACGAATAAAAGCATCGAGTAGAGACATTATAAACTCTCAAAGCGTGTGATTGTAGATAAGAAAAGAATAAAACTCGAATAAGAATCACGATTCCCTTAACAATTTAATGAAACCAATCCGAACTTGCTAATAACAATTCTTTCAAAAAGTCAAATTAACTCAGAAACTTCAATTACAGCGGTATGATAAAGCAAAAATCAACAGACTTGTATAAATTTATAATCTCACCGACAGAGTAAAATAGTATAACACGTAATGTGTATATATTTGAAAATATTATGCGTATTTTGCCAAATAATAAAGTGCAATATTAGTATATATAAGTAGTAGAAATATTAATATTATAAGTAGTTAAATAACGTAAGAAAAAACTTGTTTGTGTAAATGTAATTTTTAATGATTTTTTTTTTTTTATTAATATTTTGATAATTATTTAATTTGAAAAGTCCAACATAATCTGTTAAATGTGTTCGCAAAAAAACTATAACCAATTTCTATTTAATATCCAATAACTTGATTATATTATTTAAATTAGTTTTATTAAATTTAATAATTTTAAGTCGTTTATGAACTTTAGTTTAATTTTAATTGTTTTCAATTTATTTATTTGTTCTAATTGATTTAAATTTGTTTTAATTTATTTTATTTGTTTAAATTTATTTTATTTATTTAAATTTGTTTTAATTTATTAAATGTTTGTGTGGCAACACTTTTTTCGAAAAGAAATGTTCGTTGGTATCTCATAAAATAGCGAACGCAATTCTATTTAGATTCTGAGTATCTTTCACATTCAACAGATACAATATATGTATACAAAATAAAATAAAAAAAATGTTTGTTTATATTTGACCTTGTTTTTTTTTTTATATATCAGCTGTTAAACGTTTTGTTTTTCTCTTATTACTCTTTTGTGTTTATGTTCGCTTATAAGCTGGAGTTGTGTTGGTTGAATTTAGTAAAAGCTTTCTGTTATTGGCTCTGTTATGAGTGCTTACATGTACAATTTGTTGTTTTGTTTTATTTTTATTAAAGCTTTTTGATATTTTATGTTATGTACATTTACAACTTGTTGTGTGTGATCACTGTTGCATTGAAAAACACTGTTATGTGAATATTAGACAGCTTGTTTAACACTGTTAATAAATTGCATGTAGTTTAAATGATGTTAACAGAATTTTAAGAGTTAAAACATTTAGTAAATATGATTTAAACTTGTGGATTTCGTTTCACTTTATCGAGGGATTTTTTTGTTTTTTAACACAAAAAATAATAACTGTAGGACGGGTTTTTGTTTTTGCATTAAGTATTACAAGTTTTTTCTCACTTTAATTTGAGCACTTTTTCCTTTCTTTTTTTTTTTAATACACATATGCATGTATAAATAAAAATAAATTGGGCACTTACTTTATGTGTTGTGTTAAGGATGATTTTATTTTTTCCAATATGATTGTGTCTTTACAGCAATCCAATTTGGGGGGTATTTCTGCAGGTTACAGAGGGGGCTTAGAAAATATTCTCCTGGTGATGTCCACGGCAGTTTAGAATACTTTTCTGAAAATATAATTATTTGTCAAAATATCCACGATCTGGGAATCCGGTTCGATTGGGACCAGAAATGTTGGGGGGAAAACCGTGTGGATATTTTACCAAATATTAAATAATAATGCGGGGATTAGTGGGGGTTAAAAAGAAATGTATATTTATTTGCCGGTTACGAACCTTTTTGTTTGCAAGCTTGTGTTGTAATAACAATTATTATTTTTTCTTCTTTTGGTATTTTACATACACTAAATAACACAATAGATAAATAAAGAGTAATTAAAGGGTTTTTATAGCAAGATGCAAGAGAGCCCTTTACACCAAAGGTAATTCAATTACGGGCATCTTACACCTTAACAGGTACCATTTTTCCAAAAATGGTTAGAGAATAATTATTTTTAAAATAATTTTCACAGGAATATAAAATATTTCTAGAAACAATATTTTCTATATATCACTATTATTATCATTACATCTTAATAATAACTGTTAAAAACCCTATTTCCCAAAAAAAAAAATCCGTTAATTTCCTTTATGTTTTCATTTAGAAATTCGTAAACAAAAACATTTTCATTGCAAAACAACAACATTAGTAATTATCTAAATTGTAAATGATTTTTATCTACACTACAGTTTTCTTGAAGCCCAAAAAATGCAACCCTATGACAATTTCATACAACTCTGTTAAAAAAATGGCTGAATTATATGAAAAATCGAACATCTCGTTTAGATAATTTTGTGAATACGGGTGAGTTGGACGTGGATTTGGTTATATCTCGGAAGAAAAAATATAAAACTGAAAAAATAAAATTAGCAAAGAAAAAATTCTTGTATAACAAAAGGAGTAAAATAAGCTAAAAAGAAATTTATTGAACTGTTGTAAAGCAAACTAAAAAGAAATATACAATTTATTAATAAAATGCAAGTCTTTTATTATTAGTTTATAAGAGATTTTGCACACAAAGAGCACTTGAAGAAAAGAAAAAAAGTAATTAAATTATATATTTAGGATTTAATAAGTATAATAGATATGAAAAAGTTGGTGTGAAAAATTAAAGAGAAGGGAGACTTTTGGTTTACTGCCGGACTGGTGTCATTTCCTTTGTTTGGTGAAAAGTTGGTAGCAGGTTATGATGAAATTCTGGAAATTTCCTAATATGGTAAATTGTGAAATTGCGTTTTTCTTTTTGTGAAAACAAAATGGCGTCTTAGGGCGTCACCGAATACGTGTCAATATTTTTGTAATAGATTGATATAAAGCTGCGTTTCTTAAATTTAGCTAAGTCGCAAACCTTTATGTGGTGTGTTTAGTTAGTTTTAGGGACAGTGTTGTATATGTAGGAGTTGTTATGTCGACGTGATGCCAGATGTCACTTAATATATGTTTTTTTTTAGGAATGATACCATCCTTTTCACTAAATTTTCTTATTTTTAAATATCGTTAAATTTTGAAGTTTATGAACATTTTATAAATAAATGCTATAATATTTTATTATAGATAGCCCGTTAATATATAAACAATTTTTTTTTTTATTGAAGTTTAAATTTCTACTTCAACGTGGTATTACAAAGTTAGAGGGTGTTTAAATTATAAAACTCATGTAGAAAGATTTTTTTTCAGTAATTTCATACTAAAGATTTTAAAAATTTTAACTGACATTACTGGTTAGATCATTCCAATCATTTTTCTTTTTTAATGTCAAATTGATTTTTTATGAATATAATTCGTAGTTCAAGATATATAGAACTGCTTCTGTAATATTAAGTCTCTGGCGGCTAACTTTAGTAGTAGATTGAAATCGACTGAAGCCTACTAAAACAAATTTTAAATTTATTCTTATCATGACAGTCTTAACGTTAGTTTTTTTTTTTCTCTTTTTCTTTTCAAGAAGTCTTCAAAAGACAAATTTACAATGGCTAATTTAATAATTGGTCCACCTTTTTTTTAAATTTTTATGTATCGGTTCTTTTTTAAATATGAATATTTTTATCTTTACAAATAAATTTTTATATTCAATCTGAAAAAGAAAGGAAAAATTTTAAAATATCAAAGACAGCGAAATTATATTTGTTTTATGAAATATAGTTCAAAAATTGTTAAGTTTATAAGCATTTCAACAAATTCGTTAAATAATTAAAAAAGCTTCTCAAATTTTGAAAAAAAAAAATTCTTTGAAATATTTACAATAGTATTGTTGAAAAATATTAAATTACAAAGAAAAATATGTTATTAAAAAATATGAAACGCTATTAAAAAATATGAAATGTTATTAAAAAATATGAAATGAATTAATGAAATGAAAATTTTTCAGTTTATAATAAATTTGTAAACAAAATCTGAAGTTTTAATCAAATTACTGCCAAAACAAGTAAACGAAAAATGTTTATCTGGCAACTCTAATTCTAAAAAAAAAACTTTTCTAGGTATACTAAGTATAATTTATGAAACGCCCTGCTACCTAAAAAATCTATTACAAATATATAAACAACATTGATTTTTTTTTTGTATCTGCAGTCACAACAGTTCAACGAGTAGCTAGCGGCAGAACTCTCGGAAATAATTTAGTGGAACTCGTGTTACAAACCAAAAGAAAGACACTAATTTGATTTTATAATTATTTGATTTGATGATTATAATTATACATATTTGAAATAAAAATATTTATATTTTAGGTAATTAAATTAAAACTATTATGAAGTCATAAAGACAAAAATAGTCTCAAGCAGGGTGGGGGGTGTTAAAAAGTTTTTTTTATTTGAGTACATGAGGGGGAAAAAAATAAGTGCTTTTGAGGTCGTATTATTATTAAATTGCTAAAACTAGTGAAATTTGTTTTTTTTTTTGTAACTCGAAGAAAGTAATTTTGTTTATTTTTATTTTTTTTTTTTTGTAATTTACAGATTATTGTAATAAAGGAAAAATCAATATAGGAAAACATATTACTTAACCTCAAAAACTATTGTGGAAAAAAACAAATTTTATTACGCAGCAACTTTGTTAAAGCAAAGAACATGTTTGAAAAGAGACAACAACTGTTATTGAATTTAAGGGAGAATTAAAACTAAACAGAAATATCTATTACAATTAAAGAGAAAAGTTTATAAAAAGAAATAAACAGACGCAAAGCAAATAAATAAAATGGTAAGTTATGATTACATATAAAGCTTAATTATTAAAAATAAATAAATAAAGCAAATCTAAACTAAATTTGAGTTTTATTTATAAATTATCGTTTGCTTGAAACTAATTTTTAAATTTTATTTCTTAATTACCCACATTTAGCCACGCATAGTGCCCATACAATTATTAAAATGCCTTAAAGTCCTGTTGGACGATAATGGTGGCATTTTAAGTGCTGGAGAAGTTAAAAGATTGGCAAGGTAAGTGTTCCTAGAAAAAAAAATGTGTAGGGAAAATAAATACAAAAACTACTTTTGTTTACAACTGTTGGTAAACATTTCTTTAATCTATTACAATAAACAGTGTTGCATTTTTAGATTATTCTAATTAATCGTTATATTTCTTTTTAATTTTTCCCTTTGCAGTTTAATGACAAAATATTCCAAAAAATTAGTTTCCAAATGCATTTATGTACAAATTTTAAAATGTACCAAAACAGAATTATTAGGTGAATTTATGGGTGCCGGTGGTTGGTCTTTAGTATATACTTGGTTAAATGATGCCATACGTGCTATGAATTGGCCTCTTGTACAGGAAATATTGGAATTACTACTATTGTGCCCAGTTGATGTTCATCGCTTGAAAATCAATTCTGCTCCTAAACTTGTTAAGGGTCTTTGCAAGGATGGCGGTAATGAAGGTAAGTTTTTAATAAGACCAATAAAATAATTTAAATTTGTAAAATCGTTGCAGGAATGTAAAAAAAAAAAAAAAAATAGCTCTTTTGCATTACTAGACAGAATTACAGATTTTTGTTAAAAAATTACCGAAGAACATTTGTTTCAAAATTTTCTTTATATTTTTTTTTTTTTTACAATATCTGTTAGATTTTTAAAAATTTTATTTGAATATCTGAAACAAAGCAATTAATAGGTATTAGGAATATTCAGTCAAATGATCTATATTAAACATTATTTTTTATCGGAAATGCAAATTAAGATTTATTAATATGTATTTTTTGCTTAATATTTCAGAATAATTTTGATTAAATGTGGTATATAAAAGAAAAATCTTTAGAAAATGAATGCGTTTTAAATATAATTTCGACGGATTTTTATTTTAAAATGCTAATCCTTTTCATTCGCTCTGCGAAGAATACTTTCAAAAGAAAAATTACTTTGTATTTTCTTCGGGTTATTTAAGAGTCGATGAATTAAAGAGGCCTTTCTTTAAATTTGGATTAACGTAAGAAACAATATTTAGGTATTACATATGAAAATAACACATGTATGCTTTAATTAGGAAATTTGGAGAAAAAAAATTAACTGCTTATGTTTCTGACCACATGTCATACATTTAGCTCATGAGTCTCAAGAAGTATTTTTATCGCATTTCTCAACAAAAACTCATGAAAGCAATCAAATGTAATTTTGCTGATAAATTATAAAATAAGAAATTGTCTCGTCTGAACGGCCTCTAACAAAATGTTCATATGATTTATTTTCGATAAGATTTTTGTTTTCATATATTAATGCGGGTTTTAAACCAAAATCACACTGTTCATTTATTTCAAAGGAAAAGGGGTTTTTATTGTTTTTGCAAAAATACACTACACTATATGATAATCATCTGTTATTTTTTTATATCTTCATAATTCTTTTCGTTTACCTGGTGTTTTTATTATACCTACTTAACTATATCTATATTTTATTATTTTTCACGAATTTTCAAGAAACTAAATATACGAATAAAATAAAAGTTGGTACATATTAAAAAATAACATTGTGGTTGTACACACTCAACAATTTTCTAAATGCCATTTGCTAAACCTCGAAAAAATGATTGAAATATTACTTAGTATCTATACACGATAAATATTTACAATGACTTCTGCCGGTAGAAATATTTACAAATTTTTCATATTAATTGAAGAAAAATGTATATTTAATAATTAAAAATCATTTATTTTTATTCAAACTTGATTAATTTATTAATAGATATAACAAGAAAAATAATTGAAACTCTATAAATTGTTTTATTTTTAGTAAAAAATATTAGAAATTTTGAATTTTAATCACTTAATAATTGATACAATTGAAAAGATAACGGGTAGTCTCCACTAGAGATGAGATAGATGATGTTAAAACATCATGTTAAAATTATATACTCAAATTTCAATGTTTTCAATATGGCGTACATGCATTCATGTTAATTTCTTGTTTTCTCATTGTTTTGTTGTTGTATTCTTCGCACATGCAATAATTTCTTTGTGTGTGTTGGTAAAAAACATTGTGATGTTTGCTGTTTAAACGTGGTTCTTTTAACATTTGCTTTAACAACCGTGTTTAAACATCGAAAAAATTAACATTAACATCAAGTTGAACGGTCTACATTTACCATTAACAAGATGTTAGTGTTAATATTAAATATTTTATGTTAGCTGAGGACCACGGGTAATGGGTATAGTTTTTATGTTTGATAAATCATTTTAAATAGAAAAATAATTTAAAATATATTTTGTAAGAGATTAAACAGAAAAATTCATTGAAAACAACTTTAGAGTGAGTAAGGTTCTCTAAATCTAATTTCAAATAATTAAGTAAATCGATATTGTTGAAAAAAATCGAAATCGACTTTCTTATTGTTATATAGTCGAATAAATTCGAAAATAGTAAGACAATTAATAAAAAATAGTCAATAGATTTGAAAAATGTCGATCATATGAAATCTATGTTGGAAAAAGTGGATGTCTAAAATCGACTATTTCAAATTTGAATAAGTAGAAAAATAGATTATTTAAAAATTATAAAAATTATTTGTTCCAACTAAAGAACTCTAATTTGAGGACAGTTTTTATTATTATGTTTCTTTTTTCAATAATTAATCCTATAATGTTCGGAGAAAAATGGAACAGCAATAAATTCATTTAAGAATTAAGGTCTAGATATTTATTTTATTTCAACTTGTAGACCCAATGATCAAAATACGAAAAGAAGTTAAAATATAGATTATTTTTTAATTTTTATATTTTATCAAAAGGAAAAACAAAATCATTTAATGGGTAAATGAACTCCAATCAAGTCTACATATAAAATTTTTGCGATTGAATTGGTTACAGAATTGCTGACAGTATACAAGTTGAGACACAGTGTCAAATCATTACTACTAAGGGATTGTGAAAGATCCCTTAAAAAATTAATGAACTGGATTAAAATTGGATGATGGTTTGTTTGATAATTAAATAGTGAATGAACTTGCTCCACATGTTATGAACGTTATATTTCGAGAATGTTCGAAAAAGAAAGAGAAAAAGAGAATCAGAGACTTGAACTACTTCGTAGTAGTAAATGAAGAAAGTTATTAAGAAATAATTCTCAATTCTCAATCAAGACTGAATGAATAAATGATTTTTTGAATTAGTTTTTGAGACACAAAGTTTGGTGGAATTAAACTTCAAGTGAAATAAGTTTAACTTTCAATTTTTGCTGTAAAACGCTATTGAAGAAAGTGTAATAAAACTATTATTCAAAACAACTAACAACTGGATTGAAAAATAAAAAAAGTAAATCCATTTGTTTTCAACTTGAATTCCAAGAAAAATTATTTTTCGTATTTAACTATTCTTTTAGAATGTATTCCCTTTTTCCAAAATGGTAATCGAATTTTACACAATTATGATTGGAAAATCTACTCACGTTTGGACCTATGTATGCTTCAATTTTAAAGGAAATGTTATTTATAAAAAAATTTTTATCGCAAGAAAAAATAAAAACTAACCTCAAATTAAAATTCAAAATTGGGGAATATTTTCATTTAAAATCTTAAAAGTAACTATTCATTTTAAAATAGTTTTAAGTAAAATAAAATATTTAAAAATATGGTTTCATTTTACAAAAATTAAGCTTCTAAATGTTAATTTTAAATAGTAAAAATGGGAAAATTTATTTTATAATTTTTGTATAATGATTATGTAATTGCTTTTGATAATCAAGCTTTCACCTGAAAATCTTCCACACTTTTTTCATATTATTTTATTTTTGTGTAAAAGTAATTTTCTCCAAATTACATTTACACACATCTTTACAAATGAGGCTATAGTAGTATACACCTTCACAACTAACAGCTGCTCTCATTTAATCTTATACTCAATATGTATGTATATAATAAAAAGTATGTATGTATGTTTTTTGCTAATACGTAGATTTAAAAAAAATCCACTGTAATAATTTCAATTCTACCTACTCAAATCTACAGCTACTAAACACATGTTGTAAAAAAAAACAAACAAAAAATATCTTTTTGGAAAAAACACTCCAACGTACTTATGAGCTAGTACCTACCTGAAAATCATTTACACAAATACAAATTATTTCTAACTAATATTATTAAGAATTTGTTTTAAAAGTGTGAGTGCAAATTTCATTTGTGTATCTTTACCTATCTATTTGTTGTTTTTTGTCTTTAAGTATGCGAGTATCTATGAATTCACATACAAATTCGTGTATATAGACTATTACTTTGTTAGTACGTGACCGATGTTCAAATGATCGAAGTGAATGTCTGTTTGTATTTATTTTTCACATTCGATAATGTGTTTTTGAAATGATTACACGCTCTTAACACAACGTTTGTGTTAAACACATTTATTAAAAAAGTGCTCTAAAATATTGTGAAAATTTTACAAAGTGTTTAATTTTGTAGTCTTTTTGATTATTTTAAAAGATTTTTAATATAATTTAATTTAAATGTAGTGATTTTTTTTAATAAAGAATACGACTTATTATTTTGGACAATTTAAATAACCTTAAAATATTTTGTTTTCTATTTTTATTTGTTTTTAAAATTTACATATCACGATATTATTTGAAATATAGTGTGTGGTAAGCATTATTACGATTTTTTCTATGACCTTGAATTTTATTTATTTTTTTACTATTTACAAAATGTTAAAAAAGGCCTTTTTATATTTAATAATGAAAACAAAATTTTTATATTTTGGCCTAAGATTTTATTAAAATTTCAAGATGATTCTTTTTCTTTTTAATAATCTTTTTGAGATTATGCTGTTTTGTATTATAGAATTTATTTTTATTTATTTATTAAAAGAACAAGTAAATATTTCTTTGTTCTTAATTTTTTAAATAACAAGTTATTGTTAATCTGATATGGGGTACGTTTTTTAAATTATACTTAAAAACACAGTATAAGGCTCGTAAATTGAATGTTCGTTTTTATTTTATAAATTCTTTTTTTCACAGAAAATACTGACAAATATATCTTCAGTTATATCTAGTCAATAGTTTGGTATACATAGTGCCCGTGTAGCATTTTGAATTTTGACATACTCTGTATTAACGGCAATAAAATTCATAACAGAAAGCATACAAAAAAATTCAATATAAAAAACATTACCTCTTTATGCATATCAAGCCATTTTATATTTTCGCATACTCAATATTAACGTAAATAAAATTCACAATAGAAAACAAAAAACATAATTTTTCAATACAAAAGACATCTATCTCTTTATGCCGATCAAGCTTCCCGGTGGCCGAATCTCATTTTCTCATATTCAATATTAAAGTCATAAAATTCATAGAGAGCATTCAAATAGAACAAAACACTTAATTTTTAATACAAAAACATTTCCCTCCTTGACCCGATCAATGATTTTTATTTTGTTGAGAATTTTATTTAGAATTTTTTACTTTTATTTTACTGGATTTTTATATTAAAATAAACAGTGTAAATTAAGCAAAATGTTCGATCAAGTCCCCCGAGAGCCGAGTCTCATTTTGTATTTTCGCATATTCTATATTAACGTCAATAAATATTCATCACAAAACCAAAAAAAAAAAAAAAAAAAGGAACGTAATTTTTTAATACAAAAAACGTTATCTATTTAAGCCGATCAATATAAAAAATATTCTCTTATAGCCGACCAATAATCTAAATTGAGTTTATTTTGTTGAAAATTTAATTTTGAATTCTTCACTAGATTTGAATATTAAAATAAATATTGTAAATTAAGTAAATTTAAGAAGATTATAGTGTTTTTAGGGCCTCATTTCGTAAAACTTAACATAAATTTGTTTCAAAATTTTATATTAAAAAAAAAATTCAAAAGAAAATTCACATTTATTTGATTTTTTTTTTTTAATACAAATTGTCGATTCGAATTTTCGTTTCATTTTACAAAATGCGTCCTTCCATTACTTCTACTATTACTTCTTCTCTATCACTTCTACGAAGGGACTCACAATGGTCTCCGAGTGGATACACAGGCACTCATCTGAGTACTGTGTAACCCTTCTCTACCTACCTACCTACCTACCTACCTACCTACCTACCTACCTACCTACCTACCTACCTACAAAATCAGTCTCTTAGTCAAACCAGATTTGATATCAAAATTCATAATATTAAATTTTATATAAAACAATTTAAACATTTCCATTTTTGTTATCTTTAACTTCAATATTCCAAAACAAAAATATATTTCCCTTTATACTCTTGCTATTTCATACAATTTAATAAAATATATCTACAATTTTTTTAAATTTCAGGTGTTCGCATATTGGCTAAACGTCTTGTAGAACAGTGGCTTAAAGTGGTAACAGAAAATCCTGAAGCAACTTTACCCTCGACAGCAACCACAACAAATATGACACCACAGGCCACCGCAATTAAAACGCCAACTGTAGCAGTTGTTGCACCAGAGGCAATTTCTGTTAATGTACAGCAACAACAACAACAGCAGGCAACAATAGTGAATTCAACAAATCAAATTGCAACTACTGCACAACAACAACAGCAGCAACAATCGCAACAGCAACAACAGCCACAAGAAGAGGAGCAAAAATTAAAATCCAATAAAAAAACAACTAAAATAGTACAAGATTTTGAAGAGGAAGAAGAAGAGGAACAGCAGGAAGATGAGGAAGAAGATGAAGAGGAAGAAGATACTAGTAGGGAAAATGAACCAGAAGATCAGGATCCATTAGGTGGTGTAGATCCTCAGCCAGCTGTAAGCAATTACACTTTAACACCGGCCCAAAAGAAAGCCAGTGAATCTGGTTTAGTGTATAAATTTATTATCAAAGATGGTCAATCGATTTTAGCTAAAGTACCACCAAAAACAACACAACCACCAGCTGCCACTGTTACTCCAGTGGAAGAAGAAGAGGAAGATGAGAATGAATCCAATGAAGTCATTGATGAAGAAGCAGATGAACCTGAAACAACTGAAGATACAGTGGATAATGCAGCTGCTCCTGTAGCAGAGGTTGATGACAATAGTTCTTCTTTGGATAAAACCGAAAAGGATAATGACAGTAGTACGGAGGATAAAATAAAAGCTGAAGAAATAAAAAAATCAGATGATAAAAAATCCTCAGTAGAAGATAAAGACAAATCCGGTAAGGATCGTAGAAGTTCTAAGGATAAAGAAAGACGTGGCAGTAGTAGTAGTAGTAGTATAGATAAGGAAAAGGATAAGGAACGAGAAGGTAAATCCTCCAAACCATCTTCATCGTCCTCTTCAGGTCATAGATCTTCTAGCCATAAATCGTCATCATCTTCGAAGAGTTCTTCGTCTTCATCTAGTAAATCAAAATCTTCATCGTCATCATCCTCTCATCGTAGTTCTAGTGATAAACATCGCAGTGATAAGGAGCGTTCTAGTTCCAGTAAAGATAAGGATAAGGACCGTAGCAGTAGTTCTAGCAGTAAACATAGATCCTCTTCCAAGTCAAGTTCCTCATCGTCTTCATCTAGTTCAAAGGATAAATATAGGGATAAGGAAAAGACTTCTTCTTCATCATCCTCATCATCTAAAAGTAAGGATAAACCAGAACAATCTCAATCAGATAAGGACAAAGCTACTTTAGATAAAGTTAGCTCATCATCATCTTCCTTGGATAAGTTGGGAAAAATACCTAAGAAAACAAAAGAATCAGGGGCAGCCGCTGAAGCTTCAGAATCCAATAAACCCACTTCCATAACCATTCCCTCAAAAAAAGCCTCCATGTCTATAGAAATTAGAAAAGATACCGAAAAAGCGAAAACTGTGAAAACCTATAAATCACAATTTCGTTCTCATGGTCTAACGGAAGAGGCTCCGCCACCACCCTCACGTAAGGGTCTTAAGAAACCCTCCTCTACCACACCACCCGGTACAGTATTGCCTTCTTCTCTGCCCTCTTCATTGAAAAGAACATCTCCTCCGCCTAGGGATTTGCCTTCGGAAAAGAAAGCCAAAATTGATATTAACAACGTAACGGTGGCCAATGAGAAACCTGGAGCTATTAAACTAATACCACCCAAGAAGAGTAAGTATTTTACCTTGAAAACAGTTACTAATTGCCGTTTTCCCTTTTCTTTGTCTATTTACAGAGAAAACAATTATGTTGTTGCGTTGGGCTTTTGCTTATGCATTTAAGTATTGTTTTTTTTTTTTTTTTTATTATTTACTATTATAATACCAATTTTATTTTTGGAAACTTTTAAACAAACGCCAAAAGTTTAGAAAGAAAGAAAAAAATATTACTACAACCCCGAAACTGCAACCACTACTACTGGTCTGCTAATGCGCCTCTGCAACTACAGCTCTAACTCTCTTTGTATCTCAATGTGTAAACAAAATGAAAAAAGAACGAAAGAAAGAAAAAACAAAACGTGCCGCAGTGATGACTCATTATGGTGATTGGACAATAATGGACAAAGAAATATGTACAAATATTCTAACACACAAATGCCGTTATCATTAGCCTCCATCTTGTTGTTGTGATAAATGGCTTATGAGAGACTTTGTGGATTTTGTTTATTGCTTTCTCTCGCTCAGTCATCGCAAATTGTTTTTGTTTTGATCTCTTCGTTGGTGCTTTGTTTTAAATTTTTTTCAAGAAGTTTAAACAAGTGGTGATGTAAATGTGTGGAAAAATCAACTAAAAAAAAAACAAAAAGCAAAAACATTACCAAAAACAAAAAATATGCAACAGTCATCATTAGCATACACATAGTAAATGTGTCTGCGCTAAGCAAAATTTATGTAGTGTGTAGTGTTGGAAAACGTTTTTATATTTATTATAGTGAAAAATGGTGGTGTATATTTTGTTTTTTTGTGGAAATTTTTTTAAATGGCGGACTTTTGTAATTTTTTGTTAAGATGAAAATTCAAACAGTTTATAATATGAGATTTTAGTTGTTAAAAATGTTATTTTATATTAATTGAGTAGCAGCCATATTTTTTTTTTCGTGAAATTTCCTTTTTTATAGGTAATTTAGAGGATATATTTCTAATGTTGCCAATTTCCATTTTATTTTTTACATATTGGACTTATTTTTTAAGTTCAAATAATTTCATAAAATTACTTGGCTGTGTTACCAAGTTAGAAATGTCCTAGCTTTCCATTAGCTGAAAATCAGAAGGGAAAATATTTATTGTCAAAGCTTTCAATTTTTACTTTGAAACTTGTTTTAATGTTCAGCAATTCTTCCATTTATTATATTCTTAATTTATGTTGAGAAGTATGGAAGAGACAAGTACTGGAATTTTTGGACAGCTTCATATTCCATGCTCTCCTACGAGATCAAAAATTCGAAAGAAAAATTGTCTTGTATAAGACCACGCTTTCTAAAGTGTTTAATTTTAATTGTTGTGCTTATTTTTTCTTTTTCCAATCTTTTGGACATTTATGAAATAATTTATTTTATTTTTGCAAATCTATTCGAAATAGAATTTGAAGCGGAATATTTTTCTAACTATTCGCTATATGGGAGAGTAACACCCTTTTTCGAAGGCAAATCCCTGAAATCTTTTTTCAATAAATAAAAAGAGCAAATTTGTTCGTATTTCTTATTCGGAACTAGAAAATAAATTCTCGGTTTTCATCCGAATTACATAGCACAATTTTACAATCTGATATGTGAGATTATTTAAAAAGATAGGAAATTATATATAAGACATAGCGTTTATTTTGAAAGTGGCTTAAGTCCAAATATCAAAATAATGAAGTTGTATATGAAAATTCCTAAATGTTTATGTAATAACTTTATTCTTTTTCTACTTTTTTCTTCTATATTAAAAGTTGCCAAGATTTCAGAAAGAATAAAGAAAAATACTTAAATTAGAATAAAACTAACAGGTAAAACTTGATACAATTTTTTTGATGATAGGACTTTGGCCACTTTTTTCGGTTTTATATCGTATTGTGTTCGTAATCGATCCTATGTCTTTCACATAGAATTGTAATGTAAAAGTACCCCAATTTATTCTTCGATGAGGAAAGAGATGTCATATATGGATATGTTTTTATTGTATCTTTGAAGTAATGAAAGTACGATGGGCTCAAGTTTGGCTTTGGAAATTAAAAGATAATCTTCAAATCTAAAGAGTATATCTGGATATCAATTGAAAACAGGTTTTAAGACCAAACCCGTAACAAATATAATATTCGACTTAATCCGGAAAATAACCGAAATTTTTTTTATTCATTAACGATGTTATTTAACACGATTTATTCGATGCTCGTGCAGGTTACCACTGAAAGTTAACTTTATGCTCATGTTGCGCTTTGGGAATTATATTAAAGGTATTCACCTTAGAAATTTGCAACTTTGCAAGACTCTTGCAAAGTAGAAAATTTACATCGATTTCTGTAAACACAACAACCACATAGAATAAATTTTGCACAACTTACTTTGCAAGGGTCTAGCAAAGTTGTAATTTCTGAAGTGAATACCTTTATTCTAACTAAAACCGATCTAACGCAAATAGATCGAATAGTATTTTCTAGAGACCAAATAAAATCAGGGTTTCAGCCCGAAACTAAATCCAAAAACTAAATTACAGCTGAAGTAATAGTAGCCTTCTTGATTCAGATATTACGCAATGTGAAGTAGTATAATATTAAACTATTATTTGCGAAGTAACAAAAAAAAAAAAAAAAAAACACATGCATCTTGATTTTTTGATGTTGATTTCCATCACATCACCTTAAGTATTAGCTGATGGCATTCAACGTTTTAAATTCAATTAATAAGCATTTTTGCTGCTATTCAAAAATTCAAGACAAAATTATTTTGCTTACAAGTTTACTTTTTCAAATATGATTCAAGTTTTAATTTAAATTCTAGTTAAAATACAGTCATTGATTTTTTTTTAAAGTGCAACTCAAAACATACGCAAAAATGCACAAAATACTAGTTATAAAAATGGCTAATACATTACTACGAAAAAAAATTTATTTGTTTAAGGAATTTGTTGTATTTGCAACATTTGATATGCATCGGCAGTGCAAAGTAATCATAGGCAGTGATGTATTTAAAAGTCAGCTAAGTAAAGGATATTTTACCAGTTAGACAAATTAAAATATTTGCCTAGTCTGACCAAACCTTTATCGGGTTAAGATTTTAAATAACTCGTGGCATAATAATGTTCAGGAATTAATATTTAATATAACTATAAACTTACATTCAAAGATAAAACTTAACCTCAATTCGATTCAAATAAACTTTATATAATGCTGCTAAGTTTTAGCAATAAAGCTACAAAATATACACCATGCGCGAGTGTTTTTAAATTTACACACATTACATAAGTATCTTAAATTATTTTAATAACAAAGTGTATATTAAGTGTGATAATTTAAATTAAGCCAATCGATCATACCACACCCCCGAAAAGAGATCAAAAAGCAATGAGTCAGTCGTCACTAAGCCTTAACAACTGAAGATAAGGGTAACACAATGATGATGTTAATGCTGAATACTGGGAGAATTAATTTTATATATTTTTTTTAAGCGAATTATTTTTTTGTTTTACAAAAAAAGTTTCAGAACAAAGTGGTAAATATTCTGTGATAAGTATACAATACTCTATTTTATTATCTTATTAATATTAATTAGTTTTAAAAACTATATAAAGAGAAACAAAAACTAAATAAAATGAATTTATCAACAATAAAAAAAAAAACAATATTGAGCTGGTTAGTCCTTGAAGTTTGGTAGCAATTTACAATGAAAACAAAGTGTATATTTTTATAAAATTGGTACATGTAGACAATATACACCATGAAAATAATGAGCATATGATGAATATTAAAAGGACATGCGCAGTTAAGTTATACTTAAATAATAAATTTGTTTTTTGCTATTTCAATGATTTAGGGGAACATTGTTAAGAGATCTGTTAGGAGAAATTATTGTTTCTAGATATTTTTGAAGAGAGGTTAAACAAATTGAATAATGCAACCGATTGTTGTGTTATATTAGCAGAAAAATTTCAATTACAAATGTTCCTAAGCTTAATAATTATGAGCTTTTTTATTTTCGATTAATTTTTCTCATCAAAAATTATAATATGGAAATAATTGTGAGAATTTTTTTTTTGGTCTTTAATGGAATACTGTGTTTTATTAAGTTTTAACATTTTGTTTAAACTTATTTTAGTCCAGTTCATGGCCTAAGTAAAGAGTTTATTTTGTAACTTGACTCGAAAGTTAAAATGAATTAAATTAATAATTCGAATGTATTTATTTTCGTAAATTGATCTCTAAAATAGTTTTATTCGAAACTTTCGATTAACAAATTCGAATTAATATTTCTATATAAGTCGAATATATTCTAGAATAATTTTTATATTTCAAACATTGCAAATTTGTTTATACAACTTTTTTCGAACAACAGAGTGATTTAAGAAAATTGTCTAAATATTTGTTGTTTTTAGTTACTTCAATTCTTGTTATCTTGTATTTCAATTTTCTTTTTTCTTCATTTATTAAAATCTTCGAATTTAAAATTTATGTTGTATTAAATATTCGAAAAAAAGATACATTAAAATTACTTTTAAATTTTTAAAAACTTTGTATGATAATATTTTCAGAATCCAGTTACGGTTACTGTCTTTCAGATTTAATAGTATCTATTTACAATTCCATTCATTTCAAAAAATTTGTAAACTATAATTGCAAGAGAAATATTAAGAGCTAAGAAAATTCTTTCTAAATATAAATTATATTTTTGCTAAAATTTCAAAATTTACGCACTTTTAAAGTATGAAGCTTATTTAAATTAAATATCAACGAAGATGTATTCGGTTCTACTGAGATTATTCAATTTACTTTTAGACAGATTCAGATTTTGTAATCGGCTGATATTTGTATACACAATATATAACTCAGGGCTGCAGTTATTTTCAAATGACACCTCATAAAAATTTCCAAATTTAGAACTGTCAATTGTTTGCGAAATAATATTCTTTATTTTAAAATTAATTGTATACGAAAATTAATTCATTACGAATAATAAAAAAAAAAATAATAAAAAATTTGTTAGAATTTTAAAACTCTTGTCTGTATCAACTCTAACTTTATTCCTAACTGATCGGATGTACTCTTTGGAATAAGCCGATTAATATGCATTATTTTAATCAAGGCTACAATTATTCTTTACAAATAAGAGCTCACAATAATTTCCAAATTATATGTTTTCAATTATTTGCTATATTAGCGAATCAAAATTGTTTTAAATTCAATTTTTAATACCAAACTCAAATTTACGATTAAATGCCATACATTTTGACACTGATCATGGTATTATATATATATTTTTTTAATTCAAAATAATTTTGACTAAATACTACGATTTCTTAAAGTGGATTTCTTAACAATTTTAATACGAATTTCTAATAAATATAACATTTCGATCATAAAAAAAATTTAACAAAATTATTCTTTAAGATCGTATTTAGCTTTCTTTAAGCACGAGCAGACTTTTAGTAAAGATAAATAATATAAATAATTTTCACTATTTTTTTTTTTTTTTTATTAATTTGCCATTTTATTGATCAAAAATAATATTTTTAAAATTAAAAATAATTTAAAAAAAATGCTGCGAAATGTTATTGTAAATATCTCGAGAATTTTTAGTACTGATTTTAAATAATTAAAAATTCCATTTTTATGGAAAGAAAATAAAAATCATAATTAGTTTTTCCAAGTGGAACTGAATTTTAGTATCAATTTCCAATATAGATATATTTCCATTTCGATCAAAAGAAAAATAAAATAACCTCATTTTTCGAATTCAAAAAATCGTATTTAACTTGTTAAATGGGGCCTGACTTTTAGAGAAGTTAAATTAAAGAAAAAAATTCATAGTTTTATTTTAGAGACAGTTCCTCTACACAAATTTTGCATACATTTTCCGATCAAGCAATTTTCATGTATCTGATCGTGATATATCATTTGAAATAATGCTACGGTTTCTTTTTTTAAATATCTTTCAGAATTGATTTTTCAATATTACAAAATTTAATTTTGATCGAAAAAAATTTAAATCACGATCAGTTTTCTAAATGGGATAGTTTTTTCAAAACTTTAATTTTTAGCAAGTAATTGTTAAATAATTTAAAAAATTATTACTTTTATTTTGATCATGAAACATTAATTTTTCCCGATCAAGGTTTTTTATTTGAAATCAAATGATATTTAATTTTGTAAATATCAAGAAACTAAAAAAATAACAAGAAAGTCAGAATTGCTGCAAGAAAAATTGCTCTGTGTGAACCCCGACTAATACACTTCAACAACAATTGATCATGAGACTTTGTTATTTGTATTTTTAATTTTTCTTCACTGCTACTTAAAAAAAATAAAAAATCTTAAGAGGTTTTAATAAATTTAATTAGAATGATAACATTTCAAAATCAAAAGCGGAATTGCATCAAAAAATTCAGAATGATTTTAAAATTTATTTAGTTTTTTCTTGGATCCATAATGGAACGAATAGGATGTTTGTTTTTTAATTTAATTTAATTTTTTGTTTTCCTACAAACTGTTCTCCTAAATCATTTATAAAAGGTTATATTATTTTCAATAAATTAGGGAATGTTTAAAAATTTTAAAGTTTTCATGTAATATTTGCTACCAAGCTCAAAGGATTATACCAATTGTATTTATTTTAAATCTATAAATATTAAGAGAATATATAGAGGAAATATCTGCGAAAAAAAAAAAAAAAATATTTAAAAATGTATTCTACGGATCTCACTGACAATTTTGTTGTGATAGCCGGAGAATGAGTATAATGAGGATTGATATAATGAGTTCATAAGTTAACAGATTGCTGTAGAACAATCTGAAATATTTCTACAGATTTATAAAAATCCGTAAATTCTCTTAATTTTGCTAGTGATCGTATTTAGATTTATGCAATATTAAATTTTCTAATTAAAGGTCTCCATTCTTTAAAATGTTGGATTTCTAGCTTAAAATACTACAAAACTAGAAAATTAAAAATATAAATTGATTTGTATATATGTAGCATAAACTTCACAAGACTTTATTTGATCTTTAAACAAACAGAAACTGAATATGCCTGATTATAATACAATCAAATTTCCATTACATATGATTTATTGCGAAGAGATATTTTTAATTTAATTGTGAATATGCTTTCAAATATATAAAAGGCTTTCTGGAGCCACTATCATGCATTTAAAAGGAATCAGTCTTGGGGGTTCATTTTGTAATTCGATTCGAAATTTTTTCGATTTTGTATGAATAATAAAAGAGGTTCTTTTGAACCGTAATACGCAAACTCTGCCAGTTCTTTAGATATTCCAATATATAAATCAAAGCAATTGAATTGATTATTAAATCTCAAGGGTGTCTATTATAGCAGATATTCATTGAAAGGCTTTCTCTTAAATGTAATATAGAATTAATAGCAAATTCTGGTGTCCAGGGCGAATAACATAAATTAGAAGTTAAAACGATTCACAAGAAACTTTCTCTATAAAAACAAAAGGGAAAAGTTCGTATTTTTGTTTATATAAGTTTTCAAAAACATTTCGAATCTTAAAGAAAATCATTGGAACTTGTTAAAAAAAAACACAATGAATTTATAAATATTTTTCTCTGTAATAAATATCTATTAGAATTGCTTGGTTTTTTCCAAACAAACTAATTAATATAATATAGGTTTTAGTCAGAATTAGTCACAAATTGTCAGAAAAATAACAAAGAATATACAAATTTAGACTAAAACCTGCAAAATTTGAAAAATACTGAAACGGAGCTATCTATTGATTTTGAAAACGTATACTAAATTCACACTAAAATATTCATTTCGAAAGTAAAAAATTTCGAAAATATTTTTCTAAATATATAAAAGTAGAATTCGATTTTAGAACTGAAATATTACAACTTAAATTTTTACGAAAATTATATTTTTGATTTGTATAATCTTAATACTATAACCTCAAAATAATCATATTATTTTTTTTTCAGTAAATCTTAAGCAAAAGCCTATCTACAACAACATGCCGTTTTCTCACCCACTTTTCCCCTATTTTATGTAACAAAACATTTTTTAAATTATATTAATTGTAACCTTTTTTTTTAATTTTTAGTACAAACTTTGGTTGAAACAAATCTCTTCTCCGATGCGTTATCAGCAGCTACCGGTCCTAAAAAGGTTACCAAACGTAAACGTCCCAATACTCCATTGGTTAATGGTAAAGAGGCCAGTGGTCCTACTTCTCCTACCAGTCCGGATGCTCCCAAAGTAGTACCTTTGAAATTCTATCAAGATACCTTGGATGAATCGAAAACAGAAGATTCCAAATCCGATAAGGAAAATGAAGAATCAAATGCCACAACAAAAACATCAGAAAATGAAAATACTACAGCCGATGATAAAGATATGGACGACGATGATGATATTCCCCTGAAAAAGGTTAAAGAAGATATTGAGCAGAAGGTGGCTCAGGAAAAGAAAGAAAATAGTAATGCTGAAGCAAATAACTTAGACATAACAAAAGATGATGAAGAGGAGAAAACATTAGCAGAAAGTGGATCTTCGCCTAGTCGCCAACAGGGATCTCCTAAAGATGAAGATAATGATGTCGAAATGGTGACAGAGAAAAAACCAGGTCCTGGCTGTGGTCCCAATGGACCACCTGGAGTTTTAATGTTACATCGCCGCAAAGGGCCTAAAAAGAAGTTGACCTGGCGTCCTCAAGAAACTCTAGAACAAATACGTTACTTTGAATTGGATGAAAATGAACGTTGCAATGTTACCAAGACCTCGTTTATGGACATGAAGAATATGGAACGTTTTAGTGAACGTGATGCTATTGTTATGGCTCGTCGAGGTTTCAATCAAGAAGACAATATGGAACCTCAGACACATTGGAAACCTTTGATTGAAGTAGATGATGTGCCACCTCATCCAGAAGGCAATCAATCGAAACAGAGAAAGATACAAGCAGAACGTGAATTGACAACCTTGAGGGCCTTGTATTTTACACATGCCTTAATACCCGACTCACCTGCTGAAGCAGAATTTGAACCAGCATTTAATCATGATGTGCCACTTATTCCCTTAGAAGACTTGACTGGCAATCCAGATGCCGTTAATGATTTTACCAGTATGCCTTGGCCAGAGCCACGTGGTTCCCCCAAACAGGGTGATAATGCCATGTCGGGAACTGGTGGTTTGGGAAGTCCAGTGAATATGTTTGGTAATGCACCCGCCCAAATGGAAAATGTTCCCCCCATTAACAATAAACAAGGTGGTGGCAATCCCTTTAATCCTTTTGTTAATCCATTTGTTGGCAATCAGGGACCAAATGGCCCCAATGGATCATCAATGCAAAATAGTCCCCAAAATCAATGGCAAGGTCCGGGCAATGTAATGGGTGGTCCTATGGGTGGTAATGGCCCTATGATGGGTAATCCTTTCAATGGCAGCCATGGTAGTCCTATTATGGATATGGGCGGACCTGGACCCATGGGTCCTGGTCCCATGATGAATAATGGTCCTCCCCAAAACTTTATGAATCAATTTTCCCCTAATTTCGTGGGACCTAACAACAATCCTTTTATGGGTGGTCCTCCCGGTTTCAATAATGGACCCAATAATTTTGGACCTATGGGTCCCAATGGTCCCATGATGAATGGTATGGGTCCTGGACCCATGGGTAACAACTGCCCACCTCAAATGATGAATGGCGTCGGCCATAACAATAGAAACAACAATCGTGGCAACAATGGTGGTAATTGGCGCAGTGGTGGTTCAAATTTCCAAGATAAAAATGGAGGCGGTGGTGGTAATTGGAGACCAGCTGGTTCTGGTCCTAATAATCGTGGAGGCGGTGGAGGTAATAACAATAATGGCGTTTGCAAAGCATTTATGCGTGGTCACTGTCGTTTAGGCAATTCCTGCAAATACATACATCCGAATAAAAGTAAACGGATATAGGAATTGGCTGATGATACCACTCTCCTTTTAAAGGAGGAGGCATCAACAAACTCTACAATCCTACCTTCAACAAAAAACGACTGTGATACGAAATAAAGACTTAATTAACTATTAGGATAAATATAATTTTTCCAATAAAATAAAAAACATTAAGTTTTAAACCTGATGAATAGTAACAAAACAAACTAAGACTGTTAATGCTAATAACGCCAAAAAACCCCTACTCCTGCCTCTGTCTTCTATATATGCTTCCTTAAGCATTTATGTAAACTAATTCCACAAGCTGCTCAAAGAATACAAACGGCTGGCCGCCTTTTAGGAAAACAAACAAAAATTAATCGTTTAAGTATAAAAAACAAAACTATTAACGTAAAAAGAATTTTTAAAATTTGCTAATTAAAATGATAACATCATCAATATAAATTTAAAATAATGACAAATTATTATGTAAATATTAATTAACAAATTATGTTTTGTAATCATGTTATAAAAACGTACCATTTTGCATTTTTTAATTTGAAATATCGTTATTTTTTATAACTTATCATTTATTTGCATAAAATTTATGCCTTCGTTCGTTTAGCATTCATTCATTTAGTCTACATTCTTTCAATTTTAAACACTTAATCAATATGTTTATATTAATATTTAATTATAATTATTCATTTATATGTTTATTAAAAAAAAATACAAAGAAATATATAAATAAGCTAAATAACAATTATATAAACTATAGTTTAAAATAAATCAAAGAATAATATTACACTTAAAAATAAATTAGAAATAAATTTTTGTTAGTAGTGAATAGTTTATATATTGTAATATTATGTTTAAGTTATTGATTTATACCTTTTTTACATAAAAATAATTAGAAAATAATTGATAGTTTTTTTGTTTTGGAAAAGAAACAATTATTAATGTTTTATTAATAACAAGAAAATATATAAATAAAAAAGAAATGTTGAATTATATATAAAATTTTTGTGTTTTTGTTTATATTTTTTAATTCAATTTGAGAATATTCTTTTAGGTATATATTTCAAACGCAAATATATCGAGTAAGTTATAAATGGCACAGATACTATTTATTTTTAGGACATTATTTTTTAGACAATCAGGTCGGTTCTGGAATCACGGTAATTTCAAATCACGAACGATTTTGAAATCACGCAAGTGATTTTCACCTGTTCTGGAAATAACGTGATTTAAAATTTTTCGAAGCGATTTTAATTTTAAGAAATCATGTTTACAATTAAATAAAATATTTAACCTTTTGAAATATAAAATATTTAGCCTTTTATTAAAATGCCAGAAGCAACGTTATTGGCAATAATTACTATAAAAAGGAAATAAATAATGAGCGAATTAAAAAACCTTATTTGCGGAATCTATCAAATCCTATGGAAACAGAAGAAAAGTTGTAGGTAAACAACTGGCAGGCAAAGAAAAACTGAAATCACGAAATCTTTCCAAAGTAAAGAAAAATTTAAACGCAGAATATTAAATTTTTTTTTGAAAGTCTTCGGTGGAATATACTAAATACCAGACTATAGAAGACTGAATTCCAGCCAATAGAGTTGACTATAGAGTGAACTATACATAGCCCAGACTATAGAATTGGCTATAGTCCAGACTATAAAAGAAACTATAGTCTTGACTATAAAAGATACTATAATCCTGACTATAGTCCAGACTAAAGAGAAGAGACAATAATCCAGACTACAGAGATACTATAATTGCTGTCATAGAATACAATTAGATTTTAAAACGACAAAAAAAAAATAATATAATACTATGGTGTCATGAATTCCAATATTATCGGTGTCATAAATTTGGCAGCTAACAGCTGTCAATTTTAATTACATGCACCTCAGAAATTGCAACTTTACTGTATCGAGTTGCAGTTTTTCAAAGCTTACATTTGAGGAGTCGCAGATCCAAACGTCCTTTTTTATTATTTGAATTTGCTGGGAAATTGAGAAATAATTTTTTCGTTCCCTTACAAAGCAGTTTGAATCTGGAAATGGTAAAATGCATCGAATGACATCAATTCACCACAACAAATCTTAAGGATGTGTGAGATCAAAGGACTTTTAAATGTAAAAAGTACGTTTTGTTAAAAATGGAAAAATTTATATTTTAAAGGAAATATTTTTGATGAATTTATTAAAGGA
Organism: Protophormia terraenovae; assembly: GCA_951394005.1. Lineage (NCBI taxonomy): Eukaryota > Metazoa > Arthropoda > Insecta > Diptera > Calliphoridae > Protophormia > Protophormia terraenovae. Next base: position 134,418,977 of record OX596074.1, read on the forward strand.
TCCTAAAATACTGTTCGCAAAAATTGCGAACCCAAATAACTAACAAAAATTTTGTTCTTAAGAACAATAATCTCTTAAAATTAAAAAAAAATAATAATAATAATAATTAAAAAAAGTGCGATTTTTTGTGCAAAAAGTAGTTTTAGCAGAAAAAAAGTAAAAAAATTATCCTATCAAATTTTTTTGTGCCATTGAATACAAAAATAACAAAAAAGCAATTTCTGAAAAAATGCAAAAAAGTACGTTTTATTCTGCGATTCCTCATTTTTCATATTCAATCGATTTTGATAACCTAATTTTTACAAGATTTTGATAAAGTTGAACATATAACTCGACAAAAAAATTATTGCTTAACAATTTTTATAAAAAAAATAATAAAAAGAAAATTTTCGATATTTTTTTTATAAAATTTGTTCAATAATTTTTTTTGTTGATAAATTTTAATTTTATTTTTGAATTTTTCGATAAATTTTCTTTTTATTGAGAAAATTTTAATTTCAAATTCAATAAAATTTTAAATAAAGTTTCCTTTTATAGAAAATATACATTTTCTTTTTATTCGAAATATTACATAAATTTTCTTTTTCCTCGAAATTGTCGATAAATTCTTAGAACATTTTTTTTTCGAAATTTTTTTAATTGAAAATTTAAGGATTTTTTTTTTTTTACAGAAATAGAAAATTTTCAATAAATTTACTTTTACAGACAATTTTCAAACTTTTTTTGTCTCTAAAATTTTCCTTAAATTTTCTTTTTACAGAAAAATTTTGTTAAATTTTCTTTATAAAAAAATATTGTCGTCAAAATTGGTTTTTATGGAAAATTTTCGTTAAATTTTCTTTTCATAAAAAATTTTCGATTAATTTGTTTTTTATAAAACATTTTCGTTGGCTTTAAAAAAAATCGTTAAATTGGGCTTTAAAAAAATTCGTTAATTTTCTATTTACATATAAAATTTTCGTTATTTATTTTTTATGGAAAATTTTCGTTAAATTTAATTTTAAACAATTTTCGTTAAATTTTCTTTTTATGGAATATTTTCGTCAAATTTTATTTTTATAGAAAATTTTCGTTAAATTTTGTTTTTATAGAAAATTTTCGTTAAATTTTATGTTTATAGAAAATTTTCGTTAAATTTTATGTTTTTAGAAAATTTTCGTTAAATTATTTTTACAGAAAAATCTCGTTATATTTTCTTTTTACAGAAAATTGTCGTTAAATTTTCTTTTTATAGAAAATGTTCTGTAAATTTTATTTTTATAGAATTTTTGTATAATATTTTTTTATTTCGTTAAACAATTTCTTCAAACAGTTTTGTGTTGTGGTAATAATTTCGAATTAAATTCAACATTCTAGGTCACTATAGACAAAATATGTTCATTATGTGTAAGTAATACCAAAGAATATACAATATGAATATTCTTTGGTAATACTTAAATACAATAGTAATAAAAGTACCCACATATTTTAAAAATCAATACACAAAATATTGTTGCTTTTTTTGTATGTAAAAGAATGTGACGACAACGAAATAATCAAGGGTTTGTTAAACTTAAACTAAAAACCTAAATGAGACAAAAAATAAAATTATTTCTAAGGTTTCACTAAAAAAAAAAAATGAAATAAAAAAAAATAACAGGTATTAAAATCATTAGAAAAATCATTAGTATAGAAAATTTCATCAGTTACATATAACGCATATAAACGTTTTAAAATATCGACATGAATCTTTTAAAAATAATAATTTTATTGGTCCAACTTTATACCTGTGTTTCGGGTTTAAGTTTTACGGTCACCTCTAGAATCTATATGGACGTTAAGCATCAAAAAAAACCTTTGGGTCGTTTAGTATTCGGTTTATTTGGTAATATAGCTCCGAAAGCTGTCACTAACTTTCGTCATATCTGTTTGAGGGGTATAAATGGCACCACCTATGTTGGTTCACAATTTCATCGAGTCATCAGTCGTTTTCTTATACAAGGCGGTGATATTGTTAATAATGATGGTACTGGGTCGATAAGTATTTATGGTGATTTCTTTGAAGATGAAGCCTTGGATGTGGAGCATATTAGACCGGGTTATTTGGGTATGGCTAATAGGGGACCCAACACAAATGGTTGTCAATTTTATGTGACAACCGTAGCGGCGCAGTGGTTAAATGGTAAACATACTATTTTTGGTAAAGTTATAGAGGGCATGAATACTGTGTACGCTATAGAGGATGTAAGTTTAAAATTTTTTGGGAAATATGTGTATTTTTGAAACCAGTGTTTTTTTATTTTGTTTATTAACGTTTAAAAGGTTAAAACGGATACCGATGATCATCCTATAGATCCGGTGGTTATTGTAAATTGTGGAGAAATACCTACAGAACCGTATGTTTTTTATCCGGATGATTTTAGGTAAGTTTCTTTGAAGAAAGAAGATATAATGTTATATTTGGCTGGTACGGAAACTTTGGTAAAAACCGAATTATTTTAAAGTGTAAATTCAGGACAAACAAGTTATAAGCGTTAAGGTGTAATTAGATTTTTGTTTTTTCGAAATATTTCAACAACTTATTTCGTGTTAGCCAAAATGTGTTTTAACTGATATTTCATTTAGTGAGTTTATTTTTTCAATAAAAAAAATTTTCGATTTTTTATTTTTTTTGTAAAAAACGAAAAAGAATTTAAAATCTTTTTTTTAATATTTATTGGGTCTTAGTAAAAAAATTTAATATAACACTTAAAGCAGAGTAAAAAACTAAAATAGAGTTTAATAAAAATAAGTGGACCTATCCCAATCAAATAGAAACCGAAAACACAACAAAGGCCTTATGGAGGATAATACAGAAATAATTAAATATTTTATTAAAAACGAATAAAAAATTTAAAAGTGGAATATGGTCCATTAAACTATTTAACAAATTTAAAAATTATTCCAATTACTTTTTTAATTGTAACAATTACACTGGTCGAAAAAAAAAATATTTTTGTGCTCCTTCAAAAAAATATGTGGACTAGATGGAATTCCACTTGCTAAATTCGAATCTGCTTCCAATTTTTTCCCATCGGGTCGAGATTTTTTTTATGGGCGTGTCTAATATTGCGTCCTAAATAAACCGATTATTCGAGTATATTTCACTATAACTCGAGAATAGTATGCATGATTTATATAAATAATACACCAAAATATGTGGAATAAAGTTGGCTTTAAGTCGCTCTACTAACAAATTTTTATCCATTGAATAGTTTTAAAGATATTTCAAAATAAATGGCCGAAAAAAATTGTTAATGCTAAATCCAAGATTTATTTTTTTTTACTAAAACTTCTTTTTAAAAGTGAAAACGTCAAAAATGTTTGAGTTTATCATCTTTATCTCAAAGCTGGAAAAACAACGAGTAAATAAATGCACGTATCATAAAAATTTAAGCACAAATATTGATTGCATTCACAGTTGTTAGGATACCCATGCATACCTACAGTTAAATGGATATACACTAGTGGGAAAAAAAAAATTTGTTTTCGTATTAAGTAAAAAAAGTTAGGTGGATTAGATGGAATTTAACTTGCTAAATAAGAATCAGCTTTTACTTTTTTTCCATCACGTATTGAATTTTTTTTATGGGCATGACTACTATGACCCCTCCTTTAGGCAGTCACACTTGTAAAACTAGAGAACGGTTTACCCTATTAAGATATAATAAACTCCAATATATAGCGACTTAAATTGTCTTTGAGCTAAATTTACATAATTTTTTATTCAGCCTATATTTTCGCAGTTATTCGGTAATTAGTAGCGAAAAAAATATATTTTTTTTTAAATAGTAAAAATTTTGGTCTATAACTTTGAAATTTTTTAGCGAATAAAAAATATTGTTGACACACCTTGAAAATAATTTTTGTGTGCATCTTTTGGTGTATCATTTATCAAAATCGTGTAAATAGTTCTTGAGTTATAGTCTAAATTTGACAAACCATTCTCGAATTTTATAGTGTGACCGCTGAATAAGGTAATGATATAAGTCATGCCCATATGATACCCTACACCATTTCGATCCACATAATTTTGTTTTTATTTATATACAACTTACTTGTGTTAAATATTAACATAATACTAAAATTTGTATGGGACTTTAAAGTGATTTTCGGGAGAGGGGTTTATATGTGGGTCAGTTATGGACCGATCTTCATGAAATTCGGCAAACGAATTTGTGCTTATATAAAACTTATCCTATTTTTAAGGCATCTATAAGTGTTAAAACTCTATTCCGGGAGGACATTTGTATGGTGGCTAGGTGAAATAATGGGCTGATCAGGACCAATTTCAATAGCGTTCGTTGCTAGATGAAAATGAACATATGTGCCAAATTTCATTAAATTATCTTCAAAATTGCGATCTGTACTTTGTGCACAAGGTTTACAGCCAGCCAGACGGACGGACGGACGTCGTTAAATCAACTCAGAAAGTGATTCTGAGTCGATTTAAGGTGGGTGTTGGGATATTTTTTCTGTGCGTTACAAACATCAGCACAAACGCATAATACCCCAACCACCTTTGGTGGTGTAGGGTATAAAAATCAGTACATGATAGAAGTTAATGCAGATTCTTGTTTAACTCGTCAAAATTCACCTAGTCCACCTATTTTTGTTTCAAGAAAAAAAATATATGTATATATATATATTATTTTTGCCCACCACTGTATTTCTAATCAATTGTATGTTACATGGGTATTTTTATTTAACTGAATAAAATCAAGATTTGTGCATCAATTTTGAAGATATTATTTTATTCGTAGCATTACCACTTTAAGAAAATGTTGATAAACTAACATTTTTGATGTTTTCATTTATTAAAAGAAATTTTAGTAACAAAAAAATCTAAAATTTAGCATGAAAATGATTTTTCAATGGTACACGCCGTTCTTGAGTTATGAGGAAATATACTACAGTAATGGCCTTACTATGGGCGAAATATTAGACACGCCCATAAAAAACAATACAGACCTGATGGAAAAAAAAAAACTGAAAACAGATTCGTATTTAGCACATCAAAATACATCAAGTTCAACTATTCGTCTTTGGTGAAGGATTTTTTTTGTCGACCAGTGTTATTTAAGTGATCAAAATTCGAATTTTCTTACATTTTTTTACTAAAAAAAAACATCTTGTCTTTTAATTATTTTTCTTAAAAATTAATCAAATATAAATACAAATAAGTGATAAAAAATTATTTTCCAAAAATTCAATTATTATATGAATCAGAATTTTAAAATGATTACAAATATTTTAATAATTAAATAAAATACTAAAAATCTAAGTTTTTAATTAAATTCAAATTTTTCAAAGAAAAATCTAAAATCCAATTATTTTAACTACAAATAATATGTATTCAAATATTTTATGAATTGAAATTCAACTTATTAAAAAATGTATATTAAATTATTAACATTATGACTTATTTTTATTTATATTTGATTAATTTATTAATTGATGCAACAAGAAAAATAATTTAAAGCCGATAGCAATAAAAATTGCTATATCTGAGACACCAGTTTATTTTTTTATTTTTTACTGGTTAACGTCATTTAAAACTGAAATAATTTAATTCACTGGACCCTAGGCGAAATATTAAAATTGATAACATTATTCCATTCTGATCTCAAAACAGCCGCTAATATAACTACATTAAAGAAATATTTATTACAATTTATTGCCATATATTAAATTTGTATTTTATTTTTCTAAAACATTTCCTCTTTCTGTTTTTAGTGTTATGGGTTGGATAAAGGCAGCCGGCTTACCATTCTGTAGTTCATTTATTGTCATAATGATTTTCCACTATTTCTTCCGACAATTAAATAGGTATTGTTAAATTATTAATATATTAAACAATTTAATTTTATTAAAAAAAATATTGAAAATAAAATAATTTTAGAAAATAAAAAGTAAAATAATGTTTTTTTTTTTTTCAAAGGTAAAAATAAAAGTTTTTTGTTTTTCAGTTTTATTATCATTTATCATTGCGATTTCTATCAATAATTACAGCTCGTAGCATTACAGGTACAGTGGGTCCCATATGTAACTGTTGAATAAAAAATACATTAAAGTTCTCATGATAATTATGAAAAACCTTTTAAATTAAAATATTTGAGAAGTGATCTGTAGTTACACTAGGCAAATATGAAATAAAAAAAATGAGAGACCTTTAAATTTGGAACTTACATCAATATAAAGATAGTCCTCAACAATTTGCTTATGTTCATAATTGGACTTCAGAGGGCGAAATAGTATATTAACTTTGACAATGGTTTCCGAAAAGTTATCTTTACTATTTGCAAATAATTTACAATGTGTAAAATGATATTTTTGGTTCTTATACACGGATTTATTTAAACTATTATAATTATTTCGTAGGCATTTAGTTTCTTTGAACTTTATATTACGTTGATGTTGCTGTAAAGAATTTATATCATAGGAATGGGCATGTTTTAGTTTGGGACTATTTTCTAAATCCAAAAGACGTTCATTGATATTTCGGTAGGGCTGTTTATTACATATAGTGGATTTTTCTCCCGTACGATAATAAAGAAAATTATTATTATCCTTGCTATAAAATATATATTTTTATTTATATAAGTTATATGTAGTAAAATTAAAATTTGTTTTAAAATGTGAATAAAGTTTTACTTACATTTTGAACATTTCAAAATCAACCATTAGACCTGGAATTTTAATTTCAGTTCTAGCCGCTGCTATAAGTCTACCAGGACCTATGAATTCCATTTTAAAAGAAAATTTACTATATTGATTAAAATAAACTTTGCCCATATCTAAAATATGAATTCCCATTTGAAACGGTAAAGATTCTATGAGAAAGTGCTTTAAAATTAGCGGCTTTGTTTCATCATAACTTTTTTGCTGCAACAAATAGTTTTGATAGAGTTGATTTAATAAAGAACAAGTTTCTGTGCTAAAACGTAATTGTTGTAAAAATTTTTCTGTTTGTATTTGTTGTTCCAAAACTGTAGAATTTGGCAAATCTTCATTATTATTTATTAACACATAAGTTTGCATAAGTTTAAAAAAATTGAAATCTTCTTTGATTTCCATAGCAGAATCGTACTCCGAATCAGTTGTTAATAAAGTTAAATCTGTTATAAAACTTTTAACTTCTTTTAAAGCGTTTTCCTCTTCCTCCTTATCATAAGGAACATTTTCATCTTTTTCGGTAATTGCTTTAAATATTTCAAAATAATATATTTTTTGCAATAAACGATATTCTTCGATAATTTCATAAAGTTCTTGTTGCATAAGTGGTAATAAAGGTTTAGATATGATTAACATGGGCATAACACCCTGTCCTCTTAATTTTAATCTTAATTCTTCACTTTCATTTATACTGATCGCTATTTCACGTTGAAATACTTCGTTAAATCCCATAAGACCTTCACAGTGTATGTAAGTATTTTCATAGGGCATTAAATGAGGAATTTTATTTTCCAATATGTGTAAATAGCCTGTAGCAAGTTTTGAAAGTTTTTCTTGAATTTTTGGCACTTGTTTAACTTTTAAAGAAATTTGATAATTGGTGGTATTTTGAGCAAGTGTTTTACATCGATATCTTTCATACCAAGGCTAAAAATATATTTAATTAGTTTAACACATACATATACATTATTTATTTAATAATAACATACAGTTAGGGACAAAACTATTTGTACACCTCATATATTTCGTATACCTTCACGCACATTTTCAACAGATCCGCTGTTTTTATACTTGCTTACAATGTATTGTACTGTGGAATGTTGCAAATTTACTAAATTACTTATATTCCGGAGAGATTTTCCTTTTTTATGTTCATCATAGCTGTTCATTGTGAATATTTTCAATCAAAATATTTGTTAAAAATAAATTATTTTAATATTTTATTTATATTTTTAGAAATAAATTTCTTTAAAATTATTTTATACTCTTTGTAATATGATTTTTAGTTACTTGAAATTAATTTGAATAAAAATTATTTAAATATTATTCCATTTGTTAACAAGTTAGATAAAATAATATTTCCACAAAAGTATTCGAATATGAATTTATAAAATATAAATCAAGTTCTTAAGTCTTTAACTAATTTTAAAATATATTTTATTTCTTTAGTTTGAATACAATTGTTCTTTATTTTATTTTCCATTTTAAAAATAAAATAATATCTGTTTTAAAATATTCAATTTTTTTTATTCATAGAAAACTTTTGAATATTTTTATTCAACATGAATTTGTTTGAATAGTTTTAAATTTACTTTGAAAAAGAAAAATAAGTAAAATATTTTTCTTTATACTTGAATATTTGAAAAAATTTTATAATTTTTTGTTATTCAAGCCTTTTGAGGCTGAATATTTTTATTTTTTGGAGTTTTTTGTTGAATAAAATAATAAAAATATTTATTTTAAATGTTTCTATTTGAATATAAAGTTTTTGAATAAAAATCAGAAAAATTTGTTGAACTTTTTTTATTTAAATAAAATACATATGAATATTATTAAACTTTAAAATAGTCAAATAAAAAACTTTTGATTATCTTCTTATAAAAATATATTTGTTTTTCTTTTGGTTAAATAAAATATTTTAATTTTTAATTTATTATGTTCAATCAGATACAAATTTATAATAAATTCAATTGTTTTAGTATAAATAGAATCCTTAATATTTTTATTCAAAAGATAATAGATTGATTAACAAGTATTTTTTAATTAGAAATAAGAAATAGAAATGAAATAAAAAGTATTTTTATTTTTTATTTCATTCATAAGTTACAGCTATGATGTTCATCAATAATTAAATTTTTAATATCCAAACTCAACTCTTTTCGCTTTCCCATTTTTGATGTGCTTATTATTCAAAACGTTAAAACCAACTTCTTATTTTGTAAAATAAAACTCGATTAACGAAGAAAATATAACGGTATTTAAAAAAATCATCATACAAGAGTCCAACGTACAAATAATTGTACAAAGTACTGATGTACAAATACTTTTGTCCCAAAGATTTTTACTTAAATTGTACTTTTTTTTAACAATGTGTTATATATTAATTTATTTTTTATCAAATAATTCAATAAAAATGGACCTGAATTAAAACTACATATAATAATTTTTTATTCTTTATAAATTATTGAAGATATACGAAATGCATGGGTGTACAAATAGTTTTGTCCCTAACTGTATATAACATTTTATCAATTCTTTTATAAGAATTCATATTTAATTTTATAAACAAAAATTTAGAAGAAATCAAATTTTTGTGCGGCTATTTTAAGAACATTAGAACAGGTTAAAATTAATTGACAGTTTATAAAAAAAATGTTTAATGCTTCTTAGCACTTTATTACAGTATTTATTATATTAATAGTTTTGTTTTCTTAAAAAAGTTTCTTAGTAAATTTGACGATATTAGCTATTTGACTTTATTTCCCAATATTATAAATAATTCTCAAGAAAATTTTTTTAAATTGAACTTTATTTTTTTGAATTTGTCTACAAAACAATTTAGCAGTGCCATTTGCTGCTGTAGAACAATTTAGCATATTTTTTTTTCGATTTAGTACTTCACCAATTACATTTTCCGGCAACAATGATGCTTATGTTATTTTTTTAACGATTCTCTTGCTTTGTTTACATTTGGTTTGCTAATTTGTTGTTGTATAACAGAATAAGAGAATTTTGCTCTTACATTTTATTACAAAAAGAAATCAAAACAAACAGCTGATTGATCAGTCTGTTTTTGTCATTCGTCCAGTAAAAAGTGTGGAAAATTAAAAAAAAAGATATTAAATGTCAATTAAATTCGGCGTTAGTTACAAACAAGTGGAAAAAGTGCAATTTATTTATATTAAACTTAATAGAAATTTTGTTTTTATGAAAAAAGTTTAAAAGTATAAAGTATTGTTGCAGAATATTGATATTGAATTTCTGGTAAGTAAGTAAATTACTTTTTTATGATTTTTACCGTTATTTATCTTACCTTAAGACCCAAATAAATGTTATCTTTGCTTAAAGTTATGGGTTTATCCAAATTAACTAAAATTATTTCTAATCGCTGCGATTTACCACCTACCACGTCTAATTGAAATGTGGCCCGGACTTCAAAACCTGTAAGGGATGAAAATAGTTTTTAACTTAAAAACATTTGCCGCAATCAATGATGTTTTAGTTAGGAAAACGTTTTATCAGAAAATTTGCGCTTTAAATCAAAAATAATCTGGCAGCCTGATAAGGGAATAATAAATTACAGTGCACTCGCGAAAACGTGAACAATCGAAAACGTGAAAGACTCAGAAATGTGAACAAATTTTTTTACACAGACTATTCTAAAACGTGAACAAAAAATTAAAGCTCAAAAACGTGAACAATTTTTTGTTTTAATTTTTGGTGTTTAAAAATTGTGAAAATCCCGAAAAAGAATAAAATGTTTTTATTTCTAATCCTAGAAGAATATAATACCTGTTACGTTAACATCCTTGGTAAAAATTAGTTTACGTTTCCGCGAGTCTACTGTATATAAACTACATTTTCTGTTGGCAATAGCCAGCTAACACACCTATTATTTGCTTTGATATAGTCTGTCAATATCTGCTATTTGATGAGTTCTACACCTTCCGACGGTTCATTACTACCATATTTTTCGAGAAAAATCTTAGTGCGATACTAAAAATATTTATATTATTGAAAACATGTGGCATTAATATTATGATAGGTTTTCAACAATTTATTTTTTGCGAAGTGCGTTGAACTTTATAAAATTCACATTTCTACATTACTTACTGCCTTATTCATAATAAAATTTTAAAATTTATACTTTTTATTAATCAAATTTGTATGGAATATTTTTCTATAAAGCTTTGATAAATTTAAAAATTTTATTATGAATAAGCTGCTTATTCATAATAACTGTTTTATATATTTAGTTTTACGAATATTCAAAAAAGAAAAAATTTCGTTCAGAAAATTTCAGTCTATGCCATTTTTGATTAGAGCTTTAACAATGATTTTGACGATAATACGATTTCTGCCAATGTCAAGATTTTAGAATCAGTATTACTTTTGCTACCATATGATCAAAAAAAGGTCCATCTTAATATGTTTTTAAAGAATACAGAGAACCGACTTATACCTATCATTTTTTAAAGTGTATTTTTTTTCGCCTAGACTAATTTTTGTGGATAAATGCTAATAAAAAATAAACGTCCCTTCATTCTCATTGCGAAACTCGAGAATGATACATATTACGTTTATACGTACCATTTACTCGCAATTAAAAATATTGCGATATGAAAATTTTGCTGTATAAACAGTGAGTTAGTATTATATTTGTAAGTTAGTAACTCACGAAAAATAATCGTGATTAGTGAAGCTAATTGCAAATAAAACGTACAGCGTTGCCACTTCCTTTTACGTTCATAGAGTTTTCGATTATAATAGTTTCATTTTTCCGATCTGGCACGACAAATAAGAAAATATATTTCTTTGTGCAATTTGCGTATAAACAGTGAATTATTTATTTGCAAGTTATTTTTATTTGCAATAACCGCGCGTATAAACGTAATAACAGTGGCACTGCTATTTATTTCCTGTTTATTAAAAAACGAATAAATATTCAAAATCAGCGTCTCAAGTGCTCATAGTTAAATGAATTGAGCATATACATATATGATTTTTTTTAAATAAAATACTATCTTTCTAGTCTTTCTAGTCAATTATTAAAAAAGTCTAGAAAGAAGCTAAAATAAAAAAGGCGTAGTCGGTCAAGACCGACCATATGATACCCTACACTATTATGTATGACCATACAAATTCGGGAAGAGGACTTAAATTAAACCTTTGGCCAATCGTAGACCAACACTTTTACTAAATGTAAAATTAAATATACGAATACAGAATAATGCATCGGTACTAACATTTTATATGATTTTATGCACTTTAGGGCGATTCCCGAAGAGGGTTTATATGGGAGCTATGGTAAATTACTACTTATTTAGAACACACTTGATACTAACATTCGTATGTGATTTATGAACATTAAAATGATTTTCGGAAGAGGGTTTTATATGGGAGCTATGGTCAATTGTGGACCGATTCTCATAAAATTTATACTTCTTAGAAAATTTTCGATAAATTTTTAATTTTTATAGAAAATTTTCGATAAATGGTTAATTTTTATAGAAAATTTTCGATAAATGGTTAATTTTTATAGAAAATTTTCGATAAATTTTTAATTTTTATAGGAAATTTTCGATAAATTTTTAATTTTATAGAAAATTTTCGATAAATTTTTAATTTTTAAAGAAAATTTTCGATAAATTTGATTTTTATAGAAAATTTTCGATAAATTTTTAATTTTTATAGAAAATTTTCGATAAATTTTTAATTTTTATAGAAAACTTTCCATAAATTTTTAATTTTTATAGAAAATGTTCGATAAATTTTTAATTTTTATAGAAAATTTTCGATAAATTTTTAATTTTTATAGAAAATTTTCGATAAATTTTTAATTTTTATAGAATTTTTATAGATAAATTTTTAATTTTTATAGAAAATTTTCGATAAATTTTATTTTTATAGAAAATTTTCGATGAATTTGATTTTTATGGAAAATTTTCGATTATTTGATTTTTATGGAAAATTTTCGATAAATTTGATTTTTATAGAAAATTAACGAATTTAAGTTTTTTAGTTTGTTCAAATCTTTTTAACACCAAATTTTCGATAAATTTCTTATTTTCTTTCTCTGGCAACACTGATACTATAAAATAATTCTTTGTTAGTGTTGCCAGTTAAATTAATTCTCAAAAGATGGGAATATTTTCAAATTTACATTAAATTATTTTTTCAAATCTATTCTACCTTTTCTTATAGCTGGTATATGCAAAGCACACATTTCCTTTTGTTGTTCCGGCAACAGACCACATTTATCAAAAAAGTATACTGAATTTCTAAGTTCGCAAGTTTCAGAACTTGGCTCTGATATAACATAACTGTCATCTAATTTTAAATGACCCAAGATGTCATCTAAAGTATGATAAACACAGGTTTCTTCATTGGAGGACATTTCAGTTCCCAAAGTCGTAGCAGAAGAAATCGGTAAAAATTTACGATTAACAAATATTGTTTGCGATTCAAAATGTTTCTCGATTTCTTTAATATTTCCATTTAATTGGTCTTGTAGTTGTGTTATTTCCATATTTAATACATCATCTATTTTTGCTTGTATGTGGTCTTGAGAGTATTTGTTAAATTTATCCAGGATATTACCGGTTGGAAAATTTTGTTTAAATTTATTTTCTATATTTATACCATCAGCTGGTGGTAGTTGATAACATAATTTATAACGTTTGCTATTTAAATCTAAATTTTCTATAATTTCCAATACAATTTCTTTGATATTTAAAGGATCTTCTATTTCCTTCAGAACACATTTAAATGGTTGATAGCGTAGTGTCATATTTGTTTCGAAATTTTTTTCTGGTTGTGGGGTTTCTAATTCCAGCATATGCATTAGATCGGATAATATAAGTGAAGCTACTTGTTGAGTATCATCTTCCTGGAATTTTTTTCTTAATGTAATTAGATAAAAAAGTATGGGATGTTGATATGATAAAAACCTGACTAATGTAATGCCATTCTTCTTTTAATTTTTTCCATTTATAAATTGCGGGTACTTCTCCGGGATTTGTTAGCTCTATATAGGTTCCACCTTCGGCATATTTTGTAAATAAAATGATTTGATTTTGTTTTAAAGATAATGAGGGTATAAACACGAATAATTTTAAACGAACTGATTTCTAAATTTAAGAAGAATTTGAAATTTCATATAAAAATAAACATTTAGATTTAAAACAATATATTTTTATAAACTGCATTTTCTTAGCATGATCAAAACAATGGAAACTTGTATATGTACATTTGCACGAAAAATGAATAGAACTAAAAGAATGAATAAGGAAATTTTTAAAATGTTGGGCCAATTAGAACAAATACTTTTGGGACTGTTGTAACGCAAAAAATTTAAAAACGTTACAGAAATATTTTAAAAAGTTTCTAATATTTTGTCAGCTACTGTACATGTTTAAAATTACTTTTATATAATTTTTTCGTTTAAAATTTTACCTGAACTCTGAAGTTAGCTTGACATGTTATACATCCCTCATAATAAGTATTGAAATGATTTCTTATCTCGTCCTTGTTCAACATTATGAAAAATTCTTTTCTTTCCAGACCACTCATAGAAAAATTTAATTCATTGTTATAATTATGCTCAAATAATTCTTTAATTTTAAATGGTCCATTTATTTTTAAATTAACACAATCTATAATATTATCCGCAACATTTGTAAGCTTAATAGTTTCTAGTCATAAAGAAAACACATCCATTAATCCTCATACATACATTATTTTCATATTACAATTTTAATTTACCCCACTGTTCATGTTCCTTATACTTATGCGTTCTATAATAATTCATAACAATATCTCGACGATTCCAAACAACTTGTGGCATTATAAGTGTAGCCGATAATGTAAAACGATTACTTTCCATATGTTTTACATCATTATGATCTGTTAATTGTATACGAAATTCACTAAAAATTTGTGTAGCTTCACAACAATTTATTGAAATATTGAAAGTAGTTTCAGTTTGAGGTGATATTATTAAATTATTTGGTATTATAGTAAATTTGGATTTTAATGAATTTGTGCTGCATGTAGGTTTTGAAGAACATTTAGTACGTGTAATACTTAAACGATAATGTCGCAAACCTTTATTGATAACTTTTATTAATTTTATATAGTTTGGTTTATTGGCGTAGAAATATTCTTCGTTATTGCATAATATGTTACCAATATTTAAGTCTTGGTTACGAATTTCAGGTACAAAAAATAATGGTATTCCTTTGACATTGAATGAAATGGGTATTTTCTGAAATTAAGAAAATATTTTATATTTATAGAAAATTTCAAGAAATAATAAATTTATTTAAAAAATGAGTAATATTTATTAATACGTTCCTATGATTCCAAAAAAATATGTTTATACCCTACACCACCATTGGTGGTTGGGGTATAATGCGTTTGTGCTGATGTTTGTAATGCACAGAACAAATTATAGGACCCCCACCTTAAAGTATACCGTTCGACTCAGAATCACTTTCTGAGTCGATTTAACGATATCCGTCCGTCTGACTGGCTGTCTGTCCATGTAAACTTTGTGAACAAAGTACAGGTCGCAATTTAAAAGATATCTTGATGAAATTTGGCACAAATATTTATTTTGAGATAAAGACGAAGCCTGTTGAAATTGATTATGATCAGTCCATTATTTCACCTAGCCTCCATACAAATGTCCTCCCGGAACAGATTTTTTATCGTCACTGGAAAAATGTATATATAATTTTTGAACTATGAAAATTTAACTAATCTTTTTTTTTTTTTTTGCCAGAAAAACTGGTTATTTATAATTATTATTTTTAATTACAAAAAATATGCATTTAAATAAAAATTTTTCAGGGAATATTGAATGGAGTTTAATTACGAAACCTGTATTTTTACTTTTGTGTTACTCCTGAATAGTTCAAAATAAAATAATTTAAATAAAGAATGCACCATTAAAAAAACACAAAAAGCTAAGCTATTTAGATCTTGATAGAATGTCAAGCACACTGAACTATTTCTGCGTTATGTGAGAAATTTTTAAAATTTATTTTTTTACTTAGATGTAAAATCTGAAGTTAATTTGATAACACCAAAACAAGTATTCAATAAACAATTAATAAATAACTCATTGAATAAAAAACTTTTTTAAATTTTCAAATCTCACAAAAATTATTATAGCAATTACTAAAAACTACAAAAAATTAAAAATAGAAAAAAATTTTCAATTAAAAAATTTATTAAATTAATCAAGTAGATGATTGAATGAATTAAACATTTAAATGTGAAATAAAATATATATAAAATATATAGAATGTATTATTTATTTGAAAAATATACTAATAATTTTTTCTGCAAAGAGGAGCCCGAGAAGAAAATCTAGTGAAAATTATGTAAACAAGTCACTTTATAAAATTTTATATATGAACAAAATAAGTTCTTTGTTTTCATTTGATCTCTGCTACAAGTTTATAATTTTTTAGTTTTACTCGAAAAACAATCTTCTTGAGTACATCACCAACCAATTTTCGAGAAAATTTGAAAAAACAATTTTGAGATTAGTTGCTGAACTAAAAATCTCGGAACTCTCTAAATTTTAGATAAATTTTTAATTTTTTTAATTGATTAGGAAGAACGTAGCTTTTAAATATATTAAAATACTTTTCTATTTTAAAACTCCAACAATGATTTTTTTCTTTAATACTTAAGTCTTAATGATATTTTGTTTACAATAAAATGGGAGGCCAATATTTAAAATCGTTTAAAAACTCAAACATTTGATCAACAAATTTTTCATATATTTTAAGCAAATAACTTAATTTTGAGCTTTATTTGTAGCATACCTTCTGAGGAATTCCATATAAAATCTAATAAGTTCTTCAGTTTTTATCTAAATAAAAAAACTAAATCTTGCTATATTCACAACAAAAATGTTTTTGAATTGATTGCATATTTTTTGTTGACTTTTACAGAAAAATTCTAATGCATTGAATCTCCAAAAATACCAAACCAAAGAAATAAATACGACAACAAACTTGATTATTCTACTTGCAAAAAAGCTTAATGGAAAAAATACAGGAACCTAAAAAGCATAGCTCCAAATTTTGAGAGGCATTGGACATTTAAAAAACTTATTTATGATGCTATTTATGTCATTTCCCGAGTGATTTTTCAATGTTATAGAGCAAGGCTCATATACAAAGTTAAGGCATTAGGGCAACAAATACAACAACCCAACTTGGAGTATTTGTGGCTGTCAAAAATTAATATTGTAGAGGAAAGAAAATGTGGAAAAATTGTAAATGTATGTGTTCGGATTTATATTTTGGTTTATATTGTTGAACCAAATTTTCTGAATGTTTTGCTTTATGATTCAATACATAAACTTGCTATAAATTCACGAATTATCTTTAAATTAGGAATTTAATCTCAAAAACACAATAATAATATTAAAAAATTATTATTAAACTTTTTCACAAATTTTTTATATTTTTTTATTTGTTTATTTTCTCACACACACACTTAAAAAAATTGACTTCCGAAAAACCAAAACAAAAATCAGCTGGGTTAACAACTTCACCTTGTAAATACGCCTTGGTTATAGAGTATATTTAAAAATTAATTTCTAAATATGACAAAAAGTACAATAACTTTTCAAGAAAGCAAAA
Source organism: Protophormia terraenovae (assembly GCA_951394005.1). Taxonomy (NCBI): domain Eukaryota; kingdom Metazoa; phylum Arthropoda; class Insecta; order Diptera; family Calliphoridae; genus Protophormia; species Protophormia terraenovae. The sequence continues at coordinate 134,436,334 of OX596074.1, forward strand.
TATAAAACAATTTAATTTCTTCATTACAATTTTCAGGAGGTTTAATAAAATATTTGGGTAAAATTAAGCGAAAAGTGCTATTTTTGTTATCGTCCTCTAGGAAAATGGTAGACATTTTCTTGGGAAAATGTTTAAGTAATAGTTTTTATTTAAACAATTTTTTGCTTAACACAAAATTATGAATATTTCCAACAAACATTTTTTAAAGATTTTTCTTGAAAAATTACAATTCCCCCTGGATCCGCGCCTGTCCCATATAAACCCACTTCCGGGAATCTCCCTAAAAGGCATAAAACCATATAGATGTTAGTATTAATGCATTGTTCTTCTGTATTTGTATAATTTATTTTACATTTAATGAAAGTGTTTGTCTACAATTGGCCACAGGTCTAATTTTTAGCTCAAACAAAATAGTGTAGGGTATCATATGGTCGGTCTTGATCGACTATAGTTTCTCTCGTTTTTTTTTTTTTATATTTCACCCAAAAAGATTGTAGATTTTTTTACAGTTCTTAAAAAAATTTTTTAAACACATTTGAATTTCTAAAACATTTAAATTTTTGATAAAAAATTAATCAAATTCAGAGGTTTTGCTGGGTATTTAAAAGAAGTTGATTTGGGAATTTTCACTTTAAAAAATGTCTTTATGATATCTTCTTAATAAAACTCTAAGTGTTCTTTAAAATGTCTTTATACCTCTATAGTTTCAAATTCCATTATTATATAAAGTATATTTTTATACGTTCCAGGATCTTTATACATAGTGTTTAAGGTGATATACATAGCTTGACCAGTTGGAGCTAACTGAGCACCACGGGGTTCTATAGATATGCTAGTTTCGTCTTTCTATAAAATTTAAATTTTAGTAATATTTTTAATACATCTATAGTTATACAGAAAATAATATGTATTAATTAAAAGATTCATCAAAGATACAAATTATTCCAATTATTTAAGTAATTAAAATTGTCCTAGAACTGTTTGATTTCAAAAGTCTCCTTTAGGAAATAGCCCATTAGAATAAAAAAAAATCTGGTTCTGAAACCGTTCCCTAACGCTTCTATGGAACTAGTTCTGGAGATGACAATTTCAAACAAAAATCATTAGTCGTAACGCCAAAGTAGAACAAGTACAGGCTGTTTTCATGTGTTCTGGAACTAGTTGTAGAACTGATAAAATTTTTTCTGGGATGTAAATAAGTGATAATTTGAATAATTAAATATTTTTTTTAATACGTTGAATATCAATTAATAAAATAATTGAATATGTATTATACCTAATTGAAATTAGATTTTTCTATGTAAATTTTGAATTTAATTTGTTAGGATACTTCTATTTTGAGTTATTTACTTAACTATAAAAATATTTTAAATCATTTTAAAATTCTAATTAAGAATTTAATTATTATTATTATTATTTATTTATTTTTTTTGTTTGAAAATGTATTTTTTCTGTGTTTGATTTTCTTATTAATCAATACAATAAAAAATTAATATAAATCCAATTTTATTTTTTTTTAAATCGATAGAATTAAAAAAAATAATTGAAATAATTTTTATCTTAAAAAAATACTGATATTATAAAAAAATATAATAAATCAAAACAAACCAATTTCATTTTAAACCAAGTTGTTGTAGGTGTAGCATTTTCTATGAATATATTTAATTTCATAAATTCCAAAACATTTAAGGATTTCAAAATTGTTCGAGGATAAAAATTTACTTTTGGTGGTAAAACTTCAGATTTAATATGAAAAGGATAACAAGCATAAACACCAACAAATTTTATTCTACAAAAGAAAACAAATATGAAATAAATACAGAATAAAATCCTCATATACATACAGGCCTGCTAAATTTATAAAACCCAATTTATTAAATTTTACTTTGCAGGGAACATACAATTTGGAACAAGGTTCAATAAAATATTTCCATTTTTTATTGGGAAATATCATAACGCCCAAATTGGATTGAGGCTAATATAAAAATAGAAAAAAAATGGAAAAATTATAAAATGTAATTTTAAAAGAATATACTTTTAAAAATACTAACAATTACATCATAATAAAAGAAACCACCAATATTACTATTATTTTCAAAAGCCATTTGAAAATCATAATATTCTCCTGCATATAATTGATCCTGCATTATGACTACATTATCCCAAATAACTTCTGGCACAGCACAATTATATTCAATCCATAGTTTTGAAATCATATGTTCAGTTTTAACAATTTGTCCAGTATCAGTATTTTTATAGACCCCTGTTGTCTGCTGTGGTTGTGTTGTGAAGGGACATACTCTTAACTCTATATATTTATTATGAAAGCCTATAACATTTGGTATAATCATAATTGAAATTGCTTTTCCCGTATTAGGTTTAAGACGTATTATCTCGGTATTACAATAAATTTCTTTTGGATCTGTGGCTAAAGAATTCCAATCCATTTGTGTATAATTTTTATATTTATCCATATCGCAAAAGTAAGGTGTTTTGAGTAAAACATTTAAAGCTTCCTCCATAATTTTTTTTTCCAATTCAGTTTTATCAAATATTTTATTAGTTTTTAAGCAGGACACTAAATTATATGACATATCTGGTATAAGATCTATAAAATAAAAATATATTAAAAAATATACTAAATTATTTAGTTTCTTAAAATTCTTTACCTAAGGCTAGCCTTTCAAATTCACTACTACAAGATGAATTATTATCTTCTATTTGTGATCGTACACTTAATAATGAAGTGTCCGATTCTTCACAACTAAAGCGAAATTCAAATTCCTCTTTTAGTGCCTCAGCAAAATGTGTTTCATTCGCGTTTTTTTCAGCTGACTGTTTCAAATAATATAAGGGATCATTAATGGTGACAGGTAAATGTTCATCAACATTTTGTGCATTTAAAATTAAAGGAGTTTCACTGCCATCCTCTCTTACAGTACATTGTACAGTTATGGGCACTGACAAGGGATTCATAAGTAATACTAAACGTTTTTGGGGCATGGCAATAGGTATAACACCTAAATCTATAATATCGGGAAAACATTTAACTCTTACATGTTGAGAATATCCTCTATAAAGATTAAATATATAAATATTTGTATTAAAAAAAAGTAAAATTTCACTTACTTTATGACCATTGAATAAATGCCACCATTTTTAACTTTAAATTCCAATTTAACAATAAATTTTCCAATCGTTATGCAATAGAATTGTATTTGAAATATACCTGTTTGTAAGGGTTTTAAAGTTAATCCTTCTGTTGGTTTGGCCAATATATGAGCTGTATCTCGATTTATTACATCATAAAGTACTACATGAGCATCACACATATCTTTAAAATAAAATTGAAGAGATAAAGTTTTATATAAATTGACTTGAGGAGCTAAAAACTAATTTAAATATAATTCTGAACTTAAATATAGTATTCGTTTCACTATATTGGTTCTATTTTTGAAGTTCTAGAATGTTGGAGCAATATACTGTCATAACATCCAATAAGTCGGCAAAATTTTGTTCGCAACATTTTCAGTAATGATATGAATTTAATAATGAAGTGTTTGTAACAAAACTACAACAATATTGCAACTTGAATTTCCTTCCAACTTAATTTTCTTTATTCCCGTTCGTTCACCTAAACCTAAGAACGAATACAAAACTATTTTAAGCATAAAATATATTTTTAGATATTTTGTTAAAAAAAAAGTATGGCATTAAAAAACTAATAGGTTTCTAATCCAGCGCTCAAGGCAACTGATCCATGTGATTGTAACTTACTCTGCTATTATACTATTGAGTAGTTATTAGGGTATCCAATCGATTAACCGTCATTCGGTTATCCGGTTAATTTTTGTCTTGAATAACGAATAAACCGAATAATTTCTATCAAATAACCGGTTAACCGAAATGTAGCTTTCTTGAGTTATAAATTAGATTTTTTTATTTTTACAATTGTTACATTCCAGTAAAAATAAATAAAAATAATTTGTAGTGAGGTACTTTTTCTTCTGCTTTAGAAGTAATAAAACAGGATCCAATATATATAGAAAGATATAAATGAATTTTTCAGTTATAAGACGTTGATATTTGGATGTTATCTTTGCAAAAAAAAAAAAAAAAAAAACTGAAACAAATGAAAAACAATGTTATGCATAATTTTCTTTATTAAAATAATAATAAAAATTAAAACTAATTTCCTTGAGCCATTAAAAAAAAATTGGATATTCAGTGCAATTTAGCACATCTAAAAAATATTAATTTAGACTCGATTAATAAATTATCATTCTTACACAGAAAATACACTTACGTAAAAAATTTATTAAATAAAGCAGAATTAGGAGAATATTTTATAGTATTAGCTAAAAAATTTAATTTTTTCATACTATAGGAGAAAATATTTACGGAGTGATCATCCTCTTGTAAAATAATTTAATTTAATATTATGTTTCTTAGTAACTATTTCAATCGATTAAATGCTATAATTTGTGTAATTTATATGTTTTACATATATAAATAAGATTATTCGGTTAATCGAATAATTTCTAAATAATCGGTTATTAACCGATCAACTTTTAACCTCGAATAATTATTTGTCGAATAAACCGATTAATATGAACACCCGAATAACTGGATACCCTAGTAGTTCCAAGAAAGTAATTTAATAAGTAGTTGTTATTACCGAATACAAAAAAAAAACGAAAGAAGATATAGTCGGTCAAGCCCGACTATATGATACCCTACACCATTTCAATTCACATAATTATGTTTTTACTATTATACAACTTACTTGTGTTAAATATTAACATAATAAGTACTAAAATTTGTATGGGATTTATGTACGTTAGTGATTTTCGGGAGAGGAATTTATATGGGAGCTATGGTCAGTTATGAACCGATCTTCATGAAATTTGGCAGACAGATTTTTGCTGATATAAAACTTATATGTGCTAAATTTCATTAAAATATTCCTATTTTTAAGGCATCTATAAGTGTTAAAACTGTATTCCGGGAGGACATTTGTATGGGGGCTAGGTGAAATAATGGGCCGATCATAACCAAATTCGTCCTTGTGTTGAAAAAACCATATATACCAAATTTCATCAAATTATCTTCAAAATTGCGACCTGTACTTTGCGCACAAGCTTTACATGGACAGCCAGCCAGACGGACGGACGGACGACATCGTTAAATCGACTCAGAAAGTGATTCTGAGTCGAACGGTATACTTTAAGGTGGGGGTCCGACAATTTTTTCTCTGCGTTACAACTTCTGCACAAACACATAATACCCCAACCACCTTTGGTGGTGTAGGGTATAAATATGCTGGGTTATTACAAAGAAATATTAAATAGAATATTGTGATCCTTTTCTTACCCTAGTAAATATTTTTTGACTCATACAATTTTTAACTTTCGAAATTTGTTGATTTTTTTCTTCATTTTGAAAAGTTCTCGAATTTATTCGCGATTTTGATTTTTCGGAAAGTCAGAAAATCACAAAAAAGTCCAACTTTAAACACCAATATCTCTAAAAGTTGTTAACGGATTTAAATGATTTAAATTTCATATTTAAGAAAAATATGTCCACCATAAATGTAATAATTTGAAAATAATATTATCGTTTAAAAATGCATTCCTAATGCAAATGCAATTTTAGGATGCATTTTTAAAAAACGTCTACCCTTTCGATTTTTTTTTTTAATATGTTAAAAAGCAATATCTTTACTATAAACTGCAAAAATAACTGATCCATAAAATCTATTAAAACCTATTTTTTTACACAACTAAAAATTTAAATAAAATTATAAAATTTGGGGGAGGTAGATATGCCCTTGGTCCTAATAAATAAAATATTGTGTAACTTATAAAAAACCTCTTTCCCATGGCTATCTCAAATTTTGATACTGTTCTGATCAGTGTTCTAGAAGAAAATGCGTTTTTATCATTTCAAGAAAGCTTCTATTTTTTTTTTTTTTCAAAATTTTGTATATAATTATTTACTTCGGGTCAAAAGTAATACATATACCAAGTCTGACACCTCTATAAAATGCAGAACAGTATTGTAGCCAACATTTTTTCTTTTTTTTTCATTTTAGGACTATGAAAGTTAGGGGTTTCTTCTTCCGATTCAAATAAAACCTCCAACGAATTAAAAGATAATCGTATTGTATGTATCCAAATTGAAAAAAGAGTCTTTCTCACACGACCTATCTATGATTTTTATACTAATTAATTATAAAAATAATAGAAATATAAATTTACCATCAATATTAATCACTTTAATTTGAACACAATATTCTTCACCAAAATATACTTGTCGCAAATCAAGAACTGCTGGTTTTATTTCAATTTCCGGACCAATAATTTCACCCTTTAAAATAATGTTTCTTTTTTGAGTTTTCCCATCATCTTGCCACGAAACCATAATAGGAGACATTATACAAAATGGTGGAATATCATCATCAGTAATTTGAAAATCTTTATGCATAACAGGACGAAAGGCAATTTGTACAGTATATGAGAAATTTGGTGGTATAGTAGCACATTTTGGTTTAAATTCAAAATGTCTAAATGAAAATTTATCTAGATTTTGTTTCATCATGTCATTTAATTTCATTTGAGATGCAGTTGATTGCGATATTCGCCAGTTATCATCTAAATTATCATTATCTTTTAGAGAAATAAAGTCCACATGAAATACACAATCTTTGTGGGACTCATTACATATGGAAAATTCAGTGATTTCTTCACGTTTAAAACGTAAACTATCAAAGTTAATATTTAAGGTATCAACAAATAAAGACCATGAGAGGGGCTCATGTCTGAAGGGTATAACAATATTTCCACCTGTGGAAAATAACAAATAAAATAAATAGTAAATTACATACATATTTCAGTTATTATTAATTTTAATTTACCTGTATTAAATTTTAGCTTTAGTACATCATTAATAATATTAAATTTCTTGCAATAAAATTGTATTAATATTTTAGCATAATCCTTTTTCAATATATTAAATGATTTTGCATGAACTATAAGATTCTGTTGGGCACTGTAAAACACAGTATGAAATTAATATTTTTTTTAATTAATTAAATAACACAAGTTTACAAAATTGGCATTTTTTTCTTTGGATACATGTTGTTTTGAAGTACATACTAATTCTCTAAACTACTTTTTTTTAATTGACCCTGGTGGACAAATTTGATGGCTGAACATGTAACAACAATGGAATGCACAGTGAGACAGAATCGAAAATTGTTTGGAAATAAATCTGCAACTACTACTAATCTGCTGGTGGAATTTGCGTGAAATTGGTATAGCCGTAGCAGAGGATTCATCTAAATTATATTCGCTAGCAGACATAATTCATCGTTAAATATAAAAAAATTGAAATCAATATATTTTATAGAACCGAAACTACGCCACTTTAAAGTTTAATAAGTCACGGAAAATTCCACAAATATTGTACTATTGTGGGTGTGAAAAAGCCATAAACAAATAATTTGTTCCCTCAGGAAATGTTCAATATGGACTAAAGTAAAAACTTTGATATAAAATGGGTCAAATTTGGGAGGGTGTGTACCTTGACCGCTTGGTTAGTGGGTTTTGTTGTTTATTTTACAGTCATCTCTATGAAAATACTTTTCAAAAAAATATTATATGTTTTAACAAAAATTATAATTTATAGTAAATATTTTATAAATTTTTTCGGTAAAAAAAATCATAATTTTTGGAATTTTCAAAATCATTTGTTTTTGAACTCAGTATATGGGATATATATGAAATAACTCGAAAACTATAAAATATAAATAAAGATCTACAAGAATATCTAAAAATCGGAAGAAAAACGAAGATTTAACATATGATTAAAAATTTAATATGTAAAAGGTATCCTACTTTAAGCCCCCTTAACAATTCAACCAACCGATTAGAAATTACAGATTTACCAACCAACCAAAACCAACTTTAAAAATTTCCAAAAATTTTACTTTTTTTTTTTTTTTTTGCTATATCTTTAAATGTCTATTTGAGAAATAAAGGCGAAAGTTGGAAATTAAAGGAATCTATGGGTCACGTAGGAATAAATCTTTTTAAATATTTTCTCTTTACATTAAGGAAAAATTATATGGGAAATTCTTCTAACTCGTTTACTTTTGGTGTTCAAAAAAAATGTCGAAAATTTTTAAATGGCACATCAACGATATTTAATGCCAATATTCCTTGGCTCTAATAGAATACAGATCTGTTCACGTGAATGACTTTTACCGAACGGCTTTAATAAATGTTTATCTATGGCGGTTTAAGATAAACATTTATTAAAAAAGTTACATTAAATGCAAAATCGAATTTTTTTCCGAACGCCATATTGATTTTGATATAGGGTATTAAAGCAAGGCGCATTTCAATTAGCGCCTTGGGTGTGCCTCGACGATTAATGTAAAACTAAAAACATCGCGTTCTTAGCCAATGAAAACCGTTGCACAGTGGGGTCAAACGCAAATTGTTTGGTAATAAATCTGTTTCCCCAAAACGACTGCTCGGATTAAATTGAAATGTATGGAAGAGCTGCAGAGGAGGACATAAGCTTTCAGAAAAATCATTTTGTTATCACCCTGTGAGAAGCTACAGGGTGTAAAATTTGACTACCTCGAGTATGTAAAAGTTTAAAAAAATCGTAACTTCTACAAATGAATTCCGATTTTAAAGATTTTTATATTTATGTAAAGTGCTTGGTCAGATAATAAGCTTACTCAGCTAAGTTATCTTTTACAATTGAAAAGATATTTACTTTTGAATTTTTGATTTTTTGCTTCGATTTTCTTTCGTTTTTCAGTAATACGTCCGAAGATATATGAGGTAAAATTTTTTTAAAAATATCCTGTAAATTGCTATATATTTCAAAATAATACGCTGTAAGAATTTTTGGATTATCTTAATTCGTCTAGACGTGAAAAATATTCAAAGTTAGCACTCTGAAATTAGTGTGAAAAACTGCTATTTTTTACAAAAATATAGTACAATTCATTATTTTTTCTTTATATCATTTGAAAAAATTCTTTCTTTATATATTTCAAAAGATAAAGCTTCAAAAATTTTTAATAAAGAAATTTTTATTTAATTTATGTTTGCACCCTACATCAGGCATTGGTCGAAAATGGTGAATTTTGGAAAAAGGATAAATTTGTATCGATTAATAAAAAAAGTGTCACGCGAGCTTTTTTAATTACCAATATTTTATCAAGAAATAGATTTAGAACGATTTGACACTAAACTGCTTCCCACCTGGCCAAACACGAATGCAGGAGAGCAGATTTCATAAAAAGTCAATATTTTAAACGACTTTTCTTAATTGCATAAAAAAGCATATTAACATACCATTTCCGCCATTATTTCTTATTTCTTATAAAATATATATCGATTTTTCATTGCTGTAAAAATCATTAAGAAATCTGTAAAACCCCATTTTTTGTAATTTTTCAAAAATAAAAAATATAAAAAAGATATAAAAACTAAAAAAGTAATGTTTTGTAACGCAAAACTCCGCCTACTTTCCAAAAACTAATAAACTATTACAAGAATGTAAATAATGGCGTATTTTGTTTTTTTAAATTCCAACTCCTTCCCCTGCATATCTACTGCTAAAACGCTAATTTTGAGCGCCATTTTGCGCAGAGACGAATCCAATTGATTTATAAAAAAATTTATTCTATACATCAATTCTACATATATATATATATATATATATATATATATATATATATATATATATATATATATATATATATATATATATATATATATATATATATATATATATATATATATATATATATATATATATATATATATACATTTTTAAAAATTACAAACGTAACTATGAACATTTCATACTTACATATTTATGCACATAATTATGCTTACCATTTAATATTAAATTGCAACTTTTTTGCTGACTTGTTAAATAAAATCATTTCGTAATAAGTATAATTCTCAACAGTTGTTGGTGGTAATATTAAATTTGAAGGAATTGAAATGTCATCATCTTTAGTTAATATAATAATGGGTATGGAAAATATTATATTTGGGTGTTGACTGTTTATGAAAATATGTCGACGACGATTAATTTGAGATTTTGTTAATGTTTCAATGCGCACAGTAATTTGCAAAGCTTGATCAGGTTGTAGAAAATTATCCATTAATTCTAGGGGATATACGCTTACTGTGGTATCACTACTATCCGTAGAGTATATTAAATGTCGTTTATACTTTTGGAAGGTGATAATAATAAAGTACAGTCGAAATATTTAATTAAAAACAAATACTTACCATTCCTTTATTGGTAATATTTATTTTAGATTCATAGATATTTTGGACTTTTAAGCTTTTCTTATAAATTATAACTCTGGGTATAATTTTTAAACTTTGCACCAGATTATTAATATCATTGCTATAATCTAATAATGAAAAATATAACACAAGATTAGTTAAAAATTTATTTCTTTAATAAAACTTTTCTTAATCTTTAAAGAAATATCGCATAAATAAAAATTAATTTTGGTTCTATTTCAATTTCAATATTTTCAACTTACATTGCTTAGCTGGACAGCAATAATTTATTTGAGTCTTAATGGACTTCATTTTACAAAAAAATATAAAAAGGTTTAAAAATTATTATTTTTATTTTTACTATTTTCTTTGTGTCAGAAATTAAAATTTTAAATGTTATACATTAATGTTTCGAAAAATAGAATAACTGAAGGAACAGCAGCTGCTATTTTTTATTTTTTTTTTTCTCAGATGTATGTATGTATGTATATATATATAGGATAATTGTGTTTGTCTGTTCGTTTGTACCTTATAAATAGCTAAATCGCAAAACCGCATTTCTGAAATTTTCACAATATAATCTTGTGAACCACAGGATTGCAAATTTGTTTTTCGAGGAGCTGGGAAAAAAATTTTAATTATTGCTTATCTTCAAAACTATTTGAATTTGGAGGAAATAATTTCTTGTCATCCGTTATAACTGAGAGGAAAATGGAAAGGCTAGGATCAGGAAGAATAGTATTCCCCATACAAAGAAAATACTAATTAACGGATAATTTAAGCAATGTTACAAAAAAAAAAAAAAAAAAAACCCTTAAGATTTTAAAGGAATACCTTTCGGTTTTACCTCTAAATACAGAGGTAAAACCCTGCATACAAAAAAATTAAACGGGTAAGACTGGGAGGAATGGTACCATCATACAACGAAATTATTAAATATAGAGTATCTTAAGAATGTTTAAAGCTAGTCTTAAAATTTTGAAGAAATAACTTTCTTATTAATCTCCAAAAAAAAAAAAAAACTATTCTTCTTTTGAAAATTGTTATAAGAAAAAGAAACGATTTTTTTGTTTTCCTCCAAAGCATTATAAATGTTACTTATTTTAATTGCTTACTATTTCTAAAGTTATATACATATGTATATGTACATACCATTAAATCACGGTCCACCTATAATGAAGAAAAACGACACAATTTTTCAAAATCATATTTTTACTTCAATTCTCGAAACATAAATAATACAAGATAAAATATAAAATTAATGCCAGTATTCTCTATCTCAATTTTACGTTCCGTCTATAGACGGAAAATAGTCACAAATGATATTCTCTAACTCGATATAATGCCGCAATTATGTATGTCGATTTTTGTCGTTTTCCGTCTGAAATGCTATTGAGTGTTTATTTTTATTGCCCCGATTATGTATGTCGATTTTTGTCATTTTCCGTCTGAAATGCTTTTGAGTGTTAACTTTTGTATTCTCTATATCACTATACTCCTGTTTGGGTTTTTGTCTGTGATAATGACAATTTATTACGTTATTAGACTCAAAATTTGTTATTCTGTAAGACGATAGTTGTCGATTCAAGTGTCAAAACAGTCACCTACAACTTTATTGCCGTTTCGGGAAAGAATACAATGAATACTTTTTAAAAATGTAGTATTGTTAAAATATTCCTTTCAAAGCTGGATTGTCGTACTTAAATTAACTAATAAACAGTACGATGACCAGTTCAAACAAAACCGAAAATTTCCCATATAAAAAAAATTATTAATCGAATCTTTTTAAATTTTATTTTTATTTGTAGGAATTAATATAATTCCTTTTTATTTTATTAACCAGGTAGTAAATGGGATAGATGCGCTGGTGCATGTGGAAATCAGCAACATAAGTTTCTTCGCAATCTGCTTCAACTTGATTAAGGAAAAACGTTCCTGTCTTCTTTTCTGATGTTTTATCATAGTCGTGTTCTTTGTTTAGATTTTATAAAACATCAGATAAATTATTTCGGTGGGAGCAGGTCTAATCACTTCAGTTTGCACTTGTTGATGAGTATATACGCGGAAAATTCATTATCTTAGTTACAAGGCGGTGGCGGTATTTAGAGCCGAAGACCATAATTACTTTTTGAGAAGCGTAGCACTAATATAAAAATTTTCAGACATTTATTTTATTACAAAACATTTTTTTAATTTTATAAGGGTTGTTTTTATTTTCTTTATAATTTGCAAAATATTTGAAAAGATTTTTGCCCATCCGAGCTCCAAATTCATCCATTTTTTTTGTAAATTTTTGATATTTGAGCATTTTTAAAGTATACGTTAATTACTCCTATAGCCCTTCAGGATAAATAGCAACAATTAGACAATAGGAAAAAGAAAAACCTAAAAAATTATCCAAAATGAATTTTTTATGTATTTTTTATATGAATTGTTTTCTGTTTTATTTTCTATTGTCACTTTTTTGTATTCAGTATTTCCATATTAAAAAAAAGTAAAATTATAAAAAAATTCAACTAAATATTTTTTAAATTTATATTGTTTCCTATATTGGCAACATCCCATTTGAAAGTAACGTATATCAAAGACATAAACCACGTAAGTTAAACGAAAAAACTATATCGACTTAGAGAATACCATTTGTGACTGCTTTCCGTCTACAGACGGAACGTAAAATCGAGATAGAGAATAGGGGCATATATTCTCTACGTCACTATACGACTGTTAGGGTTTTTGTCTAAGATAATGACACTCTATTACGTTATTTGACTCAAAATTTATTATTCTGTAAGTCGATAGTTGTCGATTCAAGTGTCAAAACAGTCACCAACAATTTTATTGCCGTCTTGAAAAGGAAGTGAAAAAATATTCAGTTATTCCTTATAGTTATAGTTCTAATGAGCAAATTACAGTATGGTGGTCAATTCAAATAAAATCCCAAATTGGCTACATACTTTCAAATATATTAAAATGGAATCTAAAGATTATTTTTATTATATTGTTATTTATATAAACAATTGCATACACAATATTAACACGGTTGGAAATAGGATATTGGCTTATTTGTAGTACGTAGATCCGCTGTAGTTTTGAGAAATAAACACCTTAAGGATATTGACAATCTGCTTTAATTTGTTTAATGAATAAACAACGTTTCTGTTTTCTTTTCACAATTGTTTTCTCAATTAGATTCAATTTTTCCAAAGCATCTGCTAAATTTTTTTGCCGAGAGCAGGTCTAACTAGTTGCAACTTGTTGATGAGTAAATAGCCGCAAATTGTATCACCTTGGTAAGAAGGCGAGTTGTATTATGTAGAGCTGCAGACGACTATTAGCGAAAATTTTGTCTCACAACAAATCCTAGAGTATCACTGCACCGAATTACAAATTTGTAGATATTTATTTCATTATAAAAGAATTATTTTTTATTTTTAAAAGGATTGTTTTTTTATTTATTTTTAATTGTCACTTTTCCCAGTGTTTTCATATTAAAAAAATGTAAAATTATAGAAAAAATTTAACTAAAAATTATTTAAATTCCTAATGTTTTCAATATTGGCAATATCGCATTTGAAAGCAATTATATCATATACTTAAACCACGTAACGCAAACGAAAAATTTATTTCGAGATAGAGAATACAATTTGTGACTACTTTCCGTCTACAGACGGAACGTAAAATCGAGATAGAGAATAGGGGCATAAGTTTTTCGTTTGAGTTACGTGGTTTTGATCTATGATATATGTTGCTCTCATATAGGATCTTGCCAATAGGGAATGGTAAATCGATTTCGATTTTAGTCGAAAATCGATTTTCAGGAGAAAAAAATCGGTTGTTTGCAATCGATTTTATGTCAACGATTTTATACTGAAATCGATTATTTAGTTTTAAAAATCGATTTTGTTTTAAAAAGTTTAGAAAAATATGTACAATTATAAAAATCTTATATATTAATATTTTCTTTTTGTAATAATAAAGTTATGTTAAATCAGTTCTATGACGAATCAAAATTTAAAAAAAAAATCGTCTAAATCCTCCGAAGGATTAAAAAATTAAAACATTTTATCCAAATATTAATGAAATAGCTCGAAAATTTTTGGAAATACTGGCAATATCAGTACTGTGTAAACATCTATTCTTATAATAGCCCAACAAAGAATAGGCTTAGTAGTGAGCATTGATTTAAATGTAAGGCTTTTTTACAACGCCTTACTGAAGATGGATTTGATGGATAAATTAAATATTCAGATTTCTATTTTATATACATAACTTTTATACATGTATTATTTGTGACCTGCATATTTGAAGTCATTTCATAGGTTTATTTTTTAGTTGTTTTTGATATACATACATTTTATTTCACTTTATCAATAAAAAATCGATTTCAAAATATAATCGATTTTGGGGACCGATTAATCGATTTTGAAAATCGAAATGAAAAAAGTTGATCGTAAAATCGAAAATCGATTTTTGGCATTGTTTACCATTCCCTACTTGCCAACATAAAAAACAATATAAATTGTTAAAATTTTCAATCGATTTTTTTTTTAAATTTTAACTTTTTTGAATATGTTAATTCTGGTTACAACTAAAATGACAATTCAAAAATAAATTAAAAAATATAAAAAATAATTATATTTAAAAAAATTCATTCATCAATATTTTTTGCCAAATCTTTCGAATATTGTTATGAATTTTGGTGCTAGTTCTATTGGGAAATGACCAGATTACAAGCTCATTGGTGGGGACAATTCCTCTTCTTTACAGAAGTCATGTGATGACTGGTTAGCTCTTCGGCCTTTAAATGTGGGAATTTATTATGTGTATTGTAAACATTACGGAATGCCAATTAGCCTTTCAAGATTTTCCCAATATTTCATTGACGAGCATAACAAATGTGTGGTATTTTCAATGACAATAACTAACATGTACCCAAATATTTACATTGGTGTACCCAAATATTGGACATACAATTTTTATACAAATGGGAAACGCATTACACAGTTTTATAACTTCCCATAAATCTACTTTATATAGTTAAGAAAACTCTTCCTAAAATTCACCTATGTTCACTCAGATAATGGTCAAACTTGGCCAACTACACAAAACTTCTTTTTATGTATGAAAACAATATATTTGTACAACAAAAAAATGTAAATTTAGCTTCTACACAATGTCCACTTGGAACAGAAAAACAAGAACATCTCGTCAAAAGTTTAGAATTTTTTAACAAAAGTTAGCAGCACATACATAAATTATAAAAAATATATGTTTTTGTTTAAATTTTATATCAAAAAAATTTTATAAAAAATGTGACTGTTTTGACATTTTAATCGACTACTATCGACATACAAAATTTTAAGGAAAATAACGTAATGAATTGTCATTAGCAAACACAAGAACACAAACAGTCGTATAGTGACATAGGGAATATGAAAAAAGACACTCAATCGAATTTTAGTCGGAAAACGACAAAAATCGACATAGAGAATTGGGGCATAAAATAATTAAAATAACGAAAAAATTCAATTTGTTAAAAGAACAATACACAAATTATGTTTATTTTTAATAATTTTATAATTTTAATAAAATGATTATGGATTCTGCAATCGTATTTTTTCCTGGATTTATAATTGCTTTTTGTCTCGAAGTCAAAAAGCTTGACAAATTCATTTTAAATTGGCTACTATTGGAATATGCCAACCACTTAATAGGATCAAGAGTTTTGGGTTCATCTGTTCGATTCCCTCCGGTTTCATTTTTTCTACTATAAAAAATATATGCCACAACACATGCATTTTGACGATTACCAGCTATGTCAATTTCCAGAAAATTTTTAGTCCTAAGGGGTTTTTCTTCACCCATCAAGGCTAAAATAGTATTACACACAAAGTAAATTGCCTGACATGCTTTAGCTGAGTACGGACTTCTGTTACAAAATTTGAAACCCATTTGATAAACAAAATACGAATAGGGATCACAATATTCTTCTTCGTTATTAAATATGGATTTGAATTCTTTGAAAAGGGAACGAGTAAAGTACCACTTTCCTAACTCATCATTACTGATGCCCAAATATTCTGCGGTCTTTTGATGAGCTAATAAAGCTGCACATCCTCTATATCTACAGGGAAGAGTACCATATCGACAGGGTGCATAAAAATGTTGATCAAATCTATTAAAGAACATGTCTATGGCAGCTATCATTCGGGAATAATTAATATCTTCATACCAAATCTTATATGTATGAGTACAGTCGAAATTTATATTTAATTTACAGCCATGACGCTTTAGAATTTTTAATATTTCTTTATGCTCCAAATTTGATGATTCACTTATGCCAATTTTATAGAATGAACATAACAAGATAATTAACCAGAGATCATCGGCTTCAGTTGCAGGACCAATTATTTCCAAATCATCTAAAGCTTTATCGTCTTCTTCGACTTTGAGGATATCAAGAGGTGTTATATTTTCATTCTTCTTTCCAATTAGTAAATTGTACGATATCCAATCTTCATTTAATTGTACTTTTACTAATTTGAAGACTTCATAAAAATAACGCAGTACCACAGGAAGTTTGAGGTCGGATGTACCAATTTTTTTGTATATAGTATTTCTAAGTTGAGTTAATCCTACCCCATGGTCTAGACGAGCAATTTTAACTATTGGCTTTGTTCCTGGATTTTTAGAAAACCAAGTTTTCGGATATTCAACGGGTTTCTCTAAATTAATTCCTTTAATTGTAATTATTTTACCAGTACTTACACTCCAAACCTCCATTTTACCTGCGGTATAATTATTATTATCGTTATTATTTCACATTGGCAAGGGTACACTCATAGTATAATAATAAAGTATACTCGTAACTTACGTTTATAAGAGATTTTGCACACAAAGAGCACTTGAAGAAAAGAAAAAAAGTAATTAAATTATATATTTAGGATTTGTTGCGGGCGATCGAATCCAGGCTAAAGTTTTTATTTATGTGTGTTTATTAGGTAATTTTTTGTTTCGTTTACCAAAATTGTTTGTTGGTTAGTGTTATTGAAATTCCACACATTCCCTTTTGTTGCCGTTTTTCTTCCTAGTTATGTTAAAGCAAAGGTTCAATTTTGTTTAAGACTTGTTTAATTTATTTTTATTTATTGTGTTCATATATTTTTCTGTTTTATCTGTATTTTTGTTTTAATGTTGTTATTTTCCAGTTTTTTGTGTTTTATGTAGATGGTTTTTGTTTTTATTTTTAATGTCCGTCTGCAAATATAAAATAACAAAACAATTAAATTATCGCTGTTTCAAAATTATAAGTAGAAGTAATTACCTGTTTATGTTTATTTTCCTTTTCTTGCTTAATTATATTAACTACGTCCAGAAGTAATTTGTCTGTAAATAAAAAGAAAATATAAAAAAAAAAACAAAGTACTTACGTCTGTTTTATTGTGTATGACATCTTGTATGTTGTGTGTGTGTATAAATGTAAATAGACAGTGTTGTATTTTGTACTAAAATAGTAAGAAATTTGATGCAGTGTTGTATTTTCATTCATAAATTCAAAATAATTTTTAAATTGTGAAAATTAAATAAGTAAAATATAAAATGTTGCTAATTATGAATGAAAATACAATACTTGCTGAAATTTCTGAGAGCCTGATATAGATAATGTCTGAGGTAGAGTTTAAGGACAAAATTATGATCGAAAAGGGATATATATATAGGAAATTAATAAAGAACTAGGAAAGAAAATTTTAACTAATATATGAAATATATGTATTTGGCAGAAGTTAAAAAAAAATAGTTAAAATATATAAATAATATAATCATAAATATATGAAAATTGGCAACATATAATTTTTCAGTACATGATAAAACCGTTAAGATAATAAATATATAAAAACATTTATTATTATAAATTTAGGATACAGAAACGAAATGTTGTTCTCAAAGTAAGGATGTGTCATTAAAAAAAAAAAAAAGCCAAAGTGTGTGAAATCTAAATTTATAAATAAATAAAAATTGACTGTATAAAATCGTAAGTGTGTTCAAAGTTAAAAATAGTTAATTTCAGTGAGATAGTGTTATGTTTAAATATTTACAGCTGGCTATTTTCTTTAGAAAAAGGCTTTACTGACCATCCCCAACATCACACCAAGGAAAATAGCCAGGTAAAGAAATAAAAGTAAACTAAATCATTTATTAGAAGAAAAGAAGAGAAAACTGGTATAACCTAAAATATCTAGTTGGCAATACACTTGGTTGGCAAAAATAAAGAAAAAAGTTGAAACATAAAAAAAGATTAAGCTTAATATAAAATTTATTTAAGTTAAAACTACTAAAACGAAAGAATATTATTATATATACAAATTTTAAAATAAACTAAAACCAACCGTGAAAATATTAACAATATCTTTAAATAAATGTAGCTAGAATAAGAATAGCACGAACATATACTAAATAAAAAAATATAATAATAGAATGCAAAATAAATATATGATAATAAAAAAAAAAAAAAAAATTGTTAAAATTAAATTAAATATAAAAAAAAAATTAAATAATTAAATAACAATAAGATAAGCCTATATACTAAAATAAATAATTTAAATCCTAAATATAAGTTAATAATAAGTGTAGTGTCCCGTAACCCCGTGTAACGAGTGTCATGTGTTATATTTTGTGTGTATGTCTTATGTGTTTTCCCATGTACACCGAACCCTCTCTTTACGAACTAAAATATGTGTATGTTAGAACAAAATATTAAAAAAAGGTATTTTATAAATAATTGTTATCTCAGGGAGCTCCTTTAGATATATTTATGAAACAAAGAAATATAGAATAAAAAAAAAATAAAGTAAAAAAAAAAAAATAAAAAAATAAAATTAAAAGAGATAAAAGGTTACATATACATATATCTATATATACATAGAAAAATAATGAAATTAAAGAAATTTTGAAAATGAACAGGAGGGAAAATTGTAAATATCAGTGTTTGTTTTAATTATTTCGTAAATATTATTTGTCCAATTATTATTATTATTATTACTATTATTATTGTTATTATTATTATTATTATTATTATTATTATTATTATTATTATTATTATTGTAAATATGATTATTAGTTGTTATTTATTATTCTTATTTTAAATTTGATGTATAAATAAATAATGTAATTTTAATTTGAAATTTATTGAAATGTTTTAGTTTGGCAAAGGTATAGGTGATGATGGAGTGGTAAGTGGAGATTGAGGTCAAGTGGGTTTTGGGTCATAGAGGAAATAAGAAGGCGGATGCTCCTATGACATGGTTGGGAGGGCGAAAGAGACGACCAGCTGTCTCGAAAATTCTTCGTGTGGTATAGTTGTTCGTAGTGTCAGTTAGTTTTTGTGTTCTTGTTCAAATTTTAGTGTGCGGGCACGAGGCTGGTGAGGAAGGGTTGGGACCTTCCCAGAGATTATGTGCCCTAGAGCTAGTTGGAAACCTCGCCAGCCAAACGGTCCGTAACAGATTTAATAAGTATAATAGATATGAAAAAGTTGGTGTAAAAAATTAAAGAGAAGGGAGACTTTTGGTTTACTGCCGGAATGGTGTCATTTCCTTTGTTTGGTGAAAAGATGGTAGCAGGTTATGATGAAATTCTGGAAATTTCCTAATATGGTAATTTAAATTGATGATTTCAAAAATTTTCTTAATACTTTTGCTCGTACAAAATATTCAATTAAAATGTAGCAAAAGAGAAAAATAGTTTCTCTTGAAATTTTTGTGTACTCAGAACGATTTTCGAGTAAAATACTTGCAATAATTTTTTAAGAAAAAAAAAAAAAAAAATAAGTAAAATATTTTTTGTTTTACTTTAATATATAAACAAATTTATACATTTTTTTCTTCAAACCTTTTAAGACTGAATATTTATATTATTTCTTTAGAGTTTTTGTTGAATGAAATTTTAAAAATATTAATTTAAAATTTGTCTTTATATATACAGTTTTCAAATAAAAATCAGAAAAATTTATTGAACCTTTTTTATTTAAATAAAATACATATGAATAAATATGTATAATTAAATTAAAAACTTCATCTTCATTTAAAAAAATATTTGCTTTACTTTTGATTTAAAAAAATATATATTTTTATCAATCAAATAAAAAATTATAATAAATTTAAATAAATAGAATACCTTAATGTTTTTATTTAAAAATTGGTAGATTGATTAACAAATATTTTTAATTTGAAAGAAGAAATGGAAATGATATAAAATGTATTTTAAGTTTTTATTTCATTCACAAGTTTCATTAATTTATTTATGTAAGAAAAAAATATATCAGCCGGCTCAGAGCCGAATTTAAGCCGCCTCCGAGACATTTTAACCCAAGCCGCCGCCGCCGATGAAAATGCTCGGCGCAGGTCTCTGCTCGTAAGACCAGCTGTTTTACAATTTTTTCATTGGCAAACCTCGCGGTACTGTCAAATTGTTTTTGTATTCACATGTAAAATATTTTTTGAGGTTTTTTCTCTTGCTCTCTTTCGTTCTCTCATTTTTCCGTTCAAAGCATTCTGACATTGTGGGCAGTAGTTTTACACTAACAAAATACAAGCAATTTTTGTTTTTGTAGATGTGCGAGTACTTTATTATTTTACTATGGGTACACTAACAGAGAAGCAAGCCGTATCGGCTTGACCGGCGGCTAGCCGCTAAGCCGATGAATTTTTACGAGCCGCGCCGCCGCCGATATCATCGGCTCATCGGCGCTTATTTTCCAGCCGTTTAAATCCGCTAAGTCGAAAAAACGACAATTTTACATACTAACATAATAACATGTAAATAATTAACTTACTGTTTATACGCAAAATGCACAAAGAAATATATTTCTTTATTTATCTTGCCAAATGGTAAAAGTACAGTTATTATCATCAAAGGATTAGTTACTAACTCGCAGATAAAATACTAGGCTCACCGTTTATACGCTAAAATTTTCATATCAAATGTTTAATTTATAAAACATTAATAGCATAAAAAAACTTTTTAATTAAAAATGCTAGGCCCTTTCGTTATGTTTTCAATAAATCGTATTGAATTATAATAGGTTTTAATTTATTTATCGATAATTTAAATAATACAACCAAAAAGAAACAAAGATAATCTTTATAATCTTAACGATCGTACAAGCCTGCCTCCGTTAGGATTTGTAGGACGAAAATCTTTATAAATAACTCTAATTTTAATTTTCTACCATGTCTGGGAACTTCAGAAAGCTCTGGAAAGAGAAAATTTATCAGAAAATGACACATAAGTGAGGTTATTTCCGCTCCTTGATAAACATTTTTAAAATCAGGCTCCCTTAGGATTCATAGGATGCAAAGTTACATATGTAAGTCAAATTTTAATCTTCTACGTCGTCTGGGAGCTTCAGAATAGTATTCTGATGCCGCATATATTATATTGCACTGAAGTTATTTCTAGTGCTGGGTGTTACACACTAGGGAAATATAGACTCATATTTAACAGAATTTTTCGTTACATTTTTAGTTTGAAAAGGCGAGATCATATATCTCAACATATACTTAGCTTTCTTGGATCGTCTTTTGTTAAATTTATCAATATTAGGCTCTTACTATTTTTTTATAAATCTGTCTTAAGAGGTTGCCCGGGATATATTGTGGACAAATTTCATTTTTCCCGCTCCACGAGAAATCCACAGATAATTTTTCCTTTAAACGATTGAATACATTTGATCATTTCAGGTACGAGTCTCAAGGATTTGGAATTCCTTACCACTTGAACTAAGAAAATTTTCTTATTCGGTTTCGGTTTTTAAATCGAAATCAATTGAATATGTGAACACTCAAGATCCTGGAATTTTGTAGAAGCACAATTTTTCATTTTTGTTTAAATATATTTGATTATATGATGCTCCAGCTTTCATTATGGTTATATTAGATATTGATTGATCTCATTTTAATACAAATTGTTACCATTATTTATTATTAATGTTAGTTAATAATTATTTATTTTTGTTATTTACATTTACTTTATTTTATTTTTTACTTTTTATTGAAATTGTTATTATTTTTAGTAGCTTTGATCAGCCATATAAGGCCCCAATGGGCTCGGTTATGTAAATGAAGAATTAATAAAAAATAATAAAAAAAAAAAATTCGATACATTTTTTTTATAGGTTTTTGATATATTTTTTATAGGCAATTTTCGATAAATCTTCTTTTTATAGGAGATTTTTGATAAATTTTCCTTTTTATATGAACTTTTCGATAAATGTTCTTTTATAGGAATTTTTCAATAAGCTTTATTTTTTAGGAAATTTTCTACAAATTTTCCTTATATATATTTATTAACAAAATTTATCGAAAATTTTCTATAACAAGAAATTTTATTTTTCTTTTTAAAGGAGATTTTCGATAAATTTTCTTTTTGTAGGAAATTTTCGATAAATTTTCTTTTTAAAGGAATTTTTCGATAAATTTTCCTTTTGTAGGGAATTTTCAATCAATTTTATATATTATTTATAAATATTTTATATTTATTTTTAATAAATTTTTTTCATAGATTTTCGATAATTTTTTTTAATAAGAAATTTTTGATAATGTTCTTTTTATAAAAAAATTTCAGTAATTATTTTTATTTTTTATATGACCTGATAAATTTTCTTTTTAAAGATTTTCGATAAATTTTCTTTTTATAGAAATTTGACGATAAACTATACAAAATTTTGCTTTAATTTCCTTTTTATAGAAGATTTTCGATTAATTTTTATTTTATACGAATTTTTCGATTTTTAATAAATTTTTTTCATATATTTTCAATAATTTTTTTTTAATAAGAAATTTTTGATAAATGTTCTTTTTATAAAAAATTTCAGTAAATTTATTTTTTATATGACCTGATAAATTTTCTTTTTATAGAAGATTTTCGATTAATTTTTATTTTATACGAATTTTTCGATGAGTTTTCATTTTATAGGAAATCTTATAACTCTAGGGAAGTTCATATTCTGTTTAGGCATCGATTTCTGTAAACACAACAACAACCATATAGAATAAATTTTGCAAAACTTATTTTGCAGGGGTTTAGCAAAGTTTAAATTTCTAAGGTGAATGAATGCCTTTTATACAATTACAAAAAAATTTACAATTAAAACATATTTAATTAAAATTTGTTAAATTACTAGAAACAGTATATTTTTCGTTTTATTTTACATTTTCCAGCAATGTGCTTACTTTAGAAATTAATTAAATTTATAAACAAATTGTAATTTCTTTTTTTAAGTAAAAATTAAAATAAAAATGAAAAAAATTAAATACAAATCAAAATTTAACAAAATTTGGAACTTCATCCAAGATTGCGTTAGAACGCCTTATTTTATGTTTTTATTTTTTTTTTTTTTTTATTTTTCAGTATATACTTTTTAAAAGGAATTATGTCTTTAAGAAAAGAAAAAAAAAACACTATATTTGCCGTTATGAGATGTTATGTATGCATGTAAATGTTAAGAGATGGTTGCTGTGTTGTTAGTTAATTCTGTTCTCTTGTTGTTCTTGTCAACCAGAAAAAGCGTTAAGAATTTTGAAAACAAATTCAAATTGTTATACTATATACATCATTACACAATGTATATTACGCTTCTAAGTCATTAACGAAAAGTACCTCACGATTTTTTAGACCTACTTCAGATAAGGTTTTATTAGCATTTGCCGAAGTGGCGGCAACACAATCAAAATCATTTGATTTGGAATATATAACGCGTTTGGGAAAGTTCGTTGTTATTTCAAATTCATCCGGTGAGGCGGGATGACAGAATAAATAATTGGAAACATCCTGTTGAGACAGTTTAAAAATAAATAACAAATATAATAATATTAATTTTAAAAAAATAAACAACTTACTATTAAGGAATTTGTTTGAAGAAATCTACGTTCAATTCGGGCACCATTTGGCAGTTTAAATACCACACTTATGGCATTGGGAGCATCGGCGGGTGGTTCAGATGGTACTTGTTCAGCCATATCCAATTTTAATTGAGCAATTTCCTAAAGTTTGTGAAAGTAGTTAACTTATATGATTTTTATCATTAATTTATATTTAATTTACCTCTTTACGCCTTTCTGCTGCTTTCCTTTCTCTTTCTAAAGCCTCTTCTGCTTCTCTTTCTTTTTCCCTTTCCAACTGTCTTAAACGTTCTTTTTCTTCATCGGCACGTAAACTCTGACGATATGCCTCATCTTGTTGCTGGCGCAGAGTTTGTGTTAGATTACGTTCTAAACGATCGGCTCTAGCCTGACTTAACCACACATCATTGGTGTTGATAACAGATTGTAAACGATTTACCAATTCATCTGAAGTACAATCACCCTCAAAACGTCCCATAATAACCATACGATTAGCTCTTAAACCTATTAAAACCATAATTGGGTATGAACGGGCATTTATCGAATGCGAGACACGATAGCCCTCGGGAGATGAAACATCACAGCCCCAAAATAATGTATTACGATTTATAAAATCGATTACGGTACGATTTGACAGTGTTTGACTGCAAAACGTATCGACATCAGGATTTTTTGTCGGATCTTTATGTAGGTATACCAACAAAAATCTTAACTCTTGCTTGGCATCATTTAAGGCCTGGGCATATGTACCCTGATAGAATACCGGATGTTCGGGATAACGTTCACTATATGAACTTATAAAACTCATAACATCACCCAGGGGATCCGTGACGACTATTACACAAAGAAAAAGTTCAGAAATAAATAAGTTAATAACTGATTTCATTTTAAATAAAATTTCTTACTTCTTTCCTCACTGCCTCCTAGAAAAGCACTTAAAATGCTTGATATTGTTGAATAACAATATTGGAATACCATGTTTATTATATAACCTAATATGCCTGTTATACTACGTGGCATGGGACCAGGTGTCGAACTTCTTGCCGAACGTCCACCTGGCATAGTGGCAGAAAAAACTTGCTGCAAAAAACGATCATTAATGACAGCTGGAGCTCTTACTTCTCTAGAACCAACAAATGACGAGGGTCTTCCTTCGCGTATATTCATTTGTTCTTGTACGGCAACCTGCAAATTAATGAAACATTTTATAAAACGAGATTAGAAAAATTATAAGATTTAAGTTGACGTAAACGTTTTTTTTTTTTTTTAATAATTTTGTAACTTGTGAATCTTTTGAGATATATACATAAAATTTCATAAGGCCAGAGCTGAGAAGTTTTCGATTTTATTTGGTATATGACAAATGAAAATATATTAGGAGCGTTGAAATCTTCAGACTCTGACCAATAAACTAGAAACTAGTGGACTCAAATGCAGTTATATTTGCGGTGAAGAAAACAGAATCCGAAACTAATTTTTCGGACAACAATAAAAAATGCTAGCCAAAAATTCAGAAAAAATAAAAATTCGAAATTTCAACAAATATCTTAAATTTCTAAATTTGAATTTTTTTTTAAAAATCGAAACTTATTTTGAAGTTTCGTATTTTTGGAAAATAAGCTAAAAAATATATATTTAAATTTACAAAAAATTTTATATATGTATTTCATTAAAAATTCAAAATTTGACCTATAACAAAAAATTTATCAGAAAAAAGTTCAAATCACCAACAATGAAAAATTTTACCAAAAATTTGCAAAATTCAATCAAAAACAAAAAAACAAAGTTGCAAATTAAAAATTCGCCAAAACTCCTAATTTTACAAAAATTTTAAATTTCACCCAAAAATTTGAAATTTTAAAAATATAATTAAAAAATCAGAAAATTCAATTAAAAAAAGTCACTTCATCAGAAATTTTCCGTAAAATTCAATTCCTTTAATTAGGTTTTTACTGTTAAAAACTTTCTTAGCTTGTGCATTTTTTATCCGCTTTTCTTAAAGAATCAATTGTATTCGTAAAATCCCTTGATAGATTCATCCAGTTAACAGTTCATAATAGATAAAAGCCTTTTTATTTCTTCAATTACAGAGGTGATAGACATATTTGGCTTTGGTAGTTGTCATATACGATTTTTAATGTAAAACGATAGAAATTAATCCGTACAGTCAAAAATTTTCATCCTGTCTCACGATGTCGAACGATAAATTTTCATATTAAAAACTGATTTATAAACCCACCGAACTTCTTGCAAAGTACAAAGAATTAAATTGCTTTCTTGAAGGTGAGCCAAAAGAATTCTGAGAGTATCATTATCTTTTAACAAGGAAATGTTAGTTGGCCATTAAGGTCATGTGATTTTAAGGTCAAGTCAGTTCACTGCTCAAACTCAGGCGAGTAATTACGGCAGTCTTTGAAATTTTAACAAAATATTTAGTCAACCTTAATGCTTCCACATATTTTAATTATTCCTGTCATACATTTACTTACCTCTAAATCCCATTGATGTCTTATCAAAACATCACGACACACACTCATATCTTCAATGCCTGTTAGATCTTGAAATTGTAACACCTTTTCTGTTTGTTCATTTGTCAGGCCGTCTTCCATCATGTTTTTGTTATATTACAATCCAACAAAAAGTACAATTTTCTTAAGATATTTACGAAATATAACGAACTTGAAATATAAGAAGAAAATTAATTAGCAAAAACATAAATAATTCATAATTAAAAAACAACCTTGGTGTTTTCCTAAAGTTGCTGTTTTGGTATATTTTTTCTTCTGACCAGTAGTAAATCTTGACCCCAGACAGACGTGTCTCTTCTTCTTGTGTGATGGTTGTTAGACTGCTCCCAATGTTTTTTTACACACCTTTAATGTTGTTTTACGACTATTTTAACTTTAGTGAATAATATTTAACATAATTATTTGGTAAGGAGAAAGACATGAACCACTATGTTAACAAAAATAGTTAATTTTTGCTTTATTGTTTGGTAAAAAAAGGTTATTAAAATTCTTCGAATAAATTTCCGTAGTAGATTGTAAAAAAAATTCAATGACAATTATTTTTTTTTTTACAAATGACAAACTGTCAAAAAAGAAAAAACTAAAAATATAGTGTTACCATATCAAAGTAATGATAACAGGTAGGGTTTATCAAATCGACTTTCGAATAATCGAACAATCGACTTTTTGTTGTAAAAGTCAAAAATAGTCGGAAAAAGTCGAAAATAGTCGAAAAGTCGAAAATAGTCGGAAAAAGTCGAAAATAGTCGAAGAGTCGAAAATAGTCGGAAAAAGTCGAAAATAGTCGGAAAAAGTTGAAAAGTCGGAAAAAGTCGAAAATAGTCGGAAAAAGTCGAAAAGTCGATTATTTCAAAATTAAAAAAAGTTTCAGCAGTTTGCAGTGCTATTTCATTTAGCTCTATTTCTAAATTCCCTGCGCTGCATTCAGATTGAGAGCGAGACAAAGAGAGTGAGCAAATAAATGAGAGGTTTAAATACACAAGTAGAACGAAGCTAGATGGTGGTTGTAAATTGTGGCTGCCTACGCTGAATTGTAATTATAACGGCAGCAACATGTTATGCTGACAGTGATCAGCTGATAATTTTTATTGATACTGTTGCTGACTACGCGCTATTGTAATTTGGGCTTAAATGTAATCAACAACATAACAAACAGTGTATTCTAAATATCTATTGTAATTTGGGCATATTTAATAATTATTTACTTTTTATTTAGTGCGAAACTCAAAGAATATTATTTGTATATTTAAAACGAAGGATCCAATAAGGTTTTTTAAATATGGTTTTATTCAGATTAAATATTATAGTAAAATATGTAGATCTTAATAAATGTAACCCTGTGATTAAAATAAACTTAAGAAGAACAAAGTCCAAGATCTACTCCTTAAAATCAAGCACTTCGGCTTTAGTTTTGTTGAAATATAATTCATTAGCTGATGTCATAAAATTTCGAAAATTTTCACTTTAATTTAATTTACGGAGCATAAAACAATTACAATTTTATAAATTAAACCTACTGCTCAAGTGTTTCTATAGTAGTTTAATCGCCGTATAAACTTATTTGAATTATCCTAAATACGTGTCTAATTTTTTGGGAACTCGAAGCCTCAGCATTTAGTCAAAGACAATTTTCATTACAATTTCATGATTTCTAATGAACACCAATTGCAAATACATATAAATTACAGGTTTTGAAAAACATAGGGTTGGTTATATTCGAAAATTAAAGCCCAAATTACAATAGCGCGTAGTCAGCAGCAGTGTGTGCTGCCATAATCAGCTGATTATTTAGAATGCACTGTTTGTTATGGTGTTGATTACATTTGGTCAGCGGCAGTTTGCAGTGATGTTTCATTTAGCCCTGTTTCTAAATTCACTGCGCTGCAATCAGTTTGCGAGCGAGACAAAGAGAGTGAGCAAATAAATGAGAGGCGAAAATAGTCGGAAAAAGTCGAAAAGTCGATTATTTCAAAATTAAAAAAAGTTTCAGCAGTTTGCAGTGCTGTTTCATTTAGCCCTATTTCTAAATTCACTGCGCTGCATTCAGATTGAGAGCGAGACAAAGAGAGTGAGCAAATAAATGAGAGGTTTAAATACACAAGTAAAACAAAGCTAGATGGTGGTTGTAAATTGTGGCTGCCTACGCTGAATTTTACTTATAACGGCAGCAACATGTTGTGCTGACAGTGATCAGCTGATAATTGTTGCTTATATGCTGCTGACTACGCTCTATTGTAATTTGGGCTTTACAAACACTCTATTTATTACATTTAGGTTGGCAACATTATTTCCAAACATTTTTTGTAGTTGTTTATTATTAGATTCTTTTATTAAATATTGACTAAAAAATCTAATTTTATTTAGTAGATACATATAGCAATAATAAGTTAAAATGAACTTTAATAACGATACTGCCAAACAGATCTTAATCGATATCATACGCACAGTCAATCAACCTGAAAACTCAAAAAAACTATCTGAAGCCAAAGCATCCGCTGGCAAGGAAATGCTTCTAATGATGCAGCATG
Organism: Protophormia terraenovae; assembly: GCA_951394005.1. Classification (NCBI taxonomy): domain Eukaryota; kingdom Metazoa; phylum Arthropoda; class Insecta; order Diptera; family Calliphoridae; genus Protophormia; species Protophormia terraenovae. The sequence goes on from OX596074.1 coordinate 134,465,616, forward strand.
TCTTCCCATTGGTCATGCAATTACAAACGGAAGTCATTAAATCGTATGGTTTCCCCGGCAACCGTGAAGGTCTAGTACAATTTTCCCAACTAATACGTGAATTGGAACGTGAAGATGTTGAAATCGCACGTTTGCGTAGTCAAATTAGAGCCATTTATTTACCACCCATAGCCATTAACACCACTAACGATATTTTAATATGAACAAGTAATGGGATGCATTAAATTGGCCATCATTATTAATGCTAATATGCTGCCAATATTAGTTTAACAATAAGATACAATTAATCGTATTAAGAAATATCTTTAATAGTTTTTAAGTCGATTTTTTTGCAATACTTTGTATTTTTCTTTTGAATATTTAATAAATGTTCAATATAATATATTTATACCGTTATTATTTATTAATTGATAAAGTTGCGAAGGGTATAGAATTTTAAGAAAAAAATATAACAGGGTTATTTTCTTTGCTATATGTTTCTGAATGTTTTTTATTTGAATGTTATGGATATCCTTTTTAAATGTTTATAATCCCTACACAAATTGTTAGAAATATATTTTGAATATGAATTTTGTTTTAATTAAGATAAAAACACGCACACTTCTTATATACATACATTTTTATAATATAAGAAATCGAAATTTCAAGGATAACATTTGTCACAATTTTATAAGTAAAGGAGTTGCAAAAACAAACCTAACACATGCACAGAAATAAAAAAAACTCTAAACATGTAAAATTTATCGAAATTTTATGACATCCGTTAAAAATTATAATTGAAATAAAAAGGTAGCTTATATAAGTTTTTAACTAATTTTTACAAGCTGCTTTACTTAACCTCTTTTAGTTTGAGAGATATTTAGAACAAAGCAAAGTTTTACTGATTTTGAAATTTTTTTCTAATATAATTCAAATTCAGTACGCCAAATTTGAGTAAAATTTTTCAAAACTATTTCCTGAATTCTGTACAAAATTCAAAATCGTCACCGAAAATGCAAAACAACGTAACATCAAAATTTTCAAATTTGTGTTTTTGGTGAAATATAGTTTATTTTTCCAAAATACATGTGATCACAAATTTTCAGACTTGTAGCTCAAAAAATAACGATTATATTAACGAAAGCAATAATTTTCTTAAGTCAAAACAACGTAACATCACATTTGTTAAAAAAATAAAAAAAAAATTGTCTTTTTTTTTTACTAATTTAGATTGCAAATTATTAAAAAATAAAATAGCTATTATAATTTTGGAGAAAAAGTTATCAAAAATTCTTCAATTACAATTTTTGTAAAATTTTTGTTGATGTTACGTGTTTTTGGCTTCACAAAATTAAAATCTTGAAAAACGTAAACCACATAACTTAAAAAATATTTAATAAAAATTAAATTATTCATCATCAATATATTAGGCTATATTTAAGGATGTAATAACCCAAAAATCTTGTTTCTAGGACAAATTGTTTAGATTTTATAATGTTTTTTGTGCCTCCTGTAAAGTTGTGAAAAGTGATGTTACGTTGTTTTGCATTTTCGGTGACGAAATAATATTCAGATACAAGGATCATATAAATATATATGTAGTTTCAATTAATTTGAATTTGTTTGACAAAACTTCACATAATATTCGAATGAACTGTTCGAGTGTGTACTTCAACAATAGTAAAATTTCGTTTCAAATAAAAGACGTTTTATTAAGTTTTAAAAACTTTTTTTTATTTTGTGTAGAAAGCAAGAATTGACTTTCTGCTGGTATATACATATTAACATTGAAATGTTTTAAATATATATATATATATATATATATATATATATATATATATATATATATATATATATATATATATATATATATATATATATATATATATATATATATATATATATATATATATATATATATATATATGTTTTATATATGTTTTTTTGTATTTTTTTCTTTTTGTAACCGATATGCATTTTGAGTATCGATATTTTGTGTATTACAATATAATGTTTTTTATGATACTACAAAGTAGTGTAGTATATTTACTACACTTAAGCGTAGTAATGTCAGTTGAAAGCAAATTTAAGTTTTTAACCTTTTTATAAATATATCAATAATAAGAACATACATAAATGGCAAATTTCCTTTTTTAAAACACTTATTAAACTATTTACAAACAAATTAATTTATAATATAGAAATCACAAAAGTTATATAGTTATATTAAGTTAATTTTCAATTATAACATTTTTTTTTAAGCATGTATGTTGATGTATGTATAATTAACCCCAAAATTATAAATAAAAAAACATTAAATAAACATATATGGCATAAAACTGCTTAAAACAATTAATACCATTTTCTTTTTCGATTTTTTTTTGTTAATTAATTCATTCATATTTTAAAAATTGTTTCCAATAATTATAAAAATTTTAAAATATAATGATTTAATATTGAGTTTTTTTTCGAAAATGGTCCAAAAGCAAAACCTACAAATTAAAATATAATTATACTTATATAGGAATCTATAAAAATTAAAAACAATTACATATATATATATATATATATATATTATATATATTATATATAAATTATTAATATATAAAAAATAATAATTAAAAAGACTATTTACAATTGTAAAGTACAAAACAATACTTTTACTTAACTAAACAAAAAGCACACAAATTAAATAAAAATTATTATTGTTAACTATTATTGTTGTTGTTGCCATTTAAGGAAAATTATAAGAATGATTGTGATGATTATTTATTAAATCGACCGGTGTTATTTTTATGGAAGCATTGCTAACATGACCATTCCCATTTAAGTACAAATTATTATTTTTCTTTAAGTGTTGTAATTGTTCTTCTATTAGAGAATTTTCTGCTTCAGTATGCTTGTCATTCAACGAGGTTGGCGTTAAAGGAGATAAAGGTGTTGGTGATTGGGGTTTAAGTGGTTGCTGTGTCGTAGATGATGTTGAATTGGTTAAAGCATCATCAGAATTACTACGACTTTGTGGTGGTTGAGGTGATCTGACACGGGGATAATAATCATCGCTTAAAGGATAAGCATAACCATGAGATATCATCATATGACCTAAATTAATTTCAACACCTGGAAATATAATGACAAAGTTATTTTTAATATTTATTAAAATGCTTAATTTGAAACACAAACATTAGAAATTTTTGTTTGAATTTCTTTTGTATTATTATGTTTGATTAAAATGTGATAGATTTATTTTTGAAAAATTCAATTACCTTCTTGTATTTCATAAATTTCTACACCTGGTATGGGTGAGCCTTCTCGTGCTGCCGCATTACCCGTAGCTGACTTAACACGATCTTTATAGGTTACTACGCGAGTTATTAATTTCTTCCAACGTGCCACTATAAATATTTTTGTTTAATTATTGTTTTAATACATATTTTAAAAAGATATGCATACCTTGTGTATATTCTTCAAACGCTTCAATTGATTGTTGATCCCAAGTTTCAGGATCATTTTGCAATGTTGATTTAACATTAGCCAAAAAACATTCAACAGCTTGGAATCTGTAAAACAATTTAAGAAATATAAATATGATTTAAATTAAATAATTTATTAAGGAATGATTCAACAAATTCATTTATCGAAATGCTTGACGATCATTGGCAAATAAATTTATCATATACTAGGTATGTCAACATATTATACAACAAGAAAAAAATAAGCTTAAATGATTCAATTGGTTTAACGACATAGATGACGTTTTAGTGATTTTACTATTGTTTGAATTTCATAGTTCCACGATCATCAAAATAAATAGTAGTCGTTGCTTTAGACGATCCAATTTATTTGATTATATGCTTCATTTTTTTGTGATAGCTTCAATATCACCGTATGAAAAATATTTTGGTATCATTTGAGTTTCCTCAGTAATTGAAATGTCATGATCGTCAAATCAAAACGTTAATTTTCAAATCCATCATTTTATTTGAAAGAACATATTTGAAGACCAAAAGTCTTTAATATTTTATAGACACATACATTTATTTGCAACATATTTTCTCTCTAAAATTTTCCATCAATTCTACATACCTTAAAGTTAGAAAATCAGTACGTAATTCAAAAATTTCATGAGGTAGTACATATTCACTATCACCATAATCGACAAAGTATAAATCCAATACAACTTCATTAGGATTATATTGATTGGGTAGAATACCCACAACTTCAGCACGATACCATTTATTGTCATGTTTAAAAACTGTAGCCACAATTTGACCCAAATAGGGTTCCTTAATCTGATGCATAGCACGATTTTCCGCGACACTATAATACTCGGTCATATTTGCTACCAAATCATCTAGTTTCTTTGTCTGAGGACCAATTATTTGAACCCAAAATTTAGCAGGCGATGCAATAGCAGAAACATAAACTTCCATAGGTTTTTCATCATTTTTAGCAGCCATTAATTTTTCACGTGGTGGCAGATGTGAACTGAGTGAAGTTTGTGATGAATACATGCTAGAGTTGACACTGTTGGTGGGCGAACGACGTGGTTCACGTTTTTGTTCAGCCTCCTCGACGGCTTTTCTGAGTAGTTCATCTTCTTCGATCTTATCTTCGATAAGTTTACGGGCAATATTAACTTGTTGCCGATTACCGGTGATAGTGATACGTCTAGAATTGGCACTACGAACGCCAGCATCGATGGAAACTTTGGCCAGCGAAATGCGACAAATTTCTTGCATGGCCTCACCACAACGACCCATTATCTTGCCACATACACTCTGAGGTACATAGATTTCTTCTTTGACAATGGGTGCACGTTCGATTTCTTTAAGAAGCAGCGAACGGGCTTCTTTAACATTGTCGGGATAGCCGGTAATTTCACATATTTTACTTGAATCATCTTTATCTCTGAAAAAAAAAAAATAATAGACAATTTTTAGATTTCCTATAAAAAGAACTTTCTATTAAAAGGAAATTTAAGAAAAGAATTTGCGACTATTTTCGATAAAAATAAAAGGAAATTAGTTTCTATAAGAAGGAAATTTTGAGAAAATTTTCTATAAAAAGAATCTTTGGAGAAAATTTTCCATAAAAAGGAAATTTTATATAAAAAGGAAATTTTTGGAAAATTTACTATAAAAAGAAAATTTTTGGAAAATTTTTTAAAATTAACTAAAAAGAAAATTTTTAGAAAATTTCTTATAAGAAGAAAATTTTAAAAATAAATTTCATTCAACTGCTATATAAAGGAACTTTTATAAATTCAAAAAAGTAAATTTATAGAAAATTTAATATATAAAAGTAAATATTTATAAAATTTCCTATCAAAAATTTAAATATTTAGAATATTTTTTATAAAAAAGTAAATATTTGTAAAATTTCCTATAAAAAATGTAAATATTTAGAAACTTTCATATAAAAAGTAAATATTTAGAAAATTTCCTATAAAAAGTAAATTTTTAGAAATTTTCTTTATAAAAAGTAAATTAAAAAAAAATGTATAAAATGGAAATTTTTAAAAATTTTCTTTTTTAAATAAAATTTTAAAAAATTGTTTATAATAAAATTTTGGAAAATTTTCTATAACAAATTAAGATTATTTTTATAAATTCATTATCAAAGAAAATTTTTTATTAAAAAACGAATTAATCAACCTACCGAAAACGTATTTTAGTTAACGTTTTATCTTCTATAGACTTTAAATTTGCTCCCTGTCTACCCGCCACCAAAGGAACATGTATATTTTCTATTTTCAATTCAATTTTAACTTCTTTTGGTGGTGCTGGTTTCACCGCTTGTTTTTTTGCTACTGATTTTTTATTATTTTGTTGCTGCTGCTCTTGCTGTTGTTCTTCATCGTCATCCCGTGTCTTGAAGTATGCATATAACATGGCTCCACCAAGGGTACATAAACCGAAACCCAATATTAGTTTATAGGTGGGTGTTTGTGAAAAAGCTGTATTGCGAAACATTTTTGAATGATTTTGATTTTAACGCTTAGGTAATAGTCTGAAAATAGATGAAAATAAGAAAAATAATAATATTAATAATTTAAAGGAGGCATCAAAGAAAGAATAAAAATTTAACTGAGCAACAAAATACTATAGAGAGTACACACATAATAATATTTACATTTATGTCATAACTTTTAGCAAATAAAGAAAATATTTAAATTAAACAATAACAATCACTACAATATTATAAAGTCAAAACACGTGATTATGACGAAATTCAATGGCATCATTTCTCAAAAGAATTGCAAGTGATTTCTTAAAACAAATAAAATTTTTTTTAATTATTAAGCACTATATAGAGTGATGTTATTAAAAATATTTTATTGTTATTATTTTAGCTTATTTGTTCTCATTGCAATTTTTGTAAAGTCTTAAAAAGAAAGAAAAACAAAAATAATTTGCATCCAAAATAATCATTTTTGAATTAAACATTTTAATTTCGATCTCGATTGAAAATTTACATCTGAACACCTGAAATTATAATATTTTTAAATTTTAGTAAAAACGACTGATCGTATGGTCTCTTTCATCTATATATATTAAAGAGTAACGTGACTGACTGATTCATCATCCCACAGCCTAAATGCCTGAAGCTAGAGAGACGAAATTTGGAACGTATATCCATATAGATTCACTAAGACGGGATTTTTGAAAATTCTTAAAAACGGGTAAAATCGGTAACCTTATATCTTCCAAACTAATAATGGTACAAAAAAAGTTGAAAAATTATCGTTGGCACCATATGTATGTTTGAAACCAATCAACATACAGATAAAATTTATATCGTATGCATAACTTTACAAAAAATGACAAATTTGATACTTTTTAGAAATTCGAACGTTTAAGGGGTAAAAATCGTACCTATTTTTGGTACTTTTTTCGTAAAACATTTTTTTATATTTATTGAAATATTCATATGAGTATTTTAATATGGTATAAAAATTCATTGGAATACAATTTTTGATATTTCGATGGGTGAAAAAAGTACCATAAAGGGGGTAAAAGCAGGAAATTATATTTTATTCAAATTTAATAATGGATTTTCAATTGAAAAATATAAAAATATAATTATATTAAACCTAGAAACATGAAATTAAGTAAGTGAATTTGTGGTATTTAGAGATACATGGTCCTGTGGGTAAGAATTCAAGAGAAGGAACTTTGTGGTACTTTTTGTTCTTCAAATGGTACTTTTTGAATTTCCTGTAGCATTTAACCTAGAAACATGAAATTAAATATACATGGTCCTATAAGGCAAAGAATTCTATAATTATGAACCTAGAAAAATGAAATTAAGGATATGTGGTCCGAAATGAATGAGAATCCATAAGAGGGGACTTTGTGGCACTTTTTTGTTCTTCTAATGGTACTTTTTGAATTTTCTATAATTATGAACATAGAAACATGAAATTAAGGACATGTAATGCTAAGTGAATGAGAATCCATAAGAGGGGACTTTGTGGTACTTTTTTGTTCTTCCTATGGTACTTTTTGAATTTTTCTTTAATTTTGGATCTAGAAACATGAAATTAGATATGTGGCGCTAAGTGAGTGAGAATTCATAGGGGAGACTTTGTGCACCTTTTTGTTGTGCTTTTTGAATTTACTATAATATTTAACCTAGAAACATAAAATTAATGATATGTGGTCTTAAGTGAATGAGAATCCATAAGAAGGGACTTTGTGGTACTTTTACGTTCTTCTAATAGTACTTCTTGAATCTTTTGTAATATTCATCCTTAGAAACATAAAATTGAAGATATAAGTGAATCAGAATCCTTAAAAGGGATTTTGTGGTACTTTTTCTTTAATTTAATAAATTTTTTCGTAATTCTAATATTTATTTTTCGTTATTGTAATATTAGAAACCAGAAATTAAAGAGATATTGTTATTTTTTTAGTTATGATGAAAATATATATGATCAAAGTCTATTAGTCACATTTTTTTATACTAAAAAAATATATATTAGAAATACTTTGGTAGTTTTTTAACTTCCGAACGTTAAAGATGTTAAAATTGGTACTTTATTGGCACCCAACGAACTTTCTAAACGAAAAGCATAGAAATTAATTTAAAATATTATCTTTTTTTATCAGAAATATATCAAACAAGCCTTTTGTACTTTTCGAAAATCCTATTTTTCAATGTAACTTTTGGTACTTTTTTAAGTAAAATATTTAAAAAGTTTATTGTTGTTAATTCCGACTCAACACCATTATTAAAAATGTTCCCACGAGAGTTAAGAATCTTAGTTTAAATTTATTATATAGTATGGTTTTTATAAAAAATTTCCGCTAAAGAAGTAGCGGGTTTTCAGCTCGTATATATATAAAACTAAATTGAAAGTAAACAGCGTATCTATCACAAAAAATCGTCGCCAACCATTTTCTAAGTCCAAATTACTTAATAAAGAAAATTTAAAAATTATTGAAATCAAAGTATAGGCCTCCCTTTATGAGAGTGGACCGTTCTTAAAAATTTAGAATTAACTATAGAAGAGAAATTTTCTATTATAAGAAATTTTTAGAAAATTTCCTAAAAAAGTAAATATTTTAAAAATTTCCTATAAAAATTTTTTTTTAGAAAATAAATTTTTTAGAAAACTTCCTATAAAAAGTAAATTTGTTAGAAAATTTCCCACAAAAAGTAAATTTGTTAGAAAATTTCCTATAAAAAGTAAATTTGTTAGAAAACTTCCTATAAAAAGTAAATTTTTTAGAAAATTTCCTATAAAAAGGTAAACTTTTACAAAATTTCTTAAAAAAGGAAATTTTTATTAAATTTCCTATAACGGAATTTTTAAGAATTTAAATAAATAAAATTTTTTAAATTGCAACATTATTTTTATTACAATGTTTATATTACAAAATCGATTCAGAAAGCTATTCTTGGTCTTGTGGTATTCTTCAAAGTAGAGTCCATCCAATGTTTTAGTATTTAAGTATTGCCTGGAAGTGCATCCATGACATTGAAATAAAAACTAAATTTATTATTCTTTAAAAACTCGAATTTAAACACTTAACAGATAAAATTAAAGCTTTATTTCGGCTACTAATTTTAAAAATCATAATCAAACAGAATTGGAATTGTCTTCTTAACAATTAATTTAAAGTTTAAACCTGATTTTTCAAAATCATTATCAATCTCTATTAATTTTATTTTCTAATTGTCATTCATTTTCAAATACATACATATATAATGTATTATAAATGGAACTTGTCTTTTTAATTTTTTGTTCTCTTTATTTTAAGATCATAAATCATGTGTGTAGATGCAGTTGAAAAGGTTAAATAATGCCAAAATAATAATAATAATAATAATAATAATGAATGTATTGCAACAAGTTGCACAAAAGAAAGCACATTTAACAAAAAATAAAAATATTTTTATCTTTAAAAAAATTACATCTTGGAAATTAAGAATTGTGTGTTCTTGCGTAGAAAAAATAACGTCTTAGTACAAGAAAAAACAAAAATATATAAATTAATTTTATATAGCGATGATGCCATCACTTCGAACTAGAATATTTATATGAAGCATTTTATGCAAGAAAAAAAGGTAAGCAATCAAATATTATTTATATAGAGTATAACTTAAAGAAAATTGTCAAAATGCGAGCCTCGCAAATTGCGAGGTTAAAGCGAAAAGTTTTGAGAAATTGAAACACATATGAAATGAAAACAGCAGTATAAAAAAAATATGATTTTTCATCGTTTAATTTCCTAAATAGTCTGTAATATGTGTAGCAATAAACACTTAACCAATTTATTTTCCTTATTTTTTTCGCCACCTAATGTTATAAGACTATTCCTTCTAAGATTTTTCAATTAATAAATTTAGTTCATAAACTTTTTATTACATTCTTCTTTATGTGAATAATTTATATAGCATTTTGTTTTAATAGTATTTGAGTTGAAATTCTCAAACAATTGCGTGTTACTGATAACTTTTAATAAACTGTTTGTCTATTAAACTTATCAATAAATAATTTTAGTTGATATAAAATATTTTCCAAATACACCACCCTCCAATAATATTAAATATAATATTATCAATGAAATTGAACTTGAAACATTGTAGCAAAATATAAACATATTTCAGTAAGACTACCTCATTTTTAAAAAAATTTCTTAAAACAAAAAAATATACATAGATTTCTTTTAAGTTAAAATACCAATTGATGAAGGTCATGATTATTAAGTGGAATTATATGTGTTCGTTTGTTTGTTGGAGGAAAAAAATTTAAACATATATTTAGTTTTGTTGATTAACAAAACAAATGCTAAATTTAGTATGATAATGATTAAGTTGAAGGTCTTACAAAATTTTTGTTAAGAATTTGGTATATGTAAAATTAAAAATTTAATCTGAATTGCATTAGAAATAATCTTTTTCAAAAAATCGTTCACAAATTCTTTTTCACCCCAAACAAATTGCATATTTAAAGTAAATTGTATAACTGCAATTCAAATAACTAAAAAGGTTTTAAATAACTATGTATATTATGACTAAAATATTATTGAAATGAAAATTTATATTTGTTAAAGATATACTGAAAGGTTTATAATATGTTTTTGCGGTTTAAACGCTTTATCAATTGAAATCTATGAAAATTATTTCAAATATTATGACTAGAAATTGAAACTTGTAAAGTATGCAAAATAATTAGGTATTGAAATGTAAATTTTATTTGTTATAATTGCAAGCACCTACAAATGCTTTTCTAACAAATAGTCAGGGAATAGCTCTAAATTATAAAGGATATTGTGTTGCTATATGAATCAGGATAGATTAAGGAATTTTTGGATCTTTCGATCATTTAAATGCTTTACTGATCATTTTGTTTAGTTTCAGGCCAAACACACCAAATACAGTAAAAGCTCCGGTAGAAGGGCAAATTTGTTTGCTTCCATCTTTGTATAACAAATTGATCTCTTTGCCGGTCAAGGACACTTGTTAAAAACAAAAAAAAACATCACTTCTAACCTTAAAACAAGACATATTTCATTGAAATCATTTGGTTTTATTTCCAAATTAGTAAAGGTATCTCATTTAAAAATTTCACAAAAATCTACTTATAAATTTTAAGAATCACAAAATAAGTTGTGTTTTTTAAATATTTTTGTGTAATTTGTAACTTTAGTCTTAATAAAATTAAAATTTATGCATCAATTTGAATACATTTTTGCCATTTTGGAATTTTTATAATTTTTTAAAATGATTTTTTGTTTTTAATTCTGCAGGAAATTTATTTTTTTAAAAAGCTTTATATCTTCGTAACTGTTAAGCGAATAACGAATATATAAAAAAAATAATAATAATAAAAAATAAACGAATAAATAATAAACAATTAAATAAATAAATAAATAAATAAATAAATAAATAAATAAATAAATAAATAGATAAATAATACCCGAAAGTAAAATTGGCTGCAAAGTAAATATTTACTATCACATACACACCTGTTCGGTTTATGTAAGGAATAAAAAACACACATTCGTTCATCAAAGAATGAAAAATCATACATATTTTATTCGATTAGGAAAGTAAAAAGAAAGCTAAATAAGTCATATATCGTCACCGAAAATTACAAACAACTTAACATCAAAACTTTCAAATTCCTGTTATTGATGAAATATAGTTTATTTTCCAAAATACATGTGCACAAATTTTCAGACATGTAGCTCAAAAAATAACGATTATACACTCACCGAAATATTTATAAGACCCAAATAGTTTTTTATATTTCTATGGAACTACAAGTGCAATCCCAGAAATATTTGGCACACATATGAAGACAAGTAAGGCGGTTTTTTATATGTAAAAAAAAGTTGGTTCCGTTACTCCTGTGTAAAAATAACGGGACTTTTACTTGAGCTTCAAACGAAATAATTATAAGACCAAATATGACGAAGTATTTAAAATATTTCCAAAAATAGAATATGTTTTCAAAATCTTTAAATTTTTTGTTCTTATTATTAATACAGTGGGGCAAATATATTTTTATGATATAATCAATAAAAAGCAAAAAATAAGCCTAAAAACTCAATTAAATAATATTTTGGTTTATATAAAAAAATCTGGAGAGGAAATGGTGTTTATTATTGTTTTTGTAATTTTGGACTAGACTAAGTTCAAATTGTAAAATTAATTTAATTGTCTACGTAAAAGCTGTATTTCTAGCCTAAAATGTTTGATATGGAATGTTTTGTTGAGAATAAATCAGAAAATATTAATCATATTTCAATAAGCCTTGGCCAATTTGCTAATCGCATGATAGTTTATAATTATTAATAGCTAATTTGATTCAACAAATATAGTAAACTCATTTTAGTAGGTCTGAAAGCAGGCACAATTTAATGAATTCCATAGTAGGAATTACACTTATTATTGGACTTATATCTCAATTATATTCCAATGAATACCCTTGATTATTAGTATTTACGCAATTTCTGATACAAAAATTAAAAATTGGATATAATTTATTTCCAAATAACCATAAATGATGGCTAGATATTGTATTGCATATATGCAATAACTTCCGGATCTATTAAAGCAATAAACAAATATTTTTACAAGATATATTTACTAAATATCTTTAGTATAGTTAGCAATTATTATGAATTAGCTTACAACTGACATTCTGGCCAATTTTTATTAAGACATGATAAATATTTTCTGAATTATTCTGAACAAGACATTCTATATCTCAAAAACTTAAGGCTATAAATAGATTTTTTACTTAGAAAAATACATTCGTTTTACATATTATGATACAAATCTAGTCCAAAATTACAAGAACAGCAATAAACAGCACTTTCTTCATAATCTTTTTTAATATACAAAGAAAAAAATGAAATTGAAAAAAGATTCGGCTGTGCCGAATCTTTGATACCCTTCACCATATTACCATATTACCATCTTACTATCTTATCGACATCATATACCATATTACCGACAAATAATAAAATGTTCGCCTTAACGTATGCTTTCATATTTTCACATATATAAATCTAAATTTTTTTCAAACTACAAAAATTTGAATATATAAAAAAAAATCATAGCAGGCTTTGCTTTTAAAAAATAAACAACAACAACAATTCCATATTTACTTATTTTTTTATGTGTGTATATACAAACTGGCTGCATATACAAAGAACAACAACAACACTGTTATCCATTTTATTACTTCTGTTGCTAACTAAACTACTTGTCTTATAGGCAAAAACGTCACTAATAGTCATTACAATGCTTAATATAAATGTTTGTGTATGTATTTATGTATATTCTTAACAGATATGTTTTAGTTTTTAAAAATAAACAACAACAATTCCATATCTATTTATCTTTGTACAGACTGCATATACAAAGAACAACAACAACACTGTTATTCATTATATTACTGCTGTTTCTAACTAAACTACTTGTCTATACAAAAAACAGAAAAACGTCACTAATAGTCATTACAATGCTTAATATACAGTTAGGGACAAAACTATTTGTACACCTCATATATTTCGTATACCTTCACGCACATTTTCAACAGATCCACTGTTTTTATACTTGCTTACAATGTATTGTACTGTGGAATGTTGCAAATTTACTAAATTACTTATATTCCGGAGAGATTTTCCTTTTTTATGTTCATCAATAATTAAATTTTTAATATCCAAACTCAACTCTTTTCGCTTTCCCATTTTTGATGTGCTTATTATTCAAAACGTTAAAACCAACTTCTTATTTTGTAAAATAAAACTCGATTAACGAAGAAAATATAACGGTATTTAAAAAAATCATCATACAAGAGACCAACGTACAAATAATTGTACAAAGTACTGATGTACAAATACTTTTGTCCCAAAGATTTTTACTTAAATTGTACTTTTTTTTAACAATGTGTTATATATTAATTTATTTTTTATCAAACAATTCAATAAAAGTGGACCTGAATTTAAACTACATATAATAATTTTTTATTCTTTATAAATTATTGAAGATATACGAAATGCATGGGTGTACAAATAGTTTTGTCCCTAACTGTACATGTTTGTATGTGTATTTATATTCTTAACAGATTTGTTTTTGGGCCATAACTCTGTTGATTATGAACGAATTTGGTTTATTAAAAAAAACGAAATTTTGTAAAAACATTTATGACTGATCTATATAAAAATAAAAATCTGTAGCTTGAACAAGGGCTTCAAAAATAAAAAAAATCGTTTTCCCCGATATCTCAGTTATTACTGAACCGATTTATTTCATTTTTTCAGAACAAAAATTCAGAAAATAATTTCCGAGCGCCCTTTAAAAATTCGAAGTACCTGGTATATTTAGAGGCTTCAGAAACTGAAAAACCGGTTCCAAAAACCGGTTTTTAAAGCATATCTCCGCCATTTATAAACCGATCCTGCTGATTCAAAAAACCGAAATTTTATAAAAATATTTGTGACCGATCTGTATAAAAATAAAAATCTATAGCTTAAACCAGGGCTTCAAAAAGTAAAAAATGCATTTTGTCCGATATCTCAGTTATTATTGAACCGATTTATTTCATTTTTTCAGAACAAAAATTCAGAAAAAACGAGACTTCTTTGTAAAAACGAAGTCCCTAGTATATACAGGGGCTTCAGAAACTGGAAAACCGGTTCTAAAAACCGGTTTTTTAACATATCTCCGCATTGTATGAACCGATCTTGCTGAATTCCAATTGCAAAATTCTCGAAAGCATTTCCGATCGTTTGACATATATATTATATATGTCAGTTATCGGTGGGCTTTATAAACGCCATTTCAACCGACACACGGACGGACGGACGGACATGGTCCAATCGTCATCGCTTCTTACAAGGATTCCGAAAATATAAACTTTTTTGCTCTCCGACGAAAATTGTGGGAATTACAAACGGAATGACAAACTTATATATACCCTTTACACCTGTGGTGAAGGGTATAATAACTTAATTGACCAAAAATTAACTATGATCTAACTCAGTACAGCCTTTATTAATAATACAAACAAAAAATTAAAAAATGTTGAAAACATATTCCATTTTTTTAATATTTAAAATACTTTGTCATATTTGGTCTTATAATTATTTCGTTCGAAGCTCAAGTAAAAGCCCCTTTAATTTTGCACAGGAGTAACGGAACCAATTTTTTTTTTTACATTTAAAAAAACTACCTTACTAGTCTTCATATGTGTGTCAAATATTTCTGGGATTGCACTTGTAGTTCCATAGAAATAAAAAAAAATATTTTGGTCTTATAAATATTTCGGGGAGTGTATTAACGAAGGCAATGATTTTCTTAAGTCAAAATAACGTAACATCACATTTGTTAAAAAAAAATTAGATTGGAAATTATTAAAAATATAACAGCATTAAAATTTTTGGATAATACTTATCAGAAATCTTTTTAATTTTTCTAAAAATTTTTAAGGATGTTACGTTTTTTTGGCTTCAAAAAATTAAAATCTTGAAAAACTTAAACCACATAACTTAAAAAATATGTAATAAAAATTAAATTATTCATCATCAACATATTAGGCAATATTTAAAGATGTAATAAGTAAAAAATCTTTTTTGTAGGACAATTTGTTTCGATTTTAGAAAGTTTTTTGTGCCTCCTGTAAAGTTATGAAAAGTGATGTTACGTTGTTTTGCACTTTCGGTGACGATATATTTCTTATGTTTTTCCTCTACAATTGATCTCAATTTGAAAAATACTTTCTACAGTATTTTCTTTGAATCATTTAACAAGTTATCTAAGGGATTTAAATCCGTTGATGGATCTGGGCATGTTAAAACATAGACGTTATTTTGGTAGAACTCCTACTTAACTAAACTAGAACTTTGTTTTGAATCATTATCTTACTCAAAACCCCGATGAAAAAGGCATTTCTTTATGGCATATGAAAAGCATAACAGTTTATCAATGCGATAAATAAAACCAGAACTATCCAATTACAGGAATTTCCAAACCTTTGTATTCTAATCTCACTCCTAAACAGCCATGTTTGTGAATTTAACATAGATTTTTTTTCCGTTAGGGCGGCTGACACTTCTTTGATAGTCGTTTCCAATCAAATTAGCTTTCCTTTCAACAGAAAATAATATGTCTCTCCATTTTTTTCGTGTTCACATTCGGACTAAAGTAAATATATTTCAACAAGTTTTAACAGTATCTTCAGAAAAGTTCAATCAATGCGTATACCAAGCATTGATTGAACTTTTCTGAAAATTTTTTCCGGAAATTTGTTTTGTACAAGTGGATGCCAAACTATATGCGGACCTAATTCATGTTATGTGGTTTACGTTTTTCAATTCATAGAAATTGTAGCGGAAATAGCCTTCAAAGAAATAAAGTGATTCTTTATTGTCCATACAATAATCCTCTTTTCCGTTTCTGTAGTTCTTTTATGAGCCAAATTTTGCTTCTCTTCTTGGATATTAGAGTGTCCCCAGAAACATAATTTTTGAAATTTTGATGAGGAAAGATCCCTCAAATGATACCATCGATTCAAAAATCGTGGTTTCCATACATCAAGGAGACTTCCTGCAAAACTTTGATCTACGGTACACTCTATTGGACAAGTTTCTAATACGTTTTTTTAAATATTTTTATATCTTATTTATAAAATAGCGCTATAACTAGTACTCTTGATATTTTCTATTCAATTTGCATTTTTTAGTGCAATAAAGCACAAAAAACAATTGAATTATACTTCAAGATACAACTCTGAAAATATCGAGTAATTATAAATGGGTACTCAAAAAAACAGTTGGTATCGACTACTGAGCACCCAAGTACTCGATACTTCACCAACTCTACATCCTATAAAGTGCATCTATTATTTTGAGCAGATGTAACATCACATTTGTCCTGCGATTTTCTGGGAATAATTTTATTACCTAGAGGAGAAATGGTACCCCCATACAAAGCAAATATTCTTAGTGGCATATCTTAAGAACTATTATGGTGGGAGCTCTCAAATTTTGTGGGAATTACTGTCAAATCATACTAAATTAATGAAATGAGAATAGGATGGATAAAATTTTATAAATAATATTCATATCAAATTTTGAATAGGGCGAATAGATCGAAGGGGAGTAGCAGCTCTCATATAAAGTAAATGTTAGTCATCGAATCTGAAGGAGAAGCAAAGCTCATCGGGATAAGCTAGTAAATAAATAAATAAATATAGTTTCTAAAGAAATAAAATCAAAAATCTTCAAAAATTTAATTTCTCATTCTTCGCCTTAACTTATTGCAATTTTTATCAAATATGGTGAAATTTCTGATAATTTTGTTTAATTACTCTAAAGAAAGTAGTGATCAGAATATAATCAAAAAACAAAATATTGAGTCACTTAAATAAGCAGGAAATTGAATATTATTAAAGTTTCCATTGTTTTGTCATTATCATAAATACTTTTAAGTTTGTTTGTATTTATGAATACATATGTGTATGTATGTATATTGTCACGTACTAACAATTGTAAATCATAACATTTTACTAATTGTATTTCAAAAAACATCTCAATTAATAAAAAAAAAATACAAATAATGTTCATACAACATTAACTTAATTTAGTTTTCTTACCAATAAATATTTAACTTATTATCCAACAAATTTTGAGCGTAAAATTTTTATTATTATTTTTCCAAAGTGCGTGCAAACATTTCTCTTTTACATACTCATATGTATTTAATGCATAAGTTTTTCACTTTCCATTTAAAACACCAACAACCACAGTTTTTTGCAAATAAGAATAATTAAAAAAAGAAAACAAAAAAAAAGGCATAGTAAAGGTTTTTTTGATGTATGTAAATCAAATGTAAAAAATAGTTGTAGACAGCTTGGTTTGTAAAAAAAAAAAAAAAGAAATACTATTTAAGCATATCGCGGAAACACTAATAAATAAACCGAAAATATACAAAAATTCTAACACAACTTAAAAGGAAAAAAAACAAACAGCTAATCAACATTGAAAAATTACACCAAATATACGTAATAAATACGATTAAAATTAACTTAAACACACACGAACAACAACAGCAAGTTGTAGGAAAAAATTAAAATTGCGATAAATAAATAAAATTACTTGGGGTTTTATAAGTCGACCTTGATAATGAAATAAATTAAAAATGCCTTTTTTTATGGAGAAAAAAACTCTCACACACACGATTTCGAAAATTTCGTTTATATATAATAATATAAAATTAAATCACTCAAAAAAAAGTGATTTATTTAATTTTTAAAATTTTCTTAAATTTGTTTTATTAACTCGAAACGCGTTATAGCTTTTTAAAGAAAAATTATATAAAAAGTAAAACCGTTTCAAAACCGATTAATGGCAATATAAAATAAATTGATTACGTATAACACGAAAAAATCGATCTATAAACAATTTCTTTATTTTTCTATTTATTTTTTTTTTATTTAAATAGATTATAGATTTTTATTTTCATACAATTATTAATTTTCATCAAATTAAATTTAATAAATTTGTATATATTTATATTTTATTTAAAAATAAATTCTCGTTTATTTAGCCATGTATTGTTTTCGAGTCTACAATTAAATATTAACTAAAATTTGTTTTCTGTTCTCTAAACCAAACTAACAAGTGAGTTTTTTGCATTGTTAGGGTTTTCGCTTATAAAAATATTTTAATATTTCTTTTTTAACGGTTTTTATCAATAGGAAAAATGTTTATTTACGTGATAAGCCAACCGAGTAAACGATAACAAATTCAAGTGAGAAAAAGTTACTTATAATTATAAATAAAACAACAAACCGTTTTATTTATAATTTTTCAGATATAAAATTTATATACATGAGGAATTTCAAAAATTTTAGGTAAAAATATTTTCAAAATTTTTTTCTCTGACAGTAAAGCCCAAATTACAATAGCGCGTAGTCAGCAACAGTATCAGCAAAAATTATCAGCTGATCACTGTTAGCACAACATGTTGCTGCCGTTATAATTACAATTCAGCGTAGGCAGCCACAATTTACAACCACCATCTAGCTTTGTTCTACTTGTATATTTTAGCCTCTCATTTATTTGCTCACTCTCTTTGTCTCGCTCGCAAACTGATTGCAGCGCAGTGAATTTAGAAACAGGGCTAAATGAAACATCACTGCAAACTGCCGCTGACCAAATGTAATCAACACCATAACAAACAGTGCATTCTAAATGATCAGCTGATTATGGCAGCACACACTGCTGCTGACTACGCGCTATTGTAATTTGTGCTTTATAATTTTATTAACCACTATTTAGGCACACAAAACCTGTTCGCGTTTATCATGTTTATCAATGCGCGCAACAGTTGTAGAGGTTTGAATTTGAAACTCATGATTTCGTAAACAGCAAAAAACAATATTGGTTTAAAATTTCGCAAAATCGCGATTAAAAATTTTATGTTTGGAAAACATAGTCGTTTAAACAATACTACTCATGATAATATTCCTAACAAAAGGCCCGATTTTAATTTTTAAAGTAAATTTTGTAATTTTTTTTTTTTTTTTGTTTTTATTTGGCGACACATTTTACATAAAAGATTGATTTTAATTTATCAAAATAAATAAAATAATAAAAATATGTGGCGCTGATTTTTGAGATTCAGAATACATTTTTTGGTCCATAAAAATAAAAATCTTAAAAATATTTTGATGCCATGTAAATTTTAGGATTAAGCAATTAAAATGATTTCTTTTGACATCAATATTAATTCTTTAATTAATTAGTACTTTGACATTCGCAATAGTTGTCAGCAAGCAAAATGTGTTTGGAGATAAATGCCGCTGTAGCCGATATATATGACGTTTCTTTAATTTTTTTCAAAATATCAATTTTAACCAAGGTCTATAACCGATTAAAAAATGTTAAAAGGTAACGGAAATGTTATTTTGAATTATTTCGGTAAGGGTATTTTTGCGGTAACGGTATTTTCACTTATTTCGTTAATAGATTTTAGCGTTATCGGTATATAAAACTATTTCGGAAACGGTATTTTAGCGTTATCGGTTTTTCGTGCTATTTCGGTAATAATAATTTAGGGGTAACGGTTGTTTCAGAAATTTCGATTACCGGCTCATAACCAAGAAATATATAGTGGATTCACGTATTACAAGGTAGGGCTAGGATAACAATAATATTATTTCAAGTGTCATTTTAATTTTATTAAAAATAACGGTAACGATATTTCAGCATTTTCGATATTTTGGACTATTTTGGTAACGTTGTTTTAACCATATCAGTATTTCCAATTATTTGGGTAACAGTATTTTAGCGGTAACGGTAGTCAAGTTGAATAGCACCATAATATGGTTAAATCACAATAAAAATATTGTTGATCTGCAACCATATTTTTGTGGTATATTGTCTTGATTCATGTATATAACAATAATATGGTTAAATCACAAAAAAATATGGTTGAATCACAATAAGAATACTTAGCGTCGAGAAACAATTATTATGCCTAAAAAATAAATTTATAGTATGGAAGGAAGTTTTTATTAAAATTAATTATAATTTAGTTATGTAAAATAAATCACTTTGGTATAAAAAGATAGATTCATCACCGGTGAATGATAAAACCTGAAAAATTTCTTGAATACTCGTACAAGGTGACACCTTTTTTAGCACTCTGAAGATAACCAATTATGTAGTTTTCTTTGTATATTGTCCATTTAAAATATTTTCGCAATATGAAACACTTATTTATTTCTAGTTTAACTCTAATTAAAATAATTTATTTTAAATAATTCACTTTTTAAATATACATTCAGCATTTTTTTTAATGCATTTTTAACTTGCCGACAGACAACTAGCTCAATGCAAGAAGCAAACTAAACTGAATAAAAATCAACAGGTATACTTAGTGTCAAGTACTAATCATTTATATTGTTGCCAATACAAAACAAACATTTTGTTGTCAATTCAAAATTACAAACATAATAATATATTCAGATATTGAAAATATTTTTTTTGCACTTGAAATTTTAACAACAATAATGTGGTTCTAATTTAAACATATTGCTTAACATGTTGTGGCAACAATATAATTGTGAGTTGAGAACAAATGTATAATTGCTACAACAAAATTGTTTTTAAAATTATAAAATATATTCAACAATAAGAATTTTTGCGACGTAAAAATTTCTTTGCAATGAAAATAATATTGTTGGGGCAACCATATTAAGAAATGTTTTTTCTCTGCGTGCAGGACTATTCAAAATAAATTATTCGAAGTCTTTCTGTAATAAATAGACAATTATTGCGATAAAAGAAAGCGCAATTATTCACTTATATATCAAGAAAGACAATTCAACTTTAATGACATATTTATATGATATGAAAACATAAATATTGACTTGGACTTCACCTAAAAGGACTTATTCCAACAACGTTAAAAAACGTTTTCTTAACACTAGAAATAGTTTCTGTCTATGACAATTTCCATCAATAATGGGCAGCGATTCTGCGTAAGTAATTCTAAAACTATAAATAATAATAAATCAAAATACTATTGCAGAACCCTTCTCTATCAACGAAGATATACATTTTTCGCACACCCTATTTTCTCTTGTTATTTGGTGCTCTGAGAATTTTCAAAATTGTATGTTGTTTTGTTTTTATTGGTTTTTATATATATATATATTTTTACCAAACAAGTTAGTTAGAGTTAGTATGCACATAGTATTTGTTCAAGGTATTAAAATTTTAATATACTAAAAAAAGAAAACCGGCTAGTATTTATTTTTGTTTTATTTCTGAAAAAATAATAAATAAAAAGAGAACGTATTATTGAATAGATGATAGATTGACAAATTTAACAACAACCAACCACATGATTTAAATTTATTTTTATTGGATTTTTTTTTTTTTTTTTAATGAAAGAAATTTTTCTTTTACGGTATTTAAATAAATTCGTAAAGAAAAAGTAGATTGGAAAAGTTGTTTTAGAAAAAAATAATAATAACACGAAGATTTACATACCTACTACATATTTATGTTCAAAGTTCAAGATTTTCATTTGTGGTATGCAAAAATGACTAGTATATTTACTTAAAAATTAATACATTTGTATACTTAGTTAATACCAGTTATAATGTGTGAATTTATGGACCGTACATTTTAAGATTTCATTTTTTACTATTACTATACATAACATTAAATATTTTATGAGAGAATTTGAAGGAATTGATACTTCTGAGTTATTTTAAAATGACTTGTAAATGTTTATCAAGCGTGAAAAATTTTAGTATTTTATAGTTATATTACGTGAAAAATTTGTATAAAAATGTAAATTAATCATACAGAATTTTATAATGTTTTATCGATTCCATAGATTAAAAGCTGCCGGTATAACTTTAAGACTTAAGATTTAAAAGAGTTTGTATGTTATTATATTTTTGGTTAATTTATTTAAACACGTTTTGTAGCAAAATATTTGTATTATATTTTGATAAAGAAATATTCCTGTTTTTTTTTGTATATTTGATATTTCATAAATAATTAAGTGAGAATTCATTTGGAAGACAAATTAAAGCAATTTGAAATGTAAATAAACTTTTAGCAATAAAAAGTGCTGTTAAATACTTATTATCTACAAAAAACACCTTAAATTTTTAAGTAAATTTTGGCATTAAAATTTCTGTAATTTTTGGGTCAAAACCCCTACCAAAAAAGATGGTATGGGCTGAGTGGTACACTAAGCTTGTCTTTTCGTGTGTAGCATGCCGAAATATTCCTCAAAAACCCATAAAGAATACATATGGTAAATCGTGGTAAAATTCTTAGTTGATCTAGATAGTCCGTTCGCCTGTTGAAAGCAGGATAGAGCTCGGGGCGTACCACCTAGGGGGAGAAAATTTGGCTTACAAATTAAGAGAAATATAAGATTTATTTGATATTTTAAAAGTGTAAAATCGGTTAATAAACAAAAAATTTTCATTTAATTTTCGGTCGGATATAGGCCGTATAAACCAAAAATTGGTTTCTAAGGTTGTTAAATTTTCACTTCCTTTTTTCAAAATTCGACATATTAGCAAAAATATTTTCTGTATTTGAAATCGAATAACTCATTTATTCAATAAAAGGTGATAAATTAGATAAAAACGTCAAAACTGATTTAATTAATCTAATAACTCATTTATTCAATAAAAGGTGATAATATCTGGGACTCATGTTCAAATATCCATGGTATTGGAAAGATGGCGTAATGGCGTAAATTAATCGATTTACTCCAATTGTTGTATATTCGAACTCGTACCGCCAAAGTGAAAAATCGAAACGAGAAAAAAAAAAATAAATTTTCACCGAAGTCGACATCCAATTCTCCACAATTATGTTAAAATTTGCTACTACCGAGCATGTTGTAAAGAAATTAACGAACGTTAATTTTTTATAGAATCTGCCAGAATTTAGTTTTCAAACATTAGATTTGACAAATATTTCTCCTTAGAAGATTTTTAAGGTAAAATTTTATATGAAAATTTGGATTAAACATTCTGTGGTAAAACTAATACATTTCATTTTCCATCGCAAATGATATCGAATTCGAATAAATAAATCGTTGATCTCATCGCTGAATTATATAGTGTTTTCCATCTGCTTATTTTATTTTAATTTTATATTTATTTCTATTTAATTTTTTGGATCGGACACTATTCGACATTAATAAAAAAAATTTTATAGCACTTTGCTTAAGAAAAGTTTTAAATTTGAAGTCAGTGAACCAAATCACAAATGTCATTAAAATCTTCTGGGTTCAAAATTTCAAACGTATATACTTTTAAGGTTATCTTCTTTTTTATTAATCGGCACAACATAAATTACGGAAGATTTTGTTACTTGAGCAACTAGTATTGTAACATACGTCTTTAACGAATGACCAGAAGTTCTTTTCGATCCCGGGGATATTAGAAATTAAATAAATTTTTTTTAGAGAGAAATTTGAAATTTTAGCCAAGGAAGTAAAAAAAGCTTAAAAATTAAAACTATTTTAGTTACAGAACTTAAATAAATCATAATTTGTCCATCCAGAGGGTTGAAATTGGTTGTAATTGATCCATCATTTCTCTACGGTACACAATAAAAAGCATTTAACGATTTTTTTAAAATGAGAATTATAGATCCGCAATACGAAAATGTCTATATAATAATGAAATTTTAAAATGTTTATTAAATAATTTCTCATCCACTTATGAAGGCAGAGCTTTTACTGATTCTCATTAATAAAGAAATTACTCCTTCAAACTTGTGCAAAACTATTTATTTTTTAATCATATATTTTTTATTAGAGAATACATATGTTCATTTATTTCTTTAATTTGTTTACATATCATTAATTTACTCTCTCACAAAAAAAAAAAAAAAAAAAAAAAAGAACATATGACTGAATAATTTGCGGCTTATTGACAATATGAACTAAGCTATTCATTCGAATATACATGAGTTTGTAAATTTCTTGTCAACGGACCAGCAGTAGACTTCATTCACATTAAATTTTCTGTTTTTTTGATTAGTTTGCAGTTTGTTGTTTATTATGTCATTTAACTATATTTAGAGAAGTCTTAATAACGAATTCATACATTGTTGTCTCCTTCATTTTTTATAGTTTTTTTTTTTTTTGTGTCTTATTCAAATTACTTAAAATTCTCAGCTTAAATATAAAAAGCAAAACAATTAAAATCTCGTTGGCTTAACCGTTACTGTTTATTTCAAAAAATGGCTTGATTATTATCTGTATCTTCTCACATAAAAACAAAATATTTTGTTTAGCATGTTCAATGATTTTCTATTTCATTTAAAAATGTAGACTAGTAGGTTGATTGGTTGGTTTTGGTTTTAAATAACACTGATACAGCAATTAGCTTTAAGAAAATATACATGTTTTATGTTAATTTAAAGATAATAAATTTCTAATGTTGATGTTTAGCTGAAGTTGAAGGAAAATGTTACTTTCAGCAAAAAGAAATTTTACTGCTAATAATCATTATTTGAAAAAAAGTGCTAAAAAGACCAACTTTCATTTGTTAAATAAAAAAAAGTTTTTTCTTTTATATTTTCACCATTTCTTATGGTGTTTATGTGAGTTAAATAATTTATTTTGTGTTGTTCGTTTTATTCGAAATGTTTTATTTTTTTATACACTTGTTTTTACGTATATTTTTGTGTGAAATTCAAAGTAGAATTTTATTTTTTTTTGGCACTACATCAACAAAAACAAATAAATAGTAGCTGAGTGATCGTATCAACATATTCTAGATTAGAAACTAAAAATATTTTTCAATCTTTTTTAAGAACATAATGAAAAATATTAAAATAAATTATGTATGTTAATGATTGTCTATTTTCTAAAATAAAAATAAATATTAAAAAACATCTTATATAAAGGTAAATTTTTAATAAATTAAAAAAAAAAAACGAAAACATTGCACTTTATTTTAAAATTAAAATGAAATCATATGCTCTATTTCGCTGTTTTTTTATTCTAATTCCTACAAACCATAGAAGATTTTCGATTATTTTTATTTTAACTTATTAAATACAAATATTAAAAATTCATGGTTTGATAAATAATAAGATTATGTAATTATATTAATAAAAAAGTTAAAAGTAATTTTAAAATATCTTTTTATGTCAGCTATCTATCATAATCTTTATATAAAAACAAATTTTAATAAAACAATACTGTACGTCTGCTTCTTGAATACACTTTGAAATATACATATAATAGGCCTTAGACTCAGTAGGAAGAGGTTAGTTTGGACTCCCACTAAAAACAGACTATTTACGTAGCAGGAACAAATAGTTATTAAGAGCTTAATTGATTGTATTTGAGTAACTGAAAGGAATTGGAAACGTTATTAATTTTAAATGCCCTTGTTATGTAAACCAAATTCGAGTGAACATGATTTTAAACAAGAAATTGCAACTTTGCAAGACCCTTGCAAAGTAGAAAAGTTGCATAGATTTCTGTAAACACAGCAACAACCACATAGAATAATATTTTGCATAACTATTGCAAAATATTATTATATTCTATAAAGGTATTCCTCAAAATTTTGCAACCCTTGTAATTTTGCACTGTTAGAACTTGACGAAAGCAACCAATTTTAAAAAATTGATAAAGTCACCAAAAAAGTAAAAACATATTTTTCATGACACTGAAAAAAGTCATAATTCATTTCAAATATATTTATTATTTATATAATTCATATTAATCAGTTTATTTATTGATATTTTTGTTTTTATAAAAGGTATTAACCTCAGAAATGTGCAACTTTGCAGACCCTTGCAAAGTAGAAAATTTGCATAGATTTCTGTAAACACAACAACAACCACATAGAATAAATTTTGCACAACTTACTTTGCAAGGGTCTAGCAACGTTGCAATTTCTGAGGTGAATACCTTTACAGAATAGAATAATATTTTGCAAGAGTTATGCAAAACATTATTCTATGTGGTTGTTGCTGTGTTTACAGAAATCTATGCAACTTTTCTACTTTGCAAGGGTCTTGCAAAGTTGCAATTTCTTGTTTAAAATCATGTTCACTCGAATTTGGTTTACATAACAAGGGCATTTAAAATTAATAACGTTTCCAATTCCTTTCAGTTACTCAAATACAATCAATTAAGCTCTTAATAACTATTTGTTCCTGCTACGTAAAGTGGGAGTCCAAACTAACCTCTTCCTACTGAGTCTAAGGCCTAGTATATGTATATTTCAAAGTGTATTCAAGAAGCAGACGTACAGTATTATTTTATTAAAACTTGTTTTTATATAAAGATTATGATAGACAGCTGACATAAAAAGATTTGCTGCAGTTCTGACTGTATGCGAGAGAGGTAAAGATTTTGTCAAAGTTTTGTATTCCCTTTTTCTATCTCCAACAAACTCAGAATTGCAGTAAGAAAATACCAAAATAAAATATTTGAGGATTTAAATTGGGGAAATGTTTCCATTTCCATTTTCTTTTTTTTTTTTTTTTTTCAAATTGCTTGAATCCAGTTTTATGACTTGATTAATAATATTAATTTTAATAAGCTTTACTTACATAAAATTTAGTTCGAAGTGCCTCTCACATAAGCTTCTACACCATTTCCAGTTGTATTTGAGAAATTTCTAATTATATTTCTGAAAATTCCAATTATATTTTCGAAATTTCCATTTATATATTCGAAATTTCTAATTATATTTCAGAAATTTCTAAATGTGCTTCAGAATTTTCTATTTATATTTCAGAAATTTCCATTTATGCTTCGAAAGTTTCTAATTATATTTCAGAAATTTCTATTTGTAGTTCAGAATTTTTTATTTGTAGTTTAGAAAATTCTAAATGTCTTTTAGAGATTTTATATTTGTAGTTCTGAAAATTTTAAATGTAATTTAGAAATTTCCATTTACATTTCAGAATTTATCAAATTATATTTAAGAAATTTCCATTTGTATTTCAACATTTTTCAACATTTTCTGAACTACAACTAGAAATTCTAAAATGTAATTAGAAATTTCTGAAGTATAATTAGAAATTTCTGAAATATAATTAGAAACTTCTGAAGTACAATTAGAAATTTCGAAAATATAAAAGGAAATTTCTAAAATATAAATGGAAATTTCTGAAATATAAATAGAAATTTCTCAAATATAATTAGAAACTTCTGAAATACAACTGGGAATTGTGTAGTTGTATTATATGGAACCTTTCTTTCTTTTTTTTCATTTTTAAATTTATTTAAATCAAATTACCAAAACTGACAAAGCAACTTTAATCGTAATTAATAAAATTAAGGGAAAAATTGTAAAACTTGTTGTAAAATCATTAGTTCCAAAACTGGTGTTTAGAAGTGCTTAGGAAAGAACTAGTTCTGTATTATTTCTACACAAACTAGAACGAGTTTTTTCAATTTTAATGCAATATGGAACTATAATTGTAAAAGTAATATCCAGGGCCTATATTCAAAATCCTCTATCTCGAAAAACAAAATCTTTTACGAGAAAAAAAACTGGTTATTTCTCTTATTTTGCAAGAATTTAAAAATTAAAAAATCACGATTAAATAAATGTGTTTTATGTGTTTAATAAGAAAAAGAGCTGAAAAAATCAAGCCAATATTAAAAGTCTTGTCATTGTCAGAAATTACTTAGTGCTGAAAAAGAGCTGCAGAAGTTATTTTTTTGACCCATGGTTGCCATTGGTAGGATGTTCTTCTTTTCTTCTTGTTTTATAATTTTTTTTTAAAAATTCTGTTTAGCTTTAATATTTGTGAAATTTTAATTTTCTTAGAAGTCCTTTGCCGCTAAAATTACATTTATTTTACCTTTTTTGGAAATAAAAAAATATAAATTTTATTTTAATTTAGTTCAAAAATTATTTTTGAAAAATTTTAGTGTAATTTTTTTCACTGTAAGGAGTTAAATTTGACAAATATATAATGCTTAATTTTTATAAATACACAGAAAAAAAGTACATATATTTAAAAATTTTGTTCATAAATATTATGAACCGAACATGACTTTTTTTTCCCTAACTTTTTTCATAAAAAATAACATTTGGTTCATAGATATTATTAAATTGTTCTCTATGAAAATTTTAGAAATTTTGCAAAAATTTTGCGTAAATTTTTATTTATTTTTATAAGATTCTAATGCAAATGCTAAATAAAAATAGTTAAAATAGAAAATATTTGCAATAAATGGCAATTTACTAGGAAAAAATTGTTGAAAATTAATGCTTAGAAATTTGCAAAAATTTTATACCATTCTACTGCATATATGTACATAATTTTATTAAACAGCACTTCTTCTGTTGAATGATCCCAATATGTAGCTAAAAGTAATTAAAAACTCAAAATTTTCCAATAAAATTTCAAACATTTTATTACAAATGAAAATATTAAATAGAATTTAAACAATTTGTTTAAGGGCCTGATTCAGCACAACAATAAAATTGTTTGAAAATAAAATTTATATGGAAATTACACATTTTTTAAATATTTTTTGAGTAGTTTTCATACAAATTTTATTTTCAAACAATTTTATTGTTATACTAAATCAGGCCCTAAGTCTTCTTGTCTTTTGATTCATATAAAAAAAGTTTTAATATTTAAGAAATTATTCTTAAATTTTATGAACTAAAATCAATGAAACAAAATTTTTATATTAATGTACAAACTTTTTTCTGTATAGTAAAAATTTTTTAATGTAATTATTTATATATATTGTAACGATTTTATTGTACAAATCAATGCAAAAATTTATAGCTCTTTTAAATATCAGGCTTTGAATACCCCAACTTTATCAACATATTAGAACTCACAAATTAATTGATAAGATTTGGAATAATAATTGCGATATAGTTTATGGTATGTGGAACACTTTAATGTTGATGATAGATATTTAATTATGGTTCAAGTTAATACCTAAGGTATGTTTGTAAATAGAAAGTGTGATAAAGTTATTCAATAGTAGATACGAAAAAGCTAATTATATAAATATAAAATAACAGACAATGAAGTTATATGGATTCTTTGCAAAAAATACAAAGTTACCAGCAGACAGATAATAAAAAAAATATAAAGGTTTTACCCTACTAAAATAAAAAATATCATTAACACTAACTGGTCTAGCATGTAATACAGAAAAAAGATTTATAAAGCATATACTTTACATTGCACATTGTATATAAATAATCCTTCTTTTGCCATCTTACTTACCAAAAGCAACATTTGAGCCTACATTTAAAATTTGCAAAGATATAAATAACTTTAAACTTGTTTCCTAAATCTTCTATGTATAACAGCTACCCGGTTAACTCAATACTATATTACTATTTCAAGTTTATTAAAACAACAACAAATAAACAAAATACTCAATAACACAATAAGAATAATAAAAATAAAAAAATAATAGAATACACCAGTAAAGTCCGCCCACCCTCCTACTTCCCTTTCACACAAAAGAAGAAGCTCTTCCAGTACAAAGATTATGCCGTCATCTTGTAGTTACCAAATACTTACCTATAATTATTTTTCTTTTAGGAATTATTTAAATATTTTTAATTATAGTATTTAATTGGTTTTTGTTATATGAAATCACTGTTTTTTAGTCAATTTTTATTAGGAATTGTATCTTATTTTTCTTAATTACATATGCATGTATTTAACACTTAACAATCACACACAAATAACAGACAAAAAGGTTAAAAGCTTAATAAGAATCTGAAAATAAAGGCATGTAAAGCAAAAAAGTTGAGAAAAAAACGTGCAGAAAAGCATTATGAAACAAGTGTCAAAAAGTTTTGTTTTGTTGTTGTTTTATTTATTTGTTTAGAAATTGTTAGAGAAAAGAAATGTCAAAATATTAAATTAAACACACGGCATTACCGTTAGTGAAGACAGAGTTGTTAATTATACCCTTTACCAAATGTATCAATAGTATATTGTGATCTCTAATTTCGTTTGTATTTTTGCGTAGATTAAGAACACCGGGCCACTTAATTTTTAAAATATATAAGAAATAGGTAAATATTTTTATTTAACTAGACCGGTGATCTTATAATATTTATACGGAATATATAAAAGGAGGTTTTACACCTGTTTCCAAATTTTCTATAAGACATACCTTTGCATTATATTATGTTGGCATTAACATTTAAATGGGATTTATGTACTTTAGGGTGGTTTCCGGATTATATGGGAGCTATAGTCAATTAAAAAAGTTTTTTTTTTTTTTGTTTTTTTTTTTTTTTTTTTTTGTAACATTTAAATATTATGAAAATTTTGTACATTTTTAAATCGCTTTAATTTTATACTAATTTACAATAATACATTTTAGCAAGCATTTCAAAATTTAACAAAAATGAGGTAACCATTAAAGAATATTAATTTCTGCAGCCGTAGATTATTAATATTTTCTCTTGAATGTTTAAATTTGTGAATAACGTTTTCAAAATATTGACTGTTTATTAATAACACAATATGACAGTGATATACTTGGAAATGACCTGATGTAAGTTAAATACCACATTGAATTTAAAATTATTTGTTTAACAAATTTTTTATTTTTACCGATTTTAACATTATATGAACTTTTGCTAAAATATTGTAACAATGTATTTTTATTATTTTTTTAAATTTCTGCAGCATTTTGTTCTATTATTTTAAATAAATCCATATTTTTTGTAAATTTATCTTGAATCTGAAATATATATTTGAGAGCCCTACTAGTCCCCATTAGTCTCCTGCGCAAGATGATTTGAAAAGCAAACACACTTGAATTTCAAGTGTGTGTTTCATAGCCAACATGTGCAAAAACAACAATAAATACTGTTCCTACTGTTCGCTGCCCGAAGCAAAGCAAGTGTGTACTGTGTATGAGCGACTGCAAATCCGTGCGTTCAAATCATTTATCGTAAACAAGTGGTGCAAGTGGTGTGGCAAAAAAAAGCAAATCATACAAGACGTTGAGAAATGATTTAAAGATTTCAAGTGGGCTTAATGATTTGTTTGTTTTTTGTAATACGTAGTTGCTGTGTGTGGCAAAAAATCTTCATAATGTGTAAAAAGTGGTTGTTTATAAATATTCTTGCATACACACACATATATACAGTATGTCTATATTTTATTGTTGGTTCTTCTTTTCTAAATAAATGTAAAAGGGTGAATTCATAAAGTTATTAAAAAATACTCTTTATTAAGAGTTAAAAAAGTAAAAAAATTAAAGTTGACATTTGAAACTGTCAGTTACATATGTAAGTTAGAAAATTTTTATCTTTAGTATTTATTTATATTTTAAATAAAGTTAGTCTTATTATTAATTGTATGTTTATAAAAAATTTTAAAATTGTACTTATTTATATTATGATAGATTTTATTGCATTTAATTTATATTTACTAAGTAATCATTCTATTTTAAAACTAAAAGGAAATAATATAGAACAATGTCTTTTCATTTTTCAAATTCGTTTCCATATACGTTTACTCCTTGACTAATAAATTTTCCCAAATGTTAAGAATACGATGGAACTATTGTAATTGATGTTTCAGTTTGATATTTTATTAAACAATTGAAAAATTATATACAATTTTTTCATTTACAAAAAACAAAATTTCCAAAGCTTATATAAAATAAAATAAATTTAATAAGTATATTTATAAACAAAGTATTTTGTTTCTACACTCCTCCTCTTTGTTTACAATTTATATAAGTCCTAAAATTGTTCTTAATAATAACAATCGTGTTTTTGAAAGTGGTTTTGTTAAAATATCTGCTATCATTTTGTCCGTAGGACAGTATTTTAGATTTACAAAATTGTTAATACAATAATCTTTCACAAAATGGTACTTAATATCAATGTGTTTAGACCTGGCATTAAAATTTTCGTTTAAAACCATCTTAATACAACTCTGATTGTCTTCCATAATTGTAATTGGTATATTCACAATGTAGCACATTTCTTTTAGCAGTTCATGTATCCATTTAGCCTCTTTACAAGCTTCTGATAATGCTATGAATTCTGCTTCAGCTGTAGATAGAGATACACAACTTTGTTTTTTACATGACCAGTTAATAACACCACCATTTAAATAAAACACGTAACCACTATGAGATTTTCTATCAATTTTGTTTTCAGCCCAATCCGCATCCACATACCCGTATAAAGTATTATTTTCTGTCGAACTACTTAATTTTAATGACAATTTAGATGACCCTTTAAGATATTTTATAACTCGTTTAACTTCATTCCAATCCTCTTTTGATGGTGCTGGAGTTTTCTGAGCTAATATTGCAACACTTGCAGTAATATCTGGTCTTGTATTTAAAGACAAATATAAAAGAGATCCAATAGCTTTTTGATAGATTTTATTATCTATTAATTTTTCTGATTCTAATGTCTTGTTATAAGATGGAATTAACGGAATATCTGAATCTTTTGATTCTTGAAGTCCAAACTCGTTTACAATTTTCTTAATGTATTGCTCTTGACTCAACAAATAATTTCCATCTTTATCTTGCTTAATTTCCATTCCGAGATAATGTTTGATGGGTCCCAAATTCGACGTGACGAATTTAGAATTTAACATTTTAAAAATTTCTTCTATAAAGTTTACATTTTTACTTGCAACAATCATATCATCAACGTATATCAAAAGGTAATCTAATCCTTCTTTTGTTTTTCTGATATATAAACAAGGATCCATTAGACTTTGCTTAAATTTAAATTCAATTAATGCTTTATGAATACATTGATTCCAGGAACGAGCGGCTTGTTTCAATCCATATAAACTTTTTCTAAGTAAACAAACTTTATTTTGATTTTCATTCGATATAAAACCAGGAGGTTGCTTCATGTAAATCGTCTCTTGTAAGTCACCATTCAAGAAAGCCGTCTTAACATCAAAGTGATATAAATGCATTTTCTGTTTACCAGCAATTGAAAATAAAATTCTAGTTGTTGTTTGTTTAACAACTGGAGCGAATACTGCATCATAATCAACACCAAATTTTTGATTATATCCTTGAGCCACGAGTCTTGCTTTATAACGTTCTATTTCTCCTTTTTCATTTAACTTTTTCTTGAACACCCATTTGCAGCCAATTGCTTTACGGCCTGGGGGGAGATCAACAAGAACCCATGTGTTATTTTCCTGGATAGATTTTAACTCCTGTTGCATCGCATCAATCCATTGTGATTTCTCCTCCTTAATTGAAATAGCTTCATTGAAATTACTTGGATCTGGTGTTAAAATCGCAGAATTTATTTCATATCGGCCTGGATGCATCTTCAATTGCATCTTCAAAAGTTTCTCCAGCGCCTGACCATTCTGAATCCGAAACTTGTCTATCAGATGTCATACTGTCTATGCTTACTATAGTACTTTCTGAAATATCATTTTCCTCAAGATTGCTATTATCATTAGTTCCTCTTTCACTTCCAATTTCATTTCCACTTCCTGAAGGTATTTCATCATCTTTGCGGTTACTTGTTGGAAAATATACTATGTTTCTGTTTTTCTGCAAAGTTTTATTGTCTGTATCTTTAGTATCTATGACAACAACATCACGTGAAATCTGAACCTTATTTGTTTTTGGATCAAAAACTCTAAAACCTTTAGAATTAAAATCATAGCCAATAAATACTTTTCGAAGTGCCTTTATATCCAGCTTCTTCCTTTTTTCTTTTGGAACATGAACATAACATAAAGATCCAAATGTATGAAAATCTTTTAACGATGGTTTCTTTTCATATCTTAGTTCATATGGTGTTTTTGATATACTTCTTGAAGGTAACCGATTCTGAATGTAGTTTGCAGTCATTAATGCTTCACCCCACATGTTCTTATTTAAACCTGAATCGATTAACATACACTTTACCATTTCTATCAAAGTACGGTTCTTTCGTTCTGCGACCCCGTTCTGTTGTGGACTGTATGGAACGCAATACTGAATTTCAGTTCCACATTCTAATAAAAAGTGTTTTACATTAAAACTTATGTATTCTCCTCCTCTGTCAGATCTTAATGTTTTTGGGTAATGACCAAGTTGATTTTTCACTAAATTCCAATATTCTACTAGTTTACTATAAACTTCAGATTTAGCCTTTAGTAGATAAATAACACAATATCTGCTATGATCATCAATGAACGACACGAAATATTTATAGATACTACACGTTGAAGGAGATATAGGACCACAAACGTCTGAATGAATAAGATCAAAACAATTCTTTGATCTTGAAAAACTTTCTTTAGGAAAGGGATTTCTTGAAAATTTTCCTTGCAAGCAGATTTCACATTTTTCTTTATGATTTTTACATTCATTAATTCTTATGCCTGTTGCTAAATCATCTTTAAATAATTTTTTAATACTTTCTTCATTATGATGACCAAGAACTCGATGCCAGTAGTGTATACAACCTTTATTACAATTATTAACCGTGAAAACATTTTCAGAAGTTGCATTAAGTGTATATAAACTATTCTTAAGAAATGCCTTACAAATAAATTTAGAATTTTTCTGTAAAATACATACGTTTTTAACAAAATTTACAATGTAACCTTTTTCTGTAATTTTTCTAACTGATAATAAATTAGAATTAAAATCCGGAACATAGTAGACGTCATTCACTAATAAAGACACATCTCCTACCTTGATTTTGCACACACCTTTGCCTTTAGCTTGAGAAGTGTTTGCATTTGCTACACAAATTGACTGTCCATTATCGCTATAGTTGAGATCCGTAAACAATTCTTTTTCATGGGCAATATGGCAACTTGCGCCCGAATCTATAATCCATGCAGCTTGATTTCCTTCCGAAAAATTAGTCATCAACACAAATTCAGCATCATCATCTTCAGTACTAATTTCTTCAATTATATTAACAGATTTTTTGTTATTTTTACACCATTTCTGATATTTATGGCAATCTTTCTTGAGGTGACCAGTTTTCTTACAAAAGAAGCAGGATTTGGCATCAAATTTCTTTACTGCTTTCGATTTCAACGCAGAAACGTTCAACGAATCGTCATGAGATAATTTTTTGAAATATTCTTCGAGCAATTTGCTTTTCACTGTTTCTAATGTCAAATCTTTATCTGGTCTTACCTCAAGAGCAATAATTAAACTATCATAGCTTGATGGTAAACTGCTTAAGATCATGGAAACTTGCCAATCTTCAGAAAAATCTTGATTTCCAACAGCCCGCAGTTTGTCAAATAATTCCATCATCGAATTTATGTGCGCCTCCATATTCTCACCTTCGCCTAACCGCATACTGCATATTTTTCGCATTAGGTGCACTTTTGAACTTAATGTGACACGTTCATGTTGTTTTTGCAGCTTATTCCAAGCATCTTTGGCTAAGGTTTCATTGCGTATATGGATAAGTTGTGAATCTTCAACACATAAACTTACAACAGCAAACGCTTCCAAATTTTTCTTTCTCCAAGCATCAGAATCTTGAACTGGATCTTGAAATACTGACCAAAGGTCTTCCTTAATTAAATACATTCGCATCTTGAATTTCCAATTGTAATAATTGTCTTGATTTAGTTTTTCGATCCCATAAAAACGATTTTCACTCATCTTGAAGTATGTATTTATCACTTATTCTTGAATGTTATTTCTTTCAATCGAGAATTTCGTCTCTATGTGTTACTCTATGGCTGCCAGCATCAAACAAAATATCCTGTCAGGAACATTCAAAATAACTACGAAAAGAGGCAGAAGCAAGATTTGGGACACATTTGGAAAGATTGTAAACCAGGAAGGAGCCGAAATAGCAAACAAAGTTGCCTGCATAAAGTGTTTTACTGTTTTAAAATATGATTCGAGAACCACATCGAACTTGGTGAGACATAAGTGCTACTACACCACGAAGGAAACTAATACAGAAAAAGTAGAGGTTAACAACGAGACGAAAAAAAAGCAACGCGATTATTTTCCGAATGGTGTATAAAAAATTGTCGGCCTTTTCAATTTGTTCAAGATACCGGTCTAATGCAGATTTCGGAGTTCTTGATTTCAATTGGAGCGAAGTATGGACCAAATGTTGATGTAGAAAAATTATTGCCACATCCTACCACAATATCGCGGAATATTGAAAAAATATATGAAGCAACATTCCTAAATGTTAAACATGAAATCAATGCTGTCTGCAAAAATGGTTTTGGATTAACTTCAGATATATGGACGGACAACTATTTACGGAAAAGTTATATCTCTCTAACTATCCATTATACAAAAAATGACCAATTGATTTCCAGGTTGATAGGTCTTAATTCAATGAATGGGGAAAGATGTACGCGTAAGTAAATTTAAACAGTTATATTACTATTACATAAATGAAAAAATGAATACCAAATGAACCACATATCTTTAATAATTATTTATTTTAGATGATGCCATTAGATTAAAAGCTCAAACTTTACTAGGAAGATATGATTGCAAACTGGAAGATGGAGTTATGGTAACAGACAGAGGTTCCAACATGGTTGCTGCGTTCAATTGTTTTCCACACATATATTGCATTAACCATTTACTTAATAATGTAATCGAAAAGGCTATTAAAAATGTAGATGAACTAAATGAACTGTGTAATTTATGCTCGAAATTGGTTAAATATTTCAAGAAATCTGGCGATAATTGCAAATTAAGCCAAACATTAAAAAGTCATTGTCCTACACGGTGGAACACAATGTATTACCTTTTGGAATCTGTGGAGAAAAATTGGATGGATGTCAATAATATATTGCAGCAAAAAAATGAGCTTCAAAAAGTCGAAAAAATAAACATAAGCCACATTAAAGGAATTGTGAACGTCATGAGACAATTTGAACAGGCGTCCAAAACTTTAGAAGGAGAAAAATATGATACATTACATCTAGTTTATGCATATATCAATGGATTGAGGGACACTTGCATATCAGAAGATGATGATATTGAACTCGTAAAAAAATTTAAGGAAGCATTATTTGAAAATATACAGACAACTGTATTTTTAAATATATCCATGACGCATAAAATTGAACATTTCCTTTTTCCACCCGCGAATAAACTGTTACAATTTTCAAAAGACGAAATGGATAATATAAAATCAAAATGTGCAGAGGAGTTAAAAATTCTCTGGCAAAATGAAGGTGAAGAAATCATGGAATCACCAACATCAACTAAAACATCAGTAATATCATCATATTTCAAGAATTTTGTATAGCCAACATCAAATCTAACATGGGATGATAAAATAGCTAGAGAAATTCAAACATACCAAAACCTGGATGTTCCCTTCAAAGAAAACTTTAATGTCATCAGTTGGTGGTATTTACATCGAACACAGTTGCCTTTGTTGTATAAATTAAGCTGCAAACTATTGGCTACTCCAGCAAGTAGTGCAAGTTCCGAAAGAGTTTTTTGAATTGCTAGACAATTGTTATCGGAAAAAAGAACGAATCTTTCCTCCAACTCAACCATCTTTTCACAGATTATGTTTCTTCACATGAATACAGACAACATTATTATCTGTGATATAGTTTAAGTATTTATATACATATGTATAAGAAAGTAGTATATAAGTAATTAAGTATATATTTGTTTTAAGTAATAATATAAAAAAACCTTGTAAAAAACTTTAAATATTTAATAAAATCTGTTTACTAATAAAACTTAATGCATGTTTCTTTAAATTGTTATAACTAGTAACATTAATAATTTATTTGATCGTAAATAACAATAAGTTTATAAACAATACTTTTAAACGACTGTTTTACTTACGAAATTACTTTATACAGTCATGAACGCACACACACACATATAATTTTAATAAAAAAGAAAACACAATTTTTTTCCTTATTGAAGCAAACAAGCCCTTCAAACATTTGGAAGATAAATTTGTTGCTAATCTTCCAGACGCCACTTCTTAGTGACTTCTAGAAAATTGTCGGAAGATTTTTCGAAAAATACAAAAACAAAATACATTGCTATTGCGCATTAATCGTCCAGACGTCACTTCTTAGTGACTTCCAGATGATTGTGAAAAGTATGTACGAAATTCACAAAAACAAAATACATTACTATCGTCCTTTGATCTTCCAGAAGTATACTTTGAAGTCACTTCTGGAAGATAATAAGATGATAATTCGAATTTAACAAAAACAAAATACATTACTATTGCGCAATAATCTTCTGAACGTGTGTTGGGAAGATTGTTGGATAATTTATGAAAAAAAAAATAACACAATAAAGAAGCAGATAGAATCATGTTTTCAGTAACAATTTATCTTTGGTACAGTTCGGCAGCAATAATAAATATAAAAAAAAGTGTTCCTGATAATTACATAAGTGTTTTTTTTTTTTTTTTTGTTAATAATTTGGAAATTATTAATAAAGGACATTTTTAAAAGGTAAGTAAATCTTCTTAAACTTTTATTTAGTAATATCAGATTTTACTCACAATTTATATTAATTTTAGGAAAACTTTCATCGAACGAACAAGTATTTGCATTTTTAAAGAAGTCCAAAACTTTGCCTGTAATAGTGCCTTGCCGAATTCTTCATACAAAAGGTAATCTAAATACAATTTAACAATTAAAATTATTATTATTCTTTTTTTCTTCTTTTAAAGGTACCGGATTTGACCAGAAGTTTCCCATGGAGATTTTATTTTAAATGTTAAATTAATTTATATGTAAATTATTTATTTTGTAGTTTTATATGTATAATAATTGTGAAATAAAGATAATAACGAAATACATATAAAAAAATAATTTTAATTATAAATATAGAAATAAAAAAACTAAAAATCATCTTCTAGAAGAGACTAAGACGACACTTCTCTGATCATCTTCCGGGTGGCGTCAAGAAGAGTCTTCTTCGACACTTTCAGAAGTGTCTTCTTCGAGTCGTCTGGAAGACACTTCCACGAGGAACAGTTCTTCCCGACGGAAGATGATTTTAATGATACTTTGGCAATAGTCGTGGCGATGAGTTTCAACTTCTGGAAGACTCTTCTTAGCCACTTCCGCAATAGAAAATGTTTGCAGGGAGTGGTCAAAAGGCTTGTATTTTTTTATACAAGCCTTTGAGAGGCTTGTTTGGTCGCTATCATAGCACACTCATGATTTGTTCATAAAGTTGAAGCACACACGCAGTATTTGTATGGTTTTAAGTGCCTGCAGAACAGTATTTATTACTCCGCACACATACTGATAACAACACTTGAAAAATATCAAGTGGCTTGTACAGCCTTATAAGACACAGTTTGCAGGGATCTAGTCCCCATTTGTTAAAACCAATTAAGAATTGATGAAGTTACAATATTTCTAACTTTTTCATACGAAGTATTAACTCGAATAAAATATAAAATAAAATATAACAGAGCAGATATAGAATTAATTTTTTATAAATGCAAAAAATTATTTAAAAAAATTGTAACAAAGTTATAAAAATGTAACCAACATAGATCTTTAGTTATTCGTTACTTACCGCAAATTTAAAATAAATATTGAAAACGATAAAATAATAAAAAATTATATAATTTAATTAAAAATTAAAATTGCAGATATTTTTAACAATTAAAAGTTCTTGCAATGTGAAAAAAGTATAGTATATTAAGAAAGCTTGATTTCTCTTCCAATTAAAATCGTTAAAAAAAAACATAATTAAATTTTAAGCATTGCAAAAAATAGTTTTTTTTTTATATTTTAAGCATTGCAAAAAATAGTTTTTTTATCTATAACTAAAAATTAAATTTGTTATGTTTGTTACATTTTTTAATAATATACTTTTAAAGAATACACATAATGTGGTAATATCGTGCTTTATTTTGTGTAGAATCAACACAAAAGAGAATAACATATAAATATTCCAATTCGAAAAACTGCATTATCTTGGCAAAATACTGCCTTAACACTCTTTAAGCCAGGTTTATTGTGAAGGTTTATGTATGTATAAAAACAAATTCAACAACTTGTGTGAATTTTTTTTGGCGTATACCAAAGTGTGTACTATTTTTAATCAGATCGAATGTAATTTTTTCTTGTCTATTATTTGTGTCAACTACCAAGTTTTTCTGGAATAAAATGGATTACATTTTACCCAATTCAACTCAAGAAATACATTCTGAAACTCGTACTTCGTTACATGAATCCGCTTCGAAGGGCGATGACAACAATTTAATAAAATTATTAAAAAGTAATAAATCTTGGCTCTGGAAAGATCCCAAATATGGTAATACGCCCTTACATGAAGCAGCTGCAAATGGTTACAGTCGTTGTTTAATTATTCTATGTGATGTCATTGATCATATACAAATTAAAACAAAAATTGATTTAAAAAACAATGATGGTTTCTCTGCTCTACATTTGGCGGCTCAAAATGGTCACAATCAATGTTGTCGTGAGCTTTTGAAACGTGGAGCCAGTCCTAACATTTGTAATAATTATGGTGACACACCTTTGCATACAGCCTGTCGTTATGGACATGCAGGTGTATTAAGAATTTTACTTTCAGCCTATTCTAACCCGAATATACAGAATAACAATGGTGATACTCCTTTGCATATAGCCTGTGCCATGGGCAAGAGGAAATTATCTAAAATATTACTTCAAGCCTATACTAATTTACAAATTAAAAATTTTCAGAATGAAACGGCTTATGATATAGCTAAACGTAAGAATCATCATGAGATTATACATATTTTAGAATCTTCCAAGTTGCATTTAAAGGAAAATGTTGATAAATGTAAGACGAATCTGTTCTCAAATGATTTAATGTTTTCGCCATATGGTTGTCATTTATTACCCGAGACAAGGTCAATATTTTTAACTTATGTAGAACATTTGCCGAAGCAGTCTTTAAGGACGGGGGAGCAGTATTATTTTGATTTGGCTGGTAATTTACAAAAGGGACCCAAGTGTATTACTAGTAAATGTTACTGTAAACCTTTAATTAAACATGATTGATTGTAATGAAATGTTTGATAAAAATTTATATTTGTTAAGTTGTAATAAAGTATTTGCAAATTTTTTATTAATAAATAATAGTTAATTAAAAAAAATATTTTTATTTTTTATTACTGCGAGCTCACAATTTATTTCTACTAGAAATATTTTAGTCAAAAATATACATACAATTGTTAGTTTAAATTTTTCTTTAATCTTTAGTCCGTAATTGGCTTAAAAAGATAATTCACCTTTGGTTAATATATATATAATTTGGGAGGTAATCTGAGTTCAAAATTTGTTTTGTTTTAATTAATTTAAAAGAAATCTTAAAATTTTCTTTATAGGAAAATCTTTCACTAAAATTATCTTTAAATACATATACATACATATAGTATCGCTACTTATTATTTTTATTTTTGCAAAAATCATCATTATTTTTTAGCATATAATAAAAAATAATCATTGAAATTGTTAAAAAAAAATAATAATAATAAAAAAACATTCCGGATTTCCATAGAAATTTGACACACCCTGTGCCAATTTTTACTCACGTTTTTACCTTTTTGTTTTCTTTATCATATTCTAAACAAACATTTTTTTTTATTTTGAAAATCTACCACTACAAAAACATGGTTTCTACTCCCACAAAATCTCAAGATACCAGTTTTTCACCAACTTTAACACCCGTAAGATGTAATTTTGTTCCAACATTTATTTCCACCAACAAATAACTAATATATATACCTCCAGTTCTAGACAGTCCCAAAACCAAAAATACTTCTAATGACTCAAATGTGGCTGCCTGCAAATCACGCTTGGAAGTAATTATAAAAGCTGTGGAAGACAATTTTAATAAATGGCAATTGGCCGAAAAGCGTGGTCAAGCGTTGTGCACCTCGATAGAGGCTATCAAAACTAAAGCTTTGGAAAAATTCAATAGCAGTGAAAATAGTTCTAATTACCCTGATGAACTTAAAATCTATTGTGATAAATTGGCAATAATTGCTTCAATATTTGAAGATATTGCTCGTAATACCAGAGAGTCATTGAGACAATTGAAAGCTTTACGTAAATTGCCGGGAAGTTGTAATGAAATATTCTATCGTTCTTGGCAATTGAATGAATTTATTACATTTCTGGAAGAGTTATTGAGTAGATATGAAAAGGAGGCTAAGGTTAAAGTGCATGTGGCGGGTAAGGAATTGAAATATAAATTTAAGAAATCAAGAGTGCGAATTTTTAGATAGCGATAGTTTTTCTTTCTTTCTTTTCAAAAAATTATGAGTCAGCAATATTATTTTTTTTATTTATTTTTCTATTTTAAAAAAAACTTTGCAGAACATTTACCCCATTGTACCTCCAGATCTGATTTAATACGTTGTTCCACAGCTTGGGAATACCCCCAACATGTAGATTCCTATGTTCAACTAATGTTTCTTTTCTTTAAAGAGGAAATTAATCTTAAGAAATAATTTTCTTTTTACTCAATAAATATGAATTTTATTTATTTATTAAAAAAAAAAAGAAAACAAAACATATTTTAATTCAGACGAAATAAAAAAAAAATAAAATAAAGCAAAAGGCGGCATTTAAGCGATTATTAACAGATTATCAAAATCTTGTATATAATTATATAAAAGTTATAAAAATGCATTAAAGCAAGGCTACTTATAAAAATTTTAAGTTATTTAGCAAAATCGCATTTAATTTTGATTGGCTGCCAAAGCCATAACGGTAAAACGCAATTCTTCAGGATCACGAGCCATAAATTCCTTGCAAACTCGAGCAGCGTCTTGTACAAATGTTTCATCCGAAGTGGCACCATGTTTAATGGGGAACGATTTACGACCATCCAACTCATAGAGAGTGCCATCAACATTGACCAAAGCAATGAAATGATGATATACTTTTTCTTCGGGATTAGCAGCAGTCTGACCTTCCTGCAGCCGGAACAAGATATGTAAATAATATTGAATTTTATCCGATTTTTAAGATTTTTTAACTTACTTGTGCCAAAGCCTGATGATCTTCAGTCATAGCAGCATCATTTTCCAAACATTTGCCTCTTTCTTCGGGTGAAAGATCTTTAGCGGTTTCCAAGAACTTTTTCAAGGCGCCATCATTTAAATTAATACTAAAATTAGCGAACAATTATATTTGAAATTTAAAAAAACAAAAATCTCTTCTTACTCCTTGTTATTAGCAATACTGTGTATCAAAGCCACAGTGCCACAGGCGTTATGGGTTAATTGGCGCATATAAAACAAACTTTTGGGATGCTCTTGGGCCTCAGCCGACAAACGTTCATGTTCCTCTGCACGATGTTTTTCATACTATAAATATGTATTTAAAATTTAAGATTTTAAATATTCGTACAAAAATTAATAATTACTTTATCCGAACAAGGAAATAATAATATAATCGATTTAACTGGCTTGGGAATCCATTCTAACATTTCCGGCTCCAAGCCCACCACATCAGTTAAAGCCCAATCATTGGTTACACCCAATTTGTGTATGTATTTAGTCAATACCTTAAAAAAAACAACATGCATATAAAATTATAAATATGTATTTAGTATGAGTCACTAGACAATTATCCCCTCCCGCATCCTTTTTTATGCAAATGACGCCAGACAAGCGACTTGCAAAAAGGAAAAATATTAAGGCAATTATTTTTTTTTTTATTTAAGGTTAACTTACATCGGGATTCGATTCTAAAGGCATCCAAACTGACATATTTCTTAGTTTTTAATGAGATCTTTTATCACTTAAAAAAATTAAATAGATTAAAAGGGGTTCTCCACTTTTAAAAATTCAGTTCTTTTTTCTTTTTAGTTTTTCTTTGCAAAGTGCAAAAGAAAATGCCGGCTTCTACGGTCAGAGACCTGCGCCGAACGATTTTAACGGCGGCGGCGGCTTTGCTAAAATTGTCAGCGACGGCTCAAAATCGGCTGTTAGCCGGCTGATCATTGGTTCACAAATGTGGTTCCAAGTCCCATTAGATGTAGGGGGGTCCGAAGACCGTTTGTTTGAACATTATTTATAAGTATTTCCTAAAAGATTTATATCATACATTTTTGTATATTTGGCATAAATAGACCTCCCTAACTCAGCTCCAATTTATTTGATTTTTTTCGCCATTGATAGTACTTTTAACAATGAAAATAATGATGTAAAAATTTTTCAGCGCAATTAAATATTTTGGAAGTT
Organism: Protophormia terraenovae; assembly: GCA_951394005.1. Classification (NCBI taxonomy): domain Eukaryota; kingdom Metazoa; phylum Arthropoda; class Insecta; order Diptera; family Calliphoridae; genus Protophormia; species Protophormia terraenovae. The sequence goes on from OX596074.1 coordinate 134,510,284, forward strand.
ATAGGGCTTTGAAAATCGAATTTCCCTAAGAAACTCGCATTAAAAAAATAATTTTTATAAAAAAAGTTGAGTAAAAAGGAAGAATTACGTTAGCGAAGCCGCTTTTGGACATACCGCAGAATTAAAAGTCCTTCCGACCGGCCGAAGGCCGGCTATTAAGAAAAAAATATTTCCACAAAAAAAATATTTTTTTGCACTAAAAATTACAAAATATTTAAAAAAATTGTTTTTATAAAATTTTTATACTTTTTTTTATTTATTTTTATAAATGCGCAAGTAAGAGCTTTTAATTGATACCTTAATCTTTGCAATCGGATAAATAGTATAGGAAATATTTACGATTTTAAGTGAATTAAGGAGGTAAATGAGTACCACATGATGTTAGTGTTACATGCCTATTCACAGAAAATATTGTGACTGAAAAGTAGTCATAACACACAAATTGTGACTATAGTCTTAAAATTCCATTCAGAATTAAGACCTGGTATGTACACAGTCATAAGAGTTGTGACCATCATAATAAGACATTTTAATTGAAAATAAAAAATATGAAAATATAAAAAAAAATTGTTGTGGAAAAAACAATGCATGCATGCACATTTGAAACCATTGAGGGTCAAAGAGCGATAATACGTATAGCGAGATATATATGTCAAACTCTTACCCACATTTCCTGCAGATTTTTATCGGACCTTGCATTCTATTTTGCATATTATCCATTCTTATTTGAAAATTTAAAATTTTTGTACAAAATATTTTATTTTTATTTTTTATTTTCAATTGACAAGAAAAGTCTAAGTTTTTACTTTGCATAGCATGTTAAGCATGTTATGTGACTATGTTAACAGAATATGGAGTTGTGATTGAGTTACAACAATAATGTTAACTTTTATAAAAAAAGTCTTAAAAAATTCACAATTTTGTTATGACTAAAAGTTATGTCTATACTTGTGACTCGGTCATAACTTCATATTCTGTTAACATAGCCACAAACATGCTTAACATTAAAAAATGTTGACTTTTCTTGTCAATTGAAAATAAAAATTAAAAAATAATTTTTTTTGTAAAAAATGTGAAATTTTTAGAGAAGAATGGATAATTTGTAAATAATATTGCAAAATCCGATGAAAATCTGCAGGAAATGTGAGTAAGAGTGTGTTGTATATATGCTTTAGCGCTCTTTGGCCCTCAAATGTTTCAAATATGTATGTATGCATTGTTTTTTGTACAACGCAATTTTTTATATTTTCATATTTTTTATTTTCAATTAAAATGTCTTTTTATGGATAGTCACAATTCTTATGACTATCTACATATCAGGTCTTAATTTGAAAACGAAATATTTATACATTTTTGTTTGTGAATAGAAAATTAAAGACTATAGTCACAATTTATGTCAGTGCAGCAGTGTGTGCTGCCATAATCAGTTGATTATTTAGAATGCACTGTTTGTTATGGTGTTGATTACATTTGGTCAGCAGCAGTTTGCAGTGCTGTTTCATTTAGCCCTGTTTCTAAATTCACTTGTGGCTGCCTACGCTGAATTGTAATTATAACAGCAGCAACATGTTGTGCTGACAGTGATCAGCTGATAATTTTTGCTGATACTGTTGCTGACTACGCGGTATTGTAATTTGGGCTTAATAATAACGACAGCAACATGTTGTGCTGACAGTGATCAGCTGATAATTTTTGCTGATACTGTTGCTGACTACGCGCTATTGTAATTTGGGCTTAACATTATGATTTTTTTAAAAAAACTACGTAAAATGAAACCCTTATGTATTGTTCTATATTTTTTCCAAAATTATTTGTTTTCCTTATATTATATTATTATAACATTTATATTAAATCCTTGAATAATTGAATTAAATAAATAAAAAATGTTTAAAATACTACTCAAAATTTTTACTCAATTAACCGGGAAAATTGATTATCCAAAATGCTTCCGATCCGGACCATTACGGATATTTGAGGTCTCACTGTATTTTTTTAAGAAAACTATATTAAAAACACTGAAATATCTGTTAATTTGGACAAAAATCGTCAAATCGTCACAGGCCAAAAATCTCAAAATGACGATAAATCGTCAAATATGGCAACAGTGACCACACTAAAAATTTTATTTACTAGTGTTATAAAAAAGGCTGAAATTAACCGCTATATTTTCAATAATAAATTCATTTTGATTAAAGTATTTGAAAATTAATGTTGAGTGTAGAAATCATGTATGTTTGGTTAATTTCATAATTATAATATTTCCGAATAATACTGTTATAAACATCGGAAAATCTAAAATGGATCGTAAAGGTTGTTTTACATCTAGTAGTAAGGTATTTTTGATAATATATAATAAATTTCTCATAGAATTATCTTTACCTTTAAGATTTACATACATAAACCTTATATACATTTAAATTCTTAGTCAAAACTAAAAAACTTTCTTATTTAACAAAAAGTGACTTTTTTAAAAGCAGCAAAAAGGAACTATTTAAAAAAAACTTTCAAAACAATATTAACAAATTGAAGTTTTTCAAAACAAGGTTAATTTTGAATAGCTTCAAATTTTTAAATTGATCTTCTTTTAATTTAAATGATTCATTTTCATAGAAAGGTGAAACAATTAAAAAAAGTATCAATTAGAAAGTAACAAATGAAAAACATGATTTGGTCAAGAATAAATGTGTTTTAATTCTATTTTCAAAGAGATTTCAAAGCTTAAAATACTAAATTTAACATGGTGTGCCTGTAAGTTTTCCTTTTGTACTAAATGGCATCAAAGCATTATAGATTAACAATGACAGGTAACAAGTTATTAAACTATTTCTTATATTTCCAATAATACACCGCCAATAGGGCTCCAATTGAAGATAAGGAACCGAAAATTAGCCACACTGTTAAATTAAAATTATTCGCAACTGATTTCTTAGGTGAAGAATTATTAGAATTTTCAGATGATTGTAGTTTTTCATAAATAAGCTAAATAAAAGAATTAGAAATTTTTAGAAATTAAATAGAAGTTATCTTTTCATTTTACTTACCTCTTCCATTTCTGAAATTTCATTATCAATATCATCGGCTACACCATAAAGTTCATTTAAGGCTTCCAACACAAATCGACTTGCAAATGATTTTTCACCCACAATAACATCCTCTGGAGGCATGATTTGTAATTTATAATTAGCAGCAGCCATAGCAGAACGCATGGAATCCAAATGGTTACCGGCATTATTGACAATATTACTATTATAATTGCAGGCTTCCTTTAGGCGATAAATTCTAGGAAAACACCATATTTGAAAGAAATCATATATAAAAATATCATACAAAAGAAAAAACTAACTGTTCTAATGAGGGATCTTGATTTGGCAAACGACTAAAAAATTCCAACAATTCATCTCTTTGCTTGGGACGCGTAAAACCCATCAATTCCAAATCCTCATGTGTTAATGAAGCCAAATCCCGATAGGAAACATTTTCCGCTATCAATTTCTCCACATAATCACTGGTATTATCACCTTGTGTGGCCAACAGGGTGTTTAGTATTTCACGATTTGCCTGTGAGTCCCCCCTGGGTTGTATCCATTTATGACGATAACGCAGGAAACCACTGTCGCCTTCGTATAGTAAACCTTTACTTTGAAAATCTTTATTTGATTCAAATTGTACAGCTGGCACTTTAATCGATATTAAAGGATTATTTTGTTCCTTCATTTTTGCAAAAATTATAATATAAAAAACACAGTTTTCGCAAATACCATTAAACAAAATAACAAAAAAATATTACCCAACAACAAAATTATACAAACGAGTTTTGTTGTAGTAGAGTGCAAAAAAATAAAAAAACAACTGTAAACAAAGGTTTTGTAGAAAAAAAAAAATCATATGACCAAGTGATACCAGATTTATACCAGAAAAAAGCTTGGTTGGAATTGAAAGGTTGCCATGTTTTTAAAAAGGCATATACCGTTAAAAGAACAATTTTTGGCATAAATACTGATTCAATATACTGATTATTTTACTTCTGATTACAGTGATATAAACATTTTTTCTATTCCATCTTAATTCAAATTCAATATACATATTTCTTCTTGATAGATGTTCGATCTAAATTATATTGCTATAAGCACTTACAAATACCATTTTAATTATATATTACATGACCATATAAAGGGGTCTAGGGGTCTAAATTAAAACCTACATTGTAGAGTGTCCTGAACAATAATTTTTTTTAGATTCTGAAAAGGAAGAAAACGCAAATAATGTGCATTGATGATTTCAATCGATTACATTATGGGCACAATATATCATTAAAAAAAAATGAATTTCAGTTTATATAACAACAAACAGCTGTCAATTTAATCCGTTTATTCATAAATTAATCAACAAGTGTTATTAAAAATGTTTCCGTCAAAATTCAACCAAATAGCTGTTGATAAGAATATAACGGTGCTCAACAGCTGATAGTTGTTATAACTGTTATTTAAGTGCGCAAGTCTGGCTCATAACGTATACATATGACAACTAACAGTATGAAAAAAAAAAAATATATATATAATTACTGTCACTTGTTTCCGTTTTTTGTTTACTGTAATACACACACGAAAAAAATATAAATAAAATTATAAGTTTATTAAAAAATTTAGATAAATAAACATTAAATAGAAAAATTATAAAACGAAATTAGTGTTAAAAATCCCCAGTCACAATCCAAAAAATTAAAAAAATAAAATAAAACGAAATGTTCCTTAAGGAACTTATACGTTTTTCCACCCAGCATAGAACTTTATACTGCTATATGATTTTAAGCATATGGATATTTTTATTAATAGCAGGTAAGTTATACAGATTTTTAATTCTACAGTTAATTAAACTTTTTATTCTTTCAGGCATGTACAAATATATAGGACGTAGTTCATCATCTTTAAGTTATATACTTAATGGTAAATCTCAATATTATGCTTCTGTTATAACGTCCACCCCTTCATTGGAATCAAATAATTTTGCCAAGTATAAGACACGTTGTACAGCATTAAATCAAATCAATCGTTTGGATGATGGTGGTATTTTAGATGGTTGGAAATTACAAGGTGTTTTGTTGGTTATACGCCATGGAGATCGCGGTCCTATGTCTCATGTACGTAATATACCTCATTTGGATTGTGGCATAACTGGGGATAATTTGGTTAATAAGTAGGTTTTTTGGATATTATATATTTTTTAGAAGGGAATATAATTTAAATTATTATTTTCTAGATATCGTAGTTTTTTATATAATTCCACATCTGTTTCTGGTTCAAATCATATGTATTGGAATAAAGTAGGTCCATTTCATAGTTTTCCTTTATTACCTTTGGCGGAAAAGGAATGTTTGTTGGGTCAGTTGACATATAAGTGAGTATGGAAATCATGTGCAATATATATTTTGTCTACCTGGGGGCATACGTTCCAGCCTATTCTAATTTTTTGTTTAATTAATTTAGAGGTATAGCACAACTTTTACATGTTGGTGAGACTTTACATCAAATTTATGCCCATCCTTTGGGTTTATGGTTTAAACAAGCCAACAACCAATATGGCAAAAATGTCATGAACTCTACTCCCTATTCTACACTTTTAAATTCTGATGAAGTAGTTGTTTATACTACACGTGTGAGAAGAACTTTCCAATCAGCTTTAGCTTTACTTTATACATTTCTACCCACGGACAAATGGTTGGCATTGAATGTAAAGGAGTCTCATAGCATAGCATTTTGTTTTAGCGACTGTGCTTGTCCACAGGCTGATGCTTTACGTAAAGAACTAATGAAAATGCAAAAGCAAAGATTAAATCAACAGCCTTTGGTGGCCAATGTTATGCACTGGATTGGAAATCAATTATTGCAACATACTCCGAATGGCATAAATGATCCTAATGAGGTAGTGGATGCTATGCTCACAGTAATGTGTCATGATGCTCCTTGGCCTTGTAGGAATATTAATGGCACCGAGCAGGCCTCTGTAAGTACTAAACCCAGTGATCTGGACTTGAATGATGTTATTAATATCGACCAAGATGATATAGCTGTTGGTGGCCAGGCTGCTGATGATATAGCCTCCAATTTAATAGAGCTGCATAATGGTAATATTGAAGCTCCTACTACAACTGCCGAGGGTTGTATAGAATCACATCATGTTTCAACTCTAATGTCATTTTCTAATTGGCAATCTACTAGAGAAGTTCATCATTCATATTACAAACGTATAGGACTAATGAGAGCTTATGGCATGATACGTCATATAGTTAGTTATATGTTACGCATGATATCCGGAGATCGCACAAAATTTGTCTTATACTCAGGACATGATTGGACTCTACAATATCTTACAGCTGCTTTGGGCATACAAACCGATAACACCTTCATAGCATATGCTGCACGTTTGGCTTTTGAAGTTTATAAAAGTGAAGCTCATACTGATTATTATTTTCGTGTAATCTATGATGGTCATGATGTTACCAAACAAATCGATTTCTGTGAGGGTGGTAAAAGTCTAAGAGTTACAAGAGATTCTCGCGGCAATAAGGCTGATCTTTGTCCTATTGAAAATATTATACGTTTTTTACATGAAGACTATTTTGGCCCACTAAATGCTACCAATTTTAAGGATGCTTGTATTTTGCAACAACAAAAACCCAATGAATTTTAAATAAGTTTTATTTTTTCTGAAACTTTTTGTCGTCATTATTAAATTATACTAAATCTAAAACAAAATTGTAAACGATACATATCAAAAATAACATGTAATATTACAAAATCTATATTTAATTATAAGATTAAAATTTAATTAGTTAAGAAAATGCACATAAAACTAAAAAAAGAAACAACACTCAACACATACATATCAAAACTGTGATAACAACTAGTTAAAATATAGAATTAAGTTTACGATTAATATAACATGTGTATTATATCAATTGAAACGTTACATATCATTGTAAAACTTACCGCCACAAAAATATATATAAATACCTTTCGTACATGTAATATAAAACATACATAAATCAAATAAAAGTTATTTAATTCTATCAAAATTGATTGCATTATTAAATATCTTAAAATCAAAGTTTTTTTTTTTTTTAAAAAAAAAAAGCATTTCAATTTCGTATATCAAAAAACTCAAATATCCAAAATAATGATAATATGTAATAAATTGTAAACTAGAGGGTTTGTGATAACTTATAAAGTAGACCAAAAATATTAACAAAAATCGATTATTGTATGAAAATTTGTCCAAATTACACGAAAATAATTTCCCACAACTTTTACCAAAATCGATATTTTGTATGAAATTTTTTTAAAATCTTAAATCGCTTCTAAAACCTAAACTAGAAGGTTTAGAACGAAAATAATGATAATCTGTGACAACTCGTGATATTGACCAAAAATCGATATTTTGTATGAACATTTTTTAAAATCTAAAATCGCTTCTATAATCTAAACCAGAAGGTTTAGGACGAAAATAACGATAATCTGTGATCACTCATAATATTGATCAAAAATCGATATTTTGTGCTTTAGAACGAAAATAACGATAATCTGTGTTCACTCATAATACTGACCAAAATTCGATTTTTTGTATGAATATTTTTTCAAATCTAAAATCGCTTCTAAAATCTAATAACTATAAGATTTAGAACGAAAATAACGATAATCTGTGATCACTCATAATGTTGACAAAAAATCGACATTTTGTATGAAAAATTTTCCAAATCTAAAATCGCTTTTAAAATCAGTGATCACTCCTAATATTGAAAAAAATTGATATATTGTATAAACATTTTTTCAAATCTAAAATTGCTTCTGAAACCTAAACTGGAAGATTTGAAAAGAAAATAATGAAAATCTGTGATTTAATCTAAAATCTAAACTAGAAGGCTTAGAAAGAAAATAACGATAATCAGTGATCACTCATAATATTGACCAAAATCGATATTTTGTATGAAAATTTTTTCAAATCTAAAATCGCTTCTAAAATCTAAACTAGAAGGTTTAGAACGAAAATAACGATAATCTGTGACAACTCGTGATATTGATAAAAAATCGATATTTTGTATGAAAATTTTTTCAAATCTTAAATCGCTTCTAAAATCTAAACTAGAAGGTTTAGAACGAAAATAACGATAATCTGTGACAACTCGTGATATTGATAAAAAATCGATATTTTGTATGAAATTTTTTTCAAATCTAAAATCGCTTCTAAAATCTAAACTAGAAGGCTTAGAAAGAAAATAACGATAATCCGTAATCACTCATAATATTGACCAAAAATCGATATTATAAAATTTTATAAAATTTTTTTCAAATCAAAAATCGCTTCTAAAATCTAAACTAGAAGGTTTAGAACTAAAATAACTATAATCTGTGATCACTCATAATGTTGACAAAAAATCGACATTTTGTATGAAAAATTTTCCAAATCTAAAATCGCTTTTAAAATCAGTGATCACTCATAATATTGAAAAAAATTGATATATTGTATAAACATTTTTTCAAATCTAAAATTGCTTCTAAAAACTAAACTGGAAGATTGGAAAAGAAAATAATGAAAATCTGTGATCACTCGTGATATTGACCAGAAATCGATATTTTGTATGAAAATTTTTTAAAATCTAAAATCGCTTCTAAGATCTAAACTAGAAAGTTTAGAACGACAATAGCAATAATTTGTGATCACTTGTGACATTGACCAAAAATTTGTATTTTGTATTAACATTTTTTGATATCTAAAATCGCGTCTAAAATCTAAACCAGAAGGTTTAGAACCAAAATAATGAAAATCTGTGATCACTCGTGATATTGACCAAAAATCGATATTTTGTATGAAAATTTTTTCAAATCTAAAATCGCTTCTAAAATCTAAACCACTCATAATATTGACAAAAAATCAATATTTTGTATGAAAATTTTTTTAAATCTAAAATCGCTTCTAAAATCTAAACTAGAAGTTTTAGCACGAAAATAACGATAATATATGATCACTCGTGATATTGACCAGAAAGCGATATTTTGTATGAAAATTTTTTCAAATCTAAAATCGCTTCTAAGATTTAAACTAGAAGGTTTAGAACGGAAATAACGATAATCTGTGATCAAAAATTTGTTCAAATCTAAAATCGCTTCAAAAATCTAAACTAGAAGGTTTAGAATGAAAAAAAAAAACGGTAATTTGCGATCACTCGTGACATTGACCAAAAATCAACATTATGTATGAAAAGTTTTTCAAATCTAAAATCGCTTCTAAAATCTAAACTGGAAGTTTTAGAATGAAAATAATGATAATCTGTGGTCACTCATAATATTGACCAAAAATCGATATTTTGTATGAAAATTTTTTCAAATCTAAAATCGCTTCTAAAATCTAAACTAGAAGGTTTAGAACGAAAATAACGATAATCTGTGATCACTTGTGACATTGACCATAAATCAATATTTTGAACGAAAATTTTTTAAAATCTAAAATCACTTCTAAAATCTAAACTAGAAGGCTTAAAACGAAAATAACGATAATCTGTGATCACTCGTGACATTGACCAAAAGTCGATATTTTGTATGAAAATTTGTTCAATTCTAAAATCGCTTCTAAAATCTAAACTAGAAGGTTTAGAACGAAAATAACTATAATCTGTGATCACTAATAATATTGAGAAAAAATCAATATTTTATATGAAAATTTTTTTAAATCTAAAATCGCTTATAAGATTTAAACTAGAAGGTTTAGAACGGAAATAACGATAATCTGTGATCAAAAATTTGTTCAAATGTAAAATCGCTTCTAAAATCTAAACTAGAAGGTTTAGAATGAAAAAAAAAAAAAAACGATAATTTGCGATCACTCGTGACATGGACCAAAAATCAACATTTTGTATGAAAATTTTTTAAAATCTAAAATCGCTTCTAAGATCTAAACTAGAAAGTTTAGAACGACAATAGCAATAATTTGTGATCACTTTTGACATTGACCAAAAATTTGTCTTTTGTATTAACATTTTTTGATATCTAAAATCGCGTCTAAAATCTAAACTAGAAGGCTTAGAAAGAAAATAATGATAATCAGTGATCACTCATAATATTGACCAAAATCGATATTTTGTATGAAAATTTTTTCAAATCTAAAATCGCTTCTAAAATCTAAACTAGAAGGTTTAGAACGAAAATAACGATAATCTGTGACAACTCGTGATATTGATAAAAAATCGATATTTTGTATGAAAATTTGTTCAATTCTAAAATCGCTTCTAAAATCTAAACTAGAAGGTTTAGAACGAAAATAACTATAATCTGTGATCACTAATAATATTGAGAAAAAATCAATATTTTATATGAAAATTTTTTTAAATCTAAAATCGCTTATAAGATTTAAACTAGAAGGTTTAGAACGGAAATAACGATAATCTGTGATCAAAAATTTTTTCAAATCTAAAATCGCTTCTAAAATCTAAACCAGAAGGTTTAGAACAAAAAAACGATAATTTGCGATCACTCGTGACATTGACCAAAAATCGATATTTTATATGATATTTTTTTCAAATATAAAATCGCTTCTAAAATCTAAACCAGAAGGTTTAGAACGAAAATAACAATAATTTGTGATCACTCGTGATATTGACCAGAAAGCGATATTTTGTATGAACATTTTTTCAAATCTAAAATCGCTTCTAAGATTTAAACTAGAAGGTTTAGAACGGAAATAACGATAATCTGTGATCAAAAATTTGTTCAAATGTAAAATCGCTTCTAAAATCTAAACTAGAAGGTTTATAATGAAAAAAAAAAAACGATAATTTGCGATCACTCGTGACATTGACCAAAAATCAACATTTTGTATGAAAATTTTTTAAAATCTAAAATCGCTTCTAAGATCTAAACTATAAAGTTTAGAACGACAATAGCAATAATTTGTGATCACTTTTGACATTGACCAAAAATTTGTATTTTGTATTAACATTTTTTGATATCTAAAATCGCGTCTAAAATCTAAACCAGAAGGTTTAGAACCAAAATAACGATAATCTATGATCACTCGTGTTTAGAACCAAAATAACGATAATCTGTGATCACTCGTGTTATTGACCAAAAATCGATATTTTGTATGAAAATTTTATAAAATCTAAAATCGCTTCTAAAACTTAAACTAGAAGGTTTAGAAAGAAAATAACGATAATCTGTGATCACTCGTGATATTGACCAAAAATCGATATTTTGTATGAACATTTTTTAAAATCTAAAATCGCTTCTAAAATCTAAACCAGAAGGTTTAGAACGAAAATAACGATAATCTGTGATCACTCGTGATATTGACCAAAAATCGATATTTTATATGATAATTTTTTCAAATCTAAAATCGCTTCTAAAATCTAAACCACTCATAATATTGACAAAAAATCAATATTTTGTATGAAAATTTTTTTAAATCTAAAATTTAGCACGAAAATAACGATAATCTGTGATCACTCGTGATATTGACCAGAAAGCGATATTTTGTATGAAAATTTTTTCAAATCTAAAATCGCTTCTAAGATTTAAACTAGAAGGTTTAGAACGGAAATAACGATAATCTGTGATCAAAAATTTGTTCAAATCTAAAATCGCTTCAAAAATCTAAACTAGAAGGTTTAGAATGAAAAAAAAAAACGGTAATTTGCGATGACTCGTGACATTGACCAAAAATCAACATTATGTATGAAAATTTTTTCAAATCTAAAATCGCTTCTAAAATCTAAACTGGAAGTTTTAGAATGAAAATAATGATAATCTGTGGTCACTCATAATATTGACCAAAAATCGATATTTTGTATGAAAATTTTTTCAAATCTAAAATCGCTTCTAAAATCTAAACTAGAAGGTTTAGGACGAAAATAACGATAATCTGTGATCACTTGTGACATTGACCATTAATCAATATTTTGTATGAAAATTTTTTAAAATCTAAAATCACTTCTAAAATCTAAACTAGAAGGCTTAAAACGAAAATAACGATAATATGTGATCACTCGTGATATTGACCAAAAATCGATATTTTGTATGAAATTTTTTTCAAATCTAAAATCACTTCTAAAATCTAAACCAGAAGGCTTAGGACGAAAATAACGATAATCTGTGGTCACTCATAGTATTGACCAAAAATCGATATTTTGTATGAAAATTTTTTCAAATCTAAAATCGCTTCTAAAATCTAAACTAGAAGGTTTAGGACGAAAATAACGAAAATCTGTGATCACTTGTGACATTGACCATAAATCAATATTTTGTATGAAAATTTTTTAAAATCTAAAATCACTTCTAAAATCTGAACTAGAAGGCTTAAAACGAAAATAACGATAATATGTGATCACTAGTGATATTGACCAAAAATCGATATTTTGTATGAAATTTTTTTCAAATCTAAAATCACTTCTTAAATCTAAACCAGAAGGCTTAGGACGAAAATAACGATAATCTGTGGTCACTCATAGTATTGACCAAAAATCGATATTTTGTATGAAAATTTTTTCAAATCTAAAATCGCTTCTAAAATCTAAACTAGAAGGTTTAGAACAAAAATAACGATAATCTGTGATCACTCGTGATATTGACCAAAAATCGATATTTTGTACGAACATTTTTTTAAATCTAAAATCACTTCTAAAATCTGAACTAGAAGGTTTAGAACGAAAATAACGATAATCTGTGATCACTCGTGATATATACCAAAAATCGATATTTTGTATGAAAATTTTTTTCAAATCTAAAATCGCTTCTAGAACCTAAATTAGAAGGTTTAGAACGAAAATAATGAAAATCTCTGGTAACTCATAAAATATAAAAAAATCGATATTTTGTATGAACATGTTTTTCAAATCTAAAATTGCTTTTAAAACCTAAACTAGAAGGTTTAGAACGAAAATAACGATAATCTGTGATCACTCATAAAAATCGATATTTTGTATGAAAATTTTTTAAAATTTAAAATCACTTCTAAAATCTAAGCTAAAACGATAATCTGTGATCACTTATAATATTAACCAAAAATCTATATTTTTTATGAAAAAATTTCATAAAAAATTTTTAGTTTACAGTATATAAAAAAATATGTACCTACTTTTTGCTTACAATAATTAACAAATATGTAGCTTATTTTTTGTTTGTAGAATGTCAACTGGTTCTTATAATATTTGGTGGTATCATTGATGTGTGTATGTAACATAATTCTCAAAATACTCCTAATTGGACCAACTGTTTTAAAATAGCCTAATATACAAGCATTAATATGACACACACTTTAACGCTACTTTTGACAGAGGGACCATGTATAACCATGATGGTGAGTTTTCAAACTTCGTGAAATTTGGCACCCTATTTTATGTTCATTTTTTATTGAAATCATCACCAAGCAATATAAAGCATTTATATAACCTTTATAACTTTGTATTGATCAATAAAAATATGTGGATATATACCACTCTAAGCTATTTTCCGCCGCTAAATTTGACATCCCGCTTTTGGCGGGATTATCCCGCTTTTTAAACTTCGATCCCGCCTAAAATATTTTTCCCGCTTTTTATTTAGAAATCCCGCTTTTCTTACTCTAACAATAACTTATTTGATTTCCTTATTTACATTTTCTATAACATTCTTACTAATATTTAAGTGTAACTAAAAATAATTTTTGATTTGATTATTTTTTACAAATCGTTTTTTATAATTAAAAGTTTTAAATATTTTTTTACGCTAATCATCTTCTCTACTGACTAATTTTAAATGTACTTTGTGTGATGATGACTTCGACGTAGAAAGACCTCCCAAAAGATACGCATTATTAAGCTTGTTAAAATAAATTTTTTTACATATCTTCAGTTCTTTACCAGTGAATGATTTTTTTCCAGAAATAGGTTTAAAACTTTAATTTTTTTAAGAATGTTAGAATAAAATATAAATACATTTTTGGAGGAAGAAATTTTATTCTTTCAGAGAGATTTTTAGATTTTATAAACTCTTTTCGTTAGAACACTTGTGTGAGAGCTATTTAAATAATTTTTTTTAACCTATTTTATTTACCAAAATGTCCCATTTCGAAAAGATTTTTCGACATCACCTTTGATCTCAAGGTTAGCATGGATATTTTCATATTGTACCTTTAATAACTATTTGGAACCATATAAACGATGTGAATTTCTTTCGGATTGGATACTTTTTTATTTTTGTATAAATTAAAAGTTATAACAATCAGAGTAGGTAGAACGATAATTTTTTTGATTCGTTCGGAACAAAATTTTTATCAGCGAATTTAATCCCAATTTTTAGAACGAATTTTATTTTTTTGTTTGCAAATTTAATTTTTAAATTTGTTCGAGGATCAAAAATTTTATTTTCGAAAATAAAAATATTATTCAGGAATTAACCTGAAACGAATTAATCGAATTGAAGTCGTGTAACGATATAGAAATGTATTGACTTATGTTAAATGAATGATGTGTGGATGTTTAAAACCTTTGTACATGCACTTGTGTGTTTAAGAAAGCTGCAGTTTTGTTTTGGTACTGCTGAATTGTTTAAAATAAAGCAACAACACAATGATTATGGCAGTAGTTAATTGAGTGTGTGTGTTTTCTATTTGCATATTTATGCATGCATGTATGTTTGTATGTATGTATTTGTTTACATACAAATCAAAAATTTATCGTTATCACACAATCAATTATATTATTTTTTACGATCGCTACTGTTTAAATAATTATTTGCATGACAGCCAAAAAATCAATTGAATTACTTGCATACATACAAACTTACAAATTTAAAATGACAAATATCATTGGATTTTTTATAGTAATTTTTTTTCCTCTATTCGACAGTTCATACCGCTAAAAAGTATTTTTTTCTACATATCTACATACATGTACGTACATTCACACAACGAACCTCATTTTTACTTTTTTTCAACCACTTTGCGCATATCATTGTACCATGTGTATGGCGACCTAACCGTTTGCAATCGTAAAATAGCGATCTTACAAATACAAATTAAAAAATGTTTTTTGGATTATTTTCGTAACTCAAATTAAAAAAAGTAAAGAATACAAATTTAATCCAAAAAGTGAATTTTATTTTTAAATTTACGAATAATATTAAAAAAAAAGAGCGAATAAAAACTTAAAATTAAATTCGAAATCCGAATTTTTCCGTACCACGATAAAAATATAATATTGGCAGCCGATTCAAAAAGGTGAAAAGGTAATAGTATATCGGATTATTTTGATAACGATATTTTTAGTTATTTCAGTAACGGTATTTAGCGTTATCGGTATTTCGAGTTATTTCGGAATGGTATTTTATGAGTAACTGTTGTTTCATAAATTTCGAAGTCGAATATTATAATGACGAGCTGGCGTAGCCATAACTTTATTACAAGTTTTATTTCAACTTTATTAAAAATAATAATAATATTTCTTAAACCCAAAAATAAGGTTAACGGTATTTTAGCGTTATCGGCATTTCGAGCTATTTCGGTAACGGTATTTTAGCGTATATATTTTAGCGGTAACTGTATTTTTAGTTATTTCGGTAACTGTATTTTAGGGGTAAAGGTAGTCATGTTGAATTGGTTTTTTAGCGGTAACGGCAACCAACTTTGGTTTTATTCTTAACGGGTCTAAGAATTATTTAGGAAAAGCTGTTGCTATCAAATTCAAAAAGTACCAAGTTTTTTTATCAACTCGTATTTGAAATCAATCTTGACATTTAACTAGGAATCTTTTGAAAACATTTAGAGAAATACGTTAAAATTATAATTTTTAATATTTCAGCTTGTAGGGATATATTTACTTATTTCGATGTTAAAAATTTGTATGGTTCGTTCTCAATTTGTAACGATTCAATTGGGTCGTGAACAAGGCGCTTGCGAGAGAACAGCTGATTTTTAATTGAGATGTAAAAATAAAATCCCTCCTTTTTTACAAAACTTTTCAAAATCCCGCTTTTTCCATGCAATTTTGTTCAAAATCCCGCTTTTTAGTCGTTCGGGTACCGCTTTTTGTTTTATGATTTTATTATTTGTCTCTTGTAAAATGTTATTTATGGTTCATCAATTAATAGGAAAATTTGTCTCCATTTATTTCTATGTAGGCGTTTTGTTTTACGGTCTCCAATTTGAAAATTTCTTCAATTAATGCAGTTGTATTAATAAAACAGTAGTACTTCTAAAGATCATTATCAGAATGTAAAGATTTGTTATTTAAAGTAATGGGATAATTAAGTAGTTTATAAGATCATTACCAGTTAGTATTTACTAGGCTTTTCAAAATAACTACATTTGTAATAACTACTACTTTCCAAGAAACGTGTGAAGAAAGTACTACTCATTACCCAAGTTCAAAAAGTTTTTGCTGGGAAATTCGTGGAACTTGTAAGTGTAGTATTTATTTATGGTTTTTATTTTATATATATATATTTTTCGATTACTAAAGCAATCTTTTCAACTATAAAATTATTTGCAAATGCTTCCTAAATTTTATCCGCTTAGGCAGTTAATGTTATTCCTTCATTGCAAGTGCTTTACTAAAGTGCATTTTACAAATGCAATGCAAAAGACCCATACAATTTTAACAAAAACTGAGCAAATGAAAAATTAAATAAAAAAAATATGATTGAGGTTAACGAACGAAACTCAATACAGAACAACGACCTGCAGAAGAGAAGGAGATACAAACAGCCGCAAAAATATTTTTCATGTACATAAATGAATGAAATACAAAAAAACAAGTAGAACAAGCTACAAAAATAACTAGAGTGCATAAGCAGTAAGGGGGAGAAAATGTACAAATAATACTTGTTGTATACACTTAATCCAAAGGGGGGAACTGTCGTATAGCATTTCTACACAAATACTTTAAACATTCACACACACACACATGTTTGAATATAAATTTGTACAAGTACTAAATGTATACAAATTTGTATAACAGCGCAATTGAGCGTAATTAAAGAAAAAATCATAGAGTACTTAATGTAAAATCAAGCAACTAATATATCTGATAGCCTGTTACCTCTCAGTACACTTTGTTACTTACGTGAAATTTAAAAAAAGTAGTCATATAAAACAAAAAAATCAGTGAAAAAAGCAGCAAGTAAAAAAATACATTACAGTACAATTGAAATCTAAATAATATGGGGAATATATACATAATAGTTATACTATGTATAGTCGTATTTATTTGTTTGTATTTTAGTACTTTGTTACACTTAATAATACAAAACAAGTGCAATTGAAATTGTTTTACGATAATGCCATATTAGGAGAAATAATTAATCCTTAATAACGGTGGGATGTTGATAATAGCAAAATTTTAAAAGTTTTAAACATTTATTGAAGTTTATTAGAAATCTTAAAAGTGAAAAATTTTATATTTTCTTGCGAGAAATATGTATATGTATTAAAGGGTAGAAACTTAAGTTAAATAAAATCCACCCATTTTAGATACCCAATATTTTTTAACACTTCTTGAAAATAAGGGTACTTTAAACCATTTGTATTGCCAAATGTCATGGGGTATTTATTGTCACTCGCTTATAACTACATGTAATAAATTTTCCTTCCATGTTTTTATTTCGAGATCGTATTTTTTAAGGAAATAGTAATAGGTCATGAAGACTCAAATGTAACAACTTTAAACTACAGATTTCTAAACCCAATTAATAAAAATTGCCAGTATAAGAAGTACGAGCTTCTAAGCATTTATCATCAGTTAGCTTATTCTTTCGAGTATATAACATTCGAAAGCATTAAAAACAATTTTGCAAAACTTTTTCTGCATTTTTATATGATCAACTTCTGCATTTTTACAATTCAACTTATAAAGTATGATTTTAAATAATATTTTAGTGTCGACAACAACACGGGAATATTCGGGAAATAAAACCAAGCTTGAGAAACGAATGCCGCATTTAAATTCACTACCCCTAATTATAAAAATTGGTTTTCATATCTTTGGGTTTAAAAAAAATGTAAAATACAGAAAGATCATGTAGTAATACAGAAAGAGTATTGCGAAGTTGAGTTTAAGTATTTTTATAATGCTTTCGAATTTGTAAACTTAGATAACACTGGTCGACCAAAAAATCCTCCACTAAAGACGAATAGTTGAACTTAATGCATTTTGATGTGCTAAATCTGATTTCAGTTTTTTTTTTTCATCAGGTCTGTATTTGTTTAAGGGCGCGTCTAATATTTCGCCCATAGTAAGGCCATTACTCTAGTATATTTGCTCAAAACTTAAGAACGGTGTGTACGATTGGCATAAGTGATACACCAAAAGATGCGTACTAAAAATATCTTCAAATCACCCAAAATTAATTTTTTATGTGCTCAATAGTTATTTTGAAATAAATGTCCTTTTGTTACTTTTTTTAATAAATTAAAAAATCAAAAATATTTCAGTTTATCATCTTTATCTTAAACTGTTAATGCTGCGAATAAAGTACGGTATGTATCTTCAAAATTGATACACAAATCTTGATTTTTTTCTATCACGTATATAATTTTTTCACAGTTAAGTAAAAATACCCATGTTACATAAAATTGAGTAGAAATACAGTTTTGGGAAAAACAACCAGTGTAATTAAATGTAAGCGAGAGAGAAACTATAGACCGACCCTACACCATTGTGTATGAGGTAAAAATTATACCTGTGGCCAATTGTAGACCAACACTTATAATAAATGTAAAATAAAATATACAAATACAGAACAATGCATTGATACTAACATCTATATGATTTTATGCACTATGTGGCGATTCCCGGAAGTGGGTTTACATGGGACCTATGGTAAATTATGGACCGATTTTCATAAAATTTCTACTTATATAAAACTTATTTGTGGCGAATATTAACTTGATACTATCATTCGTATGGGATTTATGCACGTTAATATAATTTCCGGAAGAAAGGTTTATATGGGAGCTATGGTCAGTTATTGTCTTGGCACTAAGATTAACACTTATACAAAACTTTCATTAAAATATTGCTATATTTAAGGCATTTATGACCACTAAATCCCTATTTCGGGAGGGCATTTGCATGAGGGCTGTGTGAAATAATGGACCGATCATAACAAAAAGGCTTCGTCCTTGTGTCAAAATAACTATTTGTGCCAAATTTCATCAAGATATCTTTAAAAGTTTGACCTGTACTCTGTTCACAAGGTTTACATGGACGGACGTACATCTTTAAATCGACTCAGAAAATTATTCCGAGTCGAACGGTATACTTTAAAGTGATGGTCCGATAATTTTTTCTATGCGTTACAAACATCAGCACAAACGCATTATACCCTAACCACCTATGGAAGTGTGATTATAAGCAAAATATCTTAGATACCAAAAGCAGTTTCTTAAAAAAATTGTAATTAAATTAAAAGTGCAATAAGCATCGTCTTTAAAAGTTTTAATCACATTTGAATTGTTGATATGCAATTTATTAAAATTTTAATTGGTTCAAATTTTTTTTTCAAAAATTTTTTTTCGCATTTTTTTTCCAAATTTTAATTTATAATTTTGATTTTGAACACATATCCGTTTTTTTTTTTTAGTAAACAAACCTGTTATTTGAAATTTCCAACGTTTAAAAAAGGTCCTGCCAACCACAAAATTTTGCTTTTTTTTTGCTCTCCTGATTGGTATGATATCATAAGTTTAACATATTGTAATTGTATTTTTTTTTTTCCAAAATTATTATCTTTTATGCCTTTAATTTTCGGTAAACAAAACGGGCTAAGTATATGAACATACATTAAAAATAAGACAAAAAGCGCTATCTACCATAACTTTGCGAATAATAGAGTTAAAAGATTTATTTTTCAGTGTGAGGTTTAGTAGACGTAATATTAATAACTCCTATAATTCTCCTGAATAATTGGGTCTTTGCATGTGGTCCGTTTTGAATATAAGCCCTCGATATGTAAAATTTGCACAATTACTTCTTTATATTCATAGGGGAGGGGATGACGCCTCAAGAAATTATTATCTCAAATGACGTCCATTATACAACATGAGCATTTTTGTACGAAATTTGATTTTAATTTCCGTGCTCTATTCTTAGCTTCTAAATTTTTTACAGCATTCATTTCTAGAACTTTTTGGATTTTGTATGTTTTCAAGCCTACTCTAATTGTTCACAACAAATAGTCCGAGCACTGAGCTAACCGGCCTGCTTTTCTACCAGATGTGTTTGGAGCCTTTTTCAATATGCTTTCAATTTCCTTGGCCTTCCCAATATTATATACACTTTTTTTTTTCTTCACGAACGAGGTTTCCATCTACTGATATTATTTAATAACAGTAGATGGAAACCTGAAACAGTTTGACGGCAGACCTTTAATTCTTTGAACAATTTTAAAAAAATAATTAAATATTGCTTCCGAAAAAAGTTAAGAGGCAAAACGTGTGCTAAGATTTTTTCTATCAGAACATTCATAGAATTCCACTGCCTGTATTATGCTAGGGAATGGTAAATCGATTTCGATTTTAGTCGAAAATCGATTTTCAGGAGAAAAAAATCGGTTGTTTTGCAATCGATTTTATGTCAACGATTTTATACTGAAATCGATTATTTAGTTTTAAAAATCGATTTTGTTTTAAAAAGTTTAGAAAAATATGTACAATTATAAAAATCTTATATATTAACAATTTTTTTTGTAATAATAAAGTTATGTTAAATCAGTTCTATGACGAATCAAAATTAAAAAAAAAACAATCGTCTAAATCCTCCGAAGTATTAAAAAATTAAAACATTTTATCCAAATATTAAAGAAATAGCTCGAAAATTTTTGGAAATACTCGCAATATCAGTAATGTGTAAACGTCTATTCTTATAATAGCCCAACAAAGAATAGGCTTAGTAGTGAGCATTGATTTAAATGTAAGGCTTTTTTACAACGCCTTACTGAAGATGGATTTGATGTAAATTAAATATTCAGATTTCTATTTTATATACATAACTTTTATACATGTATTATTTGTGACCTGCATATTTGAGGTCATTTCATAGGTTTATTTTTTAGTTGTTTTTGATATACATACATTTTATTTCACTTTATCAATATAAAATCGATTTCAAAATATAATCGATTTTGGGGACCGATTAATCGATTTTGAAAATCGAAATGAAAAAAGTTGATCGTAAAATCGAAAATCGATTTTTGGCATTGTTTACCATTCCCTATATGCCCACTTTTGGTAAAAAAAAAGCTTTAGTTTATGGTAAAGTGGAAAGGTTATTTAACGGTTTTTTGGAATTTGTCCAAAATTGCAAAAGGCTTAATAGGAGACCGTTGAGAATATTTAAAATCGAGTAAGAAACAAATCTTTTAAATAATTTGCTAGATGATCCTCTTTAACCATGGGTTAGTTTTATATTACACGAGCGTATAAGCCTGCCTTCGCCAGGAAATATAAAAGTAATAAAAATATGCACAAAAAATCCGAAGATTTTGAAAAAAAATATATGATCAACATTTTATAGATTTAAAGCTGTTGGAATCTGATAGGATAATAGTGACTAAAGTACTTAACTTAAAAAAAAATCAACATAAATTCCCGCTGCCCAAAATCTGAAATCAGTGTTCGATATGATTTTGACAATGAGTATAGCAAATCAAAATTTCTTAAAACCAAAATACCCCTAAAAAAATACTTGGGAATCTCCGCTCCCTGATAGAAAAATTTGGCTCCGTTAGGATTTGTAGGATGAACATATTTATAAGTTTTATTTTTAGTTTTATTTACCACACCTGGGAGCTTCAAAAAGTTCTGGAAGGAGAAAAATGCTTAGAAAAAGACTCATAAATCCTATTATCTCTGCTCCCTGATAAAAATTTCAATATTTGGCTCTATTAAGATTTGTATGAAAAAAAGTTTTATAAGTAAGCCAAAATTAAATTTTCTATGCGTCTGGAAGCTTCAAAAAGCTCCGAAATGAGAAATAAATCCGTTAGAATTTGTAGAATAAAAAGGTTTAGAAGTAAGTCAAATGTTAACTTTCTACCATGTGTTCAGAAAGCTCTGGAAAGAGAAAAATGCTTATGAAATGACACATAAATCCGATTATTTTCGCCTCTTGATATAAATTTCAAAATCCGGGTACGTTAGGATTTGTAGGACAAAAAGTTACATAAGTAAGGTAATTTTAATTTTCTACGTAGTCTGGGAGCTTCAGAAAGATCTGGAAAGTGAAAAATGCTTAGCAAATTATATGTATAGATTCACTTAACGTTGCGCGTAATATAAAACGCACCAATTGATTAGAAATTACATATTTATAAATAAAAATATTTTGATTCTGTCTCACTGCGTCGTGTATACTTTAAAGATTTTATATTCATATTTCCCACACAGTCTGGCATCCCAATTGTATGATTCAAAGAATTACAATAAAATCCAACCAACCAACAAATGTAAAAACTGAAAACAGTTTTGTATGGTTGTTAAAACTTTTTTTTTATTTTTCACATTACAAAAAAAGTGGGGTATTTTCATGTGTTGAGGAGAAATTGGGGAAAGTTGGATTTTACACATAGAAAAAAATTCGAAGGAGAGAGATGTAAATGTAAAATGATGTAAAATGTAAATCTGAACAAGATAATCGGAACAAAAAATATTTGCTGCGATAAGTAAAAGCATCTCTAAATATACCTACCTTAATGAAGAAAAATCAAATTCTCCCCATTATTATAACAGTGGCCATGTAAATTTCCTCCTTTTCTTTAATGCTTCAAAACGTTGTAACACAACACTAACAATAAATAAAATTTTACAGATAAAGGGGACACGTTGTATTTTGTGATTTAGTTTTTATAAATCGGTGCACTCGCACTGCATGTTCTTGTTACATGAGCATAAGGAGCCCAGATTTTGTAGCTTGCAACTTTTGGTTTTTGCAAAAATACCCAACGAAAAATATTTGTATTTTACTTATTTTTTTCGTTTCGAAAAACTTGGAATTCATCCATCTCTACTAAAAACAGCTACAAAAACAACATGTTCATATTGTACTCATATGACGGTGTTGTGGTACTCATTTGCAATATTGCAAAAAAAAAAAAAAAAGTTAAAATACGTATAAATAACAAATCTCACAGTCTTACAATATTTATGCATGTGGTTGTAAATTGTGGCTAACAATTTTTTATCTGTATGTATAAAAAAAATCAAAAGCAGCAACAACAACATCACTACGCAAAGTGCAATAAAACGCAAAAAATTGCGGTACTTTTTATACGAGCATTTGACTTAAAGAGCACAAGGTTATTGACTTGCATTTAGTACAACAAACAGCCTTTTTCGTTTATTCACTCGCTCCTCTCTGTTTGTAAAATATATTTGTAGGTTTGTATATGTGTTGACAACATTTATTTATCTTGTTAGTATTAGTTTACTCTCAATGCATTTTTCTGTCTCTAAAATGCATTTTATTTTATTTTTAGTTGATATTTCTGTTGAAGAAACTTATTAGAGAGTCAGCATGTCTAAAGTTTTGTCTCTTTTCTTTTTTTTTCCAAAACAAACAAATCATTTAAAATTTTATGCAATTGCTGGGAGATTATTTAAAAAATATAATGTACTATTACATACTTACAAAAAATTATAATATATTGATACATACTGTAGTTTCGAAATTATTTATACTCTATAGCAGATATAATAAGCGCGAATGTTATATTCGGCCCGGCCGAATCTATATACCCACCATCAACTTTTTCAAATTTTACGTTATATGGGAGGGGGCGGTAAAGTGGACAGTAAAGAGGGCGGACCACGCCCATTTTTTGTTTCCGAGTTTACATTGGTCCTTGAACTATTTGAACACAATTTCGTCGATTTTCACCTTATGTGGGAGGTGGGCGGTAAAGTGGGCGGCCCACGCCCATTTTTGGTTTCCGAGGTTACATCGATCCCTGAACTATACGTACAAAATTTCGTTGTCGTACATGTTTTTGTTAAAGAAATATCAGCAGAAAAGTATAAAACGGACACCCTGTGTTTCTAGTTTTTAACCCATAACTTTTTTAACTTATATAAGATAAACATTTGTGCCAAATTTCGTCCCCCTACGTTTTCCCGTTCGAGCCCTATCCTGCTTTCAACAGACGGACGGACATAGCTAGATCGACTCAGAATCTAACCAGGACCCAGAAAATATATACTTAGATGATTCCTTCGACATGTTACACACGGAATGACAAAATCAATATACCCCCCATCTTTTTGATGGTGGGTATAAAAACTATAGCTGGAATAATATGGCATAATGTTTTGTCTCTCAAGAATTTTGTATGTCTTTGAATAGCTTAAGTCTATGATTACCTAAGTATAGTCTGGTCTACTTTTTTTACGCTACATTGCGGGTATATTGAAACTTGTTAAAAACTTGTCACGTGACAGGTTCTCAGGGCTAGTGACCGGTTCCATTTCCGGAACTTTATATGGGAGGAACCTGTCACTTTTACATGGGATTGTCATTGGAGGTGGCTAATTAGCAACTTGGGACAGGTCGTACGACAGGTCACAGGACTGGTCCAAGGGGACATGTTCAGAGTCGATTAATTAATAAAATTTGAAAAAACAATGTTTACTTTTTAAACTTTTTTTTATTTTTTAAATTTATTTTTATTAAATTGTATTTATTTTTGTTTAATAATTTTTCGTTAATGTCGATGACAGCATCCCGAATCGAACCCACGTTCTTCTGACGTATCTTAGGTTTTATAATTTTCAACTCTAACCATTCAGCCACAGAATGCTATTTCGCGCGAGTTGCTAATTGCTCATTTAGCATGCCTGTTAGAAATTGACTCTCAACTGATATTTAGTGTAGTGGTGTCAACTGGTTCTCAACTGGAACTTTGGTGACGAGGTAGGTGTCAATTGGTACTCAACCGGTACTGAAGGACCGGTCCATTACTGCAATTGCTGCAAATTTTCTTCTAAAACATCCATGTCCACAATAAAGTATGTGAGAATTTAATTAATGTTTCCATTAACCCAAATGTTTTAAATTAACTGAAACGTAAAATGTCCACCTCCCTCCCAACTTCATTGAACTTTGAATAGTTTAAAACGATTTAAACAAAGATATTTCAATGACCCTCAATTAATACTCGTGCCAAACGCAAAAAGTCCTTGCATTTTTGCATTCCTAGTAGATAAAGCAACAATTTCCAGACATTTAAAAGTACTTACTTGGTTAGTTTTATATAAAATCAAGGAAATTGTGTGCTACATAATTTTAAACCAACAGGCGTTGAAATCCAAAAAACACGCTTTGTCGATTCGAAGAAAGCATTGAACGAAAAACGGACGAATTCCGATCAGACACAAGTCCAGAAATTATCATTATGACACTGCGCTGTCTCATGTTACGCGACCATTTTAAAATTATTCGACAAATAGTAGATGGGAATACTATTTGCTTAGTTCGATTCCAAATGCTTCAGCTGAAAAAAGTTGTCGAAAACTAGAGTGATTTGTTTCTGGCCTCGAAAGATGAGAATTAGTATTGGAATAGAATTAGGGATAAAAAAACTGGCCTTTTAAAAAAGTTTTTATTTAAAAATACTCTCATGTTTTGTTAAACTACTCTATATTGAATTAAAAATTTGTCAAAGAGACAAAAGAATTTGTTGTGATAACACTAATTTTTCTATTCTAGGTTTCATATAAAAGCTCTTAAGTTAATAAGTTTTCGGTGATAATTGTCATATCCACAAATACACATGACAGGAACTGACAACTGTCATAAATTCGAGAATAGCACTGTATTACATATTCCATTAATTAACTATTGGAAGTTTGTAACCAATTTTAAAAACGTACGTTCGCTTAAGAAAAAAGAAAAAGTTTTTCGATCGATTTAATTTTTTTTAACAAAAAAGTACTTTTTGTTCTGCGACTGTGTATATATTAGGGATGCTAATCCCGATCCCGAAACATGAATACATTTACAGAAATTTTTCAAAAAAAAATTTAAAAAAAATCGATTACATAGATAAAAACGTTATGTTTTGCTTTTTGAAATACAAATGAATTTCTTTAATTAAAATATATATACAAAATTTATTGATTCCTTATATTTAAAATGTGTTTTCATATGAAAAATAAATCTTGAAATAACGGGATTCCGAGGTTTTGCAAAATTATAAAATCTCAAATCCCGGGATTTGCAAAATCCAGTCCTGTTTGCCATTCCTACTATATATACCCCTATGGAAAATGTTCCTCATTCTACACTACATATTTTTCAATGTTAATTATTTATTTTTAAAGTTCTTAACTTGATTAGTAGGATTAAAATACTTATTTGATATTGATAGCAAAAAAGCACTTCACTTAAATATTTCAGAAAGTTTTCCCATCAATCTGTAAAAAGCTATAAAATCTTATCTGCACTTCGGTAACGTTATTATGGGATTTTCTGAATTGAATTGCTTTTCATTTTCTGATCTTTATCGGTATTTGCTTTAGTTCTTACTCTTCTTTCAATGGGAAAATTGTTTATGTTTCATTTTATCTCTATTGCTAGTGAAGTACCCTAGATATAGTTTAGTATATAGTATAGTCAGAATCTAGTCTATAGTATATCATATAGTCTAGTCTATAACCTAGGCAAGGACTCTTAAATAAATAAATATGCTGTCTTATATTTTCAATGCTATTAAAAAAGAGTATGAAATATATTAAAAAAAGACATGTGGACCAGGGATGATAAATGTGATTTTAGTATTGTACTAAATTTAATATTAAATTGCACTTTTTGAGGTGTAATTGTACTAAAATGCTAAGAAATTCTTCTGCCCAAAACTTTATATCATTTCTTGATCAGAATATCTTTCCCCTGAGTTCTCAAAATTTGTAGCATTATTATTTTAAAGAGTCTAATAAGTGTAAGTGAGCTATTAAATATCGGAAAATTATAAGATCTACGTTTGACTATACCGTGATAAATTGATAAAGGTGTTAAATGAAGACCAAAGAAAAAATAATATATCTACTTTTAATGATAGGAAAAGTAAAGATCGGAAAATTCCACCAGAAGAAAAAAAATGTTCTTAAAATATTAAACCATTTAATGTTTATTAATGGAAAGTAAAACGTCTTTGTTTTGTCGAAAAAATTTCCGAGTTGAGCTAAATAAACACATATCCGAAAATAACTTCAAAAAGGATAACATTCAGGTCTAAGAATATCTAAATAATTAAAAATTGTTAAGCAAAAAATTTGTTGTATTTATGTAAAACAAATTTTAAATACTATTCTAAAATTATTTCTAACGAACTTTTTCTTTATTTCAAATCAATTAAAAATTTTATTAAGAAGAAACACTTTATAATTGTACTAAACTGGAGTACTGCTGTACTTTTGAAGACCGAACTGTACTGAAAAAGTACAATTCTACTGAATTTATCATCCCTGATGTGGACTACCTTCTTTATCGACACTTAAAACAAGACTAAATGAGTTTGTAAGTCTCGGAGTTAAAATTTTTTCTGTTTGTAATGAGAAAGTTAGTAGGTGAGTGAGACCTTCTATTTCGCATCTAATGAAATGGAAACAAGAATTAGTACCGGATTTCTCTTTAAAGGAAGTCGAGGCATTCTTTAAGGAATTTTTACAGAAGGCAAAAATGAATGTGCTTAAAGTTTGTTCAGAGGCATTCAGAAAGGCCTGTTGGGAGGAAGCACTAACATATTTTCCTGCTGGGATGTTTGGATACATTTAAATGCATTTCTCATTAATATAGGGTACAACTACATTTTCATTACAAATAAAAAAGTTTACTCTCAATATATTGCAAAAAAAAAAAAAAAAAAAAACTTATGTAATAGGAGCTAAAGAGAGGGAGAGTCACTGATTAAATGCAATTTCACAAATACCAACAAACTTGCACTAAAATTACACACAATAATCAAACAATAAATAACAATGCAATTTACGAGAATTTTACTCCCGCGATGACGTTACTCACACAGTCATTAAAAAAAAGCAGAAGCATCCAAAGTTGTTGTTGTTGTTGGCATTTCAGCAAATACTTATACTAAATAACAGACAACAATAACAACAACGACGACAAGTTAATTGTAAAAAATAAAAATTGCAACTTGTTTGCAATTTCTGCGTTTCTGCTACAAAATGTTGAGGAAGAAAAATCGTGTAAACTTTAAAAAAATATTTTCAATAGCATTTTCATCAGCAACGTATGAGAGATGTGTGTTTCTTTGATTTTATTTGTTGTATACTGTGTATTGTTGCTGTAACTAACATATTTAAAGAACATTTTATTTGCTGTTGGTTTGGCTGATATTGCTGAAATTTTTGGAAACATCAACAACAAACGTTATATTGCACATCTTCCATATTTGCTTACAGGGAGTCATTACTAAGTGTTAGTGTGTTTAATTGAAATAAAAACAGTGGAGAATGTGTATGGTATATGAATGAGAGTTTGCAAAAATCTAATTTTCTAATACAAATAGTGTGCGATTACTATTTATTCCCTTTATGGAGGGCATAAACTAACGATTTTCTAACATCCTAGGAAAATAGACAACTAGGCAAACATAATACTAGGAAAATTCAAGCTGTAAACGTACATATTGTTACGTTACATTTTCGAGTACAACATTTGCAGTAACTCACTTACTTACTGTGGGCTATGCATTACAGAAGAGTGGATACGAATTTTCTGTTGTTGCTGATGGTGATACTGGTAATGGCACTAGCACTGGTGCTGCATAAATCCAGCCAAGCAACCAGCAGTCAGCCAAGTTAAGTCTATATAACCATTGGTAACTAGGATAGAATAGTGTTGTATATGCAGTCTGCAGTATGTCTATCTGTCTGCCAGCTTGCCTGTCGAGCTAGACAATTTTACAAACCATTGGAAACATGACATACCTTAAAATACTGGTCTGGTTGCTTGTAATGGTTGGATGGTTTGTTGCAGATGGTTATGCTACGCTAGACTTACATGAAATTTTCTAATGTTATTTTACTATGGTCTGGTACTTCGTACACACAAACTTTAATATTCGCTTGGAAAAGTTTTTCCAGCAAAAATGTTTCTTCAATTATTACCTGCTAGTATTGCTGATACGGCATTACTCTGCAATGTCTCTTATTACATGAGATGATTACATTGCAGCAGACTGTTGAAAATACATAATAATGCCTGGCTGCCATACATATACCATAGCATACAATGTATGCACATATAAACTTCTCCTCTTATGATTGTGTCTCCTCCAGTAAATGCATCGTCGTCATCTTTCAAATGCAACACTACTCTATCTTAAGAAAATTTTCCTGAGATCTACTCATACAATCTTTACTCATACCAATATAAATTGTACCTATTACTAGTACATCGTAAATACATATAAAGCTACTCTTCTCCAGCATTGTATCTATTTTCATAGACATCTGTATGTCGTCCGGTTGGTTGGTTGTTTGGTCGCTCCCTCCGTCCGTCGATGTCGTTGATAAACGTCATAATATAAAGCTTTTGTTTTCGCTGTTTAAGTGTAAGAGCAATTGCAGTCTGTGTTTTTCATGTACGATGCTTCTCCTCATCATCATCTTATCATAATTTATACAAACCATTGTCGTAATCGTCATCATCATTGCAATTGCTGTCGTCATTATCGTTGTTTATTTGTAGTCGAGTTGAATTCAATGTAATATATTTTTCATACCTGCTTTAGTACTTACTATACTTCACATTACACGCCAATAGTTATTTATGGAAGTCATTGTATTTAGGATACAATAAGCTATAGGGAAATGATTTTTAACACCCAATAGGAAATTAAAGAATTGAGGGAAATTAAATATAAATTTTTTAAGCTTTTTAATTATGAGACAAAGTATAAATAAATTTTATGATAGCATAGTCAGACTATAATATAGGTAGACTATAGTCTAGTCGGACTATAGTCTAGTCAAACTTTAGTTTAGTAAGACTTTAGTTTAGTCAGACCAAAGTCTAGTTTAGTCAGACTATAGTCTAATCGGACTGTAGTTAAGTTAGACTATAGTCTATAGTCGAGTCAGACTCTAGTCTAGTCAGGTTATAGTCAAGTCATGCAATTGTTAAATAAGTTTATAGTCTACTCAGACTATAGTCTATTCAGATTATTGTCCAGTCAGACTATGTCAAGTCAGAGTTAGACTTTAGTGTAATCAGAATATAGTCTGGCCTATTCAGACTCTAGTCTAGTCAAACTCTAGTCTATTCAGACTATAGTATAGTCGAACTATAGTATAGTCAGACTATAGTCGAGTCAAACAATAGCCTAGTCAGGCTATAGTCTAGTCAGACTATAATCTAGTTAGGCTATAGTCTATACAGGCTATAGTCTATCCAGAATAAAGTCTAGTCAGATTATATCCGGAATTAGTTATATAGTCTTGTGGGATTATAATAAATTTAGACACTGCGGTCTATAGACTATAAGTAGTCATGTTACATTACAGATTCAGTATATTTAAATCACTTTATAGTCTAACCAAACTTCAGTGTAAGCTAATAGAAATAGTAAAAATTTCCTACTGATACCACCGCAATATCATTTGCTAGTATATACAAATAAAACCCATTCAATGGCCTGCCAATGACCCATGCTGAAATAACAAACAAAACATCAATAAAGAGGTGTGTAAACTGAACGCGAACGTTCGTTGAACTCGTACAAAAGTAAACATGAAAAACAATAACAAATTGGATAGCTAAGCTGACTGTGGGATTGTGCAAAAATAACAAAAGAACTACGACAAATAAAATAAAGTGGACGTACATAATTCGTTTACTCACACATACTCTTACTATCATAAAGTTCAACGACTACCAGACAACGATAATAAGCGACGCGCCGGCTGTGGGATATTCTTATTTCAGTTATTAACCAGTAGTTTTTTATATAAACAAATGAATAACTACTAAAAATTCTGAAAACCTAATAGAATAACATGAAATGACGCAAACTCTGAAAAGTTTTTGAAATAAATGACACTCAACCAACAACATATTAAAATCGACAACAGCAAACAAACACATCCAACTGAGCCTGTCAAATAAAATGTGTTGTTACGACGGTCCTAACCAAAAAGGGATAAAGTTGCCGTAAAAAACATTTCTATGTTTATAAATACATGTTTAACAAAAATTAATTTCATCTATCTATATGCAGCTTTATTTAGATTTACGCAAAGTTCATTTATACAATATTTTATAACATCAGCTTGTTTTGGCGGCATTTTAAATTTATGCACTATGGGTTGTATTTTTGTGATAAATACAATTTGTTGTTGATCTGTTGTTATCTGATACTTTATTTAATGAACAGTAGCTTATATAACTTTTTTTGTTACAAAAATAATATATTTAATTCCTTAATCGTAAGACATTTTATATAGTCCCACATAAGCTTCAATTGCTAGTCCTTGTATAGTTTAAAATTAGCTTTTATCTTAGGTCCTGTTATAGGCTAAAATTAGTCTCAATCATTGGTCCTACTATAGTTTCAATGTTAGTTATTTTATAGTTTAAAACAAGTTTCAATTTTAGGTCCCTTTATAGTCTAAAATTAGTTTGAATTGCAGTTCTATTTAAAGTCTAAAATTCACTTTAATCACAGATATTATTATAGTCTAAAATTACTTTCAATTATAGGGTTTTTAGTAGACTAAAATTAATTTCAATCGTAGATCATTATGTAGTCTAAAATTATTTTTAAATATAGCTATTTTTATAGCCTAAGTTATCTTCAATTGTAGGTTTTTTTACAGTCTAAAATTAACTCAATCGATTATGTTTTTATAGTCTAAATTTATTTCTAAAAATAGTTTTAATCTTAGATCTTTTTATAGCATAAAATTAGCTTCAATCGCAAATAATTTTATAGTCTAATATTTGCTCAATCGTAAGTCTAACATTTGGTTTAATTACAGTTATTAAGCTTTATAAAAGCTTTAAATTATACTGAATAGTTGATCTTTATTTAGTGTTAATTTGGATTCAGATTTATGTTTCATTTTAGTTCCAAATTAGCTTCAATCATAAATCTTTTTATAGCACCAAATCATTACTCAGCAAATACATATTTTCTATTTTAAAAATATAATAATCTCTTAACCATTGTGCAGCCCGTATGTACTCACTTTCATATACACATGTATACACTGTAATTTTTAACAGTCATATTTTAATTTTAAAGTCACCTGTTTGAAATTTCTTAATTCCTGTTCAATTATATTTTATACATACAATTCAAATAAAAGATCTCTTTTAACCCAATAAGAAACTTTTAAAAGAGTCTTTTTAGATACTTAAAAAGCCTCTTAACATTCCCTAAAAACAACAACAACTAAACTTTTATAACAAATAACATCTATACGTCCAATGCATGTTATTTTTAAAATTGCCCTTTTCTGCTTTATTACAACATGTTACTTTACACTCTAGACCTCTGTATATGCGCGATACATCATCTTATCTCTTAATATCTTATTAACAATTATTATTTTTATTATAGGAATAACGTATACAAAAAAATAATCAAATATAAGAATATTTATGTATGACGCCACTGTAACAACTATAATAATAATAAATAATTTTACATAAATAAATAACTTTCGCTATCTCAACCCGCTATCCCTTTAAAATATTGTTTTTTCTACAGAGAGTTTGTGTGTAAAATGTGTTATAAAAAAATCTCCTTCTAAAAAATTATAATTTATTATATTCGATTTGCTTAATTGCACCAGGTAATCAGCATTTATAGTTGCTAAGATTTTAGTATAGAGTGTTTTTTACATACGAAAATTTACATTACATCAGCCATAATAATAAAAAAAACACACTAAATAATTTTTCTTTTGTATTTGGAAAAAAGTGTTTATAGCTTTTTATTTCGCTTTTAATGTGCAGTTGGGGAAACAATATAATGTTTGGAAAAAAACAACATGGCTACTATTGGAGAGGGATAACAGAATATTGCAACACGGTAGCAATATTTATATGATTAATGGGAATTACTTTAGGAGAAAGAAAAATACATATTGTAAAATAATAGAGGAAAATTATACATGTAATAGCTATAACATTAGTTGCCAAATTCCCATAGAGTTTTATACAGTGCAGTTTAAATGTTTTTTATTTCATAATATCCTAATTAAAGTTCAATCATTAATATAATTGATAATAAAACGTAAAGTTTTTCAAATTTATTTGTTGTTTTCTATACATTTTGACGAGACAATTTTTTCGTTTGTCTTATAAAAACAGGGGATTAGTTTTCTCAAGTAACTCAAAAATTAAAAGACTTTAAAAAATTAAAGTAACTTCAAAAATGTTAAATGAAATTTAACTGTAAAAAATCAATGTGGATTAACTGAACAATAAAATACAGGTTAGCTTTAATCTACTTTAGGAAATAAAGCTCCAATCGTTAACGCAGATTGCACAAGGACGAATTTTGTATACTTTAAGGATACCGAGTGGTTCCAACCGCTTTTTATAAGTTAAAGATATCTAAATAAAATTTGACATGGTTAGACTTGAATTGTTTTCATTGATTTGGAGGATCATAGTACTCTAGATCGTCTGGTAGGTTAGTGGTTGGACCTTATTAATTCTACTTTAATTTTAGAATAAGCTTATATCCATTATATCAATTTTCAAAATGATATCTTTGTTCTTCAAATTTTTTTTGGAAACATATCACAATTTCTTTAAAAAATGCTTCAAAACTAAATTTTAAGCATTTCGGGTTAAGGTCTAAAGAAATTTGACCGAATGTATTTGACCCCTGTATGTATGGAATTTAGAAAGTTTCCCGTAATACTTCCAGTTTCAGTGGAAGTGAGAAAAACTACAATATTTTCGCCATTTCAATCAATCTGCAAATAGTTTATATCCTATAGTTCCTTCCATCTTAAAATTCATCTATATTTAAAATAACACTAACATTGGTTCAGCGGTTTAGTCGTGATTTTGTTACAAACAAACACACTATTGATTTTATAATATTAATATAAATTGAATTAAAATTTTACATAGAAACATTAAAAATTATTTAAAAAGTGGTATTACTTTCTCGCGGTTGTCAAAAAAGTTCACTCACCGCGTTTTGTTTGTTTGGAAATCAATAATCCCAATGTACATGTTCACCAGTTCCGCTAATTCAGAATTTTTTGTAGACTTCTTTATATTTTTTTAAAATACTTTTATGTTATTAGGGCAACAGTTAATTGTGTGATATAAAATATTGTTTTTTATTCAATTAAACAAGTTGACTAAAGCAATAAAAATGTTAAATAAATATTATTTTATCAAAACAAACTCATTTAATTAATTAAAAAAGTAATTAACTTTGTAACTCCATGCAAATAATATTGTATTTAATTGACAGAAATCCTATTCTTTCTAAATGGTACCTCGTTTACACATTTTCATTTATGGGGTGGGGTGCCTTTTTTTGTCATGCAGTGTATATTTACTTAATGCTCATATTATTAAAAGTTTATTTTTAAATATTTATATATTTTTCTTTTACCATATTGCAGGGGCATTATGGAGAAATAAGTGTCTCAAGTGCTTTTTCCATAAGCAACTTAGCTTTTTATTTTTACTCATGGTAAAAACGTTTACACAAAAAAGTTGGGGTAAATAGTCGAACAACCAAGTGACACACTGACTTGGGGAAGTCTTGACTAGGAAAATAGGCAAACAGAAAATCAAGCATGATACGTAAAGGCAACAAATTTTATTATTTATATGTAACATACACAAAAAAGAGATAACAGGTGGAATTGGGGAAAAATTAATAACATTAGAAAAGTACATAAAAAAACATAACTGCATATACTTATAACAAAGATTTTGCGCACTGGAAGTATTAACATTGACAGCAATAGATATCCAAAAGATGAGGAAAAAATTGTTTTAACAAAAAGAAAACATTGGAAAAAAGGCACACGAATTTTCTTTGATTTTTCTTTTCAATGTAAAAGTTGGAAAGTAAATGAAATGAACATTTGAGGGCAAGCATTAGAAAATTAGTTACAAGATTTACAGGATGTGTAACAGGGTATAAAAATAGAAAATTAGATGAGTTACAACACAAAACAAAATTTTTGCTCTGTTGGAATTCAGGTGGGAAAGAGATAATTATGACTGGTGGGACAATAGACATACATATCTTATATTTATATAGGTAATAAATAAATAAATGTTAGAATTTTTAAGGTCCAATAGACTTTCCTGTATTTGGATGTATGTATTTCTCCCTATTTGAAAAAAATAACATACTTTCATTTCCAGCTACATAGTCAGAGAGAGTACAAACATTTTTTAGTGAAATTTTCAATTAGGCGCACAGCATTCAAAATATAGGGCCTCTAGAACAAACAAACCAACGTTTATTCATTCTCAGTCAGTCATTCGTTTGAATGTTGTTCGTTCATACATTATCCATCTATACTATATGTACATAATGTATGATTGTATGTATTTATAAATATATACTAACTAATGTACATACGTAAGAATGTACGTATGTACATACAAACAAACTGACCGTGTTCTATAGTCAAAGTGAATCTTGACAATCAAATAATAAAAAAAAAACAACAGCAGCAACAACAATAAAAAACAACTTCTCCTCATTTGATGCGAGTAAGAACAAAACACACAAAATAAGGAAAAGAGGGGAGACTTTGCGAAGGGGGTGGTAGAGATGTTAGAGGTAAACATTGTGTGTTCTATTCTAAAAAAAAAAAATATTAAAAAACATTTATAATATACCAACATACCTACGTGTGTATACAAAAAATAACGACAACGTGAAATAAATAAAACACCTTAAGTACCTTTATATACTTGTTTGAATGTTTGTACCCAGAGTGACGTAATATAAGCTATAAAACACACAAACAATATGAGAGCATACAAAATCTACTCATCTTTATCATATACACAAATACTTACTCTTAACATTGACTTTGAAAATTATTTGACATTGTATACTGACTGACTCCCCTCCTCTTACAATCATATGTAAGTATGTAAATACATATTCTGTACGAGTATTTACAATAAAACGAGTAACTAGAACTCCCTCGTGTGTTATTAGACACCCTTATCAATAGTTCTAGTCATTAAATTAGCATTTTTATTGATGTTTATGTACTCACACACAAACAGCGCACAGTGTCACATTTGGATGTTTTAGAACGACAAAAATCCAATTTTGGAGATATTGGTCTGAAATTGTATATTCTGTTAGAAGATAAGGCCGTATACATTCCCACTAAAAATGGGTGGGTATAATCACTGCCACTCCCATACTGAAAAAAATTAATTTATTTGTATGAATTTCCTGCATATTTTTGTAAATTATATTAAAATAAGGGGTATTTTAAAAGTAGGCGTGGCAAGATTTAATCACATCAATCATAGTGTAATACTTATATAACAAATTTTTATTTATTATCCTAAGATGTTTAAATAATTCATAAAAAATGGAAAAATGAGGTACCCCATATTTTTTTCTAATATTTTAAAAGATCGCAAAAAGTCGCAGCCAAAATTCTCAAATATAATTTTGTAGATATTATTTTATATAACAATCGTATTTTTACATTGGAACTCGTTGGAACTTTTTTGTTCCAGTCCATTAAAAATGGAATTTCCCAAAAAATATTTTTTTTAATAATAGGATTTCTTTTAAATAAAAAGCAGTATGTTCAGTATTTATTTTTTAACCTAGCAAATTATAAGAGAATAATTTCGATACATTTATTATTACATACCAAAAAAATCTTATCAATATCTGCAGTATTTACTGAGATATATGAAATTAAAGTTAACATACTTCTTTACAAAAGTTGTAAATAAAATTAAAATATTTTTAGAAATTGCAACTTTGAAAGTCCATAATTCGCGTTATAGACACTTACAAATACTTTTAGTATTACTTTAATTAATAAGCTTTTATTTTCGTATTTTTGTCGTTCTAATTTGGACAAATGTGACACTGTGCAGCGTTGCCGTTTTGGGATTTTTCTATCAAATTTGGTACGACTTTTTTCGTTTGTTACGATGGTAGGTTAAATTTAATTTTGGTAGATTAACCAATTGTACTGATATATTAAGTTAAATAATACTAAATTATAATAAAATATGTACATTAAGTGGAACAACATTGTATGAATAAAACCAACGTGTGTCGCACTCTTAAACGTACCTAAAATTATGAAAGATGTAATTTAAAATATATTTGGTAAATTTCTATATATGCTATATGCCCATTTAAGTTAAGCATAATAGTTCAAATTTAAAATTTTATTTTTTTTTTTCACCAAAATACATCAAACGATGGTTAATAAAAAGTTATACCCATATTTGTAATTTTTACAAAATTGGTTAGTAAAATTTTACTTTTTATTTCTATTTTTTAGTATGAGTTTACATTAAAATAGTTTCCTAGACAGTCCTTCGGCCGGACTCGAAGCTTTCGTCTCCATATTTCACTTATTTCAAATCCAGACTTCGCTAAATAAAACATTTCTGAATGTCATCTTATTCAGAAAAGTTTTTTTCTCATGCATGTTGTAAAAATTAAAAATAAAGAAATAAAACCTAAAACCTAAAAGTCTTCCAAAATATTAAATTAAATTAAATGTTCTAAATTTAATTTCACTGAATGACGAACATTTTCAAAAAAAAAAAAAAAAAAAAGATGTATAAATATAAAAATATCTTGCCTATCGGCTGGTAATGGATTAAATCAAAAACCATTGCAAAACTTAAATGAATCCAAAAACCAGTGCAAAACTTAAATAAATCCAAAAATCCTTGAAAGTTTCAACTCAGTTTTTTTTAATGAGAGTGAGATTTTAAGCGAACTATTTACAATTTAGGATTTCTTAGTTATTTTGTAAGATATACAAAAAACCATTAACACTTTTCCTAATTTTAAAACAAACTTTGGCAATACGAGACATTTAAAGTAGATTTCAAACAATTTCCATTATTTTTGGAAATTCCTCATATGTATTTTAAGGACAAATTTCAAAAAGACAAAAATATTAGGACAAAATATAATTTACAACTGTATTACAAAAACTTAAATCTAAAAATCGCCGCTTTTGACACATTTTACCCCAACGTGTGCTGCATAAAACTTCATTACAGAAAAGCGATAACATTTTGATGTATTTTTTTTTTTTTTTTATAAGTGATAAGAACAAATTTTTTAAAAGTAAAGGGTGCTGCTAAGTGCTTTTTGACATTTTCAAAATGCCATAATTCAAAATAAATATAATTTATTACAGCCGTATTCAAAAAAATTAATGTAGGTTTGATAACGAGTTACTAACTTTTTCTTATGGAAATTTACATCAATTTTTTACAACTTAATTGATATAAGTCAAATAATATGTATGTAAAATATTATACTAGTCCGAGTTGTATTTACTAACCCAGCAAAAAAATGATCAAGAGCTTCCAAAAAAAGAACATTTTCACCACTTCATAAGTAGAACAAACTGCAAATTTTAAACTTTTTTGGAAGTTCTTAATAATTACTTCCAAAAAAGTAAAAGTAAATGAAATTTTAGCTGGAAAAAAGTTAATAATTTCTAAGAAAATTAAAATTTTATATATTTTAATGCATTTTTATTATCTTTTAATAAAGCGAAAACTGAATTTTTGTAAAAAAAATTCATAAACATAGTTTTAAAGGAAGTACTTCAAAAGAAATGAATAGAAGCATAAAAGAATAACATCCTACCAATGACAATCATGGATTAAAAAAAGAACTTCTGCAGCTCTTTTGCACCAGAAGTACTTCCTTCCAATCCCAACACAATGTTAAATTCATGACTTTTTCAGCTCTTTTTCAGTTCCTTTTTTGCTGGGAAGAAAGGAGAAAAAAAATGATTGCACATTTTCTCGGTAAAAATTATGATTTAATTTTAGTTGGAGTCAATTATAATTTTCACGTGTATATTTAGGTGAAAAATTATATATTCTAAATTTGCCATATATATGACGTTTAATCCAAAAAAGGAGTTAGTTCTAACTTGTTATATATTTGACTAATTGATTATAGAAGTTTATAAACTTTATGTAGAATTTCCTGTATTTTTTCACCGATATTATTAGGAAAACATAATCACGAGATCTCTACAATACAAATAAATAATCTCAAAAATTGTACATTTGTATAATAAAAAAAATTTTGTATAATTTGAAGATATTTATTTTTATATTTTAAATTACTTATCCTTTAGATTGGTTATTTGAGGGTATTTTACGGATAATTTCCAAACAATGCTATTTAGAGATATCACCCTAAATTTCTACCAATAAATACAGCAAGAAATAACTAAACTCTGTCAAGTACTTAATTTGTTTGGCTATGTGTGGCGATCATTCATTGTAGTATATGGGTCATACGTTCCCAAATTTCAATTAGTGTAGTTTTTTGATACTAAATATGTAAAGATATGTTTTCGCTATAGCTAAACCATTTAAAGACATTTTATGCTCAGAATAAATCTGGGTTTAGTAGATCTCCGATACTTAAAAATATTGTCCAAACCTTTTAAATTTAACTGAAAATCTCTGTGTACTATGTATTCAAATTAAAAAGTGAGGTTATGAGACAAAATCGCAA
This sequence comes from Protophormia terraenovae, assembly GCA_951394005.1. Lineage (NCBI taxonomy): Eukaryota > Metazoa > Arthropoda > Insecta > Diptera > Calliphoridae > Protophormia > Protophormia terraenovae. Next base: position 134,550,030 of record OX596074.1, read on the forward strand.
ATTATTTCAAAGCCCAAAACTAATTTTTATTTCGGTCAAAGGTATAAATAATTACATTTAATTGGGTATAATAAGTTTTTCGAAGTGCAAAAACTAGCCATTTTACAGCATTTCAAAAATGATAAAAAGCACTTAGGACCACCCTTTAGTATACTGGTTCAGTCAAGAAAAACATCGTTTGTGCCTTTCTCACAAAAGTGGTCTGAGACACTAATAATTTGTAATAATTTAATTGATTATATAAATTTGTCCATTAAAATGCATTTTACAATTTTTCATCCGATTCGGAATGGTTTCGCTATACCCGATTAATTTAGTAGTTTGCAATTTTTCATGCTCAAAATCAAAATTTAAATAAACCGATCATCGAATTAGCATAAGTTTAAATAAATTTAATTTTAGTTGGGAACAACAAGTATCTACGTATTTCTCTTCATATAGGACCAGTGTAGATATGTTCTAGTTTAATTACACTGGCCAAAAAAAAAATTCGTGCTCTTTCAAAAATAAAAAAATAAAAAAATATGTGGAGTAGATACAATTCCGCATGCTAAACTCGAATCTGTCTAATTTTGCGCCCTAAATAAGCCGATTACTCGAGTATATTTCACTATAACTCGAGAACGGTATGCACGATTAAAATAAATAATACACCAAAATATGTGGAATAAAATTGGCTTTAAGTTGTTCTACTAACAAATTTTTATCCGCCCAATAGTTTTGGAGATATTTCGAAATACGTATCGGAAAAAAAATTTTCATGCTAAATTCGTGATTTCTTTCTTTTACTAAAACTTCTTTTTAAAAGTGAAAACATCAAAAATGTCATCTTTATCTCAAAGTAAATAAAGATACGTATAATAAAAATTGATGCACAAATCTTGATTGGATTCACAGTTAAGATAGGATACCATGCCTACAGTAAAGTGGAAATACGCTAGTGGGCAAAAAAAAAAAAAAAAAATATATATATATATATATACAGTTAGGGACAAAACTATTTGTACACCTCATATATTTCGTATACCTTCACGCACATTTTCAACAGATCCACTGTTTTTATACTTGCTTACAATGTATTGTACTGTGGAATGTTGCAAATTTACTAAATTACTTATATTCCGGAGAGATTTTCCTTTTTTATGTTCATCAATAATTAAATTTTTAATATCCAAACTCAACTCTTTTCGCTTTCCCATTTTTGATGTGCTTATTATTCAAAACGTTAAAACCAACTTCTTATTTTGTAAAATAAAACTCGATTAACGAAGAAAATATAACGGTATTTAAAAAAATCATCATACAAGAGTCCAACGTACAAATAATTGTACAAAGTACTGATGTACAAATACTTTTGTCCCAAAGATTTTTACTTAAATTGTACTTTTTTTTAACAATGTGTTATATATTAATTTATTTTTTATCAAACAATTCAATAAAAGTGGACCTGAATTAAAACTACATATAATAATTTTTTATTCTTTATAAATTATTGAAGATACACGAAATGCATGGGTGTACAAATAGTTTTGTCCCTAACTGTATATATATTTTTTTCTTAAATAAAAAACATAGGTGGATTAGATGGAACTTAACGTGCTAAATAAGAATATGCTTTTACTTTTTTTCTATCACGTTTCGATTTTCTTTTATGGGCGTGATTACTACGACCCCGCCTTTAGGCAATCGCACTTGTATAACTCGAGAACAGTTTGTCCAATTAAGATAAATTAAACTCCAATATATAGTGATCTAAATTGTCTTTGAGCTGAGTTTCATAATTTTTTTGTTCAGTTAATATTTCCGTAGTTATTCGGTGATTAGTAGCGAAATTTTTTTTTTTTTAAATCTTGAAAATTTTGATCCATAACTCTGAAATTCTGGAGCGAATAAAAAATATTGTTGACTTACAAAAAACGAGAGAAGAAGATATAGTCGGTCAAGACCGACTATATGATACCCTACACCATTGCGTATGAGCACACAAATTCGGGAAGTGGATTTATATTAGAGCTGTAGACCAACACTTTTATTAAATCTAAAATAAAGTATACAAGTACAGAATAATGGGTTAATAATAATATATTGATGATTTTATGCATTATAGGGCGATTTCCGAAAGTGGGTTTATATGGGAGCTATGGTAAATTATGGACCGATTCTCATAAATTTTAGCAATGTTGTTTCTACTTATATAAAACTTATTTGAGTCGAATATTAATTTGATACTATCTTTCGCATGTGATTTATGCACGTTAAAGTGATTTTCGGAAGAGGGGTTTATATGGGAGCTATGGTCAATCGTGGACCGATTTTCACCTATGGTGGTGTAGGGTATAAAAATCAGTACCCGATAGAAAAAAAAAGTGAATGCAGATTCTTGTTTAACTCGTCAAAATCCACCTAGTCCACCTATTTTTGTTTCAAGAAAAGATATCTTTTATTTTTTTGCCCATCACTGTATTTCTACGCAATGGGTATTTTTATTTAACTGTGAATAAATTCACGATTTGTGCATCATCACTTATGTTAATCGTACACACCGTTCTTGAGTTATGAGGAAATATACTAAAGTAATGGCCTTACTATGGGCGAAATATTAGACACGCCCATAAAAAAAAATCCAGACCTGATGGAAAAAAACTTAAAGCAGATTCGTGTTTAGCACATCAAAATACATCAAGTCCAACTATTCGTCTATGGGGAGGATTTTTTTGTTGACCAGATATTTACCCATCACGAGATATTTACTTTGAGTCTACATTAGACAAATTTTTATCAAGACAAACGTCAAAATTTGCAGCGTTAAAAAAAATTGTCAGCACTCGAGTTCTGACAACTTTGTCTTGATACAGTCTATACTAGCCTTTTTCTTGTTCGTACAAGAAAAAAACGTTGGCAGAGCAACACACAAAATTTTTTTCCTTTTGTTTTCAGTGGGCAGAACATTTGTCGAACAAATCATAATTTTTTGTTTGCCGTCAGTGACACTTCGATACTTTTACATGCAGCGCCTCTTCTTCCGCATACAAAATGACGTTTGGTGGCAGACATGGTTGCTCGAACAATTGTGCGAACAAGAACAAAATATGAACAACTTGGGTCCACACTATCCAAAAACATGTGCGCACAACATTTTGTTCAATGTGCAAGCATGAAAAAGGCTCGTGTGGACCGCAAATTAGTAAAAGACGCCATCTTGATTGTTGTTGGTACTTTTTGCATGGCTTATTATGTCATACGTTTTCCCCTATAATTGACAGAGATAAAAAATTATCTGCAACTCAAATAAAAATTTGACGTTTGTCTTGATAGAAATTTCTCTAATATAGACTTGACGTTAAGATCGATTTCAATATTGTGTTTCTAAATTTTTAATATATAAGTTTTATAAGTTCGGATTGATATGCAACGTATGAGTAATCTTAAATACCAACAAAGAAGTTCTTAAGTTCCTTTTCTTGCACATTTTGAATTATTTTTAAAAATCTGTTAAATTTTTTAGACATTTATTTGTAATAAAAAGTCTAGTTATTCAACATTTCACTTAGCCATTATTTTTTATTGTTATTTTTAAAACGAAAGATTTCGTTTACCCCACTCAAGAGGGTCTTGAGAAAGTCCGAATAAAATAATATCAAGCTCTATAAACATGTTTACTGAGTGTTTGGCGGGCAATAAAATCACAAATATAAAATGAAGCACAAAAATGAACATGAGTGAAAAGATACACACTACTGTCTATAGAAAAGTGTTTTTTTTTTTTTTTTTGTTTGTTTGAATTGCTAGCTGACTGACATCAACATTCAATCACACACAAGGTCACCAACTAAATTTTCTGAAAATCTGTTAAACAAAAAACTAAAGTTTGCAACAGATCAAACAATTTTTTATTGACGACACAGTACAACCCAACACCCAATAACAGAAAAATGTTTGATTCAAACAATGAAATAAAAAAGTGTTTAGAAAAATTAAGGAGAAATGTATTAGATAAAATAGACAAACAGGCAGACATACATACATACATACATACATTTATTGCAGGAGAAATTGTTTAAAGAAACTTCCAACAATTTTTATTTGTTGTTATACAAATTAAAACAACAATAATAACAGGAAAGCAATTTGTTGTTAGGACTACATAATTTATTTTTGTAAGCAATGACTTTTTAACAGCTTTTTTTTGGAGTCAACAACAACATTTTTATTAACAGGGTTTTTTTTATGGAAAAACAACAACAGCAGCAGAAAACTAAACAACACCGGCTTTTTTGTTATAAACAAATAAATTTTTACTTTACTCTCTCAGGGTCGTTTTAACAAACAAAAACAAACTGTAAATAGTGCAAAATGTGAATTTTTTATTAGGCGCTCAAAAATTATAAGAAAGTGCTTTTTTATTATTTTATTTTTTATAAAATTATTTCACCGTTTAAAAGCCACATGAGTGTTATATATTGTATATTATCATTTTAACAAACACTTATAATCAAACGTGTACGAACACATGCGAGCACATTGTACATGAAAGCTAAAGAGTTTGAATGTATTGTTTGAAGGTATGTGATAACAATAAGCACGGGGAAGCTTATTTATTTGTTTATCAATAAACAATCACATATACTTACATATTAACAGTAATGTCAACTTGAAAAACAAACGGAAAATGAAATATTGTGATCTGGAAATTGTAATAAAAATGTACAAAGGAATTTTCTAAATCCTATTCCATAATTTTAATGAAATGGTTATTTTTTTTTAATATTAAGGAAAAGAAATAAAAAAAGATGCCCTTATGAAGATGCACTGCAAAATATTAAGCCAATTTATTTGTAGATAATTTAAGAACAATCTTCTAATCAAATTCCTCTACAAATGATTTGCTATTGAGAGAGACCTATGATTCCTGTCGACAAAATTATACCCTATATTTGGTGGAATCAGAAGGATGTCTTATATAATGAACTGTCAAAACTGGGTGAATGTACAAAAGAGACATGTACAAAACACTATTGATCCCTCGTTGGAATACACATTATAAAAAAGGACATTTATAAAATTAAATGTTTACATGACAGTAAATCTTGTGCACAAAGAACATGTCGCAATTTTGAAGATATATTGATAAAATATGTCACATATCAGTCATTATGTTACTGGAGGCCTTATTTATAAAATTTAAATAAAATAACCAAATGATTACAATTACAAAGAAGTCAAAGAAAAATATAAGAAATGAAAATATCCATAAAGATTTTGATATACCACTTGTAAAAAAAGAGGTAAGGAAATTTAGCGAATATATGTTCATACAGCCATATGCAAAAAAAATTATTAACTTTGCTTTCAAGTACCCTTTTGTTACCCAACACTTAAAGGCTAATAATATTAAAATTTTTGAAAAGGCTTTTTATTGTTTAAACATTAATACCCTTATTCTGTAACCCAAACGTTTGTTCTGTTATCGTCAATAACATAAAAAAATCCACTTTTGTATTCTATAAATATTTTATTTTAAATTTAACAGAATAAATGTATGTTATTGACGAAAACCTGTTAGTTTCGAAAAAAAAAAAAATATCATTCTATAACACATGTTAACATCACATGAACTGTCAGTTTCAACGTTAGGTTTTATGTGGTGATAGGGTAAAAAATTGCACAAATTCCTTTTTTAAAAATATCAAAATATATTTTAAGCATTTACTTACAATTATGATTATAAAAATCAGCTAAAATATACTTTTCTTTTTGTATATTATGGTATTTATAAGAAATCCCGCCGACATTTCTTTAATTATGAGAATAGACACTTGTTTGTTTATATTTGTATTTCATGAGCCATTTGCAATAAGTAGTAAAATTCTTTAATAAAATAAATATTTTCGCGTATTTTTCGCTATGGACTAACATATTACTTATTTATAAACGAAGTTATGAACAAATTAGAGTAATTTACACTATATACAATTCACAATTTAATTTTTTTCTAAAAAAATAATAACAAAATTAAACAAATGTATTTTATTTATTATGACAAATATTTGTTACCATTTAAAATAAATTTTTTAAAAATTATTACCAATACAAACTCCGATCAAAAGTTCGAACAAATTTTTTTGAAATAAACTTTGAACAAGAACAAAATTCGTACCTGGTAATTTGTAATTGTTTTTCGAATTCACAAACCAAAATGGTAAATGTTATCAATCACTAGTGTTACAGAATACAAAATTTTTCTGTTAACGTTGTCGTTGCTGTATATAAACAGAATGAACGAAAAGTTACAGAATAAGGCTATAAATTAATTATTTTTCAAATATTGTTACTATTTTTATAATAAATTAGTACAAATACAAAAAATAAAAGAAATAATAGAAGTTAAAAAGCAAAAACCCAACAAACCAAGAAACGATACAGTATCATTTATGATATCATAATTTTAAAATTATATGATAAAATATCAAAATCATTTTTTCATTAGAAAAAAACTTCAAACATTTTCAGGAAAATAAAATAAAATTGAAAATATTTGTATTAGAAGAATATTTTATATTATGCATTATATGGAAATTGAATTTTTACAGCTAAATTTAGTGGAATTGCAAAAAATAAACTAGTATAAGATAAAGATACCAATATCAGTCAGAATTTAAAGAGGAATTGTCTTCGGATTAAAAAAGTTTCGTATTACAAGTAAAATGATTTTGAGCTGGATGAGCTTTAGTTTATTATGGTTATTTTTATTAGTTTTTGATAAAATATTTAGAATATTATATATTGATCCAATCTTAACATAAGTGTATGTATGTATTCTGCAATATATTGCTAAATTATCGCGCTGCTTAAATTTAATGATATCATTACTAATATCGTTATTTTCAAAAATTATGATATCATTTTCGAGTGTACCTTTTAGAAGGCAACCTATATCATTTTAGAATTATAAATGATATCATTCTCGGGCTTCTATATCACCGAAATAATATCGTAATGATATCATTACGATATCATTTGCTTTGTTGGGAATATGAAAAATTTTATGGAAGGGATAAAATAAGTATTCGAACAACGAGTTTATTTTATTTGTTTTGATTGAACGTACATCACTAAAACATTTTTTACATTTTTATTATTTTTTTTATGTGATGTTATGTGAATTTTTTTAGATTTTTTCTCTAAATATTTGTCTGGGATAGACAAATCGGACCTATAATGAAAAAATATTTCGGTCTTAAGAAGAAGAAAGAATAGGGAATAGTCTCCTGCGCAAGATGATTTGAAAAGCAAACACACTTGAATTTCAAGTATGTGTTTCATAGCCAACATGTGCAAAAACAACAATAAATACTGTTCGTACTGTTCGCTGCCCGAAGCAAAGCAAGTGTGTACTGTGTATGAGCGACTGCAAATCCGTGCGTTCAAATCATTTATCGTAAACAAGTGGTGCAAGTGGTGTGGCAAAAAAAAGCAAATCATACAAGACGTTGAGAAATGATTTAAAGATTTCAAGTGGGCTTAATGATTTGTTTGTTTTTTGTAATACGTAGTTGCTGTGTGTTCATAATGTGTAAAAAGTGGTTGTTTATAAATATTCTTGCATACACACACATATATACAGTATGTCTATATTTTATTGTTGGTTCTTCTTTTCTAAATAAATGTAAAAGGGTGAATTCATAAAGTTATTAAAAAATACTCTTTATTAAGAGTTAAAAAAGTAAAAAAATTAAAGTTGACATTTGAAACTGTCAGTTACATATGTAAGTTAGAAAATTTTTATCTTTAGTATTTATTTATATTTTAAATAAAGTTAGTCTTATTATTAATTGTATGTTTATAAAAAATTTTAAAATTGTACTTATTTATATTATGATAGATTTTATTGCATTTAATTTATATTTACTAAGTAATCATTCTATTTTAAAACTAAAAGGAAATAATGTAGAACAATGTCTTTTCATTTTTCAAATTCGTTTCCATATACGTTTACTCCTTGACTAATAAATTTTCCCAAATGTTAAGAATACGATGGAACATCTGCACTGTAATAAACTTATAAATGAAATATTTTAAGACGTTTACCTAAATTGTGTGTCCCGTCATATGTACATGTTCAATATATAATCAATAATAATATAAAAAAACCTTGTAAAAAACTTTAAATATTTAATAAAATCTGTTTACTAATAAAACTTAATGCATGTTTCTTTAAATTGTTATAACTAGTAACATTAATAATTTATTTGATCGTAAATAACAATAAGTTTATAAACAATACTTTTAAACGACTGTTTTACTTACGAAATTACTTTATACAGTCATGAACGCACACACACACATATAATTTTAATAAAAAAGAAAACACAATTTTTTTCCTTATTGAAGCAAACAAGTGGTCAAAAGGCTTGTATTTTTTTATACAAGCCTTTGAGAGGCTTGTTTGGTCGCTATCATAGCACACTCATGATTTGTTCATAAAGTTGAAGCACACACGCAGTATTTGTATGGTTTTAAGTGCCTGCAGAACAGTATTTATTACTCCGCACACACACTGATAACAACACTTGAAAAATATCAAGTGGCTTGTACAGCCTTATAAGACACAGTTTGCAGGGCTCTAATAGGGAAGAACAAGCGAGAATTTTTTGCAAAACACAAAGAAAAATAGGAAATTTATCATAATGTCACTTGCAGCAAGTTTAATGTAAGTTCATGCCTACTTTAAAATATTTAGATTACGTTTTTATATTTAAGTTAATAAACGTTTTTGCATACAGTTTTAAGGAATTTAGCTTAACAATACTTTGTAAAGCTGAAATACGTTTTTTTGCATACTGCCGTTAAACTTTAAAGTCAAGTCATCCAAACCACTTGCCCTTTACTTTAATTGAATCAATACACAGTCGCTACAAAACAAGTAATTGACAACACTACTTAACAATTTATTAGCTTTTTTGTGTTCTTGTAATGGCTGTTGCTGGTGCTTCACTCACATACTCACTACTTATTTACGTATGTACATACTTGTTGGGTTTTGTCTTCTATAAAAAGTTTCCTAGTGAATCATTTTGTTTGAAAGCTTTTTATAATTACTGAGCTCCTATTAACTGTTTTAGTTAGTGAGCGATCCATTTTGTTTTTTAACAAAAAGTTTAATTGAAAATGGTGGTTGTGCTTCTTCAACAATATGGTGGATTTTATATATATTTTTTTTTTTTAGAAAATAAACTCAGTGAGTGAGTTTATATATACAAGTTTGTATGTGTATGCTTTTTAGCTTAAGTTCATTTGTAGTACAAAATAACAATAACAACAAGATTAAGAACTTTTTTGCAAAATTTTTGTTTTTATAATCTAAAATGCTTTTTCTACTGTTGGTAGAGGAAGAAGTTTTATTTTGAATATGAAGAAAGAACATTTTAAAGCCTAACAAAAAGTGTTTTTCGATTTAAAGTTTTATTTGTTGATTCTCTTTTATGTCGGTTGTATGGTGGTACTGTAGTAGAAGTATGCTTTTGACTGTTTAAAAAGTTCTTGTAGTATATTTTTGCTTTTGTTTTCTTATTTAACATACATAGTTGTTGTTGGTTCCATTGCAAAAAGGGCTTTTTTAACTTGCTGGTATCATAATAAGCTGTGTTTTTAGAAAAAAGCCTTTTTATTATAAAAAGTTTTCAATATTTTGCTTTATGAAAGCGATTAGATTAAGTTTATCCCCCCCTCTGTTAATTGAGTATAGTTTAATATTTTCAAAAACTTTTTAAACTTTATATTAAAGACTTTGGAAGTTATTATTAAAATTAATTAGCATAGAATAGAAAAATGAAAATAACATTTTTTGAAAATGTTCAAAATAAAGATTCCTTATATATATATTTACATCCGTATTCACAAAAAAGTTTTAAATTAAAATGTATTTTGAAACAAGCAAACTACACAGTATTTTAAGAACACTTGTTCTCATTATCGTAAACGGAGTGATGACAGTAATTGCGTCCTGTTTTGACTATTCAATATATTTTAATTTTTTTTTAGAAATTAATATTTAAATAAAAGTTATAAGAAAAGTATTAATTAAAATTTCTCCAAAAAAAAAAAAAAAAAAAAAAAAAAAAAAAAAAATTAACCTTAATATTTTTAACTCAATGTTACATTAATTTTGCCTTAAATGTAACTGAGTTATTGTAAAAATAAAATATAACTGCAAAAACTAAATTAATAAAATAAAAGTATGGAAGCTGAGTATTTATAAATTAATTTATTATAGAATTTATATTACAAATTAATCAAATTTTAAATTTATAAATCTATATGTCAATATATATAAAAATTAATTTGTGTTTGTTTGTATGTATGTTTGTTTGAAGTCTATAGCCGCCTAAACGGCTAAACCGATTTTCTTGAATTTTTCACAGTGTGTTCCTATATGATAATAATACTCTAATACTAGAGTCCTCAAATTTTGCACGAACAACTTTGGCACCTATATGAACATTCTGGAAAAAATAGGCGAACTAGCAGTAGGGGGTGTGGCACATCCCACGCCTAATATTGCTTGCCAATAGCAAATAACGTAAATTTAGGAAACTATAACAGTTACATTTCCCAAATTTTGTACAATAAACTTAAGTAAACATTTTGTGCAAAAATGGGCGGAAAAGAAATAGAGGGCGTGTCATCTCTCATATAAAGTTAATACCAAAATTTTTATATCTGGGAAACTATAAAAGTTAAATTTTGTACGACTAGAATTAGCATCAATATGAATATTTTGGACAAAAATTGGTACGCTAGCAATAGTGGGCGTGGCACCTCCCATATAAAGAAAATATTAAATTATCATATCTGAGAAAATATAACAGTTAGAGTTCTAAAATTTTGTCGGAGCCACTTTGGTATCAATTAGAGCCCTGCAAACTGTGTCTTATAAGGCTGCACAAGCCACTTGATATTTTTCAAGTGTTGTTATCAGTGTGTGTGCGGAGTAATAAATACTGTTCTGCAGGCACTTAAAACCATATAAATACTGCGTGTGTGCTTCAACTTTATGAACAAATCATGAGTGTGCTATGATAGCGACCAAACAAGCCTCTCAAAGGCTTGTATAAAAAAATACAAGCCTTTTGACCACTTGTTTGCTTCAATAAGGAAAAAAATTGTGTTTTCTTTTTTATTAAAATTATATGTGTGTGTGTGCGTTCATGACTGTATAAAGTAATTTCGTAAGTAAAACAGTCGTTTAAAAGTATTGTTTATAAACTTATTGTTATTTACGATCAAATAAATTATTAATGTTACTAGTTATAACAATTATTTCCTTTTAGTTTTAAAATAGAATGATTACTTAGTAAATATAAATTAAATGCAATAAAATCTATCATAATATAAATAAGTACAATTTTAAAATTTTTTATAAACATACAATTAATTTTAAGACTAACTTTATTTAAAATATAAATAAATACTAAAGATAAAAATTTTCTAACTTACATATGTAACTGACAGTTTCAAATGTCAACTTTAATTTTTTTACTTTTTTAACTCTTAATAAAGAGTATTTTTTAATAACTTTATGAATTCACCCTTTTACATTTATTTAGAAAAGAAGAACCAACAATAAAATATAGACATACTGTATATATGTGTGTGTATGCAAGAATATTTATAAACAACCACTTTTTACACATTATGAAGATTTTTTGCCACACACAGCAACTACGTATTACAAAAAAACAAACAAATCATTAAGCCCACTTGAAATCTTTAAATCATTTCTCAACGTCTTGTATGATTTGCTTTTTTTTGCCACACCACTTGCACCACTTGTTTACGATAAATGATTTGAACGCACGGATTTGCAGTCGCTCATACACAGTACACACTTGCTTTGCTTCGGGCAGCGAACAGTACGAACAGTATTTATTGTTGTTTTTGCACATGTTGGCTATGAAACACACACTTGAAATTCAAGTGTGTTTGCTTTTCAAATCATCTTGCGCAGGAGACTAGTATCAATATTAATATTTAAAAAAAATATGGGCGAACTAGAAGTAGGGGGCATGGTACCTCCCATATGAATTAAAAGCAAAAATTCGTATATCTGGGAAACTATTGGAGTTGGAAAGCTCAAATTTTGCACAAAGAATTTTGACATCCATGAAAACATTTGTCTAATAAATTAGCGGATAATCCCAAGGCATTAGAATATAAATTATTTAATAAGAAAAATGTTATATGTTAAATGCTTATATTAACATATGCTAATGCTAATTTTTAAGAAAAATGTTATATTTTAATTATTAAATAAATATATTTTTTTAATCCTTTAATTACTATGTATTTCATTTCGGGGGGTGGCGAAGCACACCGGGTATTATATATATATATATATATATTTTTTTTTATTTTTTTTTAAATTGGAAAATATGTCCAAAAATTAAAAAATATGCTCTTAAAGTATTTCTTTTTTCTGCATAAATAAATAAAATCTAATATCATGATAAAAAAAACTTGATTTTTAACAGCAATTGCTAAAAAAAAATTTTCAAGTACAAATTACAAAATTTCTTTCAATTTATAAGATGAAAATTTTTATGGAAAACGTATGTGATAAGTAAAAATACATTTTAAAATAATGGTAAATTCTGTAAAAAGTTATATTGTGTACAAAATATGCAAAATTTATCTCTTACCCCTAGTCTACACGTAGACATTTTTGTGTCCAAAATTGTTACGTGTGGACCAGTAAGAAATCTATTTCGCAATAAATGTTTAAACATAAAGCTCGGGATCCTTGTAAGAAATAATGACGATAGGACCATGTCCGTCCGTCCCTCCGTCCGTGTGTCGGTTGAAATGACGTTTATGAAGCCCACCGATAACTACCATATATAATATATATATCAAACGATCAGAAATACTTTCGAGAATTTTGCTATTGAAATTCAGCAAGATCGGCTAATACAATGCGGAGATATGTTCAAAAAACCGGTTTTTAGAACCGGTTTTCCAGTTTTTGAAGCCTCTGTATATACTAGGGACTTCGTTTTTACAAAGAAGTCTCGGACATTTTTGTTCTGAAAAAATGAAATAAATCGGTTCAATAATAACTGAGATATCGGGCAAAACGCATTTTTTATTTTTGTAAACCCTGGTTTAAGCTATAGATTTTTATTTTTATACAGATCGGTCATAAATATTTTTTTAAAATTTCGGTTTTTTTAATAAACCAAATTCGTTCATAATCAACAGAGTTATGGCCCAAAAACAAATCTTTTAAGAATATAATACACAAACATGTATATTAAGCATTGTAATGACTAGGGCAAGTTTTTCAAGCTTTTCGCTTGGAAAGTAAGCATTTGCATATTTCAAAACAATTTCACCAAAAATGCTTATATTTTAAATCTTTGCATAAATTTGCATATAATGGAGATAAAAGTTAGTTTTCTTAACAAAAACACAATTTTTTGGTGATTTTTTAGAGTTCAATCAAATGATTTCTAAAAAATTTTTGGTGAGCATTTTGAGTACATTGTAAATATTGTAAAGAAAAAAAAAAAATTCGGAAGCGTCAAATATGATACTTAAAATTAAAATAGTTATATTTTTATAAACATCGAAATCTATTAAAGATTGAAAGTTAAAAAATGCATATTTGTGCATATTTTCTACACATTAATATATGAAAATGCATAAATTCGTTGGTTTTTATATACATATTCATGCTATTTTTGCATATTTCTGTGCATATTTTAAAATTTTTTCGTGCTTTTTCAACTTTTTTTGTGCATATAAAAACTTGCCCTGGTAATGACTATTAGTGACGTTTTTTGTATAAGCAAGTAGGTTTATAAATGGCGGAGATATGCTTTAAAAACCGGTTTTTCAGTTTCTGAAGCCTCTGCATATACCAGGTACTTCGGTTTTTTTCTGAATTTTTGTTCTGAAAAAATTAAATAAATCGGTTCAGTAATAACTGAGATATCGGGGAAAACGCATTTTTTTATTTTTGAAGCCCTTGTTCAAGCTACAGATTTTTATTTTTATATGGATCAGTCATAAATATTTTTATAAAATTTCGGTTTTTTTAATAAACCAAATTCGTTCATAATCAACAGAGTTATGGCCCAAAAACAAATCTTTTAAGAATATAATACACACACAAACATGTATATTAAGCATTGTAATGACTATTAGTGACGTTTTTTGTTTTTTGTATAAGCAAGTAGTTTAGTTAGCAATAGCAGTAATATAATGAATAACAGTGTTGTTGTTGTTCTTTGTATACAAAAATAAATAAATATGTATGATTGTTTTTTTTTTTTTTTTTTCATATTCAAATTTTAGTAGTTTGAAAAAATTGTAGATTTATAAATGTGAAATAATTTATAAATCTACATTTACATATAAATAAAGGCGAAAATTTAATTATTTGTCGGTAAGATGGTGAAGGGTATCAAAGATTCGGCACAGCCGAATCCTTTTTCAATTTCATTTTTTTTAATTTTTAATTCTTTTAACAAAAAAAAAAAAAAAAAAAAAAAAATGGAAAATTAATTAATTTTGTTTTAAAAAGATAATTAACAATTAAAGACAAATATTTACGTTATTCTGCCGACGTTATTTCTTATGTTAGGAAATAAAAATTTCTTTCTGGAGACTTAGAGTAAAATAAGAAATATTATGCTCTTCAGTGCAATATACATATGTATAAATTTGCCATTTTCTATGAAAATATGAGAAAATATTGTGCTAAGGCATGTGTAATATTTCCCTTTAATAAGGCAAATATTTTACCATAACTCAAGAACGGAATGTCCGACTTAAAAAATGCAGAAGAAAATTATTTTTGTCACCTAAGCATTATTTTTTATCTGCTCAACAATTTCGGATTTTTTTTTCTGAAGTTTAATCATAAAGTTTATGAACAAAGTAAGCAAAAATTTTGAATAATTATATTAAAAAAATGTAAAAAGGTATTTGAGAAATCGAGTTCGAAGAATGAAATATGAAATACATAATATAAAATATGCAAGTTTAATTCTTATGTATGTACTTGAACTGCACTAATATAGTAAATATAATCATTAGTTTTTGTACTTAAAAGTCTAAAAGTACATTGAAAAAACTTTTATTCAAAAAGCACTCATGTCACCCCCTCATCTATAAAAGTACGTTTTTTTTAGAATTTTGACTTTTAAGCACAAAACAGGCTTTTTTCATATACATACTTGAAAAATGCTCTTCGCATTTGTCTCCCTATATAGTAGAGCTTGGAGAAGACTTTTTTTTTCAAAATAAAAAAAACCAAAGAATAAAACTCAGCCTCAGGTTATTACAAAATACTTTTACAAATTGAAATTTGTATTTATTTTGTTTTTTATAAAGAGTTGTAGATTTTAAAAATTCATATTTTTAAAATTCTATCAAAAGAAACCTCAATTTGGAAAAAAAAAAGCATTTCAGAAAAAAACATTCATTATTGTGGTTGGTTTGGCAAATAAGAGATTTCAAAATCTACATGAACTTGATGAGAGTGTTGTGTCGCCATATTTAAATCACATAAAAATAACTTTCATAAAACTTAAGAACAAAAAGCGGCAATTTGAAATTAAGAAACTTTAAGAGATTTTTTTGTTCGCTTTTTTTTTAATGGATAATGAAAGAAAACTTTTCAAAGTTATAGGTACTGGGAGCTAAAAATCGGAAAGGCTTTTAGTAGCTAGATGAAATTTAAGATTGAAGGGTATATGTATAGAAAAAAATACAAAAAGTATTTTGTAATAATAATTATGTATAAGTTCATACTACATACATATGAATAAAATAAATAAAAGCTTAATACTACTTAAGTAAAAAGAACAACAAAAATAATAAACATTAAAAAGAAATCACAAATGAGTGACCTCTTTTAATATTATTTTTAAGCTTTTTAAGAAAAAAATTAATAGTAGATAAATTTTGATGAAATTCTTTGTTTAATAAAAAATTAAACTTAAATATCTTTTTTGATATGTAATTTATTTAAAGATTATTTTAACTTTTCTCATAAAAATAAAATATGAATGTGTTAAAATATAAAATATGAGTTAAATAGTTGTTAATTACTAAATTAATATACATATATATTTATTAACAACCATGTCCTTAATAACACCATAATTACTTTTAGTAAAAAATATCCTGTCTGCCTCCTCACTTTTTATTTACAAAAAACTATGAGACACGTTGAAAATTAACAGTAACAATAAATAAAAGAAACATGTTACGAATGATTTGTATGAAAAAACAGAAGCATTCAAATACAATCAGCAACACCACATAGTGCGCTGAGCAACTTGCCAGTCAGTCAGCAATCATACTGTTGTGGCCGGGGTCTAAAATAAAAACTCACTCGGTGTAGAATTATTGTAATCCATACCAGGCGCACAAAGTTTTATAGTAGGTTGTAAACATGCCTTGTATAAAATTAAAATGAATAGTACTCTTTGTATTTCAAAAAAGCACATACCTAAAATGTATGTCTGATTGTGTGTTGCACTACACACTCATCTTATCTGTTTGTTTATGGGTGTGTTTATATTTATGTGAGTTTTTTTTATTGTTCCTCATTCCCAGCAGTTTTTTCGGTGTCAATTCACCCGCTTTAGCACAGTAAAGTCCATTTGTGACTACCCACCTGACTTATTCAAATGTGTACGTTTTTTTATACACCCTAACTTCGCATATATTGTGAGCGATAGTTAAGCTATCGTACCTTTTATTGACTCTTTTGAAAGCGTTGAGGTGGCGATAGCATTATTTATTGACTCTTTTGAAAGCGCTGAGGTGGTGATAGTACCATTTATTGACTCTTTTGAGAGCGTGGAAGTGGCGATTTATACTTTATTGACCCTTTGGTGAGCGTGGAGGTGGCGATTCTTTTTTCGTTAAAGTTTTCGTTTATTAAATGTTTTTACTGAATTTTAGCAAAAATGTAGAGATTCAAATGAGAGTTTATAACTGAGTTTTTAGAATTTTGAAACTGATTTGTTATTAAGTTTTAATTACATTCAGTTCTTAGTGAAATTTTTTTTAGTGAAAAAATTTATTTTACTGAAAATACAGAATTTTGGTAAAATTTTTAATAAAAAATTAAATTTTAAGAAAAATTTCAGAATTTTTTAAAAATTTTAATTCTTATTATTAATTTCTCCTTTTTAGAAAATTTTAATTTATTTGCAAAAAAAAATAATTTTTCAAATATTAGAACTTTTGTGAGAGTTTGTATTTTTAGATGAAATAAAATATTTGAATAATTTGTTTAAACGAAAAATATTAACGAGTTTTTAAACATAAGTTTCCATAGTTATGTTATTTTAAAGTTTAAAGCAAATTTTTAATGAACGGGTCTAATATAAGAAACATTTAAAATTAAATTAATTTTAAAAATATTTCCAACAACATACCATACATATACTCATATTGGTTAATTGTTGGAAAAATCTGCAAATTATATAATATTTACACTTTTTTAATATTTTTTTCAAGACAATTGTTTTGTTTTTAAATAAAAATCCAATTAAAATTTAAATTTTTTTTTCAAATAATTTCATTTCTATCGATATTTGTCGATAAAATATACTTACGAAAAAAATCGCTAACTTTAGTAGAGAATAGCAAAATCAAAAACAACCGAAAAATTTCGTTAATTAACGATATCGGTAGTAAATGAAAAAAGTTACGGAATTGCGGTACTAGTCTTGCTAATTAGGATTTTACAATTAATAAAAAAAATCAATTATTCTGCATTTGTGTATGTTTTTTTATTATTGACTTTTTTGTACTAGTCACAATATCGCCACTTTTTGGTCCTTTGGTGGCAATACACCTCTTCCTAAGACATCCCCATGTTAAAGTGACTAGTCAGGTGATTAGTAAAGTGACCAGTTAAAAAGATTGTCAGGTGACTGACTCAATTTCATCTTTAAAACGATCGACTTTCAAAGGGTATATAAAGTGGAAGCAACAGCCACCTCACGCTCACAAAGGATCAATAAATCAACATGCTCATTATAACAACAAATAGTGCAATGTATGTAAGAATGCTGTGTGGCTGAGTTCGAGCCGGGGTGCTCCATAAACAAAAATGTAAAAATATTAAATTGAATTAAATTGATTAATATAAAATAATATGAAAAGAAAATGAAAAGATTTTAATAAATAATAAAATATAAATAAAAATAAAAAAAAAAAAAAAATTTCCCAAAAAAAAAAAAAAATAATAATAATTAAAAAAAAGAATAGATTTTAATTTTTTTTCATTCTGAAAATCACTAATTTAATGATTGACTTTTTCGCACTAGTCACTATATCGCCACCTTTTGGTCCTTTGGTGGCGATACACTCCTTCCTAGGACATCCCCATGTTAAAGTGACTAGTGGTGACCCAATTTCGTCAGTCAAGTAACCGGTTTCGGACAGTCACCTTTGACTGCAGGGTTATGACTCAATTGCAGACAAGTTTCTGTTGTTGTTATTGTTTCCCATTATGACTCAATTGCAGAAAAGTTTCTGTTGTTGTTATTATAATTATAGTTCTTTTGTCCGTCGCAATGTTCGGGTTTTAAAGCTTCCTCTGTTTATTTGTGGTGTTTTTGTATGACGATTTGTTCGTTTCATATCAGGGGAGGGAGGTGAACATTTATTTTGGTTTCTACGTTACAGTATTAAGTACTAAGTACAGTATTAAGTACTAAGTACCTACCTACAGTATTAAGTACTAAGTACCTACCTCAAATAAATGTATTCCTTTTTTTGACAATGGTTCTTAATTGACCGTGAACAGACTGCTAAAATTCCGTATAAACTTCTTGGAGGCTTACGAAGTGGCTTAGTATGTGTTAACTTCCATCGTACTTTTAATGAAAAATTAATTTTTATTTCAACGTTGTCCATTGGAAACTATGGCTTTTATATACATATCTTTCTGACAATTTATGGATTCAATTCCATTTTTATATTTACTACAATCATATTTTTTGTTATGTAAATGAATGTTTGATAACTACAATAATGATAATATGGTTGCTGCGATTATACAAATTATTCTAATATTAAGGACTGCGCACGAAAAAATCCGTGCATGCAAATCTGCTTGTAGAAACTAAACTAGAGGGCAATTTTTTTTTTAAATTATGTTTTTACTAGTGACTGTTATGTTCAAGTTCTAAGCATAAAATAATAAATTATTTCCTATTGGTTTTTAAAGAAATATCCGATCTTTTCCAGAATTCTTCCAATTTAAGATTTTATTGTGTTTCGGTCACTTTTCTGCTCGAATGGGTCCACTTATTTTTAAAATCCGTTTTATTTTAAGCTAAGCTTTTAATGTTCTTTAAATTATTTTTTACTAAGTCCACCATATTTCAATTGTTCGTAGTTCTGGACAATTTGATGGATTAGCATCTTTCGGTACAAACACTTACAATTTCTTTACTATCACTCCATTGTTTTGTTGCAGTAATGAGAAGACGCGAAACTAGGCCATAAAGAAGTGGATACACAGTATTTTCTTACGAAAAAGAAAATTCTTTTCCAAAGGCACTCATTCACGTATATTTCTGTGTTAATGGAACCAATTTTTATGAATGAAGTCCTTTTTTCCGCATATACATATGGTTTCCCAAAACAAAAACATTCTTGGGAATTTTGATTTCTTCGATACACGGTATTTTTCTGAAACATTCCCTCTAGCATCTGCAACATATAATTCCTGTCCAGTATTTTGAAAAATGTCAGGCTGTACGAACGTTTCATCATCTATTATACTCTGATCAAAACTATGGAAAAATTCGTCTGAAGAACTTTCACGCTATTTTTTCAGTTCCAAGTTCTTGACTTGTCCTTCAATTAGGACTTTTTTGTACTTTATACGTCTTTAGCATTAATTTCCTTTCAACTTTTCTAATAAAAATTCAAAGCAATAAACTTTTTGTAGCACTTTTCTTCTAGAGATGAGAGGAATTTCTATGAAAATCCTTTCTATTTTGTCTGGGTCCTACAGCCTGAAGATATTATTTTTCATCCATAAAATGATTTATATAATATTATGAGCCAAGAAACTGTATTTTTTGACACATCTGCCTTCCTAGCAATTGTTTTTTATGACCGATGTAAGATTTCATGAAAAATTTCTATAATGTGTTTTGGTGTTTTTTATTCAATTTCCATTTTAAGGAAAACTAGTTTTGCTATAACCATGAAACTTGTTACATAGCTATTGAGCATACCGACAAATGTAAACCAGTTAACAGAATTATTAATTTTTTACCACATCAAAATTTATAAGCCCAAGAGCATGTACGAATTTTTTCGTGCGCAGTCCTTAATATTAAAAAAAAAAATTTAAACATTATATGTTTATTCAGATGTTTGGTTCAGAACCGAGGGTAACATACCCAGTAAAAATTCGTTGGCTTTTGGTAACTTACCTGGTAATGGGTTGTCATTATTTTTCTAATAACTAGGTACCGGTTAATAACAATTTCATTTAGTTCTGCAATGGCTCAGTTAGTGACTGCGTAGCACGCAAAAGGTTGTCGGTTCAACCCCAAACCAAATCCTATCTTGTTAGCAAATTATTTAAATTTATATTTGTATGTGAAAACCTTTAGTGACGCACATAAATGGACATGTAGTAAAATATCTTATTGCTTCATCGCTGCAGTCCTTTGTGAATGCCTCCTCAGATTCCTTGCCTTCTCGTCTCTTTTTGGAGCGTTAAAAGAAAATTGTCAGCGCTCGAGCTCTGACAACTTTGTCTTGATAATGCTTAGTAAAAGACGCCATCTTGATTGTTGTTGATACTTTTTGTATGGCTTATTATGACATACGTTTTCCCCTATAATTGACAGAGATAAAAAATTATCTGCAACTCAAACAAAAATTTGACTTTTGTCTTGATAGAAATTTCTCTAATATAGACTCGACGTAACTTTGAGTCTACATTAGAGAAATTTGTATCAAGATAAACGTCAAATTTTTGTTTGAGTTGCAGATAATTTTTTATCTCTATCAATTATAGGGGAAAACGTATATCATAATAAGCCATGCAAAAAGTACCAACAACAATCAAGATGGCGTCTTTTACTAAGCATTATCAAGACAACGTTGTCAGAGCTCGAGCGTTGACAATTTTCTTTTAACGCTGCAATAATACTGACAAATTCAGTCTTCATTAGACAAATCTTTATCATGATAAAATTTTGACGTTTGTCTTGATAAAAATTTGTCTAATGTAGACTCAAAGTAACAAAAAAAAAAATAAAATTGTATATTTTGCAATGTATTTTAATCAGTTGTTTTTGACACATAAACTACACGAAAGAGAGGGAAAAAGTTGGGTTGTTGTATTTGTTGCCGCGTCGATTATACCTGTTTAGTGTACCCTGGTGAGCATCTTTGCCAAATTCAAAATGCAACCTAGTGCAATTATATTTTTCAAATCTATTTTTATAATTAACAATTTCTTGTTCAGCTGTTTTCAATTCTGCAACCAATAAAATAATTATACTACAGGGAAAATTGCTGCAATAACATGTAAGTAAAATAAGAAATATTTGAAAAAATAAATCTGAAGCAAATTAAGTAAGAATCTAATAAAAACAGATAAGTTTAAAACTAATACAAATTTTTCGAAATTAATTATAAATTTTACTTTAATTAAAAAGAGAAAACAAATTATACGTTTTGTAATTAAATATTTTATTTTTATAGAATTGCATAATCTTGAAAGGCTGATATATTGGTGAATAAAATGGCTTTACCCGAAGGTTTGCAAAAAAATATGGAGCTATTCCAGGTAAATATTTTAATTAGAAATTTTAATGAATTGTGGTTTTTAAAGGCTGTTTTTTTAATGAATAATTATTTTAAGGCTAAAAGCAGTTTGCCTGTATTCCTAAAAGGTGGTCCAGCTGATAAGGCCTTGTTTGGTTTGACTGTGGGTCTATGTGGTATAGGACTTTTGGGTATTATGCAAATGATTTACACTATGGGTTTCAAAAAGAAGTCGGGTTAATTATTTATCAATGAAATATATAATTGTGAACAATAAAATAGAAAACTATTTATAATAAGTAATGTTATTTTATTTAAAACTGAAATAAATAATTTTTTTTTTTTATAAACTAGGCAGCACTCTTTACATTTTTCTTTGGTTTAGAAATACACTAACTTTACTTTTATAATAATGCTACTAGTAATGGCATTTGCTTAAATACTAAATATGGCAACTCTTTACCTTGACATTGTGAATCATAGTTGGTTTTTCAACTATTGTGAATAATCAATAATAAAATACTTTTTTTCGTGATAATATATTCTGTTTGTTGATAAACTTTTTGTGTTTTTTGTTAAACAAATTAACTTGTTAATTTCATACAAATTATAAAACAAACCAGCAAAATGAAAACTCTTATATGTCTATTAAATAAATGTTAAATTATTCTCAATAAATTTAACAATTAAAAAGGAAATTAACAAATTATTTTTAACCAAAAAGTAAATTAGTATAAAATACCAGGATCCTAAAAATAAAAAAGAACAAAAGAAAATTTATTTTCTTATAAAGCCATATTAAAAACATGGAACCAAATGATGAAGTAGTAGAGCGACAAAAATTGGTGGATGTGGAAACCGAAGAAGATGTCACAAATAGTGCCCCCAAATCAGCACCAACTCCTGCCTCACCCATGGCCGTGCCCAAAATTAATGTAAGTTTAAGAGGCTATTGTTGTTATTTATTATTGTACTACATGTAAATCGTATTAAATGAACTTTGTATATTGTCTTATCTCTATTTGTTTTGCCTTATTCACCCGTTTTTGTTATTAATATTATAATGTTTTTTCTGGCATAGATTAAGAGTATGTCTAGTGGAGAAACTACTCGTAGCCGTAATTCAGCATCATGTTCTATAGAACGTACTACCACAACTTCCGAAAAAATAGGTGGTCAATCATCTGCCAAAGTTACATACGTAAATGAAAGACGTCCCCGGCCTCATTTGCACGGCACCAATGATGAACGTTTTGAATTCAAGTCCAGACCACGAAAGTTATTAAAAGGTATGAAAAGTATTTCATTTAAACAACTTGAAACCAAAACATCATTTAGAGTCTTCCTTCTGCCTCCCTTGATTTCTTTATCGCCTTAAGTTAATTTAATAAGGGAGGTCTGTGGCTAAAGGGAGTCTTTTGGCAATGGTGTTGGTTAGCTTTTTTTCTATACATTATTCGTAAATGTTTCATTACAGTCGCTGAGGGCGTGTCTGGTGTTCGTTCATGATATTATATATTATTATGCGTAGTTAATACTTTGTATCAGTTTTAGGATAAAAAATATGTGATTTAAACAAATTTCATTGCATTTATTGTTTTGCTTTTGTCTTTTTGTTATGTTTTTCATTGAATTTATTATTGACTATCTTTTGTGTTTAACATTTTTATTTTATGTTTCTTATTTATTAATTACATATTTCTCTTATATGTATTGAAAAATCATTAAGTAATCATAAATATTTATTTATTAAGGAGAAATGCTGCATGAAAGTAGGATAGATTTCGTACTTGAATATATAGATAGATGATAGAAAGAATACATTAAATGTGAATTCTAACATAATACAATTCTCAAAAAGGCTTACAACCGTTTATAGTATTTTTATAAAGAAATCCAGTTACTATAAAAATGTAAAATGTTTATTGTGCATTGATTTGAAAAATACATTTTCGATTTTTTTAATGCAAAAATATAAAAAGTATTCACCTCAGAAATTTACAACTTTGTAAGACCCTTGCAAAGTAGAAAATTTGAATCGATTTTTATAAACACAACAACAACCACATATAATAAATTTTTAATAACTTACTTTGCAAGGGTCATGCAAAGTTACAATTTCTGAGGTGAATACCTTTATAGTGATTTTCTTTGTTAGTATAATGCACCAAAAATCATTTAGATTTTGTAAGAATTATTTAATATACCCTCTTAATTCTTAATAATCTTCTTATTTCGTACGCCTATTTGTACGAGGGAAAGTTTCTTTTGTCCATGCTAATATTCTGACATATTTTCCTAAATTATTTAAAATCAGCTAAATCAGGAACTTTTCTGTGAAAAATATTTTGCAAATAAAACCCTAAAAACAAGTTATTTTTACATATTTTTAATTTACTACAATTAAAAAAAAAATTAAAAAAAAAAAATATATATATATATATATATATATATATATATATATATATATATATATTAAATTAATTTTGCAGAAAAAATGAAATACTAAAGATTGGAATATTGTATATCTGGAAACCATTTAAATACTAGTGTAATTTTAATTTTTATACCCTACACCATCATACAGTGGTGGCCACGAATTTAAGACACGACATTTCACTTATATATTTCTGATAATTTTTACATCTTATCGAACAAATTTTAGATCCATGTTATTTTTTAAAGATCCTAGTAATGTTATGAAAAAAAATCAACAATAGTTTGTTACCTATATTTAGTTTCCAATTTTTATTTACATATTATACAGATTAATACAAGTTTAAGCCTGGTCATGAATTTAGGACATAGGCAAAATAAAAGTTAATTCACAAAAGTAAAGCTCAGCTTCATAAAACAATATTAGTATTTGGTGGGAAATCCTTTATTTTGAATCACAGCAGCGCATCTCCTGGGTAAACTTTCAACTAAGGCCATACAGCGCTCCTTTGGAATGGCATACCAAGCCTTTTGAATTTCTTCCCATAAATCAGTCAAATTTTTTGGCTTTACTGCTCGTACATGCTCCTCAACATCATTCCACAAGTTCTCAATTGGATTGAGATCCGGGGATTGAGCTGGCCATTTCAGAACTGTGATATTATTTTCCTCTAAGCAACTCTTCACTAGGCGTGAAGTGTGCTTAGGGTCATTATCATGCATAAATTTCCACATTAGAGGCATGTTGTCTTCAGCGAATGGTATCATGATGCTTGTGAGTATGTTTTTGTAAATATGCTGGTCCATTTTATTGATAATCTTCTGAATGGGACCTACACCATGCCAGGAAAATGCTGCCCACACCATGACATTTCCACCACCATGCTTAACCGTTTTAAGGGTGTACTTTGGGTGATGCTCCAGGTTTGGAGGACGCCATACGTACTGTTTTCCATCAGAACCAAAGCGACAAAACTTCGACTCGTCGCTCCAAAGTATATTTTTCCAAAATGTCATCGGCTTATTGAGATTTTCTCTTGAAAACGCTAGTCGGGATTTAATATTTTTTTTTGACACAAGTGGTTTACGTTGTGCAATACACCCACGTAAGTTCTTCTCATTCAGACGTCTTCTTATTGTCCTGGACGATATATTAATACCAAAATCCGATGAAATCTCATTTTTAATTTTACTTGAGCTCTTGAAAGGATCTTTAGCAGCTGATTTATAAATTAAGCTATCCTCCCTGGGTGTAGTTTTTCGGGCTCTAGGGTGCTGTTTGACATTTTTGGTAGTGCCATGTTGCTTGATGTGTTCCAGTGCATTGTAAATCTTGGATCTGGAACATTTTAGTAGCTTGGAAATTTCCATTACTGTTTTTCCATCAGTATTCATTTGTTGGATCAATTTTCGCTCGGCATCCGAACTCCAAGTACCTCTGGCCATTTCTAACTAAATATTTTGATGTATTCTAACATTAAATGGAATAAAACATTCATTACTTACCTTTTAGCTTCAAAAAACACCAAAAAATCACTTAAAAACCAAATATTTCTTATATGTTTTAAATTCGTGACCAGCTTCAAAAGCACGTTTTTACGAAAATATAATAAAAACAGCAACAAAATGTATACACAAACAAAACCAAATAACGGTAATTGATCTTAACATTACAGGGTACACTGAAAAATTAACAAAATCTAATTTTATATTGCAGGGTTGTAATAATTATCACAACTTAGTTCGTTACATGTCGTGTCTTAAATTCGTGGCCACCACTGTAGGTGGTTGGAGTATAATGCGTTTGTGCTGATGTTTGTAACGCACAGAAAAAAATATCGGACCCCCACCTTAAAGTATACCGTGATTCTGAGTCGATTTATCGATGTCCATCCGTCTGACTGGCTGGCTGTCTGTCCATGTAAACTTTGTGGACAAAGTACAGGTCGCAATTTTAAAGATATCTTGAAATTTGGCACAAACAGTTATTTTGACACAAGGACGAAGCCTATTAAAATGATCGATCCATTATTTCACTTAGCCCCCATACAAATGCCCTTTCCGAATAGGGGTTTAGTGATCCTAAATGCTTAAAATATAGCAATATTTTAATGAAATTCGCCACAAAGAAGTTTTGTGTATGTGTTAATCTTAGTGCCAAATTTCATTAAGATCGGCCAATAATTGACCATAGCTCCCATATAAACTTCTCTTCCGGAAAATACATTAACGTGCATAAATTCCATACGAATGATAGTATCAAGTTAATATTCGCCAAGTAAGTTTTATATGAGTAGAAACAACATTGCCAAATTTTATGAGAATCGTTCCATAATTTACCAAAGCTCCCATATAAACCCACTTCCGGGAATCGCCCTAAAGTGTATAAAATCATATAGATGTTAGTATCAATGCATTGTCCTACTTTAAGCACTTCTCTGAAAGCTATGTTTGAGCAATTTTTTAATAAAAATTCTATTAAATAATAATAAAAAATATATATATATATATATATATATATATATATATATATATATATATATATATATATATATATATATATATATATATATATATATATATATATATATATATTCTTTATATCATGGAAATTATTACCATTTTTTTCGCTTAAAATTAATTTATTTTCACTTTTTTGGAAGTAATTATTAAGAACTTCCAAAAAAGTTTCAAATATATTTTTTTTAAGAACATCATCGTTTTTTGCTGGTATGTACAGTTGGGACAAAACTATTTGTACACCCATGCATTTCGTATATCTTCAATAATTTATAAAGAATAAAAAATTATTCTATGTAGTTTAAATTCAGGTCCACTTTTATTGAATTGTTTGATAAAAAATAAATTAATATATAACACATTGTTAAAAAAAAGTACAATTTAAGTAAAAATCTTTGGGACAAAAGTATTTGTACATCAGTACTTTGTACAATTATTTGTACGTTGGTCTCTTGTATGATGATTTTTTTAAATACCGTTATATTTTCTTCGTTAATCGAGTTTTATTTTACAAAATAAGAAGTTGGTTTTAACGTTTTGAATAATAAGCACATCAAAAATGGGAAAGCGAAAAGAGTTGAGTTTGGATATTAAAAATTTAATTATTGATGAACATAAAAAAGGAAAATCTCTCCGGAATATAAGTAATTTAGTAAATTTGCAACATTCCACAGTACAATACATTGTAAGCAAGTATAAAAACAGTGGATCTGTTGAAAATGTGCGTGAAGGTATACGAAATATATGAGGTGTACAAATAGTTTTGTCCCTAACTGTATATACCAAAGTGCCGAGTTGTCCTTTCAATTAAGAACTTTTGCGCCTTATTCAATAAATAGTTAAAGGATACTGAAAACTTAAAATTACACACATCCTAAGAAAAAAGTTGCCAAAGTTTTATTAACACTCAATAAGAAATCATTATCTCAAATTTAAAACCATATATTGGTTTAATTTTTATAATTAGAATTTTATGTATTAGATTTTTTGTTCTCTCTTCATAGTAATTCAATAACAAAATAAATAATTTTTTTTTTTTTTTCGGGAAGACATATTTTCAAATACCAGGGTTAGGAAGATAGTATTAAAGAAGGGTATTGAATTAAAACATATTAAAAAACAAAGTCTATTTTAAATTCAAAAATATACATTCCTATATATGTATGTAGTGTAAAAAAAAAAAAAAAAACTTTAATTTTGAAATCATTCACACCAAAATTAATTATTTTTTCAGAATAAAACTTAGATGTGTATAAATTTCGCCTTTTGTTTAAATCAACCGGTTAACCGGTTTTTTCAAAAGTCCAAAACCGACCAACCGGTTTTTTCTAAAATGTGATTTTTCGGTTAAAGTCGGTTTTTTGGATACTCTACATGATAGGTTGTTTTAATCTAATAGAATTAAAATATCATTAAATTTTGTCAAAGGAAGGAGATGGAATTTAACGAAAACATTAAACATTAATAAAATGTAATTACATAAATTTAAAATTTAACATGTGCGTTATATGAAGATCAATTTTTAACAAATTTATTTAGTTTTTATAAAGTTTCAAAACGGGTTCGTAATTAAATTTTATGAAACACTCAAAAATCTAATGGTGGTTTTATTTACTGAATTAAAATGTGCTGATGCAAACTGCATTTTTACAAACAATTTCATGCACATATAAGAAAAATAATAAGCACACATAAGAAAAATTTTATTTGAAAAGTGTTTTATGATTTATCTATTTTTTTAACGTTTGAAAAATTTTGCTTAATAGCTCAATTTTAAAGAAAAAACTAAAAATTGTGTTTGTTTTTTCTTTTGCTTATATTATTTGCAATAAATTGTGATTTCATGATATTTATTTTATCGAATTTATGCTTCTCTTCGTACGCCAAGAAAGTTATCACTTAATTGGCTAAGGGTCAGACTTCTTTCAACAGCATTTTTGCTAACGAATTTTCCACGAAATTTTAAAAATTAAAAGCATATTGAAGACAAGTTTAACAACAAAATCATCTAAATATGCTGGCATGTTGTAGATGATTACTATACGAATAGTAAACTATTTAATTTAATAAATATGAATGCAAACTCGGACAAAAATGATAATAAGTAGCATCTTATTAAAAAATATTCAGTACATTTCTTTTACGGTTTAGGATTTTTGTCCGCCTACGAGAGATGTTTTCGCTAAAAACAGGTGTCCGCGTCCGTCCAAGAGAGCGTCCGCCTAGCGGAGATTAATTTATTCTAAAAATGCGACCTAAACCATGGGACCTAAAAAATTTTCCGCCTACCGGAGATGTCCGCTTATGGGAGCTGTCCGTTAAGGGAGCTTTTACTGTACATATTTTTAAATTTTGCCATAGGAATGAAATTTTGTGAAACACCGTATAAAATAAATAGAATTTTAACCAATGACAAAATGACAAAAAAAAAAAAAAAAAAAAAAAAAATATATCAAAAAATATATTCAAAACAGAAACGTAGTGGAATTTCATGACAAACTTTTTAAGACGTTTGTTATTAGAAAAAGTAAAAAATCAATAGATTTTATCAATGAAAAAAATGGAACTTAGAGAAGCACTTTTTATGCAACAAAAAATTGAGCAATATAAGATATTTAATTAGTTTAATAAGTCAGGACTGGTGAGATGGAAACTTAAAAATCATACGACTGTTTTGATTGAAATCACTCTTCAGTTGCAGTTTCTAGTCTAATGTCAGATAATAAGACAGGGATTTAACGTCAAATCTTTATTTGTTAGTTTCTGTAGAAGAGCTCTAAATTAGCTGATAGAAACTTTGCTGCATCTTCTTACTAATGGTCTGATTTTGTAAAACGAAACGAAAATTTCGATTTTTCATATTGAAAGCAATAAATAAATTCTATTTATCCCATTCCATTATAGTTTGAATTCAATTTATTTGTTGCTTTCAATATAAAATTTCGAAACGAAATTTCGTTTCGTTGTATAAAATCTGATCATAAGTTTCAAATTATAGTTCGTATAAATAATATACAAAATTTCAAAAATTAAATGTTGTGTTTATGTACACTTTCAAAAAAGAAACCCTAGAAACAGTTTCTCTACTACTTATCCATGTATTTATGTACTTTCATCAGTACAAAAATGAAGCCCTAAAACTATTATTTAAAAATGAATCATATTTCAATACACAAATTTTATTATTTTGTCTTTCCTTTCCAAAACAAATTTTAGGCACAATTTTAGAAAAAAATTTTTTACTACATGTTTTTGATTCCAGACAGTTTTATTTACTCAGATTTAATAATTACATGCTTTATGTTAAACACTTGTTGATATCATATTCTGCACGAGTCCTTATGTCCCTATTGTCAAAATTCATATTAAAAAGCTAACAAAATACATTAAACATGTCTAAAACAAATCACGAATCAACCAAGTAGAAAAAATAGAAACAAATAAAATCACATGAAAAATAACACCCACCACTAAAAAGAGTATTAAAATAAATTCATGCACACAATAATCCCTTCCTTCCAAAAAACACAAATAGCAAAAAAATCCTTTTTACTGTTTTACCCCTCATAAGCTAACTACTTTCGTGTGGCTACAAGACGCCAAAAAACAACGTAGTTAGTCGATATTTTGGCGCCATACGCAAAGGCTTAAATTTCATAGCAACAAAAATATATACGTATTTAAATAATAATAACTAAATTTTGTACAATTTTCTTTAATATTTTTATTTAAAATTAATTATTTTTACGTTTTATTTTTTGCTTTATTTTGTAAATTATTTATTTTGTTAATATTTTTATTTCTTTATTTTTTTTTCTTTTTTGTTTTTTCTTAACGATTATTTTTGTAAAACCTACTCCATCATCCAATTTAATGCAAATAAATAAACCAAAAATAAAACATCATCATTAAAAAAAAAAAAAAATATTGCTACAACTACTACTACAAAAATTTCAAATAACAATAATAAAAAATATAACAAATTGCAAATAATTGTGTTGCTGTTATAATTATGTCTAACCACCATAAAGATATCGGTGATGGTGATAGCATTAATGATATAACCCAATTGAGTAATGAAACCCTAAGTGATGAAACTAGTATAAACAGCAATATTAAAAATAATAACAACAACTACAGCAACAACAGTAATAATAACAACAATAATATTAATAATATAAATAAACATCATACTACAAGTACAAGTAGTTTAAATCAAATATCATCACAACAGACAACAACTACAACTACTATTGCTGCCATTACATCTGCTCCCATAAGCAATACTCTCAGTTTTAATAGTAGTGCCAGTGGTACTGGTATTGGTTGTATTGCTGCTGGCAGTAATATTAGTAGTAGTAGTAGTCATCATTATCATCAACAACAACAACATCATATTAATAATAACAATCATAATGTAATTGATAATACACCACTGATACAACGTCGCAAACCGAATGTTAATACGGCCACCTTTAGCGTTAGTGCTGGCTATCCGGGTCTAATATCATCAGCGAACATTGGCAGTCTCAGTGATAAATTTGACCAACGTCCAATAAAACATCATTCTTTTGTCTCAGAAGTACCGGATGTTAAACATATGGAACGCGCTCTCTTAGGACTTTTGGATGATTTTCATTCAGGCAAACTGAAAGCATTTGGTAAGTAAGAAAAGTAAAAAAAAGAAAAAAAAAAAATCATTTACATTTTTATGTAAAATTTATATATTTTAACAGAAATATTTAAAAATACAAATTTTTAAATATAAAACAGGAAGGATTGTTAAAAAAATTAAGCATAATGGTTGCAATAACACAAAAATTTTGACACTCTACCAAACGTCAATACAAACGGGAAAAAAAATGAGAAAGAATTAACGAATTATTTTATTTCATTTTTACACTGTTTAATATCATTTGTTGTGGGAAACAAAACGACTCCATGTCACAACTTCTACGATCTCAGAGATTCACATCTTCATATAGAACTTTACATTACCAATAACTTCTTTAAAGCATTAAGCAGAAAATCCGACATAAAATTAAAAAAGTCAAACTTGAAATTTGAAACGTGAAATTCGGAAGCAAATGATCGATGTTGTTCGATGTTGTTAACTTTTTTTTTTTATACACTCTTTCAAAGTTCAATATTTATTCTTAAATAAATGAAAACTGACCCTAAAAATGGGATATTTTCGAGATATATGTATGTAGTGTTTTAAAGAGTTATTGGGTGAAATTGGGTGAACATTTTTATATGGTGAGAAAATGTAGGATGTTAGCTTTTATAACAAAGAAAAACATTTTGTCAATATTTGCGTACATGAAAAATATTTAATTTTACATAAAAATAAACCAGTTCAAATTGTGTAAATATTACAATATATTTATTACACTATCAGAGGAAACCCAGGAAGTTCATAGATGTTCTATTCATATTTCAATTACAAGGCCTGGTATGATCAATATCCCTAACTAATGAACAGTAGTTTCTCTAGGATCAGATCACCTACTCATAATGATCACTCTGGATCGACCCAACGATTTTATCGTCTTTGAACGCAGTACATTCATAAACCAAAAGAAAGCAGAGAGGAAATTTCGCGAAACCATCTGAACAGCAGCAGCTCGCTTCACCCCAGCTGGTAGAATACCCGTCGTGCGTCCACACCATAACCTTGGTAAGCGGGGAGTCGAGTATCTGAGTTTGGTCTTTAACTTGTCGCTCAGAAGCTTAAATTTACCCGATGCCTGAAAAATGGGTCGAATGATCCCAATTTTAAAACCCGGGAAGATAGCAAGCGAGGGATCATAGTGACAGAGGCCTTGTAAAAGAACGATCGTCTTTTACACTGTTAGCCATGCCACACTCTTCCAGGACATTCTGCAGTTCAAAATGACCAATAACATGAAGATATGGATCGTGAACTAATTGAGTAGTCGTTTGTCGTTAGTGGAGTTTAGAGACAAAAGATCAAACACCCGTAGAGTTAAATAGGGAGTTCCACAAGGCGAAGTCTTGTCACCCCTCCTATTTAACTTCTACCTCTTTAAACTCCCCACACCTCTTCAAGGAATAGATGAGATTACATATGCGGACGACTGTACCATAATGGCGACGGGCCACAACGTTGATGACTTATGTGGTACGGTGAATGGTTATCCCACCCAGATTCATAATTTCCTCACTGCGCGTAACCTGCAGCTATCAGTTTTTTTGAGAATTGAGTTTTTTTTTACAAAACAGAGATAATTTTCTTCAATTTTATCTATCATGTATTTTTTCCAGATAATAAATAATCTAAAATAAATCTACATTTAACCTATTTTTATCGCTTCTTTTACCCACACCTTCTCTTATTTGTTTTCTAGGTTCCGGCTGCACAATGGATCAAATGACAAAAATACGTGAACAACAAGAAAGTCTTGCCAAATTGCATTTTGAATTGGCTGCAGCTGAAGAAGATTCTCTTGAGAATGGCAATGATTTTAATGCTGCCAAAGCTCAAGAAAATATGTTACAACTAATGCAACGTTTAGAACAACTTTCGATTTCAATCGAACAATTACAAACAAGCCATACGGGACTCTGAGATTTGCTTCAAGCAGCGTGTAACAAAAGCAATTCAGACATAAATGCTGACGCTGCCTCAACATCATCGGCAACAACAACAGCTGAAGCTGCTGCTACACGTTTGCTTTTATTATTGTTGTGATTTCATTTCTAAAACTTTAAACGTATATTAATCAAAAATGAAAAAAAAAAACTTATGGTTCTATTAAAACTGTTCTATACTTTTTTTTTAATTTTAACTCCTTAGAGTTTTTAAAATAAGTTATTTTTGTTTTTTTTTTTCTATCTTTTTCTCACTTGTATAATTTTTTACTTATTTCTTTTTTATATCTTTTGTTACATTATATTTTGACTTTTAATATTTCTATGTTCAATTAATTACCTTTTTTGTGTATTCATAAATACGTTAATGATTAAGAATATTTAATAAAAAAAAATATAAAAAAGACCTTTTTTTAATGGTAGTTTTGTAGTTGTCTTAAAATGTCTTTGTATAAGTGATTATAAAAAAAATAATATGTATATGATTATTCTCCTTTTTTTTAAATAAAAATTAATCCAGTTTGAAACGAAGAAAAAAGTTGTTCAAATAACAAAAAAAAAAAAAAAAAATGTAGTTTTATTTAAAATGTATATGGTTAATTGGTAAAAATGCTTTAAAATAATTATTTTAATTAAAATGCATTTTTAAGAAGCACAACTTGACAAGCTGAGACAGAAAGATATGGACCATAATTTTGGTATACAAAAAATTTGTTTACTCCACAGCTTGAAAACTATAGGCATTTTTATCAATATAAGGCGTGGCATTGGTCCAAAATTACTTAAATACGCTCATAGTTTCCTTACCTTTTACCAAAAGTTTTTTAGTTTGCGAAATATAAAATTTTTAACACTTTCATTATGTTCCTATATTATTTTCCAAAAAAAAAAAAAAAAAAAAATTTATTTAATTCACAAAATTTTTTATTTTTTTATAGCATCCACATATTGCAATGGAAGAAGATATGAGCAACAATATTGAATTTGAAAATATTTGATAGACTCACTGCTCTCAAAAAAAGTGTGTGGATATTTTTTTTACTGTTCTGATAGCTAAACACCTTCTCTAACCACCACTGGAAGACTCACTAAACTCACTTAACAGGCTTTCGAGATAGAGAACTTTAAAATTGTTCTCTTTAATTATAAACGTTTAAATCATGAGTATTACGGTTTTACAAAGTAGGCGTCGTAACAGGCCTAAATTATATGAGTTTTTTTTTTTAATTTAACATCCTGCGAAAGTTTCATCCAAATATCTTTACTTGTTTCCAAGATAGAATGATTTGAACATAGTTGTTATTAAGCTTAGCTAGTGAATTTTAACGCTACAAATTCACGTTGGTTTTAAGTGAATATCTTAGCTTAATATAACAACAGTATGGGAAAAAAAACTTGGTAAGCTAATAGAGAAAGATATGAGCAATTATTTTTGTATATAAAAATCTGGTTTGCTTTATTGCTCTAAAAATTATAAGCGTTTTAATCATTTATATGCATTTTTTTATAAGTAGGCGTGGCAGTGGGCAGAAATAACTCAACTCTTGTTATAGCTGAAAACCTTCCCTAGCTGCTGCTAAAACATTCACCCAAATATCTTAAGCAGTTTACGAGATATAACGTTTTGAACTTTTGCAATAATCAAAAAACACCTACTATTTGTTTATGTTCACCTATTATTCTTCATAAAAATTTCTCTGCAAATTTACGACAATTTGAATTTTTATGATCTAGCACACAATTTGGGGGTTTAGCTAATTATCTCTGCAAAATATAGAGAAATTCTTATGAAACTTGTCAGACAAATAGAAAAAAATATGAACAACAATATTGGAGGTAAAAAAATTTGCTCGACTCACTGCACAAAAAACTGTAAGCGTTTAAACCAAAAAAAAGCGTTTTTCTTCAAGTAGGCATGGTGGTGGGGGAAAATTTTCTTAATGTACTTATAGCTGCTAAACACCTTCTTTAACCACTATTGAAAGTCTCACTAAAAAATCTTAACTGACCTGCGAGATATAGAACTTTAAAAATGTTCTATGTATTTATAAGCGTTTAAATCAAGATTATAACGATTTTAAAAAGTAGGCGTGGCAATGGATCTTAATTGTATAAGTTTACTTAAAGCTGACAATCGGCTCGAGCTAATACCGAAAGTTCCATTTAATTAACTTTAGTAGTTTTCGAGATAGAAAGCTTCGAATATAGTTGTTTCAAGCATAGCTAGTGAATTTAAACGCCACAAATTGACATTGGTTTTAAGTGAATATCTTAGCTTAATATAAGAGTATGGGAATAATATTTGGTATGCTAATAGAGAAAGATATGAGTAATAATTTTTGAATGCAAAAACCTAGCTTGCTTCATTGCTCTGAAAACTATAAGCGTTTTAATCAATTATATGCATTTTTTATAAGTAGGCGTGGCAGTGGGAAAAAATTACTGAACTGTTCTTATAGCTGAAAACCTTCCCTAACTGCTACCAAAA
Organism: Protophormia terraenovae; assembly: GCA_951394005.1. Taxonomy (NCBI): domain Eukaryota; kingdom Metazoa; phylum Arthropoda; class Insecta; order Diptera; family Calliphoridae; genus Protophormia; species Protophormia terraenovae. Next base: position 134,585,917 of record OX596074.1, read on the forward strand.
ATATCATCTAAATATCTTAAGCGGCTTACGATATATAACGATTTAAACATTTCCAATAATTAAAAAACACCTACTACTAGATTATATTTCCCTATTATTCTCCAAAAAAAAAAAAAAAAAAAAAAAAAAAAAAAAATTAAATTTATGACAATTTGAATTTTTATCGTCTTGTTCACAATTGGGGGTTCAGCTAATATCTCACCGAAATATAGATTTATTGTAATGAAACTTGGCAGGCTAATAGAGAAAATTATGAGCAACAATATTGGATGTAAAAGAATTTGCTCGACTCACTGCATAAAAAAATTATCCAACACCCACCTTAAAGTATATCAAATGATTCAGAATCACTTTTTAAATCGCTCTAACGATGTCCATTGGCACGTAAAACTTTTATGATACAAGGAAGAAGCCTATTGAAATTTTTTATGATCGGTCCATTATTTTACCTCCGGAATAGAGTTGTCATAAAAATAAGAATATTTTATTGAAATTCGGTGAAAAGAAGTTTTGTATAAGTATCAATCTTCGTACCAAATTTCATAAAAATCGGTCCAAAATTGACCATAGCTTCCATATAAAGCCCTCTTCCAAAAATCACTTGTATAAAGTCATATAAAGTTAATAAGCGACATAAATAAGTTACATTTTTATAAGTATAAATCATTGTACCAAATTTTATAAAGATCGGTCCATAAATTTCCACAGCTCCCATATAAGGCCTAAAACAGAAATCGCCTAAAAGTGCATAAAACCATATCAATGATAGTATCAACGTAATATTATGGATTCGTAAATTTTATTTAAGTCTTAGTAAAAGTATCGGTCCACAATTGGCCACAGGTGTAATATAAGAGCCCTTCACGAGTTTTGATGAACATATACAATGGTGTAGGGTATCATAACCGACTATATCTTTTTCTCTCGTTTGTTTCTGGTGAAAAAAAAACTGTGGTTACGGGCTTTTGCATTTTAGGTGACGATATGTAACTTTTAAATATTTATTTATATATTTATTAATTATACTTACTTAAATTTAAAATTGATATCCCTAAAAACACTTTAACATGTTTTTAGTTTAAATAAAATTAAAATTTATTTTTTTTATTTATAATATTTCCATATTAATTTATTCATCATATATTGTTCATATATTTATATATATATTTTTGTTGGTTTTTCATTATTGTTTTTGTATTGAAATAAATGTTTAATATATGTATAATTGTAATTTTTTCTGTTATATCATTTTTTATAATATATTTATATTTAATTCGCGCAATTTTATACGTAAATTATAATATATTTATATATATAATTTTTTTAATAATGTATTTCTTTATATATTTTTGTTGTTGTTGTTGAATAATGCACATAATAATCATAATGTAATAATAATAATAATAAACAAACATAAAAAAGTTAAACAATTATAAGTTTTTGTTTTAGTAAATATATATATGTATGTATATTATGTATTGTATGTATATAGATGTAGATGTTTGTATTTATGTAATGTATATATATATAATTTTATAAAGTAGAATTTAATAATGTTTTTGTGTTTAATTATTTATTTTTCTTTTAATTTTTATATAATAATTTTTTCTCTTTTTTTGTTTTTGTTTTTTTATTTTTGTTTCATATAATTGTTTTACAAATACACCGCATACCACTAAATAATGCACATAAGTTCAATTGGTTTTAAATTTATTTAAATATATAATAATCATAATATTTATTTATATATTTTATTTGTATATATATGTATAATAATTCTAATAGATATAGCAAAAAAAAAAAAAAATATATATTTATTTTTAATAAATGTTTTTTAAAGAGAAATATATTTAATTAATATATAATATATAAATATAAACATTTAACAAAAAAATTGTTTTTTAATTTTAGCTTTTAATATTTGTTTTAAAGGAGTTTTTTTCTATAAGGGGGATTTCTTTTTTTATATATATAAATATAAACATATTAACATTTTTTTGTATTTATGTTGTATAGTTTTAGAGTTTGAAACATCAAAAATTTTTTTGTAGCATTTTTTTTATATATAAATATAATTTCAATTTTGTTGCTTTTTATATAAATTTTATTTATATTAATTTTGATTTTTATTCAATTTAATTTTCTTGTTTGTTTTTTTTTTTAATTTATTTTGTATATAAAGTGTTAGGAGGAAAAGGAGCAAAACAATTTAGGTTTTAATTTAATTTATGTTATTTATATAAACTTTGTTTATATTAAATTAATTGTATTATATCTTTAGGGATGTTTTTTTTTTTCGATTTGTGTTTTAATTTTATGTTTTATTATTTTATACATAAATTATTTGATTTTTATAAAATAAAATACATATAAAATCAATTATAATTTAATAATAAAATCATTTTATATAATCATTTTTAATAATGAAAGAGAAAGCTGAAACACAAATTTTATTTATTTATTTTTTAGAGTGCCGGCATTTGTAGAGTAAGTGATAGAGGCGAAACTCTCAATTGAAAAAAATTGTTCTTTTTTTCTTTTAGCAACAACAAAATGTATTTGATTACATGTATTTTGTTGTTGCATGAGTTAGATTCTTGACAACCGACTTAGGTTATTGACAATTAGTTTCGTCTCTTGTTACTCTTTACTCTGATTCTCAGGTTTGTGTTTCAATTCTTATATGTTAAAAAATAAAAATATTTATAGTGTCTGTTTAATAAATATTTGGAAAAATAAATTTTTTTCGAAAAATAATATTTTTAGAAGGTGTCGAAATTACGAAATCGAAATTTTTTCATTCAAAAGAGTAGCTTGAGAGCTTGAAATTCAATCGAAATTTTTCTGACATCAGTGACAAGAAAATTAAATAATGCTTATATTAAAATATGTATGTATATAAAGCAAATTTATCTTTTGAGCCATTAAAAATTTTAATTTCGTATGCTGAATTCAATGTTGGCAGCAATTTTTCGAAGTTAGCGCTCGTATTTGCGATATGCGTGCTTAAATTTCATTATGGAATTAGCACAAATAATGAAAAATTATAAATAAAAATGGCATATTTATGTAAATCAAACAATAAATCAATGGAATATGTTCTTTAAATTTTAATTTCAAATGGGATAACCATTGATGTCAGAAGTTTTTTAATTTAAGCTCTAAAGGAAATAAATAATTTAATTCCATTATTTTTAAAGGATTGATACTCTTTCACGAGAGATATTCATTTGATTGGACATCAAATAAGTACATAGTTTCTCATACGTACAAGTTAAGAAATTTAAATAATAAAAGTATTCACCTCAGAAATTCCAACTTTGTTAGTAGCAAAGTTGTATCGATTTCTGTAAACACAACAACCACATAGCACAATATTTTGCACAACTTTTGCAAAATTGTCAGAGTAGAACCAATTGCAAATTTATCAGAGTTAAAAGTAGTAAAGTTGCAACAATTTTTATAAAGTTACCACTATGTAAAAATCCACTCTAAACTGAAAAAACACCTCTGAAAAATTAAATTCAACGTAAAAAAGGTTAAAATTAATTAAATAATACATTGTGTGCTAACGTTAGCAAGAAAACGATATTTACCAGACTTGGTAGAACTTAATATTGAAACAACAAATTTACAAAGAAATCTTTAAATTTTAATTTATGAAAATAATAATTTAAATTCATTTTATTTTTATTTAATTTTGTTTATATGTATATAATTTTTCATAATATATATTTGAAATGAATTATTACTTTCTTCAGTGTCTTGAAAAAAATATTTTTACTTTTTTTGCTAACATTATCTAATTCTTTTAAAATTGGTTGCTCACTTCAAATTCAAAATTTTGAGATGAACACTTTTAATATTTTTTATAAAGTTTAGATAATTTAGGCACAAAGAGAGGACATACAAATCCATTGGTCGATCTAAATAGCAGAGTTGGAGGTAGTGCACTAAATTGTGAGTGCATTCAGCTTTTCACTAAATCGCACTATAGTAAATTTGAATTTTAACTATTTGCCACCACTATAGTTATAGTGAAACATTTCTTCACTACCACTAAACAATTTTAGTGATATTGCAGTTTTTTTCACTATAACTAAATTTAGTGGTAGTGAAAAAATTTGCACTACACTCAATAGTGCAAAATCTGAACAGTCACTACACATAAGCTGCAAATAATTTTTTTTCACTAAACATAAATATGATTTTTTTTTTTTCACTAAACATAAACATGACATTTTTAAAATCAATCACAACTCACTGAAATAATTTTAGAGAGCTATGATGGTAATTATCAAATTTATAATCGTTCACAGACCGAACGCCTAAAGTTAGAGATAAAATGTTGGTCTCCCGAAAAATATATCCATTACGAAGGGATTTTTGGAAATTAGAGAGACAATATTTGTATACAATATATGTTTTAAAATACATTTTAAGTTTAAAATTGGTTTTTAAAAATGGTATAGTCTTTATTTTATATTTATATTTAGTATTTTCAATTTAGTAAACAATTTCTAAGTTCCACTAACATTAGTGGACGGCTGTTTTTTGCTCTAAAGTATTTAGTGCAGAAAAAAAAAAAAAAAATGTTGCACTAGGCTCGAGCTGAAAAAATTTAACTATCACTAATTAATTTTAGTGGAAAAAAATATTTTTTCACTACCACTATGCTGAGTGAGGCTGATATTTTTCAACTCACCACTAAAACTGGAAACACCACTGGAAGCTGCAAATTTAGTGCACTACCCCCAACTCTGCTAAATAGAACTGAAATTGAAATTTTTTATTTTCTTAAGATCTTTGTTTGCGATTCATCTGTTTATTTCGAATTTTCACGTTTTTTTGTTGACTTTAATGTTGTGTACGTGAAAAGAGTGAATGCTCTCTACCCCGGGGAACTATGTGTGATGGTTTACATCATTGATCGACACAAAGAGAAGAGGGAGATAAAGAGGGAATGTAAAATGTTAATATGTTGTTGTGCCAGTTTTAAACAATAATTTTTATATTCTTACACTTTTCTCATATTTATTAATTATTTTAAATTGTACACCCTTTGTTGGCTATTGACTATCTAACCCTGAGGGCTTTTGGTACCGACCAATGGTTTAAACAAACTCATTCATATACAGCAATAGTATTAATATAGTTCTTATATAGTTTGTTACAGACACTATAAATTATAAATCTTTAATACATAATTATATATATACAAATTTTATATTTGTTTCCCTAAAAAAATATGTATAAACAATTTAATCATTTAAAATCAAAATTCGCTAAAAATTATATAGTAAAAAAACATAAATTCATAAAAAAGAGGATTTGCTAAGTAATAAATTGTTTTAAAACATTTAAACATATTAAAAAATATATATTAAAATAATAAAAATATAAAATAATAATATAAAAAACCTGTTACCATATAATATACAATAGATTTTTTATACCTTTTTTTGCATATTTTTTTTCTTTTAATATTTAAATATAAACATATAAAAGTTTCAACATATAGGTATAAAAGCAAAAAATAATAATTCATAATATTTAAGAATATTACCTAGAATTTTTTTTAAGATTACAAATCTATATTATATTTTATTTATTTATGTGTTTAGTAGGTATAATTATAATTCATTTTATGATTTTTTTATATTTATGTATTATTTTAAATGGAATTTCAAAAATAGAAATAAAAATAATAATTATATGGAATTAATTTTAAGTTGATTTATCACTTCCTTTTTTTATTATATATTTATGTATATAAACTTCTCGTTTGTTTTTTTAGCTTTACATAAAAAATAATGTATTTTTTTAATTAAAAAAAAGCTTTTAATAAATTCTTGAAAATTGTTTAACATTTACATTTATAGTTTAATAGAAAAAGAGTTGTTTGTCTATTAAGAAATTCGTTAGTTTAGTTGTGTTTTTTTTTTATTTTTTATGTTTTCTATATAATGGACAGATTTAATAGTTTTTTTTTTATATTTAACTTTTTTGTTGTTTTTTGTTTTCTTTCTATAGAGTTCGTTATTTACTTATTTGTTTTTATATATGTATATTTATTTATACTTAATTAATTTTTTATTTTATTTTTATACATATAAAAGTGGAAAAAAATATTTTGCAAGTACACAAAGAGATTTTCTTTTCAATTATTATTTTTATTATAAAATTAGTTATTAGTTTTATGTTTTTTAATTTTCTTTTAAATATTTAATTTTATTATATATTTTAATTATATAAACACTACTCAATGTTTTTAAAAAAAATAAAAATAACTAAATATTGAAATATATTTGTGAATGTTAAACATTTTTTTGAAATTAATACTTAAAGCAATAATTTAATAAAATAAAAAATGTTTTCTCTTTTCTAAATTCTTTTTTTCTTAACATACTTGTGTTTTTTATTTTGTAATTTTTTTATAGTTAATTTTTATTTATTATGTTTTTAAGATTTTTAGTTAGTAATTTATTTATTGAGTAGTTTTTTTTTTTATTAGTTATTTTTTAATTGAAAAAAATGCATTGAAATTTTTTAAAGTTTTACATCTATAAAACACTTACAAGGTTTTTTTATATTTATTCGTTTTAATTTTTATATGTTTTTTTATTATATTGAAATTTTCGTTTTTTGTTTTGTTAATTATAAATATAGAAAGTATTTAAAAAAATCTGGCTATAGTAAAATATCGTTTAAGAAGAAAGAGTTAGAGAGAGAGAGAGGGGTTTAAAGTATTAAGAGTTTTTTCTTTTTTTATAAAATATACTAAATATTTTGCTTTCATAATTTGTGAAAAATATTTGAGTTTTTCTTATGTTTGGTTTTACAGTAGTACAGAGAATATAATTGTAATTAAAAGGGATTTAATTTGTTTATAAGAGTTTTCATTTATAATATTTTAAATATAACAGTAGTTAAGTTATTAATAAGTCAAGGGGAACAAGTGACTATCAATTTGTTTACTTTTTCATTTTAAACTTCCACCATTTGGCATAACATTCCAATTCTAAAATTTTTTATATTTGGCTTTGCTGCATCTATATAAACACTATCAACTTTTTAAAATTTTACGTTATATGAGAGGTGGGCGGACCACGTCCATTTTTTATTTCCGAGTTTACATTGGATCATAAGTTATTTCCACAAAATTTCGTTGACGTTTTACCTTATATGGGAGGTGGGCGGTAAAGTACGCGGACCAAGCCCATTTGTGGTTTTCAATTTTATATCGACCTTCGAACTATCTCTATCTACAACATTTCGTTGTCTTACATGTCTTTGTTTAAGAGATATCAGCAGAAAATTATGAAAACATGAAGCTACAACAGACACTTTGTGTTTGTTGTATTTAGCCCATAACTTTTTTGTTTATTAACCGATTTTGCCTATTTATATCAATACCGAACCTTTTATAAGGTAAATATTTGAGCCCTAAGGTTGTCCCGTTTGAGCCGTAGCTAGATCGACTCAGAATCTAACCAGGACCCAGAAAATACTTTTTTTTATGACGGAATGTCAAAATCAATATATAATAAAAGACCCAAAATTTGAACAAAAGGTATTAATTTCGAATTTTCAGTAAAATTCGAAAAGACGTATTTTTAGTGAAACTTTAGATTTTTGGTGAATAAACGGATTTTTAGTGAAAAGTCTTGGTTTTTGTGAGAAATATTATTTTTAGTAAAAACCGAAATTTTTAGTGAATAATCGGATTTTTAGTAAAAAAAACCGACCGAAGTCTTTACAGAAAAATTTTTTAGTGAAAAATGTAATTTTAAGTGAAAATCAAATTTTTAGTGAAAAATCAAATTTTCTGTGAAAAATTGAATTATTGGTGAAAAATCGGATTTTTAGTGAACAATCGGATATTTTGTGAAAAATCGATTTTTTTTTAGTAAAAAATTAAGTTTTATGTAAAAAATCGAATTTTTAGTGAAAAAATGAATTTTTAGTAAAAAATTTAATTTTTAGTGAGAAATCGAAATTTTAGTAAAAAAATTAATTTTTAGTCAAAACTTGGATTTTTGGTGAAAAATCGGATTTTTAGTGAATAATTGGAATTTTTGTGAAAATTTAAATTTTTAGTGAATAAGATTTTTAGTAAAAAGAACAAAATTTCAGTAAAAAATATAATATTTAATGAATAATCGGATTTTAAGTGAAAAGTCGGTTTTTAGTGAAAATTTTAAATTTGAGTGAAAAATAATCAAATAATATACTTTATAAATTAAGAGCTCATTTACATTTGGGATTTTCCCTGGGAAAAATCGCTGCAACTTACGTTTGTTGGCAAGAGGTGTAGAAAAGCATGCGGGGTAAGAAAAGTTGCACGTCGTCCCAAAGCTAAAAATTTCATGAAATTTTTTCAAGTTTATTTTTAATTTTCTGAATTGTTGTTTTTTGTCAAACATTTTTTAAAAAATTTCACAATACAAATTTATATGTATAAATGTAGAAGAGTTAACGAAGCAACTTTAAAACGAAACATCATAAAAAAACGCTGCGTAATACCCAATGTAAATAGGCTCTAAGTAAAAATAAAAAAAAAAATCTTGTTTTTTTCCCTAACATTATTAATATAATGGAATGCCCAATAACAAATTATGTAATTTTCTTTTATTCGTTTTAATAACTCAAGTTTTATGTTTAGAAGATTTTTCATTAAGCGTTTTCATTTTGGGGAGGGAAATTTCCCTCCCCGTGGATCCGCGCCTGTATTAAGACGTAAGCGAAAATATTTTGCAAAATTTGACTCAGATACTGACAAATACTTCAAAAGCCAATAGATTTTAATCTCAACCACTTGTTCTCCCTAACATGCCTCAACAACTGTAGATATACATAAGTAGATTTAAACCTTAAAATTAGGATCTCATTATGTTATTTTGTATTCCATTGCATTACTCATTTAATTTGGGGTAGGATTTTCATTATAAATTTAAAATATTTTGTTTAAGCCTCTTACAACAAATAAAAGCAAATATGTATTTATAAATAATGCAATATATAAAATGATTATGAGATAAAAAAGCAATTAAATATAAAAAGATATAAACAAAATATATAGCAAAAAAAAAAAAAAAAAAAAGATGAACGTATGTTTGTGTAAAAAGAAAAGAAAAAAATAATAATAAAATACTGTAAACACTTATTATGGAATGTTTTAGTTTTCTTGCATTTTTTTAAATTACTTTTACTAAGGTAGATGCGTATTATAAATGTTTGTATGTAAATTATGTAGTAGTGTACTCGTATAATATGTAAAATATGTGTGTGGTATGTATTTATATGTAAGATACTGAAACCCTTGTTATTTTTTTTTTATAAAATTAAACCCCAATTCATTATAGCATATAGTATGTATGTAAGTAAATAATCAAACATGATTTTTCGACGAGATCTCTAATCAAGAATAATCTCTTTCAGAAAACTGTTTTTTTTGGTTTTTTTTTTGTAAAATTTTCTTTTTTTTTGTTATTATTTTGCAATCGTTAAAAAAGAAAATTTATGCATTTATTTGGATCCCAAATGTATTTATATAAATTCGCTTTTTTTCGGAAATTTAACGCATAAACATTTTAACTAATGTGGCAAATAGAAAAGTGAAAAATAAGAATGAAACCATGAAAATTACAGCTTTTTCTTGGTCAGAGAAACGTTTGCGATTGGAATAGACCGAACTGAGTTTGGTAACGAAACGTCTTAAAGCACCGGCATTTTGATTGTGAGCGCCACCGCCATGATGATGGCCCAAAACATGTTGATGATGGCTTATGGCAGCCGTTGCTGCTTGTAGTAGTATAGGATTGTTGGCAAACAATTGATTGGCGCTGGCAGCCAGTAGAGAGGCAGCTGATTGTGGATTATTGGAACTGTTACTGCTGCTGCCGCTTGTACTTGAAGCTGTGGCGTTAAGTTGATTAGCGACATCGGGAAAAGCATGATGATGATGGTGGTGATGATGATTGGGATCATCACAACCGGCAAAACTAGCAGCCAATTCACTGGCCATACTGCCAATGGGTATAAAACCAATGGCATTACTGCCAATCAATAGTGTATTGTTGCTCGGTGTGTTGTTGGCATTAGAGTTTGAATTCTTACTACTAGTACTGTTTGAACTGCTACTCGAACTGCCAGCTGAAGCAGAAACGGAACGATGATGAAGATTTGAGTTGGTATTTGTATCATTGCTACCTCCGCCGTTGTTGTTATGATGGCCACTGTGTCTGCTGTTGTGATGGGAATGTAGGGGATTGTGATGATGACTATGTCCTCCCATATGGGAATGATGGGCGTGGTGATGTGAGTGACCATGACATGAGCCCGGTGCATGGCTGTTATTGCCAGAGGCTGCATTAAGGCCGGCAAACATTTGAGCTGCTGCATTACCCAAAAGATTACCATCAATATCGTCTAGTGAAGGTATGAGTGGCACTTGATGACGGAATGGTGATGTGAATGCACCAAGCAAATCTTCTCCGTTATTTGTAACTCTTATGGGACATACGCGAAATTGGTATAGGCCACCTGGTTCTAAGTTTTCAATTGTAAATTTGGTCTCACTGCCACGGTATATCTAAAATAAATAGAAATGGAGGTTAATAAGTATACAAGTTCACAAAAAACTCTTTAAATAAATATTTTGAAAACTACTGTATTTGCTTCATACCTTTTTAAATTCACCATCCTTGCCTATGGCATACTGCAGCATATATTCGACACGATCCGAAAACGAATTCTTCGAATGTTGCCATTCCAATGTCAGAGGCACACCCAACATTAAATTACCCAAACCTGTAAGGAAACTTGGTGTTTCTGGTAGCAAACCTGAAGGTATTACGCCAGCTGAAGACGAGGCAGAAGGCGAGCTACCATTATTTGCACTAGCCGATGATGTCGCAGATGAGGAGGCAGCAGTTGGTAAATTTTGAGCAATACGAGGAGCTTTAATGCTGTTCGGTAGACAGGCAGAAGTTGAGAATACAAATTCTTCCGAATATTCGCCAACACCAGCACGATCGTTGCCGGCACAAATTCGGAATGTATAAGCAGTGCGTTCCTGTAATTTGTTGACTTTACACATGCAATTGGTGCCAGAGTAGACAACTTGGAATTCTTTTGCTCTTTGGACAAACATTTCCACATAGAATTTGGTGAAATCTAAGTTCTTACCATCACCCCATTTTAGTTTAATGAAATTATGACCCACACCGGAACATTCCAATTTGGGTGGCGATGGCGGTGAGGGCAGTGTTGTCAATTTGGCATAGAGAGAGTAGGGACCAGAACCGATGGCATTAATGGCCTGTACACGGAATTTATAAGAGGTTTCTGGTTGTAAATTGGTGACGGTATACTCAGTAGCATTGTCCGATGTGGTTATGGTACGTTCAGCATATTCTATGGAATAATTGATAATATCTGAACCATTGCTTTCGGGCGTAGACCAACGTAGAGTGGCTTCATTAGAAGTAAATTCCAAGTCTTTAATTTGAGGAGCAGAGGGCACAGCAGCCGGCGTTTGGCAATTAACCATTGGAGACCATTTACTAACACCTGCCATATTGCAGGCATTAACACGGAAGTAATAATAAGTAAAAGGCATTAGATTGCGTATATCCGCACTGGTCTGTAAACCCTGATAGCAAGTGTGAAATGCTGATGAGGGGGGAGGTTGTGGTGAAGATGACTCGCTGGTGTTTGACACGTTTGAAGCTGTGGCACTTTCTAGTCTATATTCTGCTATAGGAGCTCCACCTTTATTTGCAGGCTCCTGCCAAGAAACATGTAATTGTGTAGCTGACTTAATGATGACCTTCAAAGATTCTGGGCAATTAGGAGCAGCTGCTGCTGAGCTAAACTTAAACCAAGGAGACCAGGCTCCTGCACCTATGCGATTGATAGCTCTTACTTGTACCTCATATTGGTTTCCAGGTTGTAAATCTTTAATCACACAATAGGCATCTTTTCCACGGTATACAATTCGTGGTGTGTCTTGGTCCGAAAATTTGCGCAATTGCAATTCAAACTCTAAAATAGGAGCACCACCATTATATTCGGGCTTATCGAGTCTCAACACCGCAGCATAAGGACCTGGCGGATTGTCATAGTAGGGCGAAGGTGGAGCAGCAGGTACTACAGCTTCAGAAGTGATGTGACTGACCTCTGAATATGGGCTTAAGCCACCGGGTCCCTCACAGGAAGCTCTCAATTGATAGGTAGTTCCAGGTTGTAAACGATCGCAAGTGGCCTCACACTCAACGCCTGTATAAATACGATCAAACTTTTGACCACCTGCGTTAATCTCTAAGTAATAACGTTGAATTTCAGCGCCACCATTATCGGTTGGGGGTTCCCAACGTACACGGAAGTGAGTACCGTGGATTTTTCCTTTAGCATAAGGCTTACCAGGACGACCTGGACGCTCTGGTGCTGTCTTATAGGCCACCTCATTTGACCAGGCAGAGGCTCCCGCCTCATTTTCAGCTCTCAAACGGAAGTAGTATAAAGTCGCTCTACGCAACTGGCAACACTCGTACGAACAATCCTGGCCATTGTACATATTCAAGTAGCCATGACCTGAGGCACGATCCAACATTTGTAAGACATAAATACAAGTAGCACCATCTGACTGACGTCTTTCCCAAACCAGTCTCAATGATGAAGAATTAAATGCTTGAAGTGTAGGAGGTTTAGGAGCTGAGGGAGGATTTCCCTGAGTACTAAATGTACAAACAGGAGAATATGCCGAAGGTCCCACTTCATTCACAGCTGCCAAACGAAAATTATAAATGGTCGATGGTTGTAATTTGGTCATTATGTATTGTTTCCCTTTTGTCTTAACAGCTTCGACAAATTTACAAGCTGCCTCATTTACCACCCTAGCTCCCGTTTTACCTTCATCATACTCCAATAAGTAATGTTGTATGGACGAACCATTACACGGCGGATTATTCCAACGCAAATGCAATGAATTCTTAGTACACATCACCATGCGAGGAGCAGCTGGACGATCGGGCTCACATGCAGGCGTTGTAAATTCTGTTGGCTCCGAGGGTGTACCATGTAAATGTTCATAGTGTACCTGTAAACTTACAAAATATTCTTGGCCTGGCTTTAAATCTTGTACAATGCAATCGTACGAGGAACCTTTATACAGACTCTTATATTTGCCATCTTTAGCGCGATCGCTTAATAAAACATTATAACGTAATTCCCGTGTATTTATTAATTGCAAAGCAGACTCACTAATACAGGGTGGAGCCTCCCAAACAATTTTGGCCGAACGTGATGTAATATCGGTTACTTCAGGTTTTTGTATAGTCGACAATTGTTCGACTATAGATGCTTGATAATCTTCTTCTTCATCACCGTTGGCACCATTAACACCTAAAGAAAAATTATCATCACCGTCTTCAGATGAGGCAACTGAAGAGGCTCCCTGTCTATTATTATAATTAGAAACATTACCATTACGTTGTTGTTGTTGTTGATGTGGTTGCTGTTGTTGTTTACGTTGATGATGACTGTTGTTATGTTGTGACCTTAAAGATCCATTATTATTTGTATTGTGACCATTCATTTGTGGCTCTTGGCGACGGGGAGACGGAGAATGTGTTGGAGATGAAACAGCAGAACCTTAAAGAAATGTTATTATTGAATATTATTTTTTGTTCAATAGGAGTTATAAAGAATATTTAACATTATACCGTCTACTAATAATAGTTAGTAAAAAAATGTCTAGCTATGATTTTCAGAATCTTAAAACGGAAAATGTAAAATGGCTTTTATGCAAATTATTAAAATTAGATTTTTATATAAACTTACGTTGCTTGTCTAGTTTTCTTAACAATTAAAGGAATGTTATTATTGAATATTATTTTTTGTTCAATAGGAGTTATAAAGAATATTTAACATTATACTGTCTACTAATAATAGTTAGTAAAAAAATGTCTAGCTATGATTTTCAGAATCTTAAAACGGAAAATGCAAATGGCTTTTATGCAAATTATTAAAATTAGATTTTTATATAAACTTACGTTGCTTGTCTAGTTTTCTTAACAATTTGGTATGCTGTCTCTGCGTTCGTTCATCCTTGTGATAATTATTAGGTGGCGATGGTGAATGATTAGCGGAATGTGATGCTGGTGAATGTTGTTGCTGTTGAGAAGAATTAGCTACTGACGTTGAAGATTGTTGCTGTTGTTGAGGTTGTGGTGTACCCGATTGTGGTGGAGGTGCCATATGACCATGTGGACCTACCTGATAAGGCCCAGGTCCTTGGCCACCCGCTCCCGGAGGTGGAAAACCACCCGGTATAGGTGTATAAAAGTGTGAAGTACCATTAGTTGTTAGCTAAAATAAAAATAAATAAAATTATTGTAATATTATTTTTAATAATAAACAAAAATTTATATTTTAATACTTTTAGTAATATGGGTGGTGGAGCTCCATTTGAGGAGACCTTTAAATGTATGCATTTATTTGGATTTTTATTATTTTCCATTATTTACTAAAAAAAAAGATGCTGACGTGTTTTTTAGTCTGCAACTATTTCTCCAAGAATATTCTACTATATTATTTGTGTTGTTTCTAAAAGTACAACTTTGCAAAATCAAATGTGTCCACGTATTATTTTATGTTTATATTTTTATTGTTGTTTTCTATCTTGAATATTCTTATAAATAACTTGTTTTTTATTCATTTATATTACTCTATTTTTGTTTAAATGCCTAAATTGTTGTGGTAGTGTATTTATTGATTTTTGATTTCTATTTCGTCTTTTAATGATAATTAAACAGAAATGTAAACAATAAGCTTCTTCTTTTACCGGCACTTCTTAATGATCATTCATAGTGAATTATTAACACAACACTGTGGTTCCAAAACGCTTTTTTTTTTGAAATAATTCAGTAACTAAAGAACCGTTAGAGGTATCTCTATAAATTTTCACATGGTCAGAGCTGAGGTGTTTTCGAGTTAATTTGGAGAAGTACAGACCCCTAGCGGGTCAGGGGGGAAGTGGGTGACCCTCCAAAGTTGCCCATCTCGGGTATGTCATTTTTTTTTAAAAACGGCAAAAATTCATTTATGATATGACAGAAAAGAAATTTTATATATGGATAGTCCTTGTAAAGCACAAATTACAATAGCGCGTAGTCAGCAACAGTATCAGGTTTCGCGGCCCATTTTCTTGGCCAAAACTAATTTTGGTAACATTTTCTATTTGTGTTTTAATTATCGTAGTTTTGTAGCAAACACTTCAAAACGCCAAAAAATGAAGTTTTTTGCTACTTTTACTAATTTGTCTTCATAATACAACAGGTCAAAGTTTAGTTTCTTAAGCAAATTTAAAATATGTATAAAAAAGGTGGCTTTTTCAACGGTTTTTATTAATTTATAATTATTGAGTACAACAATTTTTTAAATAAGTTTAATACGGAAAATATTTCTTAGTATAAGTACTTTTATAATTGAATACGAAATCAGTAAGAACTTGTTGGCGTCTTAGAAAAATACAGTTAGTTTTACAAAACCCAAAATGAAATTGGATTCGTAAGAAATTTTTCATTTCATTAGACCTGCAAGTTTTTGGTGAAAATTGGTAAAGAAAAACTGAACGAAAATAAATAAACATATATCTGGGCTGTATTATCCATATTGTCTCGTTCTGCGATTTTTTGCGATTTTCGAGAAAATCCATCTTTTTCGTATAAATTAGCATTTGAAATTCTTATCATTTACAAAGGTCTAACCAATGAATAAAAATGCCAGGATATAAAATGAAATAGCAGATATTGCTAAAATATAGTTGTGTATCAAAACAAATGCTGCTAAAGCAAAATTCACGCCTTTAGGTTGAGTTATAAGTGAAATATTTGTAAACTTCCTTTGGAATGACTGTACTTCTGACGCATAAAAAGTGTCAAAATGAATTTAATTTTTGAAATACATTAAATTGTTTTTATTTTCATTTAAATTATATTGTAAATATGATAATTTTTAAGTTTTTTTCCGTTTTGGTAGTTTTGGCCAAAAAAAGTGGTCAGCACAACATGTTGCTGCCGTTATAATTACAATTCAGCGTAGGCAGCCACAATTTACAACCACCATCTAGCTTTGTTCTACTATTGTATTTTAGCCTCTCATTTATTTGCTCACTCTCTTTGTCTCGCTCTCAATCTGAATGCAGCGCATTCAGAAACAGGACTAAATGAAACAGCACTGCAAACTGCTGCTGACCAAATGTAATCAACACCATAACAAACAGTGCATTCTAAATGATCAGCTGATTATGGCAGCACTCACTGCTGCTGACTACGCGCTATTGTAATTTGGGCTTAAATCTCTACAAAAACTACGCTTACATGTGTAGGTTATCTCTTTTAATTTAAGCGATATTCGGGTAGAAATAAATTTTTACCTCATTTTTTTAGTTTTTTAAACTTAACGGAATTTTTCTAAAATGTTTGCCAGATTCCCCATAAAATTTTAAATAATATTACTGCAAGAATCATATAATTATATGAATCCTATAAAAAGTTATATTAATCTAAATTTGGAACTTTAAAAAAAATTTACATTTTTTGTGTTTTTTTCCAAAGAGGTGGCAATATTTATTCAGTGATAAAATTAGTTTTTTGTTCTGAGCTTTATCTTTTTTTTAATGTTTTCAAAAGAAAACTTAATGTAAATGCGTGTAAAGTAAATCCGGAAGAGTTAGGGACAAAGGTCTGCCCACGAGCCCTATCCAATTGATATTTAGCTTTTTCTTTTTTTTTTATGTACTCAAATCGCAAAGCAAAGGATCGACTTAAAATTATTTTAATTTTTTTAGCTCCATATGTAAAGTATACACCTAAAAAGTATTTTCTGACGGAGGCCCCTTATATCGACAGGGTGACCATTTCAATGAATAAAGTAAATTTTTTTTCGAACTGGAATTTTGGGTAAGAAAATTGGAATCTATTTTTTTCTTTTAAGGACAAATTTTTTTATATTATACTAAAATTTTATAATGGTAGCTTATTTAATGTAGATTTTATTTAAGTTCAAATACTAAATTTTTTTTCGAAAAATAACAATAAATACAAAAATTTTTGATCAATTTAATGAAAAAATTTAATTCCAATACTTTATTATTTACATATTATTTTTCAAGTAATATCCCAATGATACCAAATAATAATCTTTAAAAATATTTTGAAAAATACCTCAGTAATAACTATTTTAAATTTCATTGAAATATTTTGAACGGTTCAAAAGTTCAACGAAATTATTTAAAAAAACACGTTGAAACATCTATATATATAAAAGAGTAACGTTACTGACTGATTTATTATCCCACAGCCCAAACGGCTGAATAGTTATCGTTATTCATTTAAAAAATAATTGGACAGGTGTCTGGTACTTTGTTGAAAATCGGCCCTTTTAGGGAGAAAACGGGTAAAAACTGTATTTCGGTACTTTTTTGGCACTTATTTGGTATCTTTGATACCAATCAACATACAGATAAAATTCATGTCGTATTCATAGTATAATAATAAAGTACACTCGTAAGACCAGCTGTTTTACAATTTTTTCATTGGCAAACCTCGCGGTACTGTCAAATTGTTTTTGTATTCACATGTAAAATTTTTTTTGGGTTTTTTTCTCTTGCTCTCTTTCGTTCTCTCATTTTTCCGTTCAAAGCATTCTGACATTCTGGGCAGTAGTTTTACACTAACAAAATACAAGCAATTTTTGTTTTTGTAGATGTGCGAGTACTTTATTATTATACTATGGTCGTATTCTTAACTTATCAAAAAATGAGAAATACAAATTTGGTACTTTTTAGAAATTCAAACGTTTAAGGGGTAAAAATCGTACCTATTTTTGGTACTTTTTTAATAAAACATTTTAATATGGGATACCACTACAATTTATTGGAATACAATTTTTGACACTTCAATGGGTGAAAAAAAGTACCAAATTATATTTTATTCAAACTTAATAATGAATTTTCAATTACATTAAACATAGAAACATGAAATTAAGAAAATGTAGATAAGAATTCACAAGAGTGGAATTTGTGGTACTTAAAGATACATGGTCCTGTGGGTAAGAATTTAAGAGAATGGACTTTGTGGTACTTTTTTCTTCTTCTATTAGTACTTTTTTGCATTTTCTGTAAAATGTAACATGTAACATGAAATTAAATACGCATGGTCCGATGTTGGAAAGAATTCACAAGGGGGGACTTTGTGGTACTTTTTCGTTCTTCTAATGGTAATTTTTGAATTTTCTATAATTATAAACCTAGAAACATGAAATTGGGGATATGTGGTCCTTAGTTAATAAGAATCCATAAGAAGGGACGTTGTGGTACTTTTTTGTTATTTTAATGGTACTTTTTGAATTTTCTATAATATTTAACCTAGAAATATGAAACTAAGGACATGAAGTGCTAAGTGAATGAGAATCCATAAGAGTGAACTTTGTGGTACTTTTTCGTTCTTCTAATGGTATTTTTTTTTAATTTTTTTAATTTTTAAAGATATTTGGTCCTAAATAAATGAGAGTTCATTAGAGGAGACTTTGTGATACTTTTTTGTTCTTCTAATGGTACTTTTTTGAATCTTCTATAATATTTAACCCAGAATCATGAAATTAAAGATATTTGGTCCTAAATGAATGAGAATCCATAAGAAGGGACTTTGTGGTATCTTTTTTCGTTCTTCTAATATTACTTCTTGAATGTTCTGCAATTTTCATCCTTAGAAACATAAAATTGAAGATGTAAGGTCCTAAGTGAATCAGAAACCTTAAAATGGATTTTGTGGTCCTTTTTCTTTATTCTAATATACTTTTTCGTAATTCTGATATTTATGTTTCATTATTCTAAGATTATAAACCTGAAATTAAAGAGATATTGTTATTTATGGATGACATACCACCATTATTAAAAATGTTCCCAAAGGAGTTAAGAATTTAGTTTAAATTTATTATATAGTATGGTTTTTATAAAAAATTTCCGCTAACGAAGTAGCGGGTTTACAGCTCGTATAAGAGCAAATCCATTTCAATGTGTTTTTTTAAATAACTTTGTTTAACTTTTGAACCGTTCAAAATATTTCAACAAAATTTTACATAGATATTACTGTGGTATTTTCCGAAATATTTTAAAAGATTAGAAGTTTCTAGCTGGTATGTGGACAGAAGGAGAACCTCAGAAAGTAGTAAACTCTTTTAATTATTTTTTATATAATATCCGAGGTGACCCATTTCGGAGGTCCTCCCACCTGCGCCAAGACCACCTAGAAACTTGTGCTCCTCCAAAATAGTTGGAAACTACCTCAGTAATAACTATGTGCAATTTCATTGAAATATATTTAACGGTTCAAAAGTTGCAAAAAATTATTTAAAAAAACACGTTGAAACTGCTATGCACTTATGTATATAGAATGCTGCAGCACACATTTACTATGGAAATTAAGGAAAATGTGCACATTTCGCTGTAGGGGGGTCAAGTTTCAGTAAGTTTTTAAACGATTGTGTAAAGGATTTATGCAAGTATTTGGTATCATTGGAAAGGATATTACTTTAAAAATAATAATATGTAAATAATAAAATATTTTAACTAATTTTTTTCATTAAATTGATAAAAAAAAAAAGAAAAATTTTTTTATTTAGTGTTATTTTTCGAAAAAAAAAAAAATTAATATTTGAACTTAAATGAAATCTACATTAATCATTATAAAATTTTAGTATAATATAAAAAAATTTGTCCTAAAAAGAAAAAAACAAATAGATTCCCATTTTTTTACTTCAAAATACCCAAAATTCCAGTTCGGGGAAAGCTTCCTTCAAAAATTTACTTTTTTCATTGAAATGATCACCCTGTCGTTATAAGAGGCCTCCGTCAGAAAATACTTCTTAGGTGTATATCTTACATATAGAGCTAAAAAATTTGAATAATTTTAATTCAATCCCAGCTTTGCGATTTGAGAACATAACAAAAAAAGAAAAGGCTAAATACCAAAATTTACTAAATTTGGATAGGGCTCGTGGGCAGACCTTTGTCCCTAACTCCTCCTGATTTACTTTACACCAAGCACCCGAAAACGTTTTATTTTTATTTTTCAATCAAAATAAATATCTTTAATGTTCAAAATATTTTTTCATTTGTTGAAAAAAATATGTGAGGGATTTTTATTTTTAAAATAAATATCCATCAATGATGAAAAAAATAAATATCTTTTACGATAAATATCTTTAACGATAAATATCAGTTCGAAAAAAATTTCAAATGATTGTTTTTTTTATTCATACTTTTGTTTTGTTTTCAAAATATTTTTTTATTCAAATGAAATTGTTGTTGTTTAGAATTTTTTCCATCCGATGAAAAAAGTTCAAAATAATTTTCAACTTTTGAAATAAATATCACAAAAGATATTTATATTTTTATTTCCATCATGATGAAAAAAATTAAAATATTGATGAAAATAAAAAAAATCATGATGGATTTTTATTATTTTTTGAACATTAAAGATTGTTTTTCGATTGAAATAAATATAAAAAGATTGTTTTTTTAGTATTAAAATCCGGTCTCTGCTTTACACGCATTTACATTAAGATTTCTTTTGAAAACATTAAAAAAATGATAAAGCTCAGAACAAAAAACTAATTTTATCACTAAATAAATATTGCCACCTTTTTGGAATAAAAACCCAAAAAATTAACTTTTTTTTTAAAGTTCCAACTTTAAATTAATATAGCTTTTTAACGGATTCATATAATTATATGATTCTTGCAGTAATATTATTTAGAATTTTATAGGGAATCTGGTAAACATTTTAGAAAAATTAAGCCCGCCAAGTTTAAAAAACTAAAAAAAGGCGAGGATAAAAATGAGGTATAAATTTATTTCGACCCGAATATCTCTTAAACTAAAAGAGATAACCTACATATGTAAGCATATTTTTTGTAGAGATTTACAAGGACTATCTATATATAAAATTTCTTTTCTGTCATATTATAAATGAATTTTTAGCGATTTTTTTAAAAAATTACATACCCGAGATGGGCAACTTTGGAGGGCCACCCACTTCCCCCCTGTACTCCTACAAATCAACTCGAAAACACCTCAGCTTTGACTATGTGAAATTTTATAGAGATACCTCTAACGGTTCTTTAGTTACTGAATTATTTCCAAAAAAAGCGTTTTGGAGCCACTGTGCACAAGTAGTGTGAAGAAGAATAAAGCCCAAATTACAATAGCGCGTAGTCAGCAGCAGTGTGTGCTGCCATAATCAGCTGATTATTTAGAATGCACTGTTTGTTATGGTGTTGATTACATTTAGTCAGCAGCAGTTTGCAGTGCTGTTTCATTTAGCCCTGTTTCTAAATTCACTGCATTCAGATTGAGAGCGAGACAAAGAGAGTGAGCAAATAAATGAGAGGCTAAAATACAATAGTAGAACAAAGCTAGATGGTAGTTGTAAATTGTGGCTGCCTACGTTGAATTGTAATTATAACGTACCGTCTATACTAGTCTTTTTCTTGTTCGCACAAGAACAAAACGTCGGCAGAGCAACACACACATTTTTTTTCCATTTGTTTTCAGTGGGCAGAACATTTGTCGAACAATTCATAATTTTTTGTTTGCCGTCAGTGTCGCTTCGATACTTTTATATGCAGCGCCTCTTCTTCCGCATACAAAATGACGTTTGATGGCAGACATGGTTGCTCGAACACTTGTGCGAACAACGGTGTGCGAACAAGAACAAAACATGAACAACTTGGGTCCACACTATCCAAATGCATGTGCGCACAACATTTTGTTCAATGTGCGAGCATGAAAAAGGGTCGTGTGGACAGCAAATTACGGCAGAAACATGTTGTGCTGACAGTGATCAGCTGATAATTTTTGCTGATACTGTTGCTGACTACGCGATATTGTAATTTGGGCTTAAATGATAGTTTAGTGGTTTGAATTGTTTAATACAAAAAATATTTAATTTATATGTAAAAATAACGGTTAATATTAAGATGTTAATTGGAAGGATTTAATTGTTATATAGAGCTATTTCTTTGCCATTAACATGTTTCGTAGCAAAAAAAACTTGATTTTAAAATTTTGTTAAATTTTATAATCTGAATGGAATCATAGCTTCTTTATATTTTAAGTATAAATTAATAAAACTACAGTTTATATATTTCATTATTAAATAATTTTAAAATATTCAATAATTTAATATATAAACTGTAGTTTTCTATAAGTAAAATACCACAAATTTTGTTAAGTAGTAAATTAAAAACTAAAGACACTATTAATGAATATAAAATTGTGTAAATGTCATGCAATCATTGTATAAATATGCAACAATGTTTCAGAAAACATGTATTTATAAATTGAACAAGTTAGATTACTATATTTAGTTGTACGACTGTTATAAACACATGATATCAATTGCAATTTTTTTAAAAATATGGTAATTTTTCAAAAAATTGCTCGAACTTTGCAAATTTGAATTATTTGATAATTTGAACGTCATTTTTGAATTCTATAAGGTATTTAACAAGTAATTTTTCATTTAAATTTTAATATATGTAGCTTGAAAAATCAAATTAGAATTATGAAGTAAGAGTTGTTTTCTGTTAAATTCCTTTATTTTTAGTTTAGTATTCTTTCAAAAATATTTCAGTAAAAATAAATCGTTTTAAATAAATTTAAAACGATCGAAAAATTTAAATATGAAATGTGAAATTTGGCGCAAACGCTATAAATGTTTTATATTTAAATTGACCAATATACTTTAATATTTTTTAAACAAAAGAGAACCGAATTGGAGTCTACAATAAATTATCAGATTTATCGAGTTTATGTCTTGATATTTAATCATAACATAATTAAATTTATGCTATAAGAATGCATAATTCTTGTACTTTTTAAAACAGCTTAAAATAATAATAATAATAATACAAGAGTTGGGGATATGTACATAACAACAATGTCCACAAAAAGACCTATATAATTTTAAATGTATATCATTTAAATTTGCAAAATAAAAATAAAAGTTTAAGAATGCATTTGTATAAAATTCCATAGAAAACAGAAACAATAATAAATCTCATAATATTTCATTATTTTCATTCAGTCACAGAGTAAACATGTACTTTTTATTTAAGAAATTCGAAATTTTTTAGCACAATTTTAATGAAAATATGTTTCTAAATGTAGAATAACCATTAAAATAAAATAATTTTACTAAAAACATCGTGTCTAAGTACTTTTAAAAATACACATTCACACACACAAACAAACTTTCGTATATGTGTATTTTTTTGAGAGTAAATCTTATAAGATAGTTGTGTAGAAAAATCTTATCACAACAGTCTCATAATATTTCTTATAATACTAATATTTTAGTCTACACGTGAGATAATTCTCTCAGAGAGCGGATTTGACACTCTCTGTTACATATTATGATATAAAAATATTACGTGGAGACCCAGTGTAAAGTAAATTTGGCATCACTTGCTATAAAGTTAGTGTATGTATAAAGCCCAAATTACAATTGCGCGTAGTCAGCAGCAGTTTGTGCTGACATAATCAGCTGATAATTTAGAAAGCACTATTTGTTATGGTGTTGATTACATTTGGTCAGCAGCAGTTTGCAGTGCTGTTTCATTTAGCCCTGTTTCTAAATTCACTGCGCTGCATTCAGATTGAGAGCGAGACAAAGAGAGTGAGCAAATAAATGAGAAGCTAAAATACACAAGTAGAATAAAGCTAGGTGGTAGTTGTAAATTGTGGCTGCCTACGCTTAATTGTAATTATAACGGCAACATCATGTTGTACTGACAGTAAACAGCTGATACTGTTGCTGACTACGCGTAATTGTAAATTGTGCTTAATAAATAACTTAAATAATTGGGATTTGGTATTTTAATATACGACTATCCATTGTATAAATTATATTGAAAAAAAGTGAATTCTTATAAACCAGCACTTACATTTTAAATTAATAGCTTTTAAAGATTTTAAGCCTCATATTTTTTTGATTTTTTTTTTGCTCAAAATGGTTTTCTACGAATGTCAAGCTTACAATTAATAAAATGATATATGAGGAAACAAAATAGCAAACAACTATCACTATTTCTTGTAGCTTATAAGAAGAAATAAATGAAAGAGTTTCAATAAAACATTATATAATTTTTATGATGACAGCTAACATATTGGCTTTTAAAATCCATTGTAAAAAGACGAGTGACTATAGTCTATACAGCTATTAAGACAACTTTTTTTTTTTTTGAGAAATCTCCATAAAGTACTTGTAGCTAAAATGAATGTTTGCAAATAAGTATTATGGGATTTATTTTTTTGGGAGGCTGGGGATTTTTATTGCTTTTGCTATTGTTATATATTTAGGAGTTAGTAAGAGTTATTGTAATATAACTAATAAATTCATAAATATATTTCATATGATTATATATGTATGTTTGTACAGACAAAATTCATTTGAGACACAATTCTTTAAAGTTTATATGAATTGTTATACAATAAATTGAAAATTGCATATAAGGCGCCATTAAAATGCGGCATAAAATGTTTAGAGATTTTTTTGTGCTTTTTTTTCCTTTTTGTTGGGTTGTTAAAAATTATAGATTGCTGCAGATATTTGTAATACATTTGTGTTTAAAAAAAGACGTTAGTTATTCTTCAATAGAGAGATAATGGGTAAATTTTATGTTATATTTATACATAAATTTTTGGTCTAGCACAAAATTCATACAACAAAAAATTGCATCTAATAAAATAAGAAAAAATACTTCTAACAATAAAGTTAAATCAATGCCAATTTGTGTTTATATATTTTTTTATATTACTTGGTTTGAATTATAGTCAGTTTCATTTTGTTTTAACAAAAAACCCTATAATGTTGCCAACTTTAAAATAAACCCTTGTCAGCTTTAAAAGAAGAAACAGATTATAAGCATTTTTAAATTTAACCGAAAATCTTGTGTATTATACAACTTTTGAGTTTTTACTGCTTCACCAATAAAACGAGATTTAAAATTGGATTTTTTTTTTTTTTTAAATTTAAAAACTCATTGTAATTTATGATTACTTCAAGGCCGTTTAATATTCCTTGCTAAAAAGCCATTAATAAAAAAATACTCTTTTTAATTTTAGTTTGCTTTTTATAAATATAAGAATGTACTTTGACGTGTAATTAAATATCATAATAAACAAGCAACTTGTTTGTATTATAATCATGTAATTTTCAGCTTAACTTCCTATTTTTCCCCTCTTTGCAAATCTGCTCAATGATCTTCATAACAAACAAGCTTTGTCCTACGTTAACAAGAAGGTTGTTGGAAATTTTTTTCTACTTTCAAAAAAATTAAAAAAAAAAAAAAATGTTGCTTCAATAAAATTACCGGTTAACCAACCAAAATGCGGGTGCAACAATTTGGCTGACTCTATAGACAAACTTGTTATACTACATGTACTTAAAATATTAAAATGAAAAAATCTTAAATAACATCTACGATAAAAAGGCATTTTTGTATTTGTTTTAGTTATTTGCTGAAAAACGTATTTAAGCCAAACAAAATAAAATATTGTGTTAAACTACTTGTCACACCCAAATAGACAGCTGATAGATAAAACAAATTTAAGAAAAAGGATACATAGTCCGAAAAGATCTTTATAAAAAAACCTTTATTAAGAAAACAAAAAACTTAATACTTTTTACTATTAAAAAATCCTTAAAAAATATTTGAATATGAGATTTTTTGTTTTAAATTGCAATCTTAAGTCGTTTTTATAAAAAAAAACCGGAAGTTCATTACTTAGATGAGAAAGAGAAGTAATTAAGTATCATTTAAAAACAGTGCTGCCAATAAGTAAAACAAGGAAAATGCTGGTGAAATACAACTCACTAGTCGTCTTTACCTAACATAAAATATTTAACATTAACACTAACATCATGTTAATTATAAATTTAGATCGTTCAATTTGATGTTAATATTAATTTTTTTCGATGTTTAAACATGGTTCTTTTAACATTTGCTTTAACAACAGTTTTTACGGGTAGTCTCCACCAGGGTTGTCAGATTATTTTGAGCGTCTGTCGCCAAATTGTTAATCAGAAATCGCCAAAAATCGCCAAAATTAAATTTTATTTTTATTTTTTTATTTAATTTTTTTTTTACTAAAAAATTAATTAAAATTTTTAGTCCTTTAAATTTAATATATGTAATTTTTAAATGTAAATTCAGCTTCAACAAAGTTAATGATAATTGCAGTAACAGTAAATTTAAAGACACTTTTCTCACATAGCTCCAACAATTTTAAAAATTTATTGAAATTTATTATATTTTTTATTAGAATAATTCTAACATTATAAAATGAAAATTTCTGTTGGCAAAAGGAAAAAATACAAAACTTGATTTATGCTGTTTTTTTTTCCATTACATATTTTGTAAATTTTTTAAAGAAATCTGTCCATTACTTTAGGAAAAACAACATAATTTGGTTGATTTTCCTTTTTTCGAAATGTAAAAAATTTATTAATTAACATATGCTATTATTCCATATTTCCTATATTAAAATTAATCATTGAATTTAACATACTTATTTCAAATATGCACTTTTTTAAGACATAAATTTTATTTTTATAATATTTTGGAAATGGAATAAATACATAATTCAACATATTCATAATATATTTTAAAATTCCATTATAACTTGAGATATTATTTAAACAAAATATAAATTTTATAAAAAGAAAACACCATTACTTTATTGCTATATTATTCGATAACCAGTATACACATCGGTTTCAAAATCGAATGATATACTTACACGGAAGGTAATTTAAAATTGTATGACTATGACTTTTAATTTAAATTTTAAACCTTAAAAACGGTCTCTTTAAAAGTAGTAAAAAAGAATTATGTAGTTTTTCATTTTTGTCAGAGATTTGTCCTATTAATCTTATAAATTGTTTCGAAGAATTAATTTATTCATGAATGCTTTCTTTTCATTTATTGAAGATATTTATAAATTAAGGATCTATATTTTGTTAGTCAGGGTTCATAAACTGTAATGGAATCTTGCTCCAATTCTGAGTTCATAGACGAGAGAGGTAAAGAGAATATAAATGTTTAGTATTCCCTTCTCCCCTCTATCCTACGAACTCAGAATTTCAGTAGGAATAATTGCTATGTATGAACCCCAATTTAGATCACTTGAGAAATTACAACTTGAAGGTGACCCACTGACATTTTAGAGTAGCAAATTAATTAAGGACTGCGCACGAAAAAATCCGTGCATGCTCTTGGGCTTATAACTTTTGATGTGGTGACAATTAAATAATTTTAATAACTGATTTACATTTATAATTATGCTCACTAGCCATGTGCTAAGTTTCATGGTTATAGCGAAACTAGTTTTTCTTAAAATGGAAATTAAACAAAAAACACCAAAACATATAATTAAAATTGTTCATGAAATATTACATCGGTCATGTAACACAATTGCTAGAAAGGCAGTTGTTGTGTATGATTAGTGTATAATAGACAATGAATTCATACAGGCTAACTTTTTTCAACTTCCTGGCCAGGAACTCTATGTTTCAGATGCTAGAAGGAATGTGGCAGAAAAATATGGTGTATCAAAGAAATAAAAATTCCCAAGAAAGTTTTTGTTTTGGGAAGCCATATGCATATGCGGAAAAGAAGCACTTCATTCATAAAAAATGTTTCCATTAACACAGAAATATACGCGAATGAGTGCCTTTGGAAAAGACTTCTCCCTTTCCTAAGAAAATACAGTGTATCCATTTTTTTTGTACCTGTTCTAGCTTCAAATTGAAAGATATTGGGTTCCAGTAAAAAATAATTTAAAGAACATTAAAAGTTCAGCTTAAAATGAAGCGGAGTTTAAAAATAAGTGGTCTTATTTGAGCAAAAAAGTGACCAAAACACAATAAAACATTTAATTGGAAGAATTCTGGAAAATATCAGATATTTACTTAAAAACCAACAGAAAATAATTTATTCTTTTATGTTTAGAACTTGAACATAACAGTCATTAATAAAAATATAATTTAAAAAAAAAATAGTATTACACTTTAATTTAATAGCATTCTCCAGTGAAAAGGTAATTTATATTCAAATCATATTTATTTTATTTGAAAATTTTTACTTTTTTCAATATTATGTTTTGTTTAAAATATTTTAAAATTTGAATTCATGTCGGACTCCAGCAAAATTTTCCAAGGCTTGAATTTTTGAAATTTGTGTGCTTATTGGGTATTTCTTAAAACACGTATGTTGAATTTAAAGTTTGAATTGAAATGAATATTAATTTGAAAAAAATTTCATATCAAATGTTATGATTTAATAATTCTTAATTTAATATCAAATTCATTTGTTAAATCAGGCTATATTTAAGAAAATAGTAAAAACATTTGATTTCAATTAATTGTAAATTTAAAATAAAACCTTTGTGTTTAAAAAAGTTAAATATCTTGAGCCGAGGACGAAATATCATTAAATGTTTTTTACAATTCGCAAAAATTACAAGGATTATAACAAAAATTACGCACAAACAATAATTTTCGAATTTTTATTCTATATGAATAAGATCTTTAAATACGGAAAAATAAATAATATGTGTCTTCTCTTTAAAGAAATACTTTTAATTTCATGTTCAAACGAAAGGACCACCTAACAATCTTTATGCGGACACCTTGTTGAGAACCGTTGACCCTCATTTGAGAACTGTTTTGTTAGATAGAAAAATAATAAAAATGGTCGTTTGCTAGTAAGAAAACGTAATAGTTTTACTACGCGAATAACTATTCAATAAAATTAAAAAATAGCCAAATAAATCGCCACCTTGTTAAAAATCGCCAAAAAATTCGCCATGTCGCGAAACGGAAAATTCAGTCGCCAAGAGCAATTAAAAATCGCCACGTTTGGCGAAAAATCGCCACATCTGACAGCCCTGGTCTCCACTAGAGATGAGATGATGTTTAAACATCATGTTAAAATTATTTGCTCAAATTTCAATGTTTTCAATATGGCGTACATGCATTCATGTTAATTTCTTGTTTTCTCATTGTTTTGTTGTTAGTGTTAATGTTAAATATTTTATGCAGCGTTTAATTTTAAGCACACAAAATTTTTTTTTCAACTGGCGACTGCGCTGAAAACAGTTTAAGTTTTCATTTTCGATCACATGCTTACTTAACAAAATTTGCTGCTCAAACACAAAACTGAAATAAGCAGCAACCAGTTCTTATTTTGTTCAGCAGTCAAATTAAATAAGCAGCGCACACACTCAGTTTTTTGCTCAGCCAAGTTGATTTTACGTTTTAGTCGTGTGCGCTCAGCACAACGTAGAAACATTTTTCAGCAACGTAAGAACAACTGGATAGTAAGACTGTATAGTTCTGTACAGTTGATTTGAAAAGTTCTTTGGTTTTTGTTTATACATTTAAGAAGGAAAATGAAGCTTATTATTTTTAATGAAAACAAATAGAAAACGGTGCAATAAAATACTACGAATTGTATTAAAGATATTTATATGTAGATTTATTAATTTTAATTTAAAAAAAAACAAACATTTTTTATATAATATATTTATTTACAATTTATTTAAGATAATAGAACTTTTATAAAAATATTATATAATATTTAATACTAGTAGATGAAAAAATATTAACTGAATATTAAATGTTGTTTAAGTTAAAGAAAAAATTAAAAACACTTTTGTTATTTGCAATAAGAAGAAAATTTTGTTGTTTTGTATAACTTTCTTTGTTTTGGTCTATTACACAAAGTTGTTTGGTTTTTTTTTTTTTTTTTAAATTTTAGAAGGAAAATGAAGTTGATTATTTTAAATGAAAACAAATAGAAAATGGTCCAATAAAATAATATGAATTTTATTGAAGATATTACATACATATATCTTTATTTTATTAATTTTAAATAAAAAAGGTTTTCATTTAACAAATATAGAAATTTTGTAAAGATAAATAAAAAAGACATTATATTTATATGTATGTATTATTTTACCGAAATAATAAAGATTTGTTGTGATTTTTATTTATTTTTTTATTTATTTATTTATTTATTTATTTATGTATCTAAAAGTTTATTTATTTATTTATGTATCTAAAAGTAAAAGTTATTAACTTGTATGTTGCAGACTTTTTGGTTATTAATTTATTATTTTCTTATTGATCGGCTTTAATGTCTTAATTAATTTTTTACTTTTATTAATATCTCAGGCGAACAATAAGACATTTGATTATACAAAAATAATTATAATAACAGTGCAATTCTCGACCGAGTGACAAAAAAATTATTGTGATAGTAAAAAACATGACAATACAATTTTTTTATTCTGGCTTTGAAAAAAAATTGTTTATATATTTTTGGTGATAGTTGTCACACTCATAAAAGCATACCCAATAAGCACAAACACAATAATTCAAGCCTTAGAAAATTTTTCTGGAGTGCGACATAAATTCAAATATTAAAATACTTTAAACATGAAATATTATTGAAAAAAATACAAATTTTTAAGTAAAATAAATTTGACTGGAATTTAAATTTCCTTTTCACTGGAGAATGCTATTGAATTAAAGTGTAGTACTATTTAAATTCAATGCTTGGTACTGGATTCAAGGCTTGAAATACATTTGGTTTCAACTTGAATTCCAGCAAAAATGCTTATTGGGTATAATAAGTAATTATTAATTAATGATAATTGTCATAAATTACAGAATAGCACTGTAAGTAACATTTATATAATCTTTAAGATTTACGGAAGTATAATGACTTACACGTAAGTTATAATAAATTATCAGTTTTATAAAATATAACCAACTGCTGGAAAATTATATACATATGTAACTCTCTTTTAGTAAAATTATGTCACTATTTACAAATTGGAATTGGAGTTGAAAGGTTGTTGAGTAATGAAATATATTTAATAATAACAAACGAATCAAAATTAAGTAGATCATCTGCTAATAAATAAAAGTTGAATGTGGTTTTAAACGGAAAAGTATAGTCAATTAAACTATTTATCAAAGAAATATTCTATTTATTTCAAAATTTAAATATTCTAAAACATTAACAAGTCAAATTATAATGCGCTAATTTTTATTTAAAAAGTCCAAGCTAAAAAAAAGCGATCAAGAGCTTCCAAAAAAGAACATTTTCATCTTTTTAAAAGTAGAACAAAGTATATATACACTTTGTTCTACTTTTGAACAACTACTTTGTTTCAAAAAAGGTTAATAATTTCTAAGAAAATTTAAATTTTATATCATATTCATTATATTTTGATAGCTCTAAAACAGACATTTTGTTATAAAATTTTATAAACATTGTTTTAAAGGAAGTACTTCAAAAGAAATGGACTTGAAATATAGAAGAAGAACATCTTACCAATAACAATCATGGGTTAGAAAAAGAACTTCTGCAGCTCTTTTTCACCACTAAGTACTTCCTTCCTATGACAACACATGTTAAATTCATGACTTTTTCAGCTCTTTATTAGTTCCTTTTTAGTTGGTCCATATTTTAGGAACAATTTTTAAATTTCATATTGTTATTTTTCACTCACACGGATCTACTCTAAAATTAAAATTTTTATTTTTTCTACTAAATATGATCCTTAATAAATTTAATAAAAGTTAAGATATTTTTAATTCTGTGATTAATAATATTTAATAATATATATTTTGAGACTTGAAATTCCCTAAATAATAAAAAAACTTGGGTCATTATGCTCAGATTAATTTCTGTCCACCAGGGGGTTTATTGTGTAATTCGATTCGAAAGAAAACACTTTCGAATTTCAATGTATAAAGTATACAAATTCGAAAGATTTTCTTTTCGAATTTAGTTACAAAATAATCCCCCAGGTTTTATAGTACTTTGTAATTTTTTGATTAATTTTGTTCAATATTTAAAAATACGACAATTTATTTGCAAATATAAATAATTTTTGAGATAATTTACTCTTATTTGTATTAATGATCTAGCGATTATTATTTCGCAACTTCTAACTTACTAACAAAATCGATGAAAAAATACAGAAAATTCAACATAAATTTTACATACTTGTGTAATCAATGATTCAAATATACAATTTTTAGAACTATTTTTTCTCCATTTAATAGTCATATGTATTGCAAATTTAAAATATATAATTTTTCTTCCAAATGTACACGTACGCCTCCATCTTCAACTAAGCCATAATCTTTACCGAAAGTGTCCAAATTTTTTTTTTTCTTTTATTTTTTTTTTTATTATTGGGTCCAAAAGTTAAGCTTAACTACAAATTTCTTTAATAGATCAAAACAAAGAAAATTATACAAAATAACAAAATTTTCTTCTTATTCAAAAGAACGAACTTTTTTTTTTAATTTTTTTTCTTTAATTTAAACAACATTTAATATTTAGTTAATATTTTTTCATCTACTAATATTAAAAATTTTTGTTTTTTTAATTAAAATTAATAAATCTACATATAAATATCTTTAATACAATTCATAGTATTTTATTGTACCGTTTTCTATTTGTTTTCATTTAAAAACTATACCACTTCATTTTCCTTCTTAAATGTAAAAACCATAACCAAACAACTTTGTATATTGACTGCGCAGAACTGTACAGTCTTACTATCCAGTTGTTCTTACGTTGCTGAAAAAGGTTTCTACGTTGTGCTGAGCGCACACGACTAAGACGTAAAATCAACTGGCTGAGTAAAAAACTGAGTGTGTGCGCTGCTTATTTAATTTGACTGCTGAACAAAATAAAAACTGGATGCTGCTTAAATCAGTTTTGTGTGTGAGCAGCAAAATGTGTTTAGTTAGTATGTGGTGGATAACTAAATCAAGTAAACTTGTTTCAGCAAGATGCTGTAAAAAAAGCAACTGTTTAGAAAATTACGACTGCTTTAAGCAGCCATTCGAAACACTGATTTTATGTTAGGTGAGGACTAGAGCCCTGCAAACTGTGTCTTATAAGGCTGTACAAGCCACTTGATATTTTTCAAGTGTTGTTATCAGTGTGTGTGCGGAGTAATAAATACTGTTCTGCAGGCACTTAAAACCATACAAATACTGCGTGTGTGCTTCAACTTTATGAACAAATCATGAGTGTGCTATGATAGCGACCAAACAAGCCTCTCAAAGGCTTGTATAAAAAAATACAAGCCTTTTGACCACTTGTTTGCTTCAATAAGGAAAAAAAATTGTGTTTTCTTTTTTATTAAAATTATATGTGTGTGTGTGCGTTCATGACTGTATAAAGTAATTTCGTAAGTAAAACAGTCGTTTAAAAGTATTGTTTATAAACTTATTGTTATTTACGATCAAATAAATTATTAATTTTACTAGTTATAACAATTTAAAGAAACATGCATTAAGTTTTATTAGTAAACAGATTTTATTAAATATTTAAAGTTTTTTACAAGGTTTTTTTATATTATTACTTAAAACAAATATATACTTAATTACTTATATACTACTTTCTTATACATATGTATATAAATACTTAAACTATATTACAGATAATAATGTTGTCTGTATTCATGTGAAGAAACATAATCTGTGAAAAGATGGTTGAGTTGGAGGAAAGATTCGTTCTTTTATAGCATATATGAAATATATTAGGTAATAATATTATAATTTTATTTATAAACTCATTTTTACATTAGGTAATAATATGTATAAGCCTTTTCTAAAAATAACTTTAGTCCAATAAAAACAGGTATATTTCTTAGTGTAAAAATTTTATTTAAAACAGCAAGAATTTGGCAATAAAATCTGTAGAAGCACCTAAATAGATCAATAAGAAACAGGTACATATGTTCTGCACTGTAAAAAATGTAAATTTATTTTTTATAAAACCACGAATTGAGTTCGCTTACAATCAGGTAAAACAGCATCCTTTACTTGATTATATATTGAACATGTACATATGACGGGACACACAATTTAGGTAAACGTCTTAAAATATTTCATTTATAATTTTATTACAGTGCAGATGTTCCATCGTATTCTTAACATTTGGGAAAATTTATTAGTCAAGGAGTAAACGTATATGGAAACGAATTTGAAAAATGAAAAGACATTGTTCTATATTATTTCATTTTAGTTTTAAAATAGAATGATTACTTAGTAAATATAAATTAAATGCAATAAAATCTATCATAATATAAATAAGTACAATTTTAAAATTTTTTATAAACATACAATTAATTATAAGACTAACTTTATTTAAAATATAAATAAATACTAAAGATAAAAATTTTCTAACTTACATATGTAACTGACAGTTTCAAATGTCAACTTTAATTTTTTTTACTTTTTTAACTCTTAATAAAGAGTATTTTTTAATAACTTTATGAATTCACCCTTTTACATTTATTTAGAAAAGAAGAACCAACAATAAAATATAGACATACTGTATATATGTGTGTGTATGCAAGAATATTTATAAACAACCACTTTTTACACATTATGAAGATTTTTTGCCACACACAGCAACTACGTATTACAAAAAACAAACAAATCATTAAGCCCACTTGAAATCTTTAAATCATTTCTCAACGTCTTGTATGATTTGCTTTTTTTTGCCACACCACTTGCACCACTTGTTTACGATAAATGATTTGAACGCACGGATTTGCAGTCGCTCATACACAGTACACACTTGCTTTGCTTCGGGCAGCGAACAGTACGAACAGTATTTATTGTTGTTTTTGCACATGTTGGCTATGAAACACACACTTGAAATTCAAGTGTGTTTGCTTTTCAAATCATCTTGCGCAGGAGACTAGTGAGGACCACGAGTTAAACATCGAAAAAATTAACATTAACTTTAACAAATTAAACGATTAAGATTTATCAGTAACATGATGTTAGCGTTAATGTTAAATATTTTAGTTAGGAATGGAAACATTTTATTTAAAAAAAAACTTGATTAAACAAAATTTTTTTTATTTAGCCAGTTTTTAAAAATTATTAAAGATTAAAACTTAACGTACAAACATTTTAACCAAT
Source organism: Protophormia terraenovae (assembly GCA_951394005.1). NCBI lineage: Eukaryota > Metazoa > Arthropoda > Insecta > Diptera > Calliphoridae > Protophormia > Protophormia terraenovae. Next base: position 134,621,019 of record OX596074.1, read on the forward strand.
AAGTTTTTCGTTAGGTAATATTTAGATTTAGAAACATTTTACATTTTCGACTAATTAAAAAAACGAAACTTTTATGCAAACTAAAATTATTTAAACGAAAATTTAGCTGTATTCGTAAAAAGTAGATTAACGAAACTTTATTTTTCAAAGCGAAAACATGTTAATTTCAAATCGAAAACATTTTGAAAAATTTTATTATTTTCTTTAAGTATATATAATATTATAATATAATATAGGTAATATTTAAACGTAGAAATATTTTTCAGTTTTGATGATTTAATGAATTTAACGAAACTTTTTTGAAACTAAAATTATTTTAATAAACTTAACGAAACTTTAATTAATAAACTAAAAGCACTTAAATGAAGAATTATATTAGATCATATTAAAATTAAGGTACAAATTTAAAACAATTTAAAAAATTGACGAAACTTTATTTTCTAAATTAAAATTATTTTAGTAATAAATTTGCTATAATTGCTCATTTTACTTAAGATTATACTAAAATTTAGATAAGTTTTTTATTTTTGTCGATTTTACAAACTTAAAGAAATTTTATTTTTTAAACTAAAAGTATTTTAATGATAATTTTACTGTATTCTTTAAAAGTACATAAATTTATACTAAAACTTATATACATTTTTCATTTTGGACGATTTAAACAAATTAACGAAATTTTATCTTCTAAACTAAAAGCCTTTAGATGAAAAAGTTTATTATATTCGTTAAAAATACATAAATTTATACTCTAATTTAGAAAATTTTCCATTTCAGAATATTAAAAAAATTTAACGAAACTTTAATTTTTAAACTGTAATCTTTTAAATAATAAATTTACCATATTTCGATAAAGTATTTACAGTAATATTTAAATTTAGAATTATTTTATATTTTTAGAGATTAAGTAAACTTGTTGTAATACTTGTTGAATATATGTAAGGCAATATTTAAACTAAGATAAATTTTTAATTCTTGACGATTTAGAAAACTTAACGAAACTTTATTTTCTAAAGTAAAATTATTTTAATAATAATTTTACTAGTATATTTCTTTATAGTAAATAAGATAATATTTGAAAATCGAAAAAAAATCATTTAAGACCGTTTAAAAAGACTTAATGAAACATGATTTTAATAATTTAAATGCATTTTTTAACTTGACAAACAATTTTGGAAATGAAAACAAAAAGAATAAATAAATAAATAAATAAATAAATAATAACTTTTTTATGTTTGGCTTAGTTAAACAAACATATTCTTTAAACGTTAAAAAACTCCATTTAATTTTTTATTTTAATTAGAACAAAGATTGTTAAAGTCAAATTTATAAAATTGTTTATTATGTTTATTTTTTTTATTAATTGTTTAACATTTAAAAATTTAATGCCTGTCAACATAACTTATACTCTCACGCACCATCGGCGATGAAAAATTTTGTGTAACGATAAAATCGTCAACCAAACCAACTGCTCATAATTTAATTTCCTTTATTTTTGTATACCCTTTTTATAAATATTTACTTAAAAAGCAAATATTGTACATAAAAGGTAAATGAATATTATAAAATTCCAACATGTTTAAATTTTTGTTTTTCATTACATCATACATATCGTTAAAAAAAGCAAGCACCCGAAAACGTTTTATTTTTATTTTTCAATCAAAATAAATATCTTTAATGTTCAAAATATTTTTTCATTTGTTGAAAAAAATATGTGAGGGATTTTTATTTTTAAAATAAATATCCATCAATGATGAAAAAAATAAATATCTTTAACGATAAATATCTTTAACGATAAATATCAGTTCGAAAAAATTTAAAATGATTGTTTTTTTTATTCATACTTTTGTTTTGTTTTCAAAATATTTTTTTATTCAAATGAAATTGTTGTTGTTTAGAATTTTTTCCATCCGATGAAAAAAGTTCAAAATAATTTTCAACTTTTGAAATAAATATCACAAAAGATATTTATATTTTTATTTTCATCATGATGAAAAAAAATAAAATATTGATGAAAATAATAAAAATCATGATGGATTTTTATTATTTTTTGAACATTAAAGATTGTTTTTCGATTGAAATAAAAATAAAAAGATTGTTTTTTTAGTATTAAAATCCGGTCTCTGAAAAAAAGAAAAAGAAAATTCACTCTACACATAAAATAAAAACATCTAATTAGCATACAATGTGATTTTAATGGTTAAAAAAATATATGTATTTAAAAAAAGAAACACACCATAGCCACAACCAAACAACATCTGCATAAATCTCAGCCAAACATTTTGCTTGCAAAAAAAAAAAAAAAAAAAACTAAACTCCTAACAAATGTTGTTAGCAACATGGTTTTGGTAACAAATACCCCATAACTAGAGAAACGAATAAGAGAAAAAAAGCATTTGTGGTTTACCCTTCGCTTAATTTTCAGGAAATTTAAAGAAATAATATTAACAGCAGCAGCTCAAAATAAAAAAAAAAAATCTCATTACCTACAATCAAAACAATAAAAATAAAATGAAAAATATGATTCTTTATAATTTGTTGCTGTTGTTGTTTTGTATTTCATTTAAACAAAATTGTGAACAACACTTTCATTTCTTATTTCAAGCGTGACATAAACAATAGCTTCAAATGAGAGAAAAACACAAAATTAAAAAAAAAAAAAAAAATCGTACCTGTATGTTTTTATTTATACATAAAAAACATTACAACTCTGCATGTTTACAGGTGTGTGTATTTGTTATTAATGTTACCGTTATTAGATTTTTGTTTGTCTGTTGTGTATTATTTTCATTTAACATAAGATTATGAATTTTATCTTTTTTTGTAAATAAAATTTACTATAAATTATACGAGGCAATTTTAGAAGTTTTTTAGCTTTTTGATTGAACAAAGCTTTACATTACTAAACAACTTTCCTTAAAACGAGGAAATGATCCTTGGCCTAAATTGGTTTTTATTATAGTCGTAGTATTTTCTAGTTTTTTTTTTTTTTTTTTATCTATTTCAACTTTAGCTTTAATTGTAGGAAATATAGTCTAAATTTAATTCCAATTGTATGTCAAAATGTGGCTCCAATAGTAGGCTAATTTTCATTACAAGAGTAGATCTTTAGATCTAGATTTTTATTGAATGCGTTTATCTTCAAACACAGGCGTTTTTCAATTCGATTAATAAGTTATTTTATAGTTTAAGTTTTGCTCCAATTAGCCAAATATAGTCCAATTAGCCAAATTAGTTCGATAGCTGACTAATTTAAAAATTCTTTAAAGCTTAAAATTTTGCTTCAATCTTAAATCTTCTTGGTATTGACCAATTTAAGCTTTTAGTAGGGATTTTAAATTATTAATTTAGTATCAATTGGCCAACCATTTTAAGCTTAAATCGAATTTTCTCTTTCAATTGTAAAGCTTTTTATAGTCTAGTTTTGGCTTCAACAGTAGACCATTTTAAAGACCCATTAAAGTCTCAAGTTTTGTTTCAATTTCAAATCTTTATATTAACCAATTTAAGGTTCAAGTGTAAGGCTTTAATATGTTACAATTATTAAAATCATTAAGGCTTAAATTGCTTAACTTTCAAAAGTTTATGTTTAGCTTTAAACGAAGCAAAATTCTCTTAATATTGTAAATTAAAAAAAATTAAAATATTTATAATGACCAATTTTAACATTAAGTGTGGGTATTTTTATTAAAGTTTAAATTTAGTTTCAATCGAACAATTTTAAAGTTAAATCGATGCATTTTCAAAAGTATATACTTAACTACAAGCGTAGATCATTTTAAGCTTTTGGATGTTCAAATTTCTTGCTGAATTGTAGGAGTTTTTAATGACTAATATCAAAGAAAATTTTATAAGCCTTAGTTAATTTTAAATAAGGAGAATTTTAAAGTTCAAGTTTTGCTTTAATTTAAGGTTATTAAAATCGGTAATTTTGGTTTTAATTTTTCATAAACTGCAATTTAAGTTTCTAAAGTTCCCTTCTAGTTTCATTTTATAGTTTATTTTGAGCTTTAATCTTAGTCTATTTAAATATGTCGAATATGGTTTCAACTTTTGAGAATATTTTATAATCTCTTTTAAGCTATAATCTCAAGTTTAAATTCAGATACAATTTTATGCGTTCTTAAATTTAAATCTTTAATCAGATAAGTATCGCTTTAATCCTAAATTATTTCAAGCATTAACCATAGGTTTACTATTATCGCAAATCGTAGATCGTTTTAAAGTTTTACTTTCAATTTAATTTAAATGACATATAGGTTTACATTATAGTCAATTAATTAATCTTTTCTTAGCCTATTTTATGTTTCAATCATATATCATTAAATTATTAAATTCTTTTAAATGTTAATGTTTAACTTTAATCGCAGATCTTGTATTAATCCACTTCGGTCTTGCATTAATTCACGATTTGTTTTGAAACTTCGAGCTTTTTAAAGCTTAAGAGTTATGTTTTAACCGTATATGAAAGCTTCGATTTATTTTCATTTTGAAATTCAAATTCAAACGTAGGAAATTTTATATTCTATTTTAAAGTTTCGATTGTAGATATTTTTTTATATTTTAACTATGAAAGTTTTTAGCTTTATTCCTAGATCACTTCAAAATATTTTTTTTTTTATGTTTATTTCTATTACTTTCAAAACAATTTTCCAACTGCCGTTCTATGTTAATATGAAGGTGGTAATTTCACTTAAATGTTTTTAATTTACATGATAAAAAGTTTTATTTTTATTTTTTGTATTTTACTCATTTTAATGTTAACAACTTTAATTTTGATTTTAATTGTAAATGGTTAAAAGCATAAAATTCAACATAAATGACTGTTAAAAATATATGAGAAAAAAATTTACAAGTTTTAATTAGCTGCAATGAGAAATGTATTTTAAATTAAATAGGTAAAACAAGAAATAAATGTATGTATATTAGATATAAATTAAAACGCAACGTTTTTATTTTTAAAGAATTTAATAATTATTTCTAACTGTAATCGTTGCCATTATGTTCAGTGTCATAAGTCCAATAATTATTAAAAAATATCTAAATTTCTAATCTAAAAATAATTAACTACAATATGTTTGTTACCAAAGTTATTCTTTTTAAACTTTTTGTGCAAATTTCATTCATTAAAACGTTATCATGATTAGTTTAATTTTAATTCATATTCGAAAAAACAATATTAATTATTTTTAAATATTATTTTAATATAGGTATAAAAAAATTTATAATTTTAGAAATTTGTATATAGATAAGTCTATAAATAGTAAAAATAATAACTGTAATTATAATTTTTTTTCTCTAAATATTGTATAGATTGGCATGTTTAAAAATAATTATGCAAAAATCTTTAAAATGTTAAACAAATATTAATTATAGAAAATGTGACAGTTTATTTAATTGTTTTTAAAAATAAGGGTATAATTAGAATAGAAAAAAAAAATCCAAAAAATATATTCACCGAATTTGTATAAAAACATAAATTATAAACAACCTTTACAATTAGTTTATTAGAGCTAAAGAAATTTTGAAATGTAAACATTATAAATATTATATTTTTTGTAATAAATGTTATATATAAGGCGTTGCCAAATATTAATTTTGACATTTTTAATAGTCAGAGCTGGATAAAATATAAAATATTTTACAAAAGTTTAAACAATTTTAATATATGTAATTAACATAACCACAATTGATTATTTATGGATAAAAATTTTTAAATACTCTGAATATGGAATTTTTTTTTAATAAAATATAAAATTTTAACAATTTTAATCATTTATTTTAATATTAAATTTATTTATTTTAATATTTATTTCATGCTTCACCAGGAATTAAACAGTTAAATATAAAACGCTGCCAACTATTAATTTTGATATTTATAACTGTCAGAGCTGGAGAAGAAAGATGTGAATATTAAAATAAATGAAGTTAAAATTAAAGTAAATATTTAAAATTGTTCAAATTTAAAATTATATTAAAAAATAATTTATCTACAAATAATCAATTGTGAATTAGCTGTATTCAAATTATTTTAAACTTTTTTGAAATATTTTATATTAAACATTATATAATTTCCCTGTTTTTGATCACATTATTATATTTAAAACTAAATTTACCATTTACTTTTAAGTAGAGTACAAAATAAATATATTATTCAACAAAGATTAAAAATTATAAATATTTAATAATTTATATTGTGTTTAAAACTAATATACATTACCATGTGTGTTCTCCATTTCCGTTTTAAATTAAATTCAAAATGTGTCATGTGTTTTAACTGTTAGTAAATATAATTTAGTTCATTTTTATTATATTTTCCACTTAGTATTCATAAAATAATTTTTGAAATGATTTTCCTAATCCCTATTTGTATGATAGTTTCATAAATAAATGGAGTATTAGATTATTGTATGAATTTTCTGACAATGAAATCTCTTTTACGTGATTTGTAAAAGCGCAACGGTAGTTATGTTAAATTTAAAAATATTAAAAATATAAAGTTTTTTTCTATAAGTTTGTTATGGAATTTATATTAAATGAAACAATGATAATGTGAGCTCAATAAAATAATACAACTTTGCACACTAATTAAACATTATCACCTGCATTTAAAAATTATCATATACAGAAAATTCAGTTTAAAGATTTTTGCAGATTTTACAAATATTTTTTATATTTTATTTAATTTTAACGGTGAAGCATATATTTTTATGCATTTATGTATGTAAGAAAAAATTTGTTCTAATTAGGTCTTTTTAAAAGTGACAAATTTTATTGTCCTCGTAGATTTTTATATAGATCACGAAATATTTCATTGTGTTTTACGCGAAATATTTCATCGAGTTTTCTCGCAATTTTAGCAACTAAATACAGATTTTATTATAGTGAAATAAGAAAGTGACCTCGTAAGTACAGCTGATTTTCAATTCATTTATGTGCGTACCTCACAAAACTGTTTTTGTATTTTGCCGCATTTATTTACTCTTTTTCTTCTCCATTTTCTGCTCATAGAATTTTTACATTACGTCGAGTCTATATTACGCTACATCCAGACTAGACTTTTTCTTGTTCGCTCAAGAACAAAACGTCGGCAGAGCAACACACATAATTTTTTTTGTAATTTGTTTTCAGTGGGCAGAACATTTGTCGAACAAATCATAATTTTTTGTTTGCCGTCAGTGTCGCTTCGATACTTTTACATACAGCGAATCTTCTTCCGCATACAAAATGACGTTTGATGGCAGACATGGTTGCTCGAACAATTGTGCGAACAAGAACAAAACATGAACTACTTGGGTCCTCACTATCCAAATGCATGTGCGCACAACATTTTGTTCAATGTGCGAACAAGAAAAAGGCTCGTGTGGACCGCAAATTATAGAAATTTGTATCAAGACAAAAGTCAAATTTTTGTTGGAGTTGCAAATAATTTTTTATCTCTGTCAATTATAGGGGAAAAGGTATATCATAATAAACCAAGCAAAAAGTACCAACAACAACCAAAGCGTCTTTTACGCTACAACCAGTTTTTGTATTTTGCCGCATTTATTTACTCTTTTTCTTCTCCATTTTCTGCTCATAGAATTTTTACATTACGTCGAGTCTATATTACGCTACATCCAGACTAGACTTTTTCTTGTTCGCTCAAGAACAAAACGTCGGCAAAGCAACACACACAATTTTGTTCATTTTGTTTTCAGTGGGCAGAACATTTGTCGAACAAATCATAATTTTTCGTTTGCCGTCAGTGTTGCTTCGATACTTTCCGCATACAAAATGACGTTTGATGGCAGACATGGTTGCTCAAACAATTGTGCGAACAACGGTGTGCGAACAAGAACAAAACATGAACAACTTGGGTCCACACTATCCAAATGCATGTGCGCACAACATTTTGTTCAATGTGCGAACAAGAAAAAGGCTCGTGTGGACCACAAATTACCAAGCATTATCAAGACAAAGCTGTTAGATCTTCACCTAACATAAAATATTTAACATTAACACCATAGTAAAATAATAAAGTACTCGCACATCTACAAAAACAAAAATTGCTTGTATTTTGTTAGTGTAAAACTACTGCCCACAATGTCAGAATGCTTTGAACGGAAAAATGAGAGAACGAAAGAGAGCAAGAGAAAAAAACTCAAAAAATATTTTACATGTGAAAACAAAAACAATTTGACAGTACCGCGAGGTTTGCCAATGAAAAAATTGTAAAACAGCTGGTCTTACGAGTATACTTTATTATTATACTATGATTAACACTAACATCATGTTAATGGTAAATGAAGACTACCCGTAATTGACAGAGATAACAAATTATCTGCAATTCAAACAAAAATTTGACGTAATAGTGGCACATATTTTACTACTTGTGTTCACACAATGTTTACATTTGCCGCGTTTTTAGTTAAGAACAAGTAATTTTGTTTGTCACATTGCAAAAATCGTCAAATATTAGCTTAACTGTGTGTTCAGATAAAGCAAGTTTCCGAAATTTTTATTTAGTATTTACAATATTTTTTAACTTGCTTTTACTTTACTTTGGTCTTTGTATTGATTTATTTCTTTCTCTTTCCTACCACGCATAGCGTAATTAGAAAGTGCTCGCAATTCTACAAAAACAACAATTGCTTGTATTTTGTTAGTGTGAAACTACTGCACAAAATGTCAAAATGCTTTAAACGGAAAATGAGAGAATGAAGGAGAGGAAGTGTAAAAAAAAACTCGAAAAAATGTTGCATAGGAATACAAAAACAATTTGACAGTTACGCGAGGTAAGTCAATGAAAAAATTTTAAAACAGCTGTTCTAACGAGTATACTTTATAATTATACTATGCTACTACGTAATTTGCGGTCCACACGAGACTTTTTCTTGCTCGCACATTGAACAAAATGTTGTGCGCACATGCATTTGGATAGTGTGCACTCAAGTTGTTCATGTTTTGTTCTTGTTCGCACACCGTTGTTCGCACACTTGTTTGAGCAACCATGTCTGCCATCAAACGTCATTTTGTATGCGGAAGAAGAGTTGCTGCATGTAAAAGTATCGAAGCGACACTGACGGCAAACAAAAAATTATGATTTGTTCGACAAATGTTCTGCCCACTGAAAACAAAATGAAAAAAATTGTGTGTGTTGCTCTGCCGACGTTTTGTTCTTGTGCGAACAAGAAAAAGGCTAGTATAGACGGTACGTAAGAAATTCAAAAAGAAAAATTGCCTAGTGTAAATGATTTTTAGCAATGGTTTAATATGCTGTTCCTACTAGCTTTGAACTACTGTTAAAACATCATATTAAAACATCGTACTCAATACATTTGTTCTAACAATCAAGTTCAAACATTACTTTTTATATGATGTTATTATTATGTTATGTTAGGTTAAAAATTTAAATTTTAAGCTCCACTATGACGGGATTTTTACATAAGTTGACATTTTTAAAATTTGTTTATTTTTAGCCACTTCATAACACGATTACGGAAACTATTCACATAGATGAATATACGTATAACGTACAATTATTCAAAATCAAAACCTTCTATCTCATAGAATAATTTTACGTAAAACGTTGTTAACGTATCACACATACGTAACTTAATTTTAACAATTTCATGAATATTCTTCATAGAAAAGGGTCAATATATATTATAAGAAAAAATAGCAACAACTTTTTAATACTCCCATAATGAATTTAATGAAAAATGTTTTAAAAATTTAAAAAAAAATTCCAGTTACCTTTAAAAGAACATTGTTAAAATCTTGATGAAAAATTGAGTTTAACACCCTGACAAAAAAACCAAAAAAATTTAATAAAACACAAAGAGTAAAGTTAAAAAAAATATATATATATATTTAAAATCTAACACAAAAAATAAGTAAAAAAAAAATTGTGTTGATGAAAACCTTTCAACTAATAATATACTTTTTATAGTTGAGGGTCAACTGTCATGTCAAACACCACACGTTTTCTAAAACCGAAAAATGTAAATTTTACCTTACTTTTTTTTTTCTGTTTTTTTGTGTGGTTGTTTCATAGTGACTTTATAACCCTTTTTAATGGCAAATTCTATTAAAGTTTTTTTATTTTGTTTTTTATATAATTTTGTTTGTATATTTTGTTTTTAATGTATGTAAAACAAAATAATATAAAAAGTACTAGCGTTGCCAACGAAAATATGAAACCATGTAGAAAAATGGTAACAAAAAAATTCTCTTCATAGTTTAAAAATTAATATGAAACTAGAGAAAAAACAATAGCATACTCATTAACTTTGACCTAAATGTTTAATATTATTCTTGTTGCTTTTCTTGTTGTAGAAAATTGATGGGGTTCTTTATACAATGTTTACACTGGCTAAAATAATTTTCAAGAATTCTTTTAGGAGAAATTTTTTTAAATATTTTAAAGCAATTAAAAATTATGCTTCCCGAAGAAGTACTTTGGATGTAATGAAGTAAAGAATTTTTGGTTAAACTTATTATAATGGCAAAGGATTTTTAGGGTGTTAATTAATATTTAATTTAGGAAATACATTTTGGATGTAATAAAAATATGTTTTTTAGATTAGTATTTTAAACTTTATTTTCAATCTTTGCTAGTGTAAACACTTTCTGCGAATTATGTTAATTTTAACACTTGATAACTGACAAGTTTTTTTGCAGAGTGTTACCTTTTTGTTGGCCGTTCTTTTGGCATTTCTGTTATTGTTGACATATTTTGTTATTTTAATAAAACAATTGTTATAATTATTAATATCATTATGATGATAATTAATTATTTTGTTTCAAAAAATTCCTTATTCATGCCGTTGATGAAAAGATGTTAAAGTAGTAATGATTTTTTCTCTTGTTGTTTTAATTTAATTTTAACACAACAATGAAAATAATGAAAATTTTATGCAAAACCATATTTTTGTTAATGTTGATGTTATTGTTGTTACTGCTGCCATTCATTATTTACATAAAGTTTACCACAAATTGTACGTAACACAGATTTTGCGGTTTGTATGAAAATTAAAAAAAAAAACAATTAAATACAAGAATTCAACATGTTGCATTTGTTTTCTTGTACCAATAGTATTATGTAATATCCGTATATATTTATAAAATAAACAACAACATATTTAAAAGGATATTAAATGGGGTTAAATATAAATTTAATTGGTATGTTGAAATGTCAGAGGCTACATAAAAATTATGACATTAATAAGTTTGTAACAAGTTTAATGGAAATTAAAAAAGGGAAAGAGAAGTGAATGCGGAAATGTAATAATTTTGCTAAGCGTGTGTTCGGATAAAGTTATTATTATTTTTCATTTTAAAACTTCTGCAACTTTGGTTTTATTAAATTGATTCGTTTTGGACTGAAAAGTTATTTAAAACCCACCTTATACTCACTTTTGTTATCTCTCCTCAACATTCAGTACGTCCAGATTAGCCATTTTCTTGTTCGACAACAAATTACATCGTGTCTATATTAGAGAAATTTTTATCAAAACAAACGTCAAATTTTTGATTGAATTGCAGATATTTTTTTATCTCTATCAATTATAGGGGAAAACGTATGTCATAATAAAACCATATTTAAAGTACCACCAACAATCAAGATGGCGTCTTTTACCAAACAACGTGAAGACAAAGTTGTCAGAGATCCAACGCTGACAATTTTCGTTTACGGGTAGTCTTCACTAGAGATGGGATGATGCTAAAACATCATGTTAAAATTATCTGCTCAAATTTCAATGTTTTAAATATGCATTCATGTTAATTTCTTGTTTTCTCATTGTTTTTTTTATTGTTTTGCTATTGCATTCTACGCACATGCAATAATTTCGATGTGGGTGTTAGTTTAAACATGGTATTTAAACATGGTTCTTTTAACATTTGCTTTAATAACCGTGTTTAAACATCGAAAAATTAACATTAACATCAAGTGGAACGGCTTACATTTACTATTAACATGATGTTAGTGTTAATGTTAAATATTTTATGTTAGCTAAGAACCACAAATACTAACAAAATCAGTCTAATTTAGAAAAATTTTATCATGGTAAAAATTTGACTTTTGTCTTGATAAAAATTTGTCTAATGTAGACTCGACGTTATCACACTAGTTTTTTCAATTTTTCTTAGATTGGTTAGATTGGTTGCAAACGTCAACTTTTTATTTGAGTTGCAGTTAATTTTTTATCTCTGTCAATTACTTTGAGTCTACATTAGACAAAATTTTATCATGATAAAGATTTGTCTAATGTAGACTGAATTTGTCAGTATTATTGCAGCGTTAAAAGAAAATTGTCAGCGCTCGAGCTCTGACAACTTTGTCTTGATAATGCTTGATAAAAGACGCCATCTTGATTATTGTTGGCACTTTTTGCATGGTTTATTATGATATACGTTTTCCCCTATAATTGACAGAGATAAAAAATTATCTGCAACTCTAACAGAAATTTGACGTTTGTCTTGATACAAATTTCTCTAATGTAGACTCAAAGTTATAGGGGAAAATGTTTGTCATAATAAACCATGCAAAAAGTACTAACAACAATTAAGATGGTGTCTTTTACTAACTAGTTGTTTTCACCTAACATAAAATATTTAACATTAACACTAACATCATGTTAATGATAAATTTAGATCGTTCAATTTGATGTTAATATTAATTTTTGATTTAACAACTGTGTTTAAACATTGAAAAAAATTAAAATTAACATCAAATTGAACGATCTACATTTATCATTAACATGATGTTAGTGTTAATGTTAAATATTTTATGTTACGGGAAGACGACTAGTAAGCATTATCAAGACAAAGTTGTCAGAGTTCGAGCGCTGATAATTTTCTTGTCAATCTGCAATAATACTGACAAATTCAGTCTACATTAGACAAATCTTTATCATGATAAAATTTTGACGTCTGTATATGAATTGATAACACTATTTAAAAATTAATTTTAATTAATTTTTAAATAGTGTTATCAATTTTAAATAGTGTTTAATTTTAATAAAAATTAAATTTAACTTTCCTTTTAGTTCTTAATAAAATTTGAAAATTATTTTTTGTTTAATAAATTTCCGTAGAATCTTTTTTGTTAACTTTATTAAATTTCTAATTTTATTATAAACAAGATCTTTTATCATTTATATTAATTAATTGCATTAAAACTTAATATCCTCATTATTTTATTTATTAAATTAAATTTTTACTTTTTTATTTTATTTAATAAAAATTAAAATTAAAATTAAATTTTTCTCATCAATTAAAATTATCGATAAAAAAAGCATCAAACAATATTAACAATTAATTTTTGCAATTAAAATAAAACTAATTACTTAAGTGACTACCTAAATTAAATGTCAATAAGTTTTATTAAATAAATTAATGTTATTTTCATGTTAAAAATTATAAAAAAATTTAAAAAGGTAAATTCTTAATTGTCTCAAATAAATAAAACTTTAAAACTTTATGTAAAAAAATGTTATTAATTATAAATAAAATAACTAAAAAAAGTAAGCCACATTAATAAAATATTAACTGTTGCTAAAAAAAAAGTAGCAATTGAGCTATAAATATGTTATAAAAATATAATGTTATAATAAAATAAAAATATTAACACTTTTTATTCAAATAAAATTATACGAAAATATAAAATGTTTATTTAAATAAGTATTTAACAATAATTAATATAGAAGGAAATTAATATAACATTAATCTAAATATTATAGTATTTTATTAAAATTCACATGAAAATTTTAGTTTTTAAAGGCTGTTTACACGTGATATAAATATAATGTCTTCAAGTAACATAAAGCTTATGTTAAAATTAAAAGAAGACTACTAATGTTTAATTATTTTTAAATTATTGTTTTTAATACAAATAAATTGAAAACGATGTATAAATGCGATGAACGGCAGACAAATGTTGACCAGTGTAGATAGCATATTATAGGTTTAAAATTATTTTTTTAGTACGCCACTTCAACTAAATTTTAGAAATAAAATGGCAGAACTCAAGACTAATTAAAAGGAAACCCTTTTCTTAATAACTCTGGATATACATAATATTAATTTTTTAAAATTATTTGCAAATGACAATGTTAACTCTGGCGGTGGGAAATTTTAAGAAATATAAAGTTCAATTTTCTTTTATTGCATTCATCAATCTTATCATTTCTATAAATCACTACGTACTTATATTTTAAGTTTATGATTAATTAGTTATTTGTTTTTCTTAATAACAAAATTATAATTTCTTGAAATTTCTATTTAAATAAGAAAAATACTTTTAAACAAATACCAGCAAATGACAAACTATTGTTATTTAAAGATTGAAAATCTATCATGATTTCCGAGAATTATAAAAGTATTAATACTAATTAATAAATTAAATAAATGTGATAATAAGAAACCTTTTTTATTTATTTTAAAATAGAAATTATATACTTTCATACAGAATTATTTTATTCTAACAAAAGCTTAGGATCATAGAATTTTAGCTACTAAAAGTATGCAGCTAATTAAAAATTTCTCTAAAATATGCTTTACTTATTTCATTGTAGATAACAAAATAAAATATTTTTTATAATGTATTTAAATTTGGTAATATTTTGTAAATATTTATTTTATTGTATTTTTGGAATTTATGTAAATAATAGTTAAATATAAAATATTTCAAAGTAATTGAAATTTAGGATTGTCATTGATTTAATGTAAGTGTTAAAATAGTATGTTTAATAAAAAAAGAAATAATTTTTGTTTCAAATATATAATTGGCCTTATTTTGGTTTAATATTTTAAACACCATGATGTGTTAGTGTTATGTAGACATAAAATGCTAATATATAAAACTTTATGAGGCAGACGGAAAAGTCATTTTTTGACACTAGAATCCAGAAAAATGTTTTTCAAGTATTTCAAAGGGATGTAATATTTTCATGATTTCTTTTCTATTTCTCATGTTTCACCTAAAAATTAACCAATGCAACATCACGTGAATTCATGCATTTACTACGTCTTTTGCATTTACTATGTCTTTTTTTTTTTTGCTGGGAAGAAATAAAGATTTTGATTTTAATCAATATTTTTTAAATAAATAAAAAATATATATCATCGCCTAAGTTGACAATTAAATAATAAAAAGACGGTATCATTAATAAGGTACTGCCCAGCAAAATTTTGTTAGCTTTTGGTAATGAGTAGTCATTATTTTTCTCATTTCTTTGAGTAGTGGAATAACTAGTTACTAGTAAATAACAAGCCCATTTATTTCTGCAATGGCTCAGTTCGCTAGAGCGTCTGCTTAGCATTATTTAAAATTTATTTAAATTAAATCATTAAAAAGGTTGTGGGTTCAACCCCAAACTAAACCCATATTTGTTTTAGGAAATTATTTGAATTTCTATTGGTATGTTAAAACTATTAACAACGCACACAAATTAAACGTATTAATGGCGTAGTGAGTAAGATAGTAGTCTTTGAAACTTATACGAAAGTTTTTGCCTGGGTTTAAATCTCAGTTGAGCCAACTTTTTGTTTTTATTTTTTATTTTTAGCAATTTTGAAGTTTTGTAGTATTTGATTAACTACTTATTTAATTGTTTAAAATAAGTACTCTAGTAATAGGGACCCATGAATTCATGGACATCTCCATATCGAGGGTCTATATTCAAAACGGGCCTCATGCAAAGCAGCATTGTTCAGGAGAATATAAAAACTGTTTATTTTCCTCATTTTTCAACATTTTTTAGTCCGTTCTTCTGCGAGTTATTAATATTACGTCTAAACTAAACCTCACACTAAAAAATAAATATTTTAACTCCATTATTTGCGAAGTTATGGTAGATAGCCCGTTTTGTTTATTGGAAATTAAAGAAGTAAAACATAATATTTTTTGAAAAAAAATTGACAATATGTTAAATTTATGATATCATACCATTCAGGAGTTAAAAAAAAGCGAAATTTTGTGGTTGGCTGGACCATTTTTAATCGTTAGAAATTTCAAATAACAGGAATGTTTTCTAAAAGGACGAAAATGTGTTCAAAATTAAAATTATAAATTAAATTAAAAAAAAAAAAATTGCATGCGAAAAAAATTGAAAAAATATTTTTTTACACCAATTAAAATTGTATCAAATTGCATATCAACAACTCAAAAATTATTAAAACCTTTAAAGACGATGTTTATTGCATTTTTTATTTAATTATCATTTTTTTAAGAAACTTATTTTGGTATCTAAGATGTTTTTCATATAATTACAAATTTTATTAAAATTTTTTCATTCCTGTCTTTAAATCTAGCGTATAGTACTCCCACTTAGCTTCAAAAAATGTTGATAGGTGTACCCGCGTATGATCTATAAGCATTTAAAAAAGGCTAAAAATCTAACTTTAATGGCTTTTTTCTCCAGACTGCATTGAGATAACAAAATTTTAATGAGATATATTAGATTAAAATTTTTGAAAAAAAAAAAAAAAAATTGCATGTGAAAAAAATTTAAAAAAAAATTTTGCAAAATCTTTTTATTTCAATTTTCAATGTCTTTTGTCTCCAGACTGCATTGAGATAACAAAATTTTCATGAGATATATTAAGATTATAATTCAAAATCTTCAAAGAAAATTCTCATTATTTATTAATTTTTATTTTAACATTTCTTTGAAAACCAAACAAAAACTTGCACATAGCCCGTTTTGCCTTAAAAAACAAAACGTGAAAAAAATAGTGTTAGATTTAACTTTTGACTCCAAAATTAACACCATATATAAAAAATAGAAAACTGAAGTCTGGCGCAATGTAATATGTTGGCTTACTGGGTAAGTAAAGTTTTTGCTGGGTATTTTTTATTTGTCGAAAAGTTTTCTTTAAGGTCCAATTTAAAGATTTTTTATAAATTAAATTTCCTTAGTATTAATCAAAACTACAAAATTTTTATTCAAATATACTATTGTAATATAAATATTATAACAACTTTTTCCACTAACCCTCCTACAAATAACAATATTCGGTTAAATTTAATTATTTTTCTGCGCAAAAATATTGTTTGGTTTTTTGCTTTTAAGACAGGTTATCAAAAAATTACATTTTACCAGATTGTGGTAAATCATTTGCAATCATTTTTAGTTAAATATAAATATATATATAAGCGAACATATTTTTTCGATACCTATTTATTATTTATATAAAGGTAATTTTGCGGTTTAAAGGGGGGCAACTATGCAACAGCAAAAATTAATATTGATGATAAATTACTATGTACAAAAAATTTAGCTACTTAAAATATGCTTCAATTAAATGTAAAATTTTATAATAAATAGTATTATAAACTCCAACAATTTTCTAAAATTTGTTTAAAAATTTAATTAATTTTCTAATTCTCTCTGTTTCATTTGTTTTAAATAGCTTAATATGTTTTAAACAATTTTAATCTATTAAACAAAGATTTTAAATTTGCTTTAAACAAAATTTTGCCAGAAGAATATCATTTAATACTTACTGGTAAATAAAGCATGTAAACGAACAAAATTTTACATTTTCAAATGTAAATATTTAAGTATTTATAAAGGGTATCTCAAAAATTTTATATTTTTATGAAACTAGAGACTCCAAAGAATACTAATATGCTTATTATTTTTGCTTAAAATTATCAGTCGCTAAATATATATAAAAATTGCAAAAATTCAGAAAAAAATTTTTGAACTCGTTTTCCACACCATATCTTAAGAACTTTGGTAAAGGTTCAAAATTTTTTTACATTTTACACGTTTTTTTGAAGCTATGTCAACGCTGGTTGTAAAATTTTTTAACTGGTTTTGATCCTTGTTAATTTTTTATAACACCCATATTCAGTGTTTTTTACGGTTATTTATTATAACCTTTTTCCCGATTCACTTTTCGATGCCAAATATAGCCGGAGTGTTAATCAACACATTATTTAGTATTTCAATTGATAGATTATGACATTGTCTTTTCTTTGATGTATCATTTACAAAAATTATAATTGTTAAATTAGGATTTTTTTTGACTTGAAGTTGGTTGATGATGTGTTCAAAAAATTTTGCTCAAAAATTATTTTGTTATTTTCCAATTTTTAATAATATGAATTAACAGTTTGGATTTATTAAAAAAGTATTACATATTTTAAATCTTCGGACTTCGCAAATTCAGAAAAGTATTCGATCTATATCATATTGCTTATAGCGACTGAAATATTTACGTTTTAAAATGTAAAAAATTTTTCGTTTACACATTTTTTTTAAGAAATTTGTCCAAAAAATTTTTTCTGATTTTTTGCAATTTTTAAGATATTTCGTTGACTGATATCTCGAAACTCAAAAGGTAAATGTTTATATATTCTCAAGACTTTACAGAATCAGAAACCTTTTAGCATTTTCCCATACTATATACTGTGGCTTAAATATATGCAAATGAAAATGTAAAAAATTTTTCGTTTACATGCTTTATGTAAGTAAAACTAAATTATTGTTTTATAACTTAATTATAGCAGTAAGTTTTTGTGTTTTGCCAACAACTGGCTAAAGATAATAATATAAAAATAAACATATATTATTAATTAAAATTTTAATTTTCTTTTGCAAAAGAAAACACAAGATGAGCAACAATTAAATAATTAAACTTGGATAATAGTATAAGATTGTAGTAATATTAGGGTGATAGTTTTCAGTAAAAAATATTTTTTGTTTATAATAAAATAGGGAATTATAAATAATTTTGTAAACATAAAATTATTTTTGAACATTTTTTTTAAATTTGATTTAATTTTTACTACCCAGGAAAAATTTTAGAACATGTTCTATAATCATTAGTTCTAGAACTGGTGTAATCAGTACCACTTCGGATTGTTTTATAACATCCTCAGAACTAGTGGTATCACAACCAATTCTGATACTAATGAAGTAGAATCTTATTGTGATTTTAAATTCATTTTAAGGAATGTTTTACAGAACTAGTGCTTAAGAACTAATTCTGTATGACTTCTACATCACTCCTGAGAACAAATTACTAGTTCTCGAATAACAACCTGGAACTGTTTAAAAAACTTTAAAAAACTTCAAAAATTAAAAAAAAAAATATGAAGAGTATTTACAAAATTAAATTGATTTTAAAATTGGCCTTTAGGAAATGTGCATTAGAATAAAAATAAAAAAAAACTAGAACTAGTTCTGAATGTGACAATTTCGAACAAAAATAAAAAAAAAACAGTTTCTGAAACCGTTCTCTAACGCATCTATAGAACTAGTTCTGAATGATTAAAGAAATAATTCTAAAACTGTTCCATAGAATGGGTACGGGCTAGTTAACACTTCCACAGAACTAGTTCTGGAGGTGACAATTTCAAACAAAAATCATTGGTCGTAACGCAAAAGAAGAACAAGTACAGGCTATTTTCATGTGCTCTGGAACTAGTTGTAGAACTAATACAATTTTTCCTGGGTATATTTTATAATTTAAAAAATATTGTTATACCCTACACCACCATAAGTGGGGAGGGTATTATGCGTTTGTGCTGATGTTTGTAACACCCAAAAATATTGGTCTAAGACCCACCTTAATTTATACCAATCGGCTTAGAATCACTTTCTGAGTCGATTTAACGATGTCCGTCCGTCCGTCCGTCCGTCCGTCTGTCCGTCTGACCGTCTGTCCGTCCATGTAAACCTTGTAATCAAACTACAGGTCGCAATTTTGAACCAAAATTTATGAAATTTGGTACTCAGAATTTTTTTAGACCAGGGACGAAGCCTATTGAAATTGGTTATGATCGGTCCATTATTTCACCTAGCCCCCATACAAATGTCCTCCCGGAAAATGGTTTAATGATCATAAATCCCTTAAATATAGCAATATTTTTATATGATTTGGCACATATAAGTTCCATATAAGTTTAAATAAGTGTGCCGAGTTTTAAAAAGATCGGTCCATAATTACTCATAGCTCCCATATAAACCCCTTTCCAAAAAATCAATTTAACGGCCATAAATTCTACTAAAATCTTAGTATCAAGTTAATATTCGACACAAATAAGTTTTATATAAACATAAATGATAGTACCAAATTTTATAAAGATAGGTCCATAATTTACCATAGCTCCCATATAAGGCCCCCTTTCGGGAATCACCCAAAAGTGAATAAATTCATATAAATGTCAGCATCAACGTAATATTCTGTATATGTATGTCTTATTTTACACTTATAAGTATCGGTCCACATTTGGGTCCATGTCTAATAAAAGACCCCTGCCCGAAATATACTGTATGGTGTAGGGTATCATATAGTCGGGCCTGACCGACTATATCTTTTTCTCTCGTTTTTAATTAAATTATTGTTCACTTCATTCAATTTTCCTTCTCACAAGATTATTCTTAATAATATCTATATTGATTTTCATTTATTTAAAGTTATTTCTTTTACGATTAAATTCTAAACAAATATTTTAAATTTTCCTTTTGTTATATTAAAATATTTTAAAAAATTTCTTTAAATAAGTAATTTTCTCATGCAATAAAAAAGGACTTGATGTTGTTAAATTCATTTTGATTGGTATTATAATTATAGAATTATTTACAGCTTTAAGCCAACAAACAAAAAAAAAAAAAAAAAAAAGAAATCAATTTTATAATGATAATAACTAGTTTATAATTTATATTTAATGACAATTATTTTTGAAATGTCTCTAACATACAAAAAAATATGTTTACATATACACACATAAAGTATTTGTCAAAGGATTAAAAAGGATATGTATGTGTGTAAATAAATGTAATTTTATAATATTTCAGCAATTGTTTTTTTGTGTGTTAAAAACAAAACTTTGTTATTGGACAGAGATTTTAATTTTATTAAGAATTTGACATTTAAATATTAAATTTCAAAAATTGTTTAATTAAAATCATAGAAAAAAATTTATTGAGAAGAAAGAAATTAAAATTGATTTAGTATTTAAGAATTTAATTACTTATTTAATTAACATATATACAAACTATTACAAATTCTGTAATAATCATAAATAATAATAAGTACATATGTTAATTTATAGCCTTTCAAATGCTATAAAATGTAAGCAATATTATTAACTATAATATTGCACAGTAGCGTGAACCTCAGAATAAATCTCTAAATAGCCTTTACGATTTTTTACGAAATTATGACCATAGATAATTGTTAAAAAGTTTAATTTTTATTTTTAAATTTAATGTTTTCACATATAAAAAATTTCACATTTTATAGATAATAAAAATTTATTGGAAACAATTTTAAATTTATGAATATTTTATTAATTAATTTTATAAGGAAAATAAAAGCGATAGTAAAAGTGAATATTTATTGTGAACAAAATAGCAAATGTTTAAATTCTTAAACAATTAAAATTTAAATAAACGCAGACAAATCTATATATATTTGAAGCCTCTAAACTTTCTTACAATTAACCCCACTGTGTTCACAAATTTCTTAATTTGTGAAGAACATACATATGTCGATTTAATTAATAATAAACCACATTCTTAATTGACTTATTATTAACATTTTTTTTCAATTTTAATGAATATTTTTTAAGGTTCTATGAAAGCCTTAAAAGTTATAATTGACTTTGAACATACATACATATACTTATGTATTTAAAATTAGTTTTAAACATAAAAACTAAAATACATTAAATAATATTTTTTAAAAATAAAATAAAAAAAAAAAACATTGTTAATGTGACCAAATTCCTACTGAAAAGTTTTAAAGACTTATACATAGATCTTTAGACAAATTATCTTGTAGTCACCCTGTAAGTAAAGAATATTGCTACTGTCAAATTACAGTTTGTATCTCCCAAACTATATTTCAAATCGAATTAAAGTGTATGGAAAAGTTGTGGAGGACTTAAGCTTGTAGTCATCCTGTAATAATACATTTTTATCTCCTAAACTAAAGGTCGAATCGAATTAAATGGTATTAGAGAGTTGTTGAAGAGGACCTAAGCTTTCAGAAAAGTTATGTTAAAGCTACTATGTAATAATAAGAGATAAGCTATAGGCTGTCAAAGTCGAGTATAAAAAGTAAAAAAAAAATTCAAAACTTTTTTTACCAAAAATTCACTTTTTCTCAAAATCTAATTAATAAAAAAATATATATTTTTTTTGTGGTATATTTCAAAAGACAATTCTTTAAGGATGGATAATAAATAAATTTTAATTTGATTGAGAGTTGCACACTACGTCCAATATTAATCAAAATTAGAGAAATTGTTAACAAAATTTCAAATTTATCGATCTAGAGAAATAAATTTACGTTATATTTTTAAAATCTAAGAAATAGATTTAATAATCACATATATATAGATTGATTTGACACTTAACTGATTTCCGTTCGTTCTAAAATATAGACCGGAGATCATATTTTATGAAAAAACTAAAATTTTTAGTAACATATTTTTTAAGTGCACAAAAATTATAGGGAAATAATTTATTTTTAACTTATTCTTAATGTAGTGCATAAGCAAAATAAAGATCTTTTCATGTTATAAATACCATTTAGATAGATTTAGCGGGTAACTTTACTTTTATAAATTTTCAACTCTAAAACAAAGTTTTTTTAAAAATTATAAATAATAAAATTTAAAATTTTGTTCAGCTAAACTCCTAAAATTTTTTTAACATGTAATTAATATGAAGATAAGGAGTGCGATCGAAAAATCTTAATATACGTTTTGCCTCATAACTTTTTTCGGAAGCATTATTAAAAATTTCTTTTGATCTAGTTATCATTAAAAAATACTTCAGTTATTATTTTTAATAACAGCCATATTGATTTGTCGCGTTTTTGATCAAAATGAGTGACAAAAAAAGTATACGTGCTACAAATTATTAAAAAATATCAACAAAATCCAAATAGGTCCTACAAATAATTGGCCACAGAATTAAATTTCTGCCGTCAAACCGTTTTTAATGTTATTAAACAGTATCAGGCGAATTTGACCATTGACAGAAAACCTGGTTTGGAAAGAAAGAAAAAAAGATCCATATGATATTGGGAAGGCCAAAAATTGAAAGCATATTGAAAGGAACTCCAAACACATCTGGTAGAAAAGCAGCCCACTTAGCTCAGTGCTTTGACTATTTTGTGCGAAAATTTAAAGCTAATGCATAGTTGATAACATATAAAGTCCAAAAAGAATAAAACAGGAATGCTGCAAAAAAATTTAGAAGCCAAGAATAGGACACGGAAATTAAAACCAAATTTCATACAAAAATACTCATATTGTATAACTGACGAAGAAACTTTTATGTTGTAAATGCTCGAGACAATGTTAATGATAAGTTTAGGACCCAAGAGCAGAAAAAATTTGCTAAAAAATTCCAGCTATAACAAGCTTTTTGCTATTGCGGCAAAACATGAAAGTCATTTTTTACATTCGGCTCTATAAATACCAAAATATATATCAAAGAATTTGGTGTTATTATGGTAAGAAAGCTCTGGAGTGGTACCAAAACAATAACATAGTTTTTGTACCAAGAGAGGTCAATTCTCCAAATTGTCCATAGCTTAGACCAGTGGAGAGATGTTGAGCTCTTGTGAAAAGTGAATTGAAGAGCACAAAAAAGGTTTTCCAAAATACCGAAGATTTTAAAAGAAGATGTGCACACTGTTCCAAAAAAGTGACTGAAGCAACTATGAAATCTCTAACGGAAGGGTTACAAAAATGGTTCAAAAGTTCATAAGTAGTGATTAGAACTATAAAAGTTATCTTTTTCTGTGATCTGCACTAAATTATCAATTAAATAAAAACAAGAATGAAAACTCTAAGATCAACCGTTTCCAAGTTATTGAATATTATATATGTTAAGATTTTTTCGAACGCACTCCTTAATTTTAAAATAGACACATTTATCTATCCAATAATATATATAGTATCTACATATGTATGTGTGATAAAATAGTATATGGCCGATATTAATTAGGAATCAACCAAATCAAATTTAATCAAAGTTAATTTTAATTATTTTTTTTATTAATTTCCCTAATAGGTATAATTGGGAATTCTCTCTAATGTGTAGTATTAATGGATATCATTGGTTTGATATTCCATATAGTCTATATGAGCGCCAAAGAAAGATAGAGATAGGGACTTAAAGACTACCCAAATTAAAAGTACACAAAGTTGAATATATTTTATTTATTAATTTTTTTTTTTTTTAATTTCACAAATATAATTTGGAAATCTAAGTTGTGTGGGGCTGTAAAGGGTTGCGTTTTCTTCATTTACCTTATAGTATATATGAGCAAAAAGAAAGGAGATGGCCAATTATGTACAAAATCCCTCAGAATCTAAATTTACTCAAAGTAGAATTTTGAAATATTTTTTTTTTTTTTTTTTAATTTCAAAAATACAATTTATATTCCATATAGTCTATAAAAAAGTTGTGCCCAAAATCCTTTAAAAAGCATAGTCCATGTGATCTTCAAGGGAAGATATGTATGTATTTATTCTGGGTGGAATTTTCAATGAAATACATACATAAGTATATTATAAATTGATAAATTTTTTAATTTTTTAATAATATGAAATTTCTTTTTAGACATTTTTCATTAATATTCTTAAAATATGTAATTTAATTTAGTAGCTTATGTTTCTTATCAAAAAAGTAATCGAAACCTTAACAAAACTAATCCGCCTTCTCACAAATTAAGCACGAAATTTAATATTATAAATTAATATTAATCATACGTTTAGCTGTCCGTAACAGTAAACAAAATTAATACTCTTCCTATAAATATACAATAGAAATAAATATACAATAGAAAATTGCTTTTTAAATGCTAATTTGTAATAATTATAGGTTTTCCAAAATATTTAATAGTTGAAACAGCAATAACAACAAGTTTTAAAAAAATAATACTAAACCAAAAAGGTCCTGCTGTTTGCTGTCTAAGAATGATTCATAGCAATATTGGCTAAGCAAAAAAAAAAAATATCCACATAAAAAACACAAACTTCAATTTCTTTTGTTTAAAAAACTGGTGGACAAGTTTTGATTTTTTTTTTTAACAAGAAATAAATAAAAAACTCTGTATAAATTCTCGATAAATATATAAAATAATATAAATAAAAAAAGAAACTTACAAATGGCGGATGCATATGTCCTTGGCCGGCATGTAGTTGCTGATATTGTTGCGGCGACAATACCACATGTGTCAACGTGCCACTTTCATTGACATATGGCTGCATTACCTGGCCCTGAGGTACTTGTACGGGTACCGGCATTGGTGGTGGTGGCGGACGATTTTGTGAAACCATTTGTACGGTTGTAGGACCTGTAAATAAAATACAAAAATATATAAGTTTTAAATATTATATTTTTATAGTTTTATTATGAAAATATGAAAATTTTGCTATTTAAGTATTATTTTTAATAAAAATTACTAAATAAAAAGTTAAAGCTTTAATTTCTTTTTTTGCTTTTTTTCTTTTTTTTTTTTGGTTTGTCAGTATTTGAGTTGAGTATAAATATAATAATGTCTTTTGTATGTTTGTATTTATCTATTAAATTTATAAAATATAACTAAAAGAGCCGACTTTATGGCGTCATGTCTTTTTTTTTTCTTTTTTTTTTTTTTTAATATTATTTGGTCTGCTTGTAGCTTTTCTCTCTCACTTTTTCAATTTGTTGTATGTGTGTGTATGAGTTCTTATGATTTTCGTACGATGAATGTGTTTTTTCTGCTTTCTTTTTGGGGAAAAATTTAGGTTGAGGGTTGAGATTTTAATGCTAGAATATATCTTTAATAATCAAGTATTGTTCTTGTTGTTTTCTTTTTGGCTAAGTGTGCGTATGTGTGTGTATGTGTTTTATTCACTATGGATGTATGGCATGGTTTGCTTCACTCATGTGTAAGTACTCATAGTGGCTTAAATTTGTTTTTTTCATTTATAAGGGGAGTTTTATTTTGTTCAGAATTGAAGTGGGGAATTTTATCTAAAAGTTTGGCGAAATATTGAAATAAAAAATTTATTTTACTTTTTAAATCAAAAGCTAGAAAAAATTTTAATTTTTAGTTAATCAAAAGAAATTTACAATTTAATGGTTTTATTCATAACAAAATTTAAGTATTTAAGTAATTTAATTTAATATTTTTGTTTAAAAATGAATTTTAATCACCTATGGTGGTATAGGGTATAAAAAGATTTTTGATTTTGTTTATGTAAATATTATTAGCAATATGCATAGTTAGTATAAATTATTGCCGCTAGGTGGCGAAAAATTCATTTTTATACCCTTCACCACAGGTGTAAAGGGTATATATAAGTTTGTCATTCCGTTTGTAATTTCCACAATTTTCGTCGGAGAGCAAAAAAGTTTATATTTTCGGAATCCTTGTAAGAAGCGATGACGATTGGACCATGTCCGTCCGTCCGTCCGTCCGTCCGTCCGTGTGTCGGTTGAAATGGCGTTTATGAAGCCCACCGATAACTGACATATATAATATGTATGTCAAACGATCGGAAATGCTTTCGAGAATTTTGCTATTGGAATTCAGCAAGATAGGTTCCTACAATGCGGAGATATGTTCAAAAAACCGGTTTTTTGAACCGGTTTTCCAGTTTCTGAAGCCTCTGTATACACTACGGACTTCGTTTTTACAAAGAATTCTCGGACATCTTTTTCTGAATTTTTGTTCTGAAAAAATGAAATAAATCGGTTCAGTAATAACTGAGATATCGGACAAAACGCATTTTTTATTTTTTGAAGTCTTGGTTTAAGCTATAGATTTTTATTTTTATACAGATCGGTCACAAATATTTTTATAAAATTTCAGTTTTTTGAATCAGGAAGATCGGTTTATAAATGGTGGAGATATGCTTTAAAAACCGGTTTTTAGAACCGGTTTTTTAGTTTCTGAAGCCTCTGCATATACCAGGGACTTCGAATTTTTAAAGGGGGCTCGAAAATTATTTTCTGAATTTTTGTTCTGAAAAAATTAAATAAATCGGGTCAGTAATAACTGAGATATCGGGGAAAACGAATTTTTTATTTTTGAAGCTCTTGTTCAAGCTACAGATTTTTATTTTTATATAGATCAGTCATAAATATTTTTATAAAATTTCGGTTTTTTTAATAAACCAAATTCGTTCATAATCAACAGAGTTATGGCCCAAAAACAAATCTGTTAAGAATATAAATACACCAACAAACATGTATATTAAGCATTGTAATGACTATTAGTGACGTTTTTTGTTTTTTGTATAGACAAGTAGTTTAGTTATCAACAGCAGTAATATGATGAATAACAGTGTTGTTGTTCTTTGTATATGCAGTCTGTACAAAAATAAATAGATATGGAATTGTAGTTGTTTATTTTTAAAAACAAAAACATATCTGTTAAGAATATACATAAATACATACACAAACATGTATATTAAGCATTGTAATGACTATTAGTGACGTTTTTTGTTTTTTGTATAGACAAGTAGTTTAGTTAGCAACAGCAGTAATATAATGAATAACAGTGTTGTTGTTGTTCTTTGTGTATTCAGTCAGTTTGTACATACAAAAATAAATATATATGGAATTGTTGTTGTTTCTTTTTTAAAAGCAAAGCCTGTTATGATTGTTTTTTTTTTCATATTCAAATTTTCGTAGTTTGAAAAAAATTTAGATTTAGAAAATATGCAAGCATACGTTAAGGCGAAAATTTTATTAATTGTCGGTAATATGGTAATATGATGTCGATAAGATGGTATGATGGTAATATGGTGAAGGGTATCAAAGATTCGGCACAGCCGAATCTTTTTTCAATTTCATTTTTATTAAAATTGCATCAAAACACCCTGTATTTGCCAATATTATGAGTTCATATGTTCAGCAAAAATACTCGACAAAGGATTTTGTATAAAGTTGCCAAACATCATTTGGTCTAATTCTGGAAATTTAAAGGTCAAAATTGTGATTTTCTTCAATAACCTTAAAATAACGGTAATTTTGTAAATAACGGAATTATGAAAAAGTCGCAGAACAAAGGTTGCTGTTGAAGCCCTAAATAACCATTTTCAACAATAAAAAAGTTCTTTTTCACAAAAAGCCGTTTTTGGCATATTGCTAAATATACTTATGTATAATCACAAGGGCAAGTTTTTCAAGCTTTTCGCTTGCAAAGTAAGTATTTGCATATTTCAAAAGAATTTCACAAAAAATGCTTATATCTTAAATCTTTGCATAAATTTGCATATAATGGATACAAAAGTTAGTTTTCTTAACAAAAACACACTTTTTTTTTGTGATTTTTTGGAGTTCAATCAAAAGATTTCAACAAATTTTTTTGTGAGTATTTTGAGTACATTGTAAATATTGTAAAGAAAAAATTCAGAAGCGTCAAATATGATACTTAAAATTGAAATAGTTATATTTTTATAAACATCGAAATCTATTAGAGATTGAAAGTTAAAAAATGCATATTTGTGCATATTTTCTACACATTAATATATAAGAATGCATAAATTCGTTGGTTTTTATATACATATTCATGCTATTTTTGCATATTTCTGTGTATATTATACCATTTTTTCGTGCATTTTCAAGCGCATATTTTAATTATTTTTGTGCATATAAAAACTTGCCCTGATAATCACTATTAGATATTTAGTTTTATTTACATTATTTTTGCTGAAATCTTGATAAAATTTAACAATTTTAATAATTTTTTCTGTTAATATGCATACGTTTTAATCCTGAGTCGATATGATATATTAATGACACCTTAATCTAAGACATTTACATATTAATTTACTATTTGGTAATACGAGGAAGCAGCACACAATGTAAATATTGAAAATATAAATTTTAAAATATGACGTTTTGTCAAAAAAATACGAATGAACCAAATTTTTTTTTTCTTCAAAAATGTAACAGAAATAATCTTAAAATAGCCTTGAAGTAGGGTCTAACCAACATTAAAATATTTAAAGTTAACAATGGTTTATTTTGAAATAAATGTAAAAAAAAAAAAAAAAAAACTTTTATGCAAAATTTTAAATTTTTTTTGTTATTAAAATTTCTTTTTAAAAATGAAATCATCAAAAATGTTTCAGTTTATAATTTTTATCTTAAAGCTGGTAATGCTGCGAATAAAATAAGGCATGTATCATCAAAAGTGATGCACAAATCTTGATTTTATTTACAGTTAAATAAAAATACCCATGTATACTTACAATTGAGTAGAAATACAGTGGTGGGAACATATTTTTTTTATTTTTTCTTGAAACAAAAATAGGTGGACTAGATGGATTTTGAGAAGTTAAACAAGAATCTGCATTTACTTTTTTTCTATTACGTGCTAATTTTTTTATGGGTATGACTAATATCATCACCTTATTCAGCGGTCACACTATAAAACTCGAGAATGGTTTGTACAATTTAGACTATAACTCAAGAACCGTTTACACGATTTTGATAATTGATACACAAAAAGATGCACAAGAAAATTTCTTCTAGGTTTGTCAACATAAGTTTTTATTGATTAAAGAATTTCAGAGTTATGGATCAAAATTTTCACGATTTTTCAATTTGTTTCTTTAATTTTTTTTTGCTATTAATTACCGAATAACTACGGAAATATTAACTGCACAAAAAAATTATGTAAATTCGGCTCAAAGGTAGTTTAAAGCGCTATCAACTGGAGTTTATTTTATCTTAATTGGACAAACCGTTCTCGAGTAATACAAGTGTGACTACCTAAAGGGGTAATAGTAGTAAAATCAAAACGTGATAGAAAAAAAGTGAAAGCTGATTCTTGTTTAGAACGTGAAATTCCATATAATTCACCTATTTTTGTATTTAAGACGAACATTTTTTTTGCCCACTAGTGTATCTCCACTTAACTGTAGGTATGCATGGGTATCCTAACTAAACTATGAATCCAATCAAGAATTGTGCATCATTTTTGTGATACGTGACTTTATTTACTCGTAGTTTTACTAGCTTTAAAGTAAAGATGATAAACTGAAACATTTTTGACAAATTCACTTTTAAAAAGTTTTAGTAAAAAAAAAGAAATCTTGAATTTAGCATGAAAAAAAATTTTTTAGACATTTATTTTGAAATATCTCTTAAGCTAATAAGAGGTTAAAAATTTGATAGTAGAAAGTTAATTTTATTTCGCATATTTTGGTGTAACACTTATATAAATGGTGCATACCGTTCTCGAGTTATAGTGAAATATACTCGAGTAATCGGCTTATTTAGGGCGCAATATTAGACACGTCCATAAAAAAAAATCTCGATCTGATGGAAAAAAACTAAAAGCAGATTCGAGTTTAGCATGCGGAGTTTCATCTAGTCCACATATTTCTTTTTGAAGGAGCACGAGAAAATTTTTTTTGTCGACCAGTTTAATAGCACCTAATTAATATTTGACACAAATCAGTTTTATATATTAAAATACATAAAATGTATATAAATTAGTCAGTCTATTAAGTCTATTATTTAATTAATTCCCAGAATTTTTATGTACATACAGTAGTGGTTTGGTAACTTATAGTCGGGATTTATTTATTATTTTTTTACAAGTACTTTTGAGGCTGTTCTAGGAAATCGTTTATAACTTCGCCATTCTTAAAAGGATTTTGATGAATTCCAATACCAAAATTTTTGAGATTTTTATATGCCACATATGTGTTGAAAGAGAAGTGTATTTATTGACAATCACAAATATTTTTCAATTTTAAGGCTTGAATATATATTTAAAGACTTTCGTATAAAATAACCAACTTATAAATACCCTTCATTTTATGTAAAAAAAAAGCGGAAAGTTACTGTTTTGATTTTTATAGAGTTTTGAAAGGATTACCTCTTATTTATATTTGTAAGAACTCATAACTCAAAATAATTATAATTATTATCAATAAAATTTATATATTTTTTTTAACCTCAAAAATAAATTTGTCATTAAAAAATATAAAATTATCTTGAACTGATCTAAATTATACATTATAACTTGTCATTATCTAATGAATTGCTAAATAAATCAAATATTTCTGTTGTTAAAAAATTTCAAACTTTTTTAAGTTTCCCATAAATGCAATTAATATTCATCTTCCAATACAAAACTCCCCTCTTTAAATATATGTATTTAGATATGTGATATACAAAAATTATATGAAATAAGAGTATTGTATTAAGTTAAGGATGCATGAAGTCAAAAAAGAAACAAAAATTTATACATATAACGAAATAAAATATATCTGATGGAAAAAAAAGCATATGCTTTTTGGTAACTCATATGTCTGTCATTAATTTTTCTCCCCTCCAACATATAACTAGCAAAAGCAACTACATTGATTTTTCTTTTTTCTTATATTCCTATATGGCCAAGCTTTAAAAGATGACAAAATAACATGTTTTAAGGATATAAGTTATATAAATTTTTGGTAAAAATAAAAGAGAAATATTTACTAGAACAAAATTTAATTTATTTTGGAAAAGATTTTTTGTTTTTCTTTTCGCAACATCACACACGTAGACATAAATACGTGTGATTGCAAATTCCAATATAACAGATATCTATATGTTTGGTTTTAAGTAAAAGTGTTTGAAAATTAATATTTAATTATATTTAAGATGATGTTTAAATTTAATACCTGATTTAAGAATAAATCGAATTAGCCTTCACAAAATAGGCTACAATTTGATATTCATTTGAATTCCTAATAGTATGCTACACAAACAATAAGCAATTTATCGACATTTGTTTTAAGGAATCTTATGCGGAACTTAAATTACACTATGCAACAATATTTTGTGGGCGGAATCATTCCGATTGCAATTGATAGCTCTTGATATGTGTAATAAACCCTCCAAAGGATTTTTCGTTGGTAGGCAAAATTTTTGTTTTATGACCACTTGAACTTTTCTATTTTTGCTTATCTTTTCTAGTTACAGATAAATCGAAAAAAATAATATCAATAATGTTCGAAGCTAAAATAATTTTGCATAAATATTTAGAGCAGAATATTTTACTAGAACTTTAAAATCATTTATCTTACCTTATAAGGGGTCATTTCTAGTCCGTTTTAAGGAAATGACATGAACGTCGATTTAAAATTGAGTTTAATGTGTTAAAATGTTCTACAGATATTTTCTTCGTCAAATTTTACTAGGGGTCTCTAAAGATAAAAAATTCATCCGACTTATCATATGTTGTTAAAAAATAAAATTATGAAATTTTCCCACATTTCTTATATAAACTCCTTAAATTAGGCAATGAAATATAACATAAAATTAAAAGTTTTGTACAAATCGTAAACAAAATTAATAATAATTTAATAAATTTAATTTTTTTGAATAAACGCTTCACCGTATGAACTTTGGACCTTCGGTGACCTCTAGTGAAATTCGACGTAGAAAATTTCTGTAGAATATTTTAACCCATTAAACTCAAGTTTTAATGGACTTTTGTTTAATATTGTTTAAACGGCCTAGAAATGACCCCATATAATCAGAGATAGATGAATAGAAGGTTCTAATGAAATATTGCCATTTAAATGTCCTAAACATTTATGTTTAAATATTTTAGTTTCGAACTATATTTATATTATTTTTTTCTATTTATCTGAAACTACTTTGGTGCAAAAATAGAAAAGTTTAAGTGGTCATAAAACAAAAATTTTGCCTACCAGCGAAAAATCCTTCCAAAGGATTTTATGTTTATTACACATATCAAAAGCTATCAATTGCAATCGGAATGATTTCGCCCCCACGCGATGATCATCAATTTGTTGCATAGTGTTATTCATATGATTAAGGTACAAATGTGTACTTTACTTTAAGGGATTTTCTTAAGAAATTTGCTAAAATTAGTGATTGGGTTTTGTTTATGAAAAGTTTATATATATTTGCTATGAATGCCTTAAAGTATACTTAAATTGTTTACATAATTTAACTGTTGAAAAAAAGGTAAGAAAATAGAAAATTTTTTTAAATTTGTATACTTTTTATAAGAGAAATAATTAAAATTTTCATAATGATCTTTTCAATTACCTAAAACTCCTTAAGTATGCTTTAATTTTTGTTTTTAATTTTCGTAATAATTAAATTATTAAAATTTTAACTATCACCAATTATTTTATAGTTTTTCCTATTAAATTTCTTAACTAAAATTTTTAAGTGCCACATATTCAACTAATTGCATGTTGATGTTTATAGTTTTAGCTTTATACAACACAATTTTCATTCTATTTTATTATCACCTAAAAAGTATGCTTTATAAAATGAAATGAAATTAAATGCAATGTTTGCAGATTTTTCGTTAGAGATTCTTTTTATTTTATATTTTAATTCTTGTTTCTTTTCTATCTATCTAATTATGTTTTTCTAACCATCTGCCATCATCCATCTAAAGTACAACCATACTCTTGATGTACATATCTATGAGTGTGTGTGTGTAATTGTGTGAGTTTAAAAAGCAACTTAACTCCTTAAAGTATACAATTATATTATATATTCATAGAAAACTAGCACAACCAGTTGTTTCTCTGACTACTATAAAACACTGAAATTTTTAAAATGTTTAACATTTTTATCTTGTTTCATAATTTTTTTTACTAGTTTCTATCTTTTTTCTAACATATTTTCTGTGTACTTTTAGAGATAGAAAAAAAAAAAAAACATCACTAAGAAAATGTCTTTTTAAATACTTGCATATGTTTACGAGTATTTCATAAACCAAAAGTAGAAAAGTAAAAAAAATATAATATAGAATAGCCTGGAAAAAAATACTTTCTAGAATATGTAAAAGAAACAATTTTTTACAACTACCCCACTCTAACGGAAAAACGAAAACGAATACAAGGTATTTGGTCATAATAGGGTAGTTTAAATTTATCGGAAATTATTTAAATCTAGATATAAAGAAAACAGATTTAATTCATATTAGTGATCAATTTATTTAAAAATCATTTTTAATTTAATTTTTTTCACATTTACAATTTTTTTAATTGTGCAATAATATGCAACCCTAATGAAAACTTTAAACGCTAAAAAACTAAGTGAGCAGCATTTAAATATTTAAAGAGTTATATTATCTTTTTTCCAGCATGCAAAACATAAATTGGTTACTAAATTTACCATCTTTTGTAGTGAAAAAAGGTTTTTCTTTTAAAAAATGCTTGTAATAAATAGAATTTTTTTCTTATATAAAGATTAACTTTGAGGTGAATTTTTTAAATTTGATTTATTTTAATGAACTTATAAATTATAAACGTTACTACATTTTATTTTTTCTAATGATCCACTAATTTACCAATAAAAAAGGGGAAACGGACAAATTAAAAAAAAAAAAAAAACGAAAAATATTTTTATATTTAAGACATATCCAGTAAAAAACTTGGTAATGGCATGTAGTTACGGATGTGGCTACTTTTCAATGACAGCAATATACCGTCAACATTACATAAAAGTAGTTAAGTGATCAGACTTTTTTAAAATCTACTTTTTACTGATTTTTTATTCCGTTTATCAATTAATATGTTTAAAGAAGGAATAAAAAATAGCTAAAATAGTTTTAAAAATATTAATTTTTTTCTTAAAAAAAAAACTAGTTCCACTTGTTTTATCGTCAGTAATACTTTAAAATCAATGAGTTATTGAACAACTGAAAAGTAATTAGTTTATGTAAAATAATGGGGTTTTCAGATATTGTCTTAGTAGTGTCAAGCCTTAACTCATTACCTGACAACCAAAGTTTTTGCTGGGTAATACTTGACTTTTTTATGAGAGCACATTTGTATGTGGGCTAGATGAAATAATGAACCGATAATAACAATTTTAATAAGCTCCACTTTTGGACCATAAAAGATATACGTACCTAAATTTCATTGAATTAAAAAAAAAAAAAATAATAAATTTTGACTTGTAGTTTGATTGCGTTCGTCACAGGACAGACGGACGGACATCGTTAAATCGACTTAGAAGTAAATAATAAGCTGGTTGGAATACATTAGCATAGGCATTAGACCAATTATTTTGGGTGCATCCATAACCCATGGGTACCTATAAAAAATGTGTATCAAAATTTCATTGAATTAAAATTTGACTTGTAATTTTATTACAAGGTTTACAAAAACGGACAGACAGACGGACGGACATCGTTAAATCGACTCAGAAAAGCATCAGCACAAACGCATAATACACTCTCCACCTATAGTGGTATCAGTGATGTTAGATGTAGGGGATTTTCCCTTTTTGAGGGAATTTTTAACGAAAACTTTACCAAAGGGAATTTTTAATACGTATAAATTTATCTCAACAAACGACACAAATTTTAAATAAATAAGCAAAAAATTCAATATTATCTACACACTCATTTAAAACTAGAAATATTAATTTGCCAAATGGATATTTTCAGTGTTTTTGTTCTTTGTTTAAAATATTTTTTGTATATTTTTTATTGAATTACAAATAAAAACTATATGTAAATTACAATGCATTTTTTACTACAAATTTTTTAATTTTTGTTAAAAAATAGCGATTTTAAGGAGGAGTAAAAATTAAGGGACATTTTTTCTAAAAAAAAGAGAAAAAAGAGAAAGGGATTTTTCTTAAATTTCGTCTGGCATCACTGAGTGGTATAGAGTATCCCAGCAAAAAAAGAACTAAAAAAAGTCATGATTTTAACATTGTGTTGTTATTGGAAGAAAGTACTTTGTGGTGAAAAAGAGCTGAAGAAGTTCTTTTTTTTATACTTCTTGTTCATTGCTTTTGAAGCACTTCTCTTAAAACTATGTTTATAAAATTGTTAATAAAAATTCTGTTTTTGCCGTATTAAATAATAATAAAAATACTTCAAAACTATGAAGTAATTATTAAGAACTTCCAAAAAAGTTTAAAATATGCACTTTGTTCCAATTTGAATTTTTATTATTCAAATTTGTATGAAAATTTTTTCTATAATTATAGAAAAAAAGTCACCAATTAACAAATATATATGAAAATAATTCATTTAATTATAAACTTGTTTAAATTTGCATCAATTACTAAAAACTATAAAAAATACAAAACAGAAAAAAATTCCCAATTAATAAATTAATTAAATCAATCTAGTAAATGATTGAATGAATTAAAAATGTGTATAGGAAAAAAAAATCATACTAAAATTTATTTTTATTTTATTTTTTCTTGAACATATTTATTAAATTTTGATGCAAAATTAAACAACTGAGTTAATTGTAAAAAAGACGGTAATAATTTTTTCTGTGAAAACTGATAAATTTAAAAATTGTAAAATGTATAAAACAATTTACAATATTTTAAACTTAAATTCTTTAAACTCCCCCTTATAAAATCCTATAACAAAAACTACAGTATACTACAAGGCGCTTTAAAAAATTGTATCAAGGTTAAGTATGTAAATAAACAAAAACAAATTATAAATGCTATATTCAAATTCACTTAAGGTAAAATATCTAACACTTTTATATATCTTTTTTTATAAAGTGAGAAAAAAAAAAAATAAACAAACAAGAATAAATTGAAATCTTAAATAACACTAATACAAAGCGACACTAACTAACACCAATATAAACTATATAAAAAACCAAAAAAAGAAAAATTATAAGAAAAAAAAAAAAAAAAGATATTAACAAAAATGTCAAGTTAATATGTTGCTACATATGCACACCTAAATTTATTAAACACACACCCATCTATAGAAATTCCAACACATTTATTAACTGTACTACACTATACCTATACTTGTGTATAGGTGTGGGATTTAATGTGTAGTACGTGTAGGGTATGTATGTAATGCCAGGATTAACATACCCTTAGTAAAGATTATTTAGTGGGAAGGAAAATGTATTCATATATACATACATATTTTTATTTATTCCTTTGGTTTAGCTTTTTGACACACATTTTTCGGTTTATTTTTTTGAAATATAGTTTTATTTTGTGGGTTAGCAGCATCATTTTGTATTATACTGAATTTGTTAAAGAATTTTTCCATATTTTTTCTTTCTTAACATATTGTATATATTTTCTTATATATTTATATCTATTTATGTAAATTTCTTTAACACTTAAATAAAGGTTTCAGGTATTTAAAAAAAAGTTTAAGGAAAATTTTATTATTTAAAAGAAAATCTTTGAGAACATTTTTTTAAACATAAAGTTTTGTTAAGCATTAATGCTAGTATGGGTGTAATAAATATTTGTAACAGTATTTATCATAAGTAGTAAGAAAAAAAAAAGTTCCTTTAAGCAGGTAATATATTTATAAATATATTAGCTCCTTAAAGCAGGCAACATAAATAAAACTTTTTCGTACAAAGAATATTCAATAATATTAAATAAAAATAAAAACATTTTTCTTTTGTAACTTTAAAAATTATTAACATTTTTTCTATTTAAACTTTTTATATTATCAAAAATAAAAAGTTTTGCTAAAAATTTGACTAAATTTAAATTCAATATGTTGTTTTTTTATAATGATAAAGTTTGACGACTAAACTATTATTTAAAAAATAGTTTGAAACTATGTTTTTAAAAGATTTTAATAAGATTCGTTAGATTTTTAAAATAAATAAAAATATAAAGTAAATGTATATTTAAATATATATATTTTACCTTAAAACTTTATTAGGATTTTTACATATAATTTTAAGGTATATTAGAATTAATTTACATCAGTGATGTTAAATACAATTTAGGAAAAATTCATTCGTATTAAAAAAAATTTCCCTTTCTCCTTCTTAACATCGCTATGCTTAATAGAAAAAATTAATAAAGAGTTATTTTTTGTAAAAAAAATACATACAAATAACTTAAATTAATTTTAATGAACACAATGAAATATTTTTAAACAATCAATATAAAAAATTAATTTATTTATATTTTTTATTCCTATTTTATTGCTATTTGTAGTAGTTTTTTGAGAAAAATTTTGACAATTAAAAAATAAATTTTAAGTTGGCATAATTTAAAATTCCTTCTCTTGTTCCTTGCGCTTGAAATTTTGTTTCAAAATCCCCACAAAAAGGGAAAATTCCCTCCATCTGACGTCACTGATTTATAGTCCTACATATTTTAAGGGATTATTATAATTTATGTACAAATTTTAAAGTTGTAGTAAAATCTTAATTGAATATAAATATGTTTTGTTATTTATTTAAATACAGATATTATTTATTACGTTATGTTACTTAAATATTGATAAGAAGCCTTATTTGATATTGAATGGTTTATAATAGTTTAATAATTAATTTTTAATACTACTTATGTAGTTAGTTGGCTGTATAGTTTTACTGTATAAAATTGAAGAATTAATATAAGAAAAATTAATTTAAATTCCATAAATAGATATGAAAGTATCCGATCACTTTACATAAGGAGTAAGAGAAAATATAACTCTTCGTTTCCATTTATACATGTTTACATACAATTTTAGGTCATATTAAAATAGTCTAATGGCTAGCTAAATAAGGACTTCGCACAAAAAAATCCGTGCACGCTTTAAGGCTTATAACTTTTGTATACTTTTGTATACGTAAAAAAACTTTAGAATCAATAACTGGTTTACATTACTCTCAGTAACTGTGTTCTAAATTTTGTTTTAATACCATATTAGTATATTAGCATTATTCAAATTTATAGTCAAAATACATGTTGACCAAACAAAACCTCTAGATGAGGTGGGAAGTGAAGTTTTTTGAGTCATAATAAATACAAATACTTAATGAACATCGAAAGGAATCCTGATTACAGAAGAAATAGTTGATTTACAGACTATAAGATCCTTGGAAAAATAATATATATTTTAAATGAAAATTTATACATCTCTGGATGAAATGCGACTGCTCAGCATCTATCATCAAAAAAGTTTCATAAAGGTAACGGAAACGGTAAAAAATATGAAAGCAAAAGAGAGGATGACAGTTATTGGGATTCATTTTTTTTTTTCAATAAAATATGAATGCGTCTGAAGGGTAAATATAAAGTATGTACTTTTGAACATTCTGGTCAGGAATTGCATATCACAGATATTGTGGGAAATGGAGAAGACTAATATCGTGCAAAAAAATCAAAATTGTCGAACAATTTTTTGCCCTCACAAGCCATTTGTACGTGCTCACATTGGGGTAAAAGGGGTCGAAAATGGAGATTAATTCAGGGAAAGGTGATATCAATATTTTAATGATCACGTTTTATTTTTATTTTTTATTCATTATTAGGTTTTAGAATTTTAAGATTTTTTTGGCAGAATGGTAATGTCCATCCGTCCGTTTATACATTAGAGTTAAATAAACTACAAAAATATGATAAAATCGGTTGAAAATATTGGGATATATATGGAAAAGACTTGATCCATATTTTTTAAAGTTGAGATTCTTGAAATTTTAAATGAATATTAGGACTGCGCACGAAATAAATCCGTGCATGTTCTTGTGCTTATAACTTTTGATGTGGTGAAAAATTAATAATTCTGTTAACTGGCTTTTATTTGCCATTATTCTCACTTGTCATGTGCTAAGTTTCATGGTAATAGCAAAATTGGTTTTTCTTTAAATGGAAGTTTAATAAAAAATACCTAAACATATTATTCAAATTTTTCATGAAATCTTGCATTGGTCATATAAAATAATTGCAAGGAAAGCTGTTATGCCGCAAAATACATTTTCTTGAGTCATAATATCATACAAAGAAGTCATGATCACTGAATGGTAACCTGGTAATGAAAAACAAATAGTATCTTCAGGCTGTAGGACTCAGGCAAAATAGAAAGGATTTTGAAAGAAAATCACCTCATCTCTGGAAGAAATGTGTCAGAAAAAGATAATTGCTTTGAATCTTTATCAGAAAATTTTAAAGGAAGTCTAGCCTGAAGACTTATAAAGTAAGAAAAAAATCTTAATATTAACGCAAGCAAGAATTTGGAGGTAAAAAATAACATGAAAGTACTTCGGACGAAATTTTTCAGAAATTTTATTTCTGTATAGTAGACGATGAAACGTTCGTACAGGCTGACTTTTTTCAACTTCCTAGCCAGGAATTCTATGTTGCAGATGATAGAGGGATTACAGCGGAAAAATTTCGTGTATCAAAGAAATCAAAATTCCCAAGAAAGTTTTTGATTTGGCAAGTCATATGCATACTAGAGTGTCCCGTAGATAAAAATTTTGTAGGAACACCCCTAAAACGATGAGTAAAAATTAGCTGAATATGGGAAAAATATTAAAAAAATTTTTTAAATTGATCTTCAGTTCCCTACCAGCGATTGAATGTCACGGGTCTAGAACATTTCGTCCAAAAAATAGTATTGAGTTTAGTCTTGAAATGGGTATCAAAAAATTTTTAGATAAAAATTTTATAATTTTTTTCTTTTAAGGCTACAATATTAAAAATTTTGATTGTAGTAAGTGCTGTTGAGAATATATAAATTTCCAGATAAAAAAAAAAAAAAAATGTTCATCAAAATACCTTAAAAAGTCTTCTAGCGAAACAAAATCCCATTGGAAAAATTTTTAAAATATTTTTTTCCATAACCAGTATAAAATTACGAATTTTTTGATACCCATTTCGTTTAAAAAATCTTAACTTTTTTTTACCAAAATGTATGGGATCCATGATTTTAAAATCGCTGGTAAGGATCTGAAGACCAATTTTAAAATTTTTTTTAATATTTTTCCCATCGTTTGAGGGGTGTTCCTACATCGAAATCTTAAAAAACGCTATTCACGGGACACTCTAATGCATACACAGGAATGAAGCAGGAGTTTTTTTTTTTTTAAAAAAAGAACTAATTTCTCAAATCGGACACATATACGCACGATTGTTAAGATTAAAGTGGACAATATGTAATGTTAGGACAAAATATAATTTATAAATACTTGAAGAAAAGTACACTTAAATAACTGAAGTTTATAATTTCATTTTAAATTTTTACGTTAAAAGACTTTTTAAAATTAGTACACTGAAAGTTGAAGATAATCGACCTTTTTACACTTTTTCAAAAATGTTTAAGTTTGACAGCTCCTTATAAGAAAACAGCACAATCTAGCTTAAAGATTTTAATTGATATTAATAGTAAAAAGTCACCAATTAACAAATATATATGAAAATAATTCATTTAATTATAAACTTGTTTAAATTTGCATCAATTACTAAAAACTATAAAAAATACAAAACAGAAAAAAATTCCCAATTAACAAATTAATTAAATCAATCAAGTAGATGATTAAATGAATTAAAAATGTGTATAGGAAAAAAAACCATACAAAATTTATTTTTTATTTTATTTTTTCTTGAACATATTTATTAAATTTTGATGCAAAATTAAACAACTGATTTAATTGTAAAAAAGACGGTAATCATTTTTTCTGTGTTGATACATAATTTTGTCTATTTTTATTCAGTATCCAACTTTATTACAAAAATTTTATTATGCCAATATGAACATGTGCCAAAATTTAATCAAAATATCTTCAAAATTGCGAGCTACACTTTGTGTACAAGGTTTACAGCCGGACGGACGGACATCGTTAAATCAACTCGTAGAGTGATTCTGAGCCGATTGGTATACCTTAAGGTGGGTGTTGGAATATTTTTTCTATGCCTTATAAACATCAGCATAAAGCTTATATTTAAGGTATTCCAGAAC
The DNA here is from genome assembly GCA_951394005.1 of Protophormia terraenovae. Taxonomy (NCBI): domain Eukaryota; kingdom Metazoa; phylum Arthropoda; class Insecta; order Diptera; family Calliphoridae; genus Protophormia; species Protophormia terraenovae. Next base: position 134,662,668 of record OX596074.1, read on the forward strand.
ATATTAAGTAAAAAAACAATTTTTCCCTTTAAATTTAAAATTTGAATATAATATTTTTTAATAATACCAAACTTCAAAATGATTAACCCATTAGTTTCATTTTTATAAGCTTAATTACATGCACTCATTTTCTCATGCGCAGTCCTTACCCAGCAAAAAAGGAACTGAAAAAGAGCTGAAAAAGTCATGAATTTAACATTGTGTTGGAATTGGAAGGAAGTACTTATTGGTGCAAAAGAGCTGCAGAAGTTATTTTTTTAACCCATGCTTGTCATTGGCAGGATGTTCTTCTTTTATGCTTCTTATTCATTTCTTTTGTAGTAATTCCTTTTAAAACAAAAATTCAGTTTTAGCCTTATTAAAAGATAATAAAAATGCATTAAAAATGCATTTTTTCCAGCTAAAATATTATTAAGAACTTCTAAAAAAGTTTAAAATATTTACTTTGTTCTACTTTCGAAGTGATGAAAGTGTTCTTTTTTGGAGGCTCTTGATTGTTTTTTGCTGGGTTATTTAAAACATATTATTAATATTTTAATATGGAAAATATTATTATTATTTTTTAAATCGTTCATCTCTTTATTAAAAAAAAAAAGATATTGTGAAATAATCCAGAATATATAGAGTTAATGGGGTCTCAAATGAAGCAGTTTTTAGTATTTATCACAAGATTTAGTTCCGTATAAAATTTTATTTTTAGTACGAAAGTAAACTTTTAGTACCCATTTTATTTTTTTCTACAAATTTTATTTTTAAATATTTTTATTAGTACAGTAAATATGAAACTATAATGTAACATGTATTGATGATTATCGCGTGGGGGCGGAATCATTCCGATTGCAATTGATAACTCTTGATATGTGTAATAAACTTTCCAAAGGATTTTTTGCTGGTAGGCAAACATTTTTTTTTTTAACAACTTAAACTTTTCTATTTTTTCACCAAAAAATAATAATAATAATAATATAGTTCGAAGATAAAATATTTAAACATAAATGTTTAGAACATTTAAATGGCAATATTTCATTAGAACCTTCTATTCATCTATCTGTGACTATATGGTCCGTTTAAACAAAATTAAACAAAAGTTCATTAAAACTTGAGTTTAATGGGTTAAAATATTCTACAGAAATTTTCTACGTCGAATTTCACTAGGGTTTCACCGAAGGTCCAAAGTTCATGCGGTGAAGCGTTTATTCAAAGTAATGAAATTGATTAAATTATTATTAATTTTGTTTACGATTTGTACAAAACTTTTAATTTTATGTTATATTTCATTGCCTAGTTTAAGGAGTTTATATAAGAAATGTGGAAAAATTTCATAATTTTCTTTTTTAACAACATATGATAAGTCGGATGAATTTTTTATCTTTGGAGACCCATAGTAAAATTTGAAGAAGAAAATATCTGTAGAATATTTTAACCCATTAAACTCAAATTTAAATCGACTTTCATGTTATTTCCTAAAAACGGAGTAGAAATGACCCCTTATAAGGTAAGATAAATGAATTTAAAGTTCTAATGAAATATTCCCCTTTAAATGCTTTATACTTTTATGGACAATTATATCAGCTTCGAACTATATTGATATTATTTTTTTCGATTTATCTGTAACTAGAAAAGTTTAAGCAAAAATAGAAAAGTTTAAGTGGTCATAAAACAAAAATTTTGCCTACCAGCGAAAAATCCTTTTGTGGGTTTATTACACATATCAATTGCAATCGGAATGATTCCGCCCCCAAAATATTGTTGCATAGTGTTATTTTTACATTTTAAATCATTTTCCTTTAGTATAATAACTTAAATATAAACATATCCTTAAAGTATCCAACTTAATCCCTATATAAATAAACTTCCTTATATAAATATAATATCTGAAAGTATTGCAGGCAGATAAACTTTATCATATAAATGATTATCTGGCAAATAAGAGAAACTAACAAACGAATTTTAAGGAATGGGGTTTTTTCTATAGATTTTAAACCCAACAATTATTTTTTTTTTTTGTTAACACATTGCTCTCGATAATTATACATAAATTTTACTTTAATCTTTTTCAAATGTGTACATTACTCTTTATTTCATATTATTTACATCTATCTTTACTCATAACGTTCAAGTACATATAAACATACATATATGGGAAATTCTTCAAACTCGTTTACTTTTGATGTTCAAAAAAAATGTCGAAAATTTTTAAATGGCACATCAACAATATTTAGTACCAATATTCCTTGGTTCTAGTGGAACACAGATCTGTTCGCGTGATTGACTTTTACCGAACGGCATTAATGTTATGGCGGTTTAAGATAAAAATTTATAAAAAATTGCCAAAATTATATTTATAGTCCTAAATCAAAAATTATTGCTTTTATGTATTTTACAATGCTGTATCTAAAATACAAATTAAAAATATTGCGATAAGTTAGGTATGCGTGGATATATTAGCGATTTAATAATTATTAAACCTTCTTATAAAATTTGCAAAATTCAGTTTTTAGTGATGTAGTCTTATTCATATTCATTTATTGCAAAAATCATAATTTTTTTTAAATAAGTCATAAGGCAATGTTATTTATATGCATTTTTTAATTGCACTTAGTCAAATCTCTAAAGTTGTATTAAAAAAAAATCGTACTTTTTTTCGAACGCCATATTGATTTTGATATATGGTATTAAAGCAGCTACAGATTGACATATATCATCACAAATTTTGATTAGCGCCTTAGATGTGCCTCAACGATTAATGTTAAACTAGAAACATCGCGTTCTTAGCCCATGAAAACCGTTGATGAATATTTTTAGTGAAAATATATTTTCTTCGTAAGTAAAACTTTACACAGGAACTTATTTCAGTTAAAAATTGATTTATAACGCCAACATCCGCTTTAACAAAATATGCAAAATTGCTGAATTCTTTAAAATAGCTATACAAGTTTAGCAGATTCATATTTTAAAACGCCACAATGATTTTTAAATGTCATTTGGAAACCTTTTTTGATAACGCTATACTCTAGCTTCACTGAAATAATGTTGCGAGTGTGCCTCGCGAAAAACGAACCTCTTGGAGCCATTCACGTTTTTTATCTCCAAGTTTGGGTACCTCCTACAGCATTTCTATTGAGGGCACTTTAACATTACATTATATATGTCAAATGATGTATAATTTAAAGAGCTATTGGGCTCTGTTTTGAATTTTGAAATATCCGAAACGGCGTAAAATCCTCAGTGAAAAAACTGCAAAATTTTAAATTTTATTAAAATTTGGTTTCACGATTTTGCACAACACAATTTGACACTGGTTAATTGCACGCTAGTTAAATCCATGCTGGTCCTTTTCTACAAGTGTTTATAGTCTAAATTAGAAGAATTGGACATTTATGCTAAAACTTGCGACTAAATCAAGAAAAAGAAATAAAAAAACTTGTTATTTTCAAACACTTTTTTTGTAATTTTTGACTTTGGGTGCTTGCTGGAACCACATGGAACCGTTTTAGGTCTTGATTTTTTTTTGTGTTGCACAATTAAGTATTGTTAACATAATTGCATCAAAAGTTGTTTAAAAAAGTCAGAATTTAAAAAAATATCATAAAGGCAAACGTAAAAAGAGAATTGCCCATATACATATAGTATTATATAGGAAAAATTATTACTGCATAAGAATATATTTTTTTGATAATATTTTACATGCAGACTATAAATTATCCTGTAAACATACTAAAGGATATGTGTATATATATTCATATAATATATTTTTATTTAAAATATATAATTGTATATATGTATTAAATACTTGTGTCAATGTTCATATATGTATATGTTATGATTGCTTTCATGCAAACAAATCTTTAAATTCTAACAAATATTTTGTGCATAAACAAAAATTCTACAATACTATGATCTGTAAAGATATATTGTTTGTTATTTTAATATAGACTTAAGTTCAAAAACTACTGTACTAAATATACAACTCATAAATGTATGTATATGTATAGATCTGTAAAATAATAATAAAACATATCAATAAAAGTATAGCATACAAAAAGGGGGAATGTTTTAACATTTATAAATAAAATGTATAAGGATGTATGTATGTATTGTAGGAGTTTTGCATCTTTTATTATTTAAATATTTAAATTTTAAGTAGTCAAATATTTTCTCTAAAAATATTGCAAAATCTAGCAAAACTTTTATGTATAAATATTTGAATTTACACAAAAACTATTTTGTCATGTATCAATTTATGTTGAATATTTCCCTTTAGGTTAAATCCTTAAAGATCTTAAGGATATTTAAGGATTTTATTCTGTTGTTTTTTTTTTTCTTTAGTTTTAAATACAATTATTTACTGTTTTAATTGAAAATTTGGAAAATAAATCCAAATAAATGATTTATTTTAAATTTTAATGTAAATAATATTAGAAAAAATAAATATTAAAATTAAATTACTGCATAATTTTGTTAGTATTTTTGTTAGTGCTTGTCTTTTTGAAATATTTAAAATAAAGTCTTAAGAAAATGGTTGTTAAAAAAAAAAAAAAAAAACTATATAAATTTTAAGCTACTGCATACTCTTCGTTAAGTAAGTCAAGAAATTTGTGTTCTATAAAAAATTTATTTTTTTGCTAAATTTCGGAAGTGAGTTAAAACTATGTTTGATTGCATACTTTAGGGAATATTTCAGCTTGAAAGACATAATGTGTTTGTTAAAGGAAATATGAAAGGAAGAAAAGATAGAAATAAAATAACTTGTAATTTTAACATAGTTTACGAGGACAATGACATTTTTAAGGTAAGTAATGCAAAGAAAATTTCATGGACATTTTTGCCTCAAGTAAAATTATTTATTTAAAAAAATTGATTTTTCATAGACTAAATTATAAACTTTAACATTATTATTTATGTAGTAATGAAATGTTATAGATACAGATTTAATTTTGAATGGCTCCCTAATAATCATGCAGTAGATAGATTTTTTGAGATCGAAAAGTTCTATGTTAGTTTAGGAAGATATGAGTGTTTGTTCTAAGAGATAATTCCTGAAACATTTCAATTGATCTATTGCGAGTTTAAGTGTAAGAGCAGATCGTAATATAAATCAGAATTTTTGATGCCAAATCGAGAATTTTCCATGTTTAATGATAACACTATTTTTATACCCTCCATCAAAAAGATGGGGGTAAGTATATTAATTTTGTCATTCCGTGTGTAACATGTCAAAGGAATCATTTAAGACCCCATAAAGTATATATTTTCTGGGTCCTGGTTACATTTTGACTTGATCTAGCTATGTCCACCCGTCTGTCTGTCGCTTAATAAACAAAAAAAGCTGTTTAAGGCGGAAACAATTTTTCTCCATCTTAAAAGCAGCAGACATAAGGACTACAGAAGAAATAAATTCTGTACGGTTGTCTGCATCATAATTCGGGAGGGGTCTTCTTTTTTCTAGATGTGTGGCCAATTGTGGACAGATACTTGTAAAAAGTGTAAAATAAAACAAACGAATACAGAATATTACGCCGATTCATTTTTATGAATTAATTCACTTTTGGATGATTCTCGAAAGTGGGGGGCTACGTTAAGTTATAAACCGATCTTCGTAAAATTTGACACACAGATTTAGACTTATAAGGAAATTATATGGCTAGGTGAAATAGTAGACCAATTACAATAGGTTTCGTCCTTCAACTATGAGAAATTTGTGTGTTAAATTTCATTAATTTATATTCAATATTGCGACCTGTAGTTTGACTACAAGGTTTACATGGTCGGACAGACGGACGAACATCATTAAATCAACTCAGTAAGTGATTCTAAGCCGATTGGTGTAAGTTAAGATGGGTCTTAGACAAATATTGTTGGGTGTAGTCTTGGGTAAAAAAAATATAAAAAGTTCATGATCACTGGGAAACATGGTAGGAAAAATTATGTAATTTCATACTATAAGTTCACAGAATCCCTTAATCTAAGGAAGGTAATCTGTTTATTAAATGAAAATCCACGAAACCAAAAAGTTATTATAAGAATCGCTAGAAAAAATTGTTATTCCGATCAAAGGTCAAGAACTCTTTAGTGGTTTTTTATCCATATGGATAGCAGTATATCGATAATATGGAACAGTTTGATTTGGGGCATATAGTGCGCTTGTGGAGCCGCCAACTTAAGTAGCAGATCAGATTATTTAAATACATAAATATTTGAGAGATCTGTACCAATTGATTTAGTTTCATTACAGATAGTACTTGCGTTCCTTTCTAAGAGCTCTTCAATATCTTTTTTATAAACTTAATGCCGGTCCGTTGGTAATATGAAACAAATCAAGTTGATGTTATCCCTGAAAGAGGAAATGAAGGAAATTCGTAAGAGTGAAATGTTTTTTTCAGATTTCTTTGTTTAGGTGTCTAATCCATTCTAGACAGGCGTTTTTTTTTCCAAAGAGGCTACTGAAATCATTTAAGTAATCGATCACCTATTTAAGAAGAAGATCTGATCTCTTTACCAGCCGATATTATTGTTTTAAGGTCTCAGATTTTTCTATATGCAGTATGTTGCTGAAGTCTATAGTTGATAATGCTAACGAGATTGTATGTGCGGGAAGTTTATCTAAAGAGACAATATTTAATAAACCGATCATCAGCTTTAGTAGGTGAGTTAAATGATTGTTTGATATCTGTAACAATCGGTATCGTCTTATTGATAGAATGATCGGTTTTTTTTTTTTTTTTTTTTTTTTTTTTTTTTTAATTTAATAAAATGTATACAAAAATCCGTTAACCGAATCGTAGATCATAAGAAGTTTGGAGACTTGACCCTAAAGTGAAGGACTTTTCAAACCGAATATTAGATCAGCTCGAACAGATCTTACTGATAAAATGATCTTTGATCATTTCTGTAAAAGAGATGTGAAAGTTTATCAAAAGAGATAGTATATGACGATCATAAGATTTAGTAGTGGAGCAAATCTTTTATTTGATTAAACAAATATTTTTACGAGTTCTTGTACCAGTCGGGTCATCTCATATAATAATTTATTACAGATTCACCCTTTTATTGACAGCAAAGAACAGTTGGAGTTGTTCTTATCAATTAGAAAGTGGCACCTTTTTTAGTAGTAGTAGTGTAAAAGAAAGTGTTAAAAAAAAATTCTTCTTATTTTTAAAAACTAAAACAATTTTTATTTTTAATTATATTTTTTCTTTTAATTTTTCCTTTAAACTAACATTACAAAAATAAATAAATATTCTCTATCACTTGCTAAAACCACTTGAAAGGAAAAAACTACATACATACGAGTGAAATACAAGAAAACTAACAATAATTTTCTTATTTCTAACCAACCAACCACTTGAAATCTATTCATCTTTTTTTAGTATTGACGTATTTATTTGCCTGTAGTACTTAGACTTAGAGACAGAAATATTACGTGTCTTCCTATAACTACAAATATATGTTGCTGATGACGATGATGGTGCTGATGATGTCGATGTACATTGTCGATATATGTATCCTATATGTTGACGATAAATATTTTTATATACAACAAACATTATTTTTATTTTATATAAATAAAATAGTATAAGTAGATGAAGAAGAAGAGGAAAAAGAAAATGTGTATAAGTATCAGACATTGCGTCAATAATGTAAAGTGTTGTATCATAAAAAAATGGTTAGATTAAACAGCAATAGCTACAGCAACAACAACATCAAAAATAAACAATAAGACAACAACATTAAATATCAATGCAGATGCTTAAGGTTTTTTTGCTTTTTGTATCTATAAAATGACAACACGTTGTTGTATCCATCTAACAAATCTATTTATCTATAAGTATCTTGCAACAACTAGACACATACACGAATCATACACACACATACATGTTTTAAAAATTCCTTTGTATATAATCACATTTTAAAATGTTATAATAAAAATAATAATAAAAAAAATTGTCTACAAGTCTATAATGAAGGCATTTTTATACTGTACCATCATAGATATCTAAATACTATAAAAATTGTGTTGTCTGTCTGTCAGATTGTTTATTTAAATGTTTTAAAGCCTGGGCCAGCGCTTTGTTGCTGTTGCACATGTACATTAAAACTCATACATATTTAGCTACTATCCGTTGGAAATATCTGAGTTGTCTGTTGTCTTGCTACTCTCTACATATGGTTTCATTAACTTCCACTTGACTTATGAAACACAGACAGTTTAAACGAGGCTTTTTAAATGGAGAGACAAAAACTAAATTTTTAAAAATAATATGTAAAAATAATATATATACAAAAATTATATGCAAAATGAAAAAATAAAAATTGTATCATTTTTTTTATTTATTAACCCGCAATTGTAAGGGAGTATAATTTTTTTTCTATTTGCAGGTATAAATGTAGCATAAATCATTTAATATATGACAAAGAAAAAAGTACCATTAGCATAATGAAAAAGTAATATTTATGTAAATAGAGCTAAAAGTATCATTAGATGATGTATTTTCTTAATTATATTAATTAAATTTAAATTTTCTAAAATTTTTTACTAAAAAAAAAAAAACAATTTATCGGCTTTCAATTATTTTTATTGTTGTATTAATTAATAAGGTAATCAATCAAATATAAACAAGTCGGTCAAGCCTGTCCCTACATTATTGTTTATGTACATCAAAATTCGGGGAGGGGTCTTTTATGGGAGTTGTGGCCAATTGTGGACCAATAATTGGATTAAATGTAATGCATATTTTTATAAAACATACATATGTTGATACTAACATTTATATGGAATTTCTGTACTTTAAGGTGATCTCCGGAAGTACAGAAGGTATCACAAATGAGTACATGCTTGTAATTTGTGTACTTGTCGTTGCATAAAAATAAAAGTAGCAGAGCAAATCCAAACATTTTTTCTTTATTTTATCTTTATTTTATTTTATGTTCAGTATTTAATAAAACAATTTACAATTTAAAAATAAAAGCATCAAGCTCTACGAAAAAATCCGACAAAACGAAAACAACTTACATGATTTTTAAAATATTTTTTTACAATAAATATATTTGAATATAATATAGTGTAGTTTATAAATAAAGGTCAGTAGGTTTTTATACCATTTTTAGAATTTTAAATATGCCTTTAAAATCGGGAGGTATATCCGAAGGACCGCTTTTTCGGACATCGCGGTTTCAAATTTTATATCTAGAGTATCAGTTGATCAAATTTTTTAAACTGTATTAGAAAGATAAGAAATTATACTTTTTAAAAAGTATATATTCATTTAAATGAAGAACAAAACTATCTTGAATATTTAAGACACAAATTAAGTTTTTGATTTTTTTCTTCTATTATTTTGAATTTACATATATCTATTTTTGACCCACACTTTATTAAAATACATGATTTTTTTAATACATAATCTAATTCTATACTTCACTTGTAAAACAAAAAGGTATCGCTTGATAAAATCGGATGAAAATTTTTCTGATTTTTGCATTGAAATAATATTTTTGTAAAAAATTGTTTTTTTGAGAAACTATAAATATTTTATCGGTAATAAAATCTTTGTTATTAAAGATATCTTAACAAAATTTTTGGTGGATATAGAATTTATCGTATAAAATGAGAAAATAAAAAAAAATTAAGATTTTTGTAAAAGGAATTCCACAATTCCCCAAAAAGCGCCCAAAAATGAGTTTTTTCACATATTCAGCTATAAAATCCATATTTTTCCGAAGACCCGTAGATTTTGATTGAAAACTTTTAACAACATAATATAGATTCTTCAACTGCATTCCGTTTGCCGATTTGTGCTTTTGGGATTTGCGAAAATATAGACTAAAGTCAAAACTTTCATATAAAATTGAGGGTGTGTACCTTGACCACTTGGGCTTGATTTTTATTTTAAAGTCTTCTCTGTGAAGATACCTTTCAGAAAAGTATAAATTTATTACATGTTTTTAAAGAAAATTTTATTTTTGAGAAAAAAAAGAGTGTGGATGCTTTTTCGGCCAAAAAAAAAAAAAAAAAAAAAAACACACAAAAAGTCTTTTTTTGCAATTTTCAAATTCAAAATCGTTAATTTTTGTACTCGGGAGAGATATAACAATATTTGAAATCAGACGATTAACAAAGATTTTATGTCAGAGGTACCCAAATTTGAGCCCCTTTAGCTAAAACTTGAATATAAACAAAAAAAAAAAAAAAAACAAGCGCGAATGTTATATTCGGCCCGGCCGAATCTATATACCCACCATCAACTTTTTCAAATTTGACGTTATAAGGGAGGGGGCGGTAAAGTGGGCAGTAAAATGGGCGGACCACGCCCATTTTTGTTTCCGAGTTTACATTGGTCCTTGAATTATTTGAACACAATTTCACCTTATATGGGGGGGTGGGCGATAAAGTGGGCGGACCACGCCCATATTTGGTTTTCGAGTTTATATTGACCCCCGAACTATACGTGCAAAATTTCGTTGTCGTACATGCTTTTATTGAAGTAATATCAGCAGAAAAGTATGAAACGGACACCCTGTGTTTCTAGCCCATAACTTTTTTGTTTATTAACCGATTTTCAATACCAAACAAACCTTATATATGGCAAATATTTGTGCCAAATTTCGTCCGCCTACCTTGCCCCGTTCGAGCCCTATCATTCTTTCAACAGACAGACGGACAGACGGACGGACATAGCTAGATCGACTCATAATCTAACCAGGACCCGGAAAATATATTCATTAGAATTCATTAGAATAAAAAATTGATTTTATTTTAAATCAGTACAAAAAATAAATTAATCCCAGACCAATGATTTTATTGTTACTGATACATAATTTTGTATATTTTTATTCGGCACTCAATTGCCACTTTTGACACATTTTACCCCAACGTGAGACGTCAAAAGAAAGTACCCTTCGGTCTATCACAATGGAACTGAAAATGAAGCCATACATGTCCTAGTCCAGGTTAAATTAAGATAATCTTTATTGAAATTTATTTATTACCTATTATATTAAGTCAATACTAATTGTCTGTTTAAAAGCCTTTGATTTTACATTACCTCTGCCTAAAGGGTTAAACATTTTAATGTTACTGTTGCTGCAATTTTTTTCTCACAACAAAAACAATAACAACGACAAAATAAGAATGCAAGAAAAGAAAACAAAAATCAAAATAAAGAAACTTCAGACATATACAAGTGGGTTGGATGGTTCCATTTGTTTTCCTTATTTTCTTAACTTTTTTTTTCACAAATGTTTCTTGTCTGTTGTCTCACAAAATTCACAGAGTTACGGTTGTCTCATTGTTATGTTTTTCTTTTTTATATTTGTTTAATATCACAGATATGTTACATCTTATTTATTTCTCTAAGATTCTGGTTTTTTACATAAATCTAAATAAATAAATTTGTGTATTGCAAAAATAACGCATAGAAAAATGAATTCATTTAAGAAAAACTCATGATTTTTTTTAATCTTATACGTAAAGCTTTTGTGTTCAATTCATTTTCTCTTGACGTAAAAAAAAAAAAAAAAATGCTAAAAAATAAATGAAAAAAAAAAAAAAAAAAAAAATAAGAAAAAATAAATAAAACAACACTTGAGACACCATTACCACCAAGAGACGTATACGCAATTTATAATTTGCCTTGGGTAACAAATGTAACTCATACGTCTTGTCTATTTGTCTGTCTGTCTGTCTGTCCATTTGTATGTATATTTAACATGTCTATCTATTTGACTGCGGTTTATTATGAGTGTGTGTGTGTCTACTTAGTTGTTTGCGTGATTTTCAATGGGGTTTCTTTAATTTTCCATTATAAGCAAAAAGTACTTAGTCAACACCTTTTTCTTGTTGTGTTTTTTTTTTGTTTTTCGTCTTGTTCCGCATGCGGTATGTTCTTCTTATTTTTTTTTCTACTCGAACTGATGGCTCTTGTTTCCCTGATTTGTGTTTGTTTTTGTTTGAAATCACCCTTTTTGAGACATAGACAGTTCAACAACTACTATTATTAGTACAACATAAAAAATATATGTGTGTAAGAAAAAAACTGTCTGTCGTCTGATGATTACTTTGGTTTTAATAACTAAAATGCGTAGTATACTAGTGGTACTTAGTAGTTAGACTACTATTAAATTGCTACTACAATTTACTCACTCGCTTGTCGTTCTAAAATAATATTATAGTTTGTTGTACTAGAAACATCTATTCTTTTATATATTCTTCGTTTTTTTATTTTATTTTTTATATTTGTTTTATTTTTCTTTTTGCTATTTCGCTTATTTTAAATAAATTTGTATAAAGTGGAAAGTAGTAGAAGATGTTGGTTAGTATCTTGATTAAGAAAAAATAAAACTATAGGTAGGATACAGTGGGTTAAAAGTAGGAAATAGATGCGAGTTGATACACTTATTTATTTTTCATTTGGTTGTTTGCAGGATACTAACTGAATCCTGCCCTAAACTATTGCCTATTAAAATTTTGAGGGAGGTTTAAAATCATTTTGAATATAGAAATTCAACTTAAGGATTTTTAACAAATTTGCCATTTTGTAACAAAATTTACTTTAATTTAAAGAAAATTTGTCTTTGTTTAAAAACAAAGAATACTAAGAATGAAAAATGTTTCAATTTCATGGAACAACAACATTTCTCTCTCCTCACATACAAGTTCTGTGTGAATTCAACACACTTTTGAGAGAGAAAAACAACACAAAATAAACAAATATTTTTCTTAAAATTTAAGGAAAAATAACACACGCGACACATTTTTTCTCTAGCACACGATATTTTTATTATTTTTTCATGCACGTTTGTGAATAAATATCTTTTTTTACGCGTCAAAAAAAAGTAAACAGTTTTATAATTGTTTGTTTGTTTGTTTATTAAAAATTGTATACCAGTGCAGTAAGATAAAATATCTTTTAATTTAGCACCGGACATCAAAATGGCAAATACAATTCGATTATCAAAGTTTAACATAATATAATATAGTATAACATTAAAATAGAAAAAATAACATACATATACTAACATCAAAACATATTGTATAACAAAAATTAACATGATATAAAGGAATAATACATTTATTTTAATTATCCTAGTGATTTTCATAGTAATCAAATATTAGCTTTTTAAACTGTATTCCGTTGCTTGTATTTTGAATATTTCGCGGAAGTTGGTTCCAGAGTCGTATGGCATAAAAAAAAAAAAAAAAAAATTGTCGATTAGAAATTTGATGTCGATATCTGATAGGTATTAATATTGTCCCTCTGTTTGATTGATAAAGGTAGAGTGGTTCTTTTGTATAAATTCATTTTTGTAAAAAGATTAAACTTTGGCATTTCATCAAGTTGTCAAAGGATACCTTAAATATCTTTTTTGCAAATTGAGATACACTGTCATATCTTTTTAAGTTAAATACGTATCTGGCAATATTATTATATGTCGTTTTTAATTTACGCTTTTCCGAAGAGCTGCACCCGGAAAACAATTCACAGCCGTATAGAAGTATTGGCACCAAGTAAGTTTTAGCTAATAAAAGTCTGATTTTAAATGGTATAAAATATTGAGTGGTCCACAGAGATCTTAGCATACTATATGTTTTTCCTGTTACTTGGTTTATATGGTCAATCCAGGAGAGATTTTTATTAAAGGTAATACCCAAGTTTTTTGATGATGATACTACCTCAATGCGAGAGGATCCTAAGATAATATTTATTTGATTCCAACTTTCTATTCGTAACCTGGAATTTGGTATACATTTGGATTTCTTAGGATTGAGACTTAGACCATTTGCAGTTGCCCACTCATTTATTCTTGAGAGATCTGAATTTATATTGAATACACAATTTATTACAGATGAGACGTTACAGGCAATATATAGTTGTACACTGCGTCGGAAGGTCAAGGACCAAGAATGGATCCTTGAGGAACTCCTTTGGGTACTAGCGCAAACGTGGAGTATTTTGTCTTTGTGTACACAGCTTGGTGTCTTGCATTTAAATGGGTTGAAATAAGTTTGGTGGATGTATTCGAAAAATTAAATAAATTTTTTAATTTTGAGCAGAGTATTTCATGGTGAACGGTGTCGAACGCCTTTGAATGGTCAAGAAGTATTAAAAAGCCATGTTGCCATAGTCAATCTCACTACGTATTTCTTCAGCAACAACAGAAAGAGCAGTTACGCATCCATGTTTTGGTCTGAATCCAGACTGATAGGGTCAGGATAAATAACGTAAAATTTGTTCGTGTAAGAGTTTTTCCAATATTTTTGAAAGATATGGTAATAAGGCAATAGGACGATATTCATTACATGCTTTCGGAATTGGTACAATTTTAGAATATTTCCATCTTTGAGGGAAAGTACTTGTGACAATGCTGTTAAAGACGTGTGTTATGTAGGTAATTAAATATGGTAGTAAAATTTTTACAAATTTTGGATTGATATCATCATATCCGACGGCATTTGATTTTACTAATAAAAAAAAAACTTTTAAGAACGTCAATTTGTCGAAATGTTTGAAAGTTAAATTGGTTTTCATTAGAATATGTCGGATCATTATATGTACGTGAATTTACTACAGGCATTGGTATATTTAAGACGTTTTGATTAAGTTCCTCATTGTTTAAAAATTGACACTCAGTGCTTTCAGCAGATTTTATGCAAAAAAATTGATTTAATACTTTGCATATTTTCCATTTGACTTTATTGTATCCTTTAATATCCTAGGCAATGGGTGTACAAGTTTTTTGGCAAAATTCGGTGATATTTTAGGTTACTCTTTCTGTAGAGATGATCACTGCAAATAATGGTACTTTTTCTTATTTTTTTGCCAGTATGTTCCAACAAATGCCTGATTGGATTAAAGTCTGGGGATTTGAGAGCATTACAAATAAGTTTAGAAGTACGATAAAGTAACCATTCCCTCACAATTTTGGAAAAATGCTTGGAATTTTTGTCATTTTCGAATAAGCAGTTGTGCAATAAGCAAAATTTTCGCACACTAGGATCCATATTATGTTTAAAACTATTTATATGATCTTCTATTTCATTGTCGATTCTATAAATATGAAATTACTGACTCCTGAAACCTCCAGATGCCCTCAGACTATTACCGAGTCTCGATCATATTCAACTATCTCAACCACACATGTGACATTGACGCCTTCATTACATCTTTGCAATATTTTTCGTGTTTTTTTGGCGCCAAATATTTAAATCTACTTTCGCCATTGAGTGAAACGGTTTCCTGGAATGTTAAACACTAATTATTATACTTTTGGGCGAGATTCAAACATTTAGTTTGGCTGACTTACGATATATAGGGTCCCTACTTGGTGTTCTTCTATGGAAGACTTTTTTGTGTAGTGTTCCTAAAATGATACTAGCCCTAAAATAATAAGCAGAAATTAATGTTACTTTTTCAGCTTTTTTTAAGGTACTAGAAGAAGGACTTTCTTTGACTTCGTTTTTCTTCGAGTCTGTAAATGATTTGACCATCTTGCCCGAGGAAAATTAGGATGAATGGTCCCCAGCCTACCCTACATTTTTTGATTTTAAAATTTTAATTAAAACGACGTCTTGTGCTACATTCTGCCGTTTTCAATATATTAATAGATTTTTTTTTTTAGTTTTTTTGGCCATAATTTGATTGTTCATGACCGTTCTATATAAAAATAAAAATCTGTACCTTAAATAAAGGATTCAAAAAAATCAAAGACGCGTTTTGCCTTTATTATTGAACGATTTATTTTATTTCTCAGCACAAAAATGTTCGAACCTTTCTTGCAAAAACGAAGTCCCTAACATTAAAGAGGCTTCAGAAACTTGAATTCCAGTTTTAAACCCTTTTTTAAGCATATTTCCATCATTTATAAACCGATCTTGTTGATTTTTAATAGACAAATTTTCGAAAGTATTTCCGATCGTTTGATGTATATGTTATAAATAACAGTTATCGGTGGACTTTATAAACGTTATTTCAACCGACACATGGACGAACGGATGGAAGGACATGTTCCTATCGTCATTATTTCTTACAAGAAAATATAAATTTTTGTTTGCTCACCGGCGAAAATTGTGGAAATTACAAACGGAATGTCAAAGTTATATACAAAACATGAAAACCTTTTACCTGTGGTGAAGGCTATAAAAAAAAATTATTTTTTTAATTAGTACTTTTTAATAAATTTTCTAAAAATAAATTTTTTTAAAAAGTAAAATTTTTGCATTTAAAAAAAGGACACTTTTTAATAATTTTACAAAAACCTAAATAATTAAAAAGCACAAAATTTTAGAAGGGACTATAATTTAAAAAATAGTTTTGTTTTTCAAAATAAAATAAAAAATTAATCAGGTATGTGATGAAAACCGATCGTTTTCAAATCGAATCGGTTTGAAAAGTTGTGATGAATTTCGATCGATTTCAAAAATCATTTTTCAACAATGATCTATTTTTTCATTAAGAATATACAGCTAATGTGAAAAATAATAATTAATTTTAGAGAAATATACAAAATTATGTAATAAAATCTAATAGAAAGTGATTTAAATATAATTTTTATCAATAACAAAAACGAAAATATAAGTCAAACATCTTTTCGATTTAAAATCGATTCGTTTTCAAAATTGTTTTCCATCACATACCTGAATAATAATATATAAAAATATTTTATTTAAAAAAAGTACTATGTACTTGTCGATTAACAAATAATAGTATTAAACAAGAGAAAAAGATATAGTCGGTCAAGCCCGACCATATGATACCCTACATCATTGTGTACATTATAATTCGGGGAGGGGTCTTTTATTAGACTTGGAGTCAAATGTGGACCGATACTCATAAGTGTAAAATAAAACATACGAATACAGAATATTACGTTGATGCTGACATTTATATGAATTTATTCACTTTTGGATGTTTCCCGAATGAGGGCCTTATAAGGGAGCTATGGTAAATTATGGACCGATCTTTATAAAATTTAGCACTATCATTTATGTTCATATACAACTTATTTGTGTCGAATACTAACTTGATACTAACATTTTAATGGGATTTATGCCCGTTAAAGCGATTTTCTGAAAGGGGTTTATATGGGAGCTATGGTTTATTATGGAACGATCTTTTTAAAAATCGGCACACTTATTTAGACTTATGTGAAACTTATATGCGCCAAATTTCATTAAAATATTGCTATATTTAAGGGATTTATGATCGTTAAACCCTTTTCCGGGAGGACATTTGTATGGGGGGTAGGTAAAATAATGGACCGATCATAACCAATTTCAATAGGCTTCGTCCCTGGGCTATAAGAAACCTTTGTACAAAATTTCATTAATTTTGGTTCAAAATTGCCTGTAGTTTGATTACAAGGTTTACATGGACGGACAAACGGTCAGACAGTCAGACGGTCAGACGGACGGACGGACATCGTTAAATCAACTCAGAAAGTGATTCTAAGCCGATTGGTGGTAATTAAGGTGGGTCTTAGACCAATATATTTGGGTGTTACAAGCATCAGCACAAACGCATAATACCCTCCCCACCTATGGCGGTGTAGGGTATAAAAAATGTTTTTCAGATGTTTTAAGAAACATAAAATACTCGAGGTGGCCATCTTTGGTGGTCTATCCTCAATCCCTGTGACTCAATAGAGGGTTGTGCTTTTCCAAATATACACGAAAATATTTCAGCAGTGGCCATGTGAAAATTTATTTAGATACTTTCAAGGATTTACAGGCTACAGAATTAATTATAAAAAAAGAAACGGCGTTCTGGGATAACAGTGCGGTGTTCCAAAGTACATCTCTGTGCTGAAGCTAATAAAGTCTTATATAATTATCTAAATCTTTGGAAATACGAAAATGCTTTGATGTTATAGGCTGCTATTGTTACGTTTAAACGCAAGATTATTGCAAATAAAAATAAGTTGCAAATAATAAATTCACCGTTTATATGCAAATTGCATAAAAAATATATTTTTCTTTTTGTTGTGTTAGATGGGAAAAATATAACTATGGTCATAAAAAAAATTCTATAAACGTAATAGGAAGTAGAAACGTCGTACACAATGGCAAAATTATTATATTGCAATACTTTTAATTGTGAGTAATAGGTGCGTATAAAAGCTATATATGTCATTATTAATTTTAGAACATACTAATGCTCCGTAGTACTCACTGTTGATAAAAATAATGTTTAAAAATACTGTCTAATCACAGATTAGTGGAAGAAAAATTATAGATTCTAATCTTATAATATCTCAGCCCACAAAAGTCAGAAGTGAAGGAAGCAGACACTAAATTGCAAAAAATTTACCTTAATCTTTATCGGGTTTTACGAAATTCAAATCTGATTTTTCTTAATAATTATTATCTTAATTACTATTAAAGAGTAGCGATTTTTGGCCATTAGTACGATATTAAGAATAAACTTTTTCAGAATTTAAAATTTATTTAATTGAAAATTATATTTAAAAAAATGGCTACTTATTTTTCTTTTGGTAAATAATTTTTCATGCCCCCTTTTTTACTTTTATCCCCACTGTAACTTTAGTTAAACACTTATCTCTACAACAGACATTAGCGTAAGTATTTGTATCTATTTATGTTTGTATGTATAAGTGTTTTATGTCTGGTATCTTCTGGTATTTTATATTTTTTTATTTCAGGTAATTTGTGGTATTTTTCCTTTATATTTTTTTTACAACATCTTCTTGTAAATGTCTCAAGTTGTTATTGTTGCTGTTGCTATTACGCAATATGTCATCATATCTTAAGAGAAGATTTAATTTGTTTATGTAACACCTTCTTGTTTTTTTTTTTGCTAATATTTTTTAAATATATTTTTTCATTTCTTTATTCTCTACTAACAGCCAGACATTAACAGTAGACAATATTTACATAGATACTCATATAGTACATTGTTTACATACATTGAGGTATTCATATTTTACATAAAATATAATTACTTAAGAGAATTCTCTACTGGTGGCTTCTTTAAAATAACTACTAGTATGTACCTATTAGTTACCACTAGACCACCAGACACTTTGAGGTAATGGTTAGTGGTGACGTATGATTGTTTAATTCTTAATATATTTTGTTGTCATTCATTGTAAGTAGTTAGTAATCATGGTTATTATTATTATGAGAGTTTTTTTCAAATATTTGTGAAAAATGTAAATGGAATGAGTTTATGTGTTGTCAAGAGTATTGGTGTATGAAATTTGTTGTTAAATTTACAACTAAGGAGTGCGATCGAAAATATCTTAACACACGTTTTGAATCATAACTTTTTTTGGAATCAATATTGAAATTTTTTTTTTGATGTAGTTATCATGGAAAAATTTTTCAGTTATTATTTTTAATAACAACCATGTTGATTTGTAGTGATTTTCATCAAAATGAGCGACGAAAAAGATTTACGTGCTATAAATTATTAAAAAATTTCAAAAAAATCCAAATAGGTCCTAAAAATAATTGACCACAGAATTAAATTTCTGTTGTCAAAATGTTTATAATGTTATTAAACAGTATCAGGAGAATTTGGCCATTGATATGAAATCTGGTTTGGAGAGAAAAAAACAACCACATAATACTGGAAAGGCCAGAAAATTGAAAGCATATTGAAAGCAACTCCAAACACATTTGACAGAAAAGAAGCTCAGTTATCGCTGTGCTTCGACTATTTGGCGCGAAAATTTAAAGCTAATGCAGAGTTGATAGCACATAAAGTCCAAAAAGTTCAAAACAGGAATGTTGCAGAAAATTTAGAAGCCAAGATTAGCACACGGAAATTAAAATCAAATTTCATACAAAAATACTCAAGTTGTATAATTGACGAAAAAATGTATGTGTTTGCAGAATTTTTGCAGCTTATGTGTCAAACATTTTGATTGTTAATGCTCGAAGCAATGTTAAAGATAAGTTTAGAACCCATAAGTAGAAAAAATTTCTTACAAAATTCCTGGTATAATAAGCTATTTGCAGTTGCGGCAAAACAGCAAAGTCATTTGATACATTCGGATCTATAAATACCAAAATATGCATAAAGGAATATTTGCAAAAAAGAGAGAAACAACGTGTCTACATAGTTTTGGACCCATTTGGTATCATGTCACTACAGTAAGAAAGCTCTGGAGTGGTACCAAAACAATAACATAGTTTTTGTACTAGGAGAGGTAAAATTTCCAAATTGTCCATAGCTTAGACCAGTGGAGAGATATTGAGCTCTTGTGAATAATGAATTGAAGAACACAAAAAATGTGTTCCCAAATACTGAAGATTTTAATAGAAAATGTGCACACTGTTCCAAAAAAGTAACTGAAGCAACTATCAAATCTCAAACGAAATTGTTACCAAAAATGGTCCACAAGTTCATTAGTAGTAGTTAGAACTATAAAAGTTATATTTTTCTGTGATCTGTAATAAATGATAATTTAAATAAAAAAAGAATGATCAACCATTTCCAAGTTATTGAATATTATATATGTTAAGATTTTTTCGAACGCACTCCTTAATTTGTGTAATTATTTATTAACCTCAAATATCTGAAATCATGTTTGAGTGCAACATATGCAAAATTTGCATTTAGGGGACTGAATTATATTTGTTATCTCTTACGGTGGTGGGGGTTGTCATTTAGGTATGTACGTTTTAAGTCATACTAAATGTCTTATACGCACAATATTCATTGTGTTGAAAATGCAAAATGTCTGAATTAATGTTGTTATTATATGTTTGTATTTTATGTTAAAACAACCATGTCTGCACAGCATTTACATTGGGGATACGTTAAACTGGAGCATTAATATTTTAAAAGTAGATATATATTACGCACTTTTTTGTAATAAGACAAACAAATTTAAGCTATAATTCCAAACGTTGAAATATTTTCTTGGTACGTGTTGGATTTTATTGATTTTCGAATTTTATTCTCAACGTTTAATAAAGAGTAGCATATGTATTATTAATTTATCTATTATAGAATTATTTCTACAAACAAATATTCATTCTATAGTAATTTTATATCATTATATAACTCACATAGTTTTTAAAGAATTTCTCTATAATTAAATGTCCATAATGTGGTCATAAATTTATACAAATGTCATCATTTTATACAACATACCTGCAAGGAAAATGAAAAGAAATAATACAAAATTAATCAATAAATTAAAAATAATATATAATTTATAATTGTTATATAGTTAAATATGAAATGGATTTCAGTAAATCTATTTAACACTATTATTTCTTGTAAATAATTAAATTTTAATAGGCTTATGATGATTTAGCAAGGATAATTAGTATTAAAATAATTTAAATTTTATCAAAGTGGATGAAAAAATAGAAGGACACATGCAAGAATTTTATTTTTGTGTCACCCTAATTTTAAATACTATCTTATATGGGGGATGTTCAGTAAAAAGGGCAGATCACGAACGTTTTTGGTTACCGATTATGCATCGATTTTTATACCTACCATCAAAAAGATGGGGGTATATTGATTTTGGCATTCCGTGTGTAACATGTCGAAAATATAATTGAAGACCCCACAAAGTATATATTTTCTGGTTCCTGGTTAGATTCTGTGTCAATCTAACTATGTCCGTCCGTCGGTCCGTCTGTTTGTTTAGGATTAAAAATGGGCAAAATCGGTTAATAAATAAAAAAGTTATGGGCTAAATACTAGAAACACAGGGTGTCCGTTATAGCTCCATCTGCAGATATCTCTTTAATAAAAGCATGTACGGCAACGAAATTTTAATATAAACTTGGAAACCAAAAATGGGCGTGGTCCGCCCACTTTGCCGCCTACCTCCCATATAAGATGAAATGTCAACGAAATTTTGTATAAGTAGTTTAAGGATCAATTTGAAAAAGTTTATGGTGGGTATATAGATTCGGCCAGACCGAATATAACATTCTCGCTTGTAAAATTACAATTACAATTTTTATGGTGTATATACTTTTGTTTAAGAGATATCGGCAAAAAAGTAGTATGGATTGGAGTGACAGTGGCTATTAAGCTATTATAGGATTCTTGCCCATTTTTTTGATGGTCTCTTGATGGTCCGATCTCAGGCCTATTCAGCTTTCAACAGACAGACGGACGGACATATCTAGATCAATTCAGAATTTTATGTAGTTCCCGAAATTGATGAGTTCTTAGATGAATATTTCGACATATTACATACACTAAGGGAAAAAATTCGATTCAAAATCAACAACGGTTGTGCTCACATTGGTAATTTATGGTAACAGCTTTTTAATACCTTTCGTTAACAAATTTAATAGAAAACATATGTAATTTTACAATTTGATACCGAAATGGTTTCAACTTGGTGCCAATTAGGTATTGATTTTCAATAAGAATTGAACATGCAGTGTTTAATTTAAACACATACGGTGTAAATTCACTATTGACACAGAATGGTATCGTTTTCAACACGTATGTGATTGATATTTCTCTGGGTGTACGGTATGAGAAACACAATACACCCAAGAATGAAAATTTAAAGAATTTTAATATGTTGAAGTTTTCAACCTCAGCCTTATTCTGCTTTAAACAGACGGACGGACATATGTAGCTAGATTACCTTGGAATGGAACAGCCAGCCAGACGGACGGACATCGCTAGATCAATTAAAAAGCGATTCTGAGTCGATTGGTATACTTTAAGGTAGGTATTGGAAAACTTTTTCAACAACCACCTATGGTGGTATAGGGTACAATAAAAAGCTGGAGAATTTTTTAAGTCCTAAAGACTAAAGCTAAGTACAGATTAAGTAAATATTTAACTTGAAATATACGGTGGCGCAAAATTAATCATCCAATTTTGTTTTTACTTAACTTTTTTACTAAATAAATTAATAAATCTTTTTGAGTAATATATATCTTTATTTGGACCTCTACAATTTTTTCTGTTAATTGCAAAATATTATATCTGCTAAGTGACTGTCGCCAGTATTGATACACATTTGTGTCCCTTTTATTGAATTTTCCATAACTTTATCTGAGGTTTGTTGGCATAAACCCGGTAGCGCCCACGTCCTGAAAGATATTTTGTAGTTCCAGTTTGTTCGAGACGAGCAACTAAGCGGCGTAATAATTATTCATTTGGCGCGAAACGATTAGGAAATCGACGACGAAATTCAAGCTGCGCTAACACCACCGGTGAATTATTGGTAAAAAAATAATCCTCGCCCTTGCGGTGTTTAGCACTCCAATGTTTGTCTATTTGTATTCTACAGCTGACTAGTTCACAAATGTCAAATATGTTTGACCTACGACGCCATTTGGAAAAGTTATAACATCTTCTGGCTGGGTGATTAATTTTGTACCATGTTTTAGTTCATCGTGTTTTCACGCAATTTTTGCAATTAAATAAAAAATTAATTTTTTGTTCACATTACGCTGATTTATTTGATGTTTTATCGTAAAATACGTGAATATTTCATTTCCGTTTCAAATTAGATGCAAATTATTTCTTAAAATTATTTGATTAAACATACAACAACCATAAATTTATTTGACATTAATTATTAAATAAATTTATAGAAATTTTTATCTTTTATTTTTATCGTTTTAGAATAATTTTCAGAATGAATTTCGGAATATGTGGATGTCAAGGTTATTTTTGTAGCATTTTTAGTTTTTATTAAATAGTGAAGATGCTGTTTATTTTAGACAAATGTTACTTTACATTTACACAAAATAACAACCCTGTCTCCTCTTTGCGTCATTTACAAACAGCTCTGACTTTACAAAACAACACAGTTGCCTTTTCACAATTTCAATTTTACAAAAAAGTAACAAGTAACCATCATAATGTAATAGCAAAAAATTTAATATATTAAAAGATTTATTAAAAAAAACTATATTTTAATGGATAAAATATAAATTGATCACACCTTTTTGTCAATTTAAAGTTGTGTTCATAAAACAAAAATTGTTCAGCTCAAATCTTCAAGTGTGCCAGCTGTTTTTGCCGTTGGTTGATAATATACTTCTTTTGCCACTCAAAATTGTGGCAAATATTTTACAAGTTTTGTGCACACAATATTCACACTTGAATCACTTTTAGTAAAGGGCAAAGAGTTTTGTTTGTACAAAATCTGCAGTTGTCTTGTTTAAATCGTAAAATACTTTGTAGTCATATTAGGCCAAGCTAATATTTGCTCAAAATCGTTCAATATTAGCGTAGTGTGAACTTAGCTTAACTTACATATGTATTCCTAGCTATGTTTTGTTTTTTTTAAATTTTTTTATGATTTTTTAGGACTATAATGTATGAGGATATTTACATTCTATGACTGTTGTTTGCTCTAGAATTGAATGTCGGAAATTCTTAAATGTGACGGCGCTAGAATATAGATTATATCTGTGTCTCCTCTTCTCCACCACTAGCCATATGATTGATGTTGATCTTTAAGACTTGTCACAATGGAAATGAGAGAATGAACCATTGCGCCTGATTTTAAGGATGATATCGCCAGGAAAATTAGTAGCTGCAATCTTACGATAGTGCAAATGTGACATTCATGCTGTTAGCTTATGACTAGGGTTTGGGGTCCGGGAATTCCCGGTCGTGAAATCCCGTGAATTCCCGTAAATTTTTCGTCGGAAATTCCCTGTATTTTTTTTTTAAATTTTCCTTGGAAAACGCGAAATTTAATATTCACGAAGTTTTATAATCCTATAGCAAAAAGTGTTACTGTTAGTAACGCCTCAGTGAAAATTTTACATTAATATAAAATTTATATTATAAACACATTACATACTAAAGCAATTTTCGATATTAATACAAAATATACCTACATACATTCGATATTTTATATTATTCAAAACTTTTCATTAGGAAAAAAACGATTTATTTTGTCAATTCACATTTCAAGTACACGAGTTTTTAACCACATATTGCTATAATCTTTTAAACATTTTAATGATGATATACCATTTTCAAACTTCATTCAAATCTCTTGGCTCTGAAAGATTTTATCTTATTTTTTTTTTTCCAATATCTTTAGATTTTTTCGACATGTTAAAGTCCAGTTTGTATTACATGATTTATACTATCTTAAAGGCACGATTTCGGCAATAATAAACATAAATTATTAATTTTGAAATATGTACAAATTTTCAAATGAAAAATCGACAACTTTTCTTTACTTTTTTAGAATTTAAATTTATTTAAATTTTTTTTTTTTTAAATATATTAAAGAACGAATGTATTTTATTTTTCAAAAATATTCGTCTTGAAATGATTAACAATATCTTTCAAGTGAAAACCAATTTTTATCAGATTTCCGAACACTATATCAATTGACCACAAAATATTGTAGAGAACCAACTTTATAGGTAAGAAAAACTATTTATACTAAAATCTATGCCACAGATGAGGATTTAACTTTTTTTTAATTTTTAGCATGAAAATCTATTTAAGTTAAAAATCTGAAGTAGGGTAAGTGCACCTAATGTCGGCATGTACCAGTAGTCGGCATTTTTAAATTTAAACTGAAATAATTAACAACAGTGAATACTAATTATTGATGTAAGATCAATTTTGCCATGAAAATATATTTATATTTTTAGTGCAAATGTTCAAAATATACTAATAGTAGCAGTTTATTGGCATTTTAGTCCGTTCTTAAACAACACATTTTTGATATCAGTTTTTAGAAGAAAAATTAAAGAAAGGCTACTTTTAAAGATGGTATTAATTATAATAATTCAAGTTGTATTTTAATAAAAATTTATTCAGAAGATAGACAACAATTGAAACCTTATGTTAAATGTCTAAAATTTTGCGTAAAGAATTCCATTTCATGATTTGGTGGCTGCCGACCTTAGGAACAAAAAAATTTTATAGTATTTTATAGTCGACATGTCATGTTAATTGGGAGATAATAATGTAATTATTACTTCGGACCTAAATGTTTCTTGCAAATACATTTAGACCCTATTATTAGAAATATTTCGTCGGAACTATGTAATGATTTATCTGTTATTATAAGGGGTCATTTCTATGTTGTTTGTAAAAAATGTGTTAAAAGTGGATTAAAACTTATGATTTATACATAAAAATGTTCTACAGAATTTTTCACCGTAAAATTTTACTATAGGTCGCTGTAATGTAAAATTGTATCTGTTGGACCATTTTTCCGAAAAAAGATAAACTATAAAATCTATCAAGTATTTTGTTCAAAAGTTCTTTACTTTTTAAAATTATATTATTTTTCAGAGCATAGTTTAGGGGATTTACATACAAAATGTGTCAATAAATTTCATGCCGACTATTGGATCATCACATGCCGAACACTGGAAAAATATGCCGACTATAGATACAATCGATGTATTTTATAAAATGCAATAAAATGGCCAATTAAACATTTATTTCTTTGCAAAAATCTAACAAAATCTGAAAGAGTACCCTTTAGTAAAGTGGTGCAATTGCTTGTTATCCAAATATCATGATCACGATCGGAAATATTAATCTTGAAAGTCAGAAAAAAAAATTAAACTGCCGACCACCGGTACACTTACCCTATACAGTGTTTAATTAAATATTAGAAATACTAGTTTTTTATTCCATAACTCTATTCTAAAAATCATAGTTCTACTGAATCATTTTATAAAGAAATCATTGAATTTTTGTTAAATAAAATCTTCTGCAAATTTAATGGAAATATTTATATTTTTTAAATATTTTTTCTTTAATTCGTAAAAGATTTAAATAGAAGAAAATTTTAATAATTCAAAATATTTTTTAAGCTTAATTGTATAATTGGTAGTGCATTCTTTAAGCAATAAATTATTGCGAAGTCAAAGAACTTAAGTCTATGAATTGAATTGTTATAAATGCTTCAAAGAAATTACTGAGATAATAAATTTAATTCGATTTTGAAAAGTGAATTTAAGAATTAATTCTTTGGAACCTTTGCTTACAATATTGTTTGACGTTATTTGATCTTTCGCCAATCGCAGGAATGTTATTTTTCCTTTCGCTTTATTTTATAAACATTCTTCTTTATCTACTTTTAATACTATATTTTAACCTACTTTTAATATTCGCTTTGAAATACAATTTGATTTTTTTACAAAATGAAACTAAATAATAAATATCCTCATAAAAATCGTAATAAAAATTTATTCCCAACTACGTATGACAAACAAATTTAATAGAGTTTTTCCATTATATTCAAATAACATTTTACTAACATGTAAAGTTAGTTTATTAAATTGCACTTTTTGTAGTGATTTTATTTATAAACAACATAGGTTTCACATATCATTGATGCTTTGACATTTATATTTAAAATTATATGCATACCTTTAGGCTTTCTATAAGCATTATTTCTGTTGCCGGTATTTATATGAACATTTTAGATTTCATTTGTGTATGACTTAATTATATACATTTATTATTGGAAAATACTTCTTGCTTTAAAAACTACGGATATTATTCAGAAATATAAAATAAATTTGCTTTGAACTTTGGCAGATAAAATTGTAAGTATTTTATTATTATTAGCATACTTTTAAGATAAATATATAACAAAATTATTATCCTGAAGTGATATAAAATTTTATTATAAAATATTTTGTTTACAATTTTAAATTAAAAACAAATTTTCAAAAATAAAATTTAAGGTTTAATCAGGACATATATTTTAAAATATTAACTATTTATTACCTTTTATTATTAAAAAAAAATGTTATTACTATGTAAATTTATGCATAACCTACCTTTAGGTTATAAAAAATAATAATTAAATTTTTGCATAGCTAATAATATATTAACTTGCACTTTTATTACTATTTTTTTTGCGGAAATATTTAGTTTGTAAAACAAAATCTCATTTTCCTAGTTTTAATATTAACATAATAAAAATAAATTAAAGCAAAAAAACTACGTCCCACTCACTATGAAACTAATCAGACCAATTATCAAAAAACTTGTAATGGAATATTGTTATAGTAACAATAAAAATAGCTGTGCGGAAAAATAGCAAGCAACCAGAAATAAAATAACACTAATTAAAATTGCAGTTTAATTTTTTTCCTTCTACAGAATTTGTCTATTAAGAGCTGTTGCATATAATAGTGAAATGAAAATGCCTTAAATACACATTTAACCAAATTATTTTTTTTTTGTTGCTGCTAAAACTCATTCACTGGCTGAAGAACATCATTAACATGAATTACTTCGTCATCGCATCATGCGTTTTATTCCCAAAGAACAAAGTCATGTCCCTAATTCAATGAATGTAATATTAAATACATTTATTTAGGCAAATTAGAGTAGGGAAATGGAAGGGAAAGTAGGGGACAATAGACAAATGTAAATAAAAAAAAAAAAAAAAAAAATACACGTAATAATTAAAAATTGAACTACGAGTAAACAGTACAGACACATTTTGGAACACTGATAGAGGTACTACATGAAAGAAACAAAAATAAATGGTATGCGTTAGGAGGAGAGAAGGATACCAGAGTATTTTTTGCAAGAATCGTTGCTAAAAAAAAAAAAATTGTACATAGACTGAAAGACAGACTGACAGACAGACAGACAGACAGACAGACAGACAGACAGACAGACAGATAGATAGATAGATAGATAGATAGATAGATAGATAGATAGATAGATAGATAGATAGATAGACAGACAGATAGATAGATAGATAGATAGATAGATAGATAGATAGATAGATAGATAGATAGATAGATAGATAGATAGATAGATAGATAGATAGATAGATAGATAGATAGATAGATAGATAGATAGATAGATAGATAGATAGATAGATAGATAGATAGATAGATAGATAGATAGATATATAGATAGATAGATAGATAGATAGATAGATAGATAGATAGATAGATAGATAGATAGATAGATAGATAGACAGACAGACAGACAGACAGACAGATAGATAGATAGATAGATAGATAGATAGATAGATAGATAGATAGATAGATAGATAGATAGATAGATAGATAGATAGATAGATAGATAGATAGATAGATAGATAGATAGATAGACAGATAGATAGATAGATAGATAGATAGATAGATAGATAGATAGATAGATAGATAGATAGATAGATAGATAGATAGATAGATAGATAGATAGATAGATAGATAGATAGATAGATATATAGATAGATAGATAGATAGATAGATAGATAGATAGATAGATAGATAGATATATAGATAGATAGATAGATAGATAGATAGATAGATAGATAGATAGATAGATAGATAGATAGATAGATAGATATAGAAACTTTTATTGAAAATTCTATATTTCCGATTAAAAGATAATTTATGAAACATTTTCTATAAAGAGAATATTAAATTTTATCGAAAATTTCCTATAAAAAATTTTTTTTCGAAAATTTCCCACAAAAGGAAATTTAACGAAAATTTGCTTTCAGAAGAAAAGAAAATTTGTGAAATTTTCAATACCTATGGCCGTAGTAAAAAATACGGTGTATTACTACTAAGAATTTCCATGGGGGGTCTACATTCCCAATAGCACAAGTTAAAAATTATTCTCTCCCGTGTGCTATGTGTTGACATAATGTGTGTGTATGAATGTTTGTATTATATAATATAACAAATGTTTTCTAACACATGTGTAAAATGAGTATTAATGTTAGAAAAACATTTGGAAAATTGTTCTTTTTTAAATGAATGAATGACTGAATGAGTATGTAAGTACTCAGGAACTGGTAATGCTACTTTAGCTACTACCTTAGTTACATTTGTTGCTATAATGTGTTTGCGTTGTATGCTGCTTCTTTATGCTTTTGGGTTTTTCTCGCCACATGTGTGTGTGTGTTCTTGATGTTGTTGTGTTCATTTAATTGTAAAACTCAAATCAAGTGGAAATGAAGCATTAAAGTGCAAATAATAAATTAAAAAACACCTTAAAATTCATTAAGATGAAAATGAAATACAATTAATTTACTAAAAAGTTGTTAATTAATTTTTTTTTTTTTTTGCTTTATACAATAATACAGCGAAAAGTAATTGTTATTTTAAAAATATTAGGGAGGTGAATTGAACTGTATATATCAGGAAGTTAGAGTCTAAAAAATTTAAAATATAGCAGCACATAGGTAAAAATGTAGTTATATAATTAAACCCTTGAGGGTAGACTTTAGTTTTAATTAATGCTATAAATATTGTAAAAAAAATTTTTGTTACATAAACACAATATTTATTTAACGGTTTTTTGTTCGCTTTTTTTAATGTTAAAAATTAATTTAAAATTTTGTTTCGCTTTTGTTTTAAAGATATTAAATTTTTAAAATTATAATTATCCCCAAACTATGCAATAGTTTTTGTTTATAGTTATTCTGGCATTACAATTTAATTTTAAATATTTTCTTTTGCTTAATACTTTTCGACATTATTTTTGAATAATTATAATGTATTTTATAAAAACCAGACGCCATAAATGATCAGAAATCATAATAAAAAATCTCAAGAAAAAAAATTAAAAACGCACAAGTAATTATTTTTAATGAATAATGTGGCTACAAAAAAATATTCATAATTTTTCTTGACCAAAAAAAAAAAAAAAAAAAGTGCAGACTAAAAACATTCACTTACAATCGCACAAGTGCATGTCATGTAATTTTATATAGTTAAATTAAGAGCCGAAAAAAAACAAGCAAAGCGACAAGAAAATATTTTAATATTTTTATAGCAAAAGAACGTTTAAATAAAATTATTTCAGACACAATACATTGCGTTCATACATTCCTTTCAATCGTTCATTTATTACATTTTGTTCAATGCCAGACACACATTTTCAAAAATAATATGGCAAACAATCTCAGAGGAATATTGAAATAAAAGAAACCGGCCGACAAAACGAAAATTAATTTTGAAAACAATTAAAATAAATGATTTTTTTTTGGGTTTTCCTTTTTAGCTGCCTTTTGTGTTTTTTCTTGGGTTTGTTGATAATGAAATAGATGACTGTTGATGGCGCTGATAAATATGGTTATAATTCAATCACACACAAGGGAATTTTATATTGGAAGAAAATAAATTGCCACAAAAATATTAAAAACAAAAAATATTAAATTAAATTTTAAAATAATAAGTTTGTAATTTCTAGAGATATGTAATGAAATAAAAATATGTTTTTACATTTTATATATTTTTAAGAGTAATAAAATTTATTTTTAATTTAAGCCCAAAATTAGGCAATAGTTTTTAAAAAGAAGAAATAGATAGGTATATAGATACTTAGGTAGATAGATAGATAGTTTGGTGGATAGATAGATGGATAGATAGATACAGATAGATACAGATAGAAGGACATTATATAATTGCTAATACCTAAATAATTATAAAAATTAAGTAAAATTTTAATTTTAATTAAAACTTTAACCCCTAATATATGCAATGGTTTTTAAAAGGTAGACAAATAAGAGAACATTGTATTGAAGGAAAACAAATTCTTTCAAATAAAAAAATAATATGTGGAAATTTATAAAAATTACACAAAACTAAAAACAAAAATTAAAATTACACAGATACAGATGAGCTAAAATTTAACCTGTGGCCATTTATAGACCAACACTTTTACTAAATGTAAAATAAATTATACAAATACAGAACAATGCATTGATACTAACATCTATAAAATTGTATGTCCTTTAAGGCGAATCCCGGAAGTGGTTTTTGGCGATGTTATTTCTACTTATATAAAACTTATTTGTGTCGAATATTAACTTGTTACTATCATTAGTATGGGATTTATGCACGTTAAAGTGATTTTCGGAAGAGGGGATTTATATGGGAGCTATTTTGGCACAAAGATTAACACTTATACAAAACATCTTTGTACAGAATTTCATTAAAATGTTGCCATATGTAAGGCATTTATGACCACAAAAACCCCTATTCCGGGAGGACATTTGTAAGGGGGCTAGGTAAAATAATGGCTCGATCATAACCAATTTCAAAAGGTTTGTGTTCGTGCCAAATTTCATCAAGATATTTTAGAATTGCGACCAGCACTTTGTACACAAAGTTTACATGGACAGACAACCAGCCAGACGGACGGACGGACATCGTTAAATCGACTCAGAAAGTTTCTGTGCGTTACAAACATCAGCACAAACGTATAAAACCCTACAACCTATGGTGGTATAGGGTATAAAAATTATAAAAAAATTTCAAAATAATTTTAATTTTAGATTAAGGCCCTAAAATATACCACTATCACTATAAATGAGTAAATAAATGTATATAAAAAAACTCTAAACGATCTATATAAATCCTAAATCAGGTCTGTCGTTTGCCCCATAATATATTTTATATTAATTTCTAAATAACCTTCTAAAAACCACCTCAATACTGTAAATTTACTGAATTTTTATTGTTACTAATAAATTTAATAATTTTTTTTGCCATAATTTTAGTGCAATTGTAAAACAAACATTTTATACAAAATGTTTCCAAAAAATATATATATTTGTACTAACAAAATACTCCAACAACTAACACCTGCATAATGTTGTGCCCCAGAGCCAAAAACGAAAAAACACATAAAATCAAATTAATTGTTTAAACACAATAAACTTTTTTTTTTCAAATTACTTTGGATGTTTTTATATTTAATATTTTTTGCAATAAAGTAATTTTTAATAAACTGGGTCAATTGAAGACATGTGCAAATTATTATTGAATACATTTTAGTTTTAATATATTTTTTGGCATTTTTATAGTTTTTTTGTTTGTTTTGTTTTTGATAATATTCTTTATAATGACTTTTTGTTTACGGTTACTTAACTCAACAATTTATCAAATAAAAATTAACTGAGAAAAAACACTAAATAAATACAAATATACTTGAGATTTAACCTCAATATTTGTAATTTTTATTTTTTGTGGCATCATTTCTGTGAATTACTTAATTTCATGATCCACTGTTTTTTCTGATTTGTATTGTAATCATAGTTTAACAATAGTTAATTAATCATTTTGAAAGTTCAATATCTCCAACTCGTGGTCAACGTTTCTATTAACTTTTTTGAATCTCAACATTTTTATTATTATTTCTATTCGAAGCTTTCATTTGCCATTATCAAAATGAGAAAAGTTTTTTTGTTTTGTTATTTATAATTTATAGACCAAAATGTTTTGTTATTTCTTTTTTTTTTTTTTTTTTTCAAATTTTTCATCATCATCCTCATGAACTTTATTAAGTTTGAAATTTGCGTGTGTGTGCGTCTGAAGTTTTTAGTTTTAACCATAGTTAGTGGACATAACAAATTATTCAAGGCTTTTTTTTATTAATTTTCAGTTGTTTAATTTTTTAGATAATTTGTTGAGAAGTTAGAGAAAAGGCAAAAAGTGGACAAAGTTTAACTTAAAGACAATTAATATTAATTCAGTGGAAGGATTTTATGGCTCTTTATTGTAAATAGAGTGAACTTATTGGGTTAGTCATTAAAAATATGTGACAAAACTAATTTAAATTTTAAAAAATATGGTTACCACTGTTTAAATAAAAATAATTGATAATGTAGTCTTTAATCTAGACTATAGTTTAGACTTTACTTTAAACTATAGTTTAGTCTACAGTCTAGATAATAGTTTAGTCTATAGTCCAGACTGTAGTTTAGTCTATATGACAGCCTATAGTTTAGTCTATAGTCTAGACTATAGCTTAGTCTATAGTCTTGACTATAGTTTAGTCTATAGTCTTGACTATAGTTTAGCATATAGTCTTGACTATAGTTTAGTCTATAGTCTTGACTATAGTTTAGCCTATAATCTAAACTATAGTTTAGCCTATAATCTCAACTATATTTTTGTCTATACTATAGTTTAGTTTATACTATTGTCTAGACTATAGACTACAGTTCAATCTATAGTCTGTACTATAGTTCAGACTATAGTTTAGTTTGGTCAACAGCCGACACTAGTTTGGTCTACAGTCTAGACTATAGTTTTGTCAGTAGTTTAAGCTATAGTTTAGTCTTTAGTCTAGAATATAGTTTAGTCTATATTCCAGACTATAGTGTATAGTTTAGTTTATAGTCTAGACTATAGTTTAGTCTATAGACTATAGTTTCGTCAGTAGTTTAAGCTATAGTTTAGTCTTTAGTCTAGAATATAGTTTAGTCTATATTCCAGACTATAGTGTATAGTTTAGTTTATAGTCTAGACTATAGTTTAGTCTATAGTCTATAATATAGAATATAGTATAGAATATAGTTTAGTCTATAGTCCATACTATAGCTTAGTCTATAGTCTACACTATAGTCTATAGTTTAGTCAGTAGTCTAAGTTATAGTTTAGTCTTTAGTCTAGAATATAGTTTAGTCTATAGTCCAGACTTTTATTTAATGTAAAGTCTTTATTATAGTTTAGAGTATAGTCTAGACTATAGTTTAGTCTATAGTCTAGAC
Organism: Protophormia terraenovae; assembly: GCA_951394005.1. NCBI lineage: Eukaryota > Metazoa > Arthropoda > Insecta > Diptera > Calliphoridae > Protophormia > Protophormia terraenovae. The sequence continues at coordinate 134,697,102 of OX596074.1, forward strand.
TATAGTTTAGTCTATAGTCTAGACTATAGTTTAGTGTATAGTCTAGACTATAATTTAGTGTATAGTCTAGACTATAATTTAGTGTATAGTCTAGACTATAGTTTAGTCTAAAGCCTAGATTATAGTTTAGTTTATAGTATACGATTTAGTTTAGTCTACAGTCTACGCTATAGTTTAGTCTACAGTTTAGACTAGATTAGATTAGTCTGTAGTCTAGACTATAGTTAAGTCTATATGCTAAGCTATAGTCTAGTCTATAGTCTTTGGTCATATTTTATAACATATATATATATAGTCAAATATTTAAAAATTATCCCTTAAATTTTCCTTTTATTCTTGACACTCAATATTGCAAAATTAGATTCTCTTTTTGCGTTTAATATTTCATAATTTTATGAACTCTAAGAAATGATTTTATATTGTTGGTAAGAGATTTAATTTGCCAAAAAATATACACAATAAAATATGCGTAATATTCTTTCACTCTTTTTTTTTATTTCGTTCGTTTAGCTCATATTATCAGCAAAACAAAATCATTTATTTTCATTTTGTGCTGCTCATATTTGCTGCCAAAATCTATGATAAAAGTCTAAGCAGCGGTAGAAGCACATTTCAAGGATAAACAAAAAATCAACTATGAGAAAAAAAAAAAACAACGAATAAGATTTTTTGATAAACATAAATGACTATAATATGCTTATAAGGGGATTATTTTTGATTTTTGTTATTGCTGCTGCTCCTATTTTTTTTCTTTCATTTATTTACTTTATATTAATATTATTCACACATTCTATTTTATCTGTTTCTTTTCCTTGCCATATCATTTTACGTTTTTTCTGTTATCATTTTAATCGAAAATATCAATGAGTTTTGGAATAGAGAGGGAAAAAAAAACAAAATATGGTGCATACTTATAGGAGGATTATTCCAAATGAAAAATATTGCCTAGTTCATAGGAGTCAAAAAAGTATTAGACATAAAGAAAGAATATAAACAAATTATAAATGAAGATTTTTGTTTTTGTTCAATTTAACAAAAAACAAAAAAAAAAAAAAGTTCTTATTAAAAATTTATGATTTTGTTTCTTTCTGTTTTTCTTTTGAAAAGAAAATAATTTCTTGACATGTGAAAGCATTTTAGTTTTACACTAGAAAAAAAGTGTTTATGGGTTAGGTTATTAGGGAGTGTAAATGTGTTTTTTTTTGTTAGAAACACTTACATTATTGATATTAATTTGGGTGAATGTCTGCGAAGATATTGTTTGATAAAATGAGCAGTATTAGAAGCAATATTTTAGTAATCTTAATATTTTATTAAAGAAATACAGTGAAAAAGAAGTCATTTAAAGAATTAAAACGAATCATTTCTACAGTTTCATTTAAAGTCTCGTTATAGTTTATTCAAAAGTCCAGTTTATAGTTAAGTCTATAGTACAGTCTATGGTCTAGTCTATAGTATTGTCTAATCTGAGTATATAGCTATGGTCTATATTTAGTCTGGTGTATATTTTAGTTTATAATCTAGTCAATAGTCTAGACTTTATTCTAATTTATAGTTTAATATATAGTCTGGTCTACAGTCTAGTAGCCTGGTCTATAGTCTAGTTTGTACTCTATAGTCTGCTTTATAATTTGTCCATAGCCTGGTCTATAGTTTAGTCTGTAGTCTACTATATTATCTTGTCTATAGTTTATTCAATAGTCTAGTAATTAGTCTATTCTATATTCTAGTCTATAGTCTAGGATACAATCTAATCGATAGGTTAGGCTATAATTTAATCTAGACTTTTGTCTATGACCTTTATATTATAATTCTGGCATAAAAGTCAATTTATAATTGAAGGGTTTAATTAGCTTCATTCTTTTTGTATATGAATACAAAAAACTTTATTTTTCCAAATAAAATAATTAACAATAAATTAAATTACTTATACTTTTATTAATAATTAATTTTTCTATTGTATTTTATTGTATGTATTTACATTATTAGCAAAACAATAATTTGCAAACAATTTTAGAAAAATAAATAAAATACAATTCAAATTAATTAATTTATTACCCTCCACCGTCTAAAATAAATAATTTAGTTAACAAATACCTGCGAGAAAAAATATAATTAATTACCGCAATCAACTCTATATAAAAATCAATATTTACTTAAATATATTTGATGGTTTTTACCCGCCAAAATAATAATAAAAAAAGTAAATAAAGTAATTAAAATAAATTTTAGGTGCAGTAGACAACATTTATTTAACGCCTTGACAAATATTAAAATAGTGAAAAACAATGTAGACACAAATTATTTTAAATTTGTTAGACATTTTCATATTGTACAATGACTTTTATTAGTTCAAAAAAATATTAAAATTATAAAATGGTTTGTAACATAAAAATGTCTTTTTGGCTTTGAAAATAATATAAAAAATTTAAATAACTATAAATCAGTTAAATTAAAAATTTTATACACAATTGTTATAGGTAAATTGTAAATAAAAACAAAGTAAAATTGACATATTAAGAGACAATAAACATAATTTATTTGGTACTCTTTGGTATTTGTTATTGCTTGTTGTTTTTCAATACTCCTCACCTCTCTAGAGGAAATTGTTGTTAAAAAATATAAAAAATTATTTTTATTTTTGTTTATTTTTATTGACATTTGTGCTGTTGTTTTAATTTGTCTATAAAATTGTGTTATCAAAACAATTGTCATTTTAGCGCGGAGGTGGACCTACTATGAAGGTAACAACAAAATGACATGTTTTGTTTATTTTGACATGTGTGTGAGTTAGTAATCCATTTAAAGAAAGGGGAATGTACTCGTTTAGTCAAAAAATTTAAGAAAGTAACTAGGCAGACGCTTAACATTTTTGTTAATATTCTTATCAAGACTTAATAATAAGATTATTTAAATAAATAAATGAATTTTATACTAATTTTTCGTACTTAATTGAAATTTAGTTTGGTTAATTGTAAAGATTTTTTTCTTTAAAATAATTCCCGTTTTTAAAGGGAATTTCCTTTAGGCATCTTTCCCTAGCTTATGCAAAATTGTCTGAAAATAAAAAATAAACATAAACAAACTAAATAGACACACATAATAAAATAAAAATTTTAAGCTCACCATAAATGGCGTCACTTTGACAGTTATTTTTTTTTAACAATAGTTTTTAACACAATAATAACATACACATTTTCATCATAGTATAATAACAACAAAAATAATAATAATAAAAAATTGTATTAAAAGTCACAGACTCTTGCACTCTCTTAGTTGTACAGCGATGGAAAATTTAGTTTAAAATTGTTGATTAATTAATTTTAAAATAAAAATACGAGCTCGATTTGTAGAACCAGTATATTTTTTTACATTACAGAGTTTAAAAGTGCACCTTAAAAAAAAGTCGATAAGTGGAACTTTCTATTGATATTTGTTATCATAAGTTGTTTTCTTATTCGCAAATGCAGTTTTAATGATCCCAGAAGTCTATGGTAGCTGTTGCGTACAAGTTACCTAACCGATTGCATTAAGGTACAACTGGTTTCTTTATTAGCTACGTAACTAGTCACTTTAACATGGGCTTGTTCTAGGAGAAAGTCTATTGCAACCTCAACGACTACATGGTATCACCTCCACGACTACCGAAGGGTCAATAAAGTGACAATAGGCATTTCCATGATTACGAGGTGGCTCTTATTTTATATACACAATCAACTCAACTGCTATTTATTTATTTGTCTTTAGATACAGTATTATCCTTACAGACTAGCATTACAGAAACGATGTTATATAAAAAATTTAAAGAAGCAATTTTTCTCCTTGCTTCTAATGTTTTCAATGATAGTAAAGCACATTTACAGCTATAAGTAGTAGCAGGGAAATTTGTAAAATTTAAAAAGGCAAGAGCATATTTAATAAATTTGATTTGTATACTCTAATTTGGATCTAACAAATGAAACAAAAAGTATCTTTCTAGTATAATGATCAAAACTTTTATCTGACAGACGACGTATAAAACCAAAAACAGACCAAGCTTTAGGAATGATATAATTTAAATGACTACAGAATGTTAATTTAGAATCACAAACAATTCTCAAATCCAATATTTCATCTATGGATGACAGTATAACTCCATTTATGCTATATTTAGATAGCAAAACATGACGACATCTATGATATCTAATAACATAGCATTTGTTGATATTATTTAATTTAAATAAATTATTTATTTAATTAAAAAATGTTTTTTATAAACAAAATAAATAACACAGGTCAACAAAATCATACAAAAATTTATATCTTGAATAATTTTATTTTTGTCATACTTTTGATGCCTACGTATTTTCTTTCAATGCGATTTTTAAAAATTTACCATTTTAAAGATCTTCGGTCTTGTATTAGTTATATCAAATACAAATATTCCCTCTACACCTACTCTTTACCCCTCACATTTCCATTCTTAATTTTTACAACTTTAAAAATTTCTAGGGGCTATGAGTGACAAGATAGAGACTTAACAAGTACTAAATTTTTGTAGTCCTATGTCTTGGATATAAAACGTAACTAATTTTCTCTACATAATATCTAGAAAATTTTACAACCCAAAAAATCCTTGATCATCAGTAGGTAAAAAATGGACGTGATGGTGTAAAACTGAAATGTTCCTGATGATTGGGATAACCATACCTACAATATCTGCAAACATGATTTTCAACATCCTTTTTTAGGGTTGATCTGTGTAATTAATGGTTTGATATCGGATGAGCAATTCAAGCTCATACTGTAGAATAATTCCATTTCATTCAATAATATTAAATCGCAAATAAAATACGCTTTAATTCAAAAACTGATGAGGACATATTAAAATGAGCTTTAGCAAAATTGTAGGAAATTTTCTAATCTATTAATATTGTTACACGATCAAAACACGTACACAGAAAAAATTATTACGGTCTTTTTTTTCAATTAACAACTATGTTAATTTTGCATCGAAATTTAATAAATTTATTCAAGCAAAAATTAAATAAAAATAAAATTTAGCTATACTTTTATATAATATATATATTTTTAATTCATCCAAACAACTATTTGATTGATTTAATTAATTAATTTATTAATTGGGAATTTTTTTATGTTTTGTATTTTGTAAATTTTTTAGTAATTGATATAATGATTTTGGTAAGAGGTGCAAATTTAAACAAGTTTATAATTGAATGAATTATTTTCATATATATTTGTTAATTGGTAATAAGGTAGATATGTATATACAAAATTACCGAGACTATCTCGCGTAGCGTATAGTTATATTATATTTATGTAAACCTCAAGACACTGAGCCACCGATAGACTTTCAGGAAATTGATTTTATTGCAAATTAAATTAAGTTAAATAAAATTATGAACTAATTTCAGAAAATTTTAAGAATTTGGGCATCGATTTTTGACCATGGGTCAAAACAGCACATTTTATGCTAAGCAGCATGTTTGTCATATTTTTATAAAAAATACTTATTTTAGAGCATATTTTAGCAATTTAAATGGCATAGTTTTGGATATTTTACAGAAAAATTTTTGCATATTTTGCATCCAATTTTATTTAAATAATTTTTTATTAGTGATTTTTTACTGTCACTTACATTCCAATTCCCTGATATTTTCATCCTATAAATTTATATTTTTTTATTTTTTTATTTTTCTGTTACCATGTATTAGTTTTGAATATATTTAAATGCTATAATTAAATATTTTTTAGCAATTGTTTATAAAAATTAAATTATTTTTAGCACGAATAGTTGATTTTAATTTTTTTATGAGTCGATCAACCAGTAGAATTAAAAATATTATGCAGGAAAGCTTAATTCGGCTATTAAAATCTGCCAATTTTTTAATTGACCCTTAAATGTTTAAAATGTTAGAGTTTGGAACATGTCAGGAAAATGTTTGGTAAAGATAAATTGTTTTAGCCGATATTTTAGAACATTGTAAGCCCTTTTAAAAAATTACGTTCTTTTACAGATCTGCCAAAAATTGTTTTTACACTTTTAAATAGATTAATAAAAAAACCAATATATGGCCAAACAACTTTTCCAATATAAGGTTTTTTAAAACATATACACACATAACTCTCATAAGCAAAACGTATCAGCTGATTCGCTACATTTATATTTACGGTACAGTAAAGGCTCCGTTACTTTCTACGTTTTTACGTGACAGCTGTAAGAACAGTGTTGACAGCTTTTCATTTCAATATACTAAATCTGCGGAAAAAATCGTTGTAAAAGGTTGAACAATTTGTTTTGCTGTTTTTTTTCACTAAAAAATCATTAAAATAATTTAAATAAGACATAGAGTCGAATCATTAATTTAAAGTTTATAATTTTTTTCATAAAAGCACAAATTTCGTTTTGTATACAAATCGCTAAAATACCAACTAATAAATCTAACAGAATTTGATTTATGGAAATATGTGTAATTCACTTCACTGATGTTGATGTGTACAAAACAACAAAAAAGTATCTGCTACATTTACGTTTTTTTAGTAATCATCAACTTACGGTTGAGTTGGAGCCTTAAATATAAAATTGGGTTTAAATTTCAAACGTATTAAAGAATGAAAAAATTCTAAGTTTTAGCCAAATAATAATGCAATTTTAAGCAATTAATCCTCCATATTTTACATTAAAGATTATTAAATTCTTATTAAAACCATACTCACTCAAATCTCAAATAGTTTGTCCATAACTAAATCACATTGCAATTATTTTAATTAATTTGCAGCATTTTATTTTAAACTGCAGTTTAAATTTTATATAAATATCATCAATTCCATGGAACTTACCTACAATAAAAGAATGAAAAAATACAAAAATTAATCAGTAAAATAAAACCAGTATATAATTAATTATAATAAGTGTTATGTAAATTTCAGTAATTATATTAAAATCTTAAATTCAATTATTTATATTTAATCTTATTAAATTTAAGTTTTAAGCTTTTAAATTGTATAGAATAAATTACAAACTTAAACCTTGGCAGAGTTTTAGAACAAAGAAAAAGAATTCTGAAATTATAAGGAAGATCTCAGAAAAACAAAATCCTTTATCTAAATAATGAAGACCTTTATTATATCCTTTCTTCTAACTAACATTTGTTTTAAAATGTTTCTTTAACATAGATATTAAATATAATTTAAAGATATCATTATACCATCTCTGATATTAATTATATGTTTTTGTTATTATTGTAGCTTTTAGTTTTATTTAAAAACCATATCAAATATGAGGGTGTTTACAAATCAGAGAGTGTTGGATATTAATAAATCATATAATTTATATGTCAATTTTAATGTTTTACACAAGTTTGTATATGTAAATGTTTTTTTTTTCAGCGTTAAATTAATTTTTATTAGGTTAACATGTGCGTACATTAAAGTGAGAGTATGTATGGCAAAGTGAATGACTGTAACACGAGTTTCCATAAAAAAATAATAAACATAATTTTTTTTAAAATACTTTTTTTTTGTTCTGCTTTTATAATTTTTTGGGGGGACTTTTTTCTCCCTCTATTGTTAATTTTTCTATAATTTGGTTTTTATTATTTCTTAAAATTTCTGTTTGTTTAATGAACATAAAAAAACAAAATGTTGTTGTAATAATTATTTATAATTAATAATTAAAATGATTATATAAATTTTGTACAAAATAATAGTAATTTTACTATAGTTTTCATTTTGTGTTTTGGCTGTTTTTATTGCTGATTACAATAAAAATTTTGTACAAAATAAACTATAAAAAAAAAATCCTATTAATTCTATATAATTTTAAAATAATTGTTGTAATTAAATGTTATTTGTTGTTAAAAAAAATAAATATTCAAATAAAATGTTAAGCCTATCTAGCAATTAGATTATGATTTTTTTTTATAATAAACAAAATGTTTGATTTTGGGGGAAAAAAATATTAAATAAATTCCATATTTGAATAAAACGAAATAAAAATAAAAATTAATTTTAAAATATAAAAACTGTGCATTGTTGTATATCGTTTGAAGTTACAATAGTTGTAAACAATTACATACAAATTTTCTAAAATTCTGATATACTTTATAAATTTTAAAATATTTCGGAAAAACTCTCTAAATGAGTTAAGATTTCGTTCTCTTTTTAAGTTAATTTAACCCATTTCTTACCACTACCCGATCCCGTTAAGATAAATTAATAAAATTTGGTATGGGGTCTATTTTAGTGATTGTGATCATAAAATCAAAAGATTTGTGATCCTAGCTATTTTAGTTTCCGAGATATCGGGTGTTGCGAAAACGCATCAATGATCAATTAGGGGTATGTTGTTTCGCTCATATAAGAAGTACACGTTTAAACAAGTTATATGGCAAAATGAGTTTTATTTGTCATTTAAATTTATTTTTTTTTGATTATTTTACAAATTTTATGTTAAATAAATGTAAACAAAAAAATTGGAGGTGGACCATTCTAATTGAAATTTAAGGCATCTAAATAATAACGTAAAAACGTTAAATAACTTACGGTGTAAGACTAAATAATTTCATATAATGTATAAAATAGAATATGTATTAAATATGTTACACGTTAAAGCATTTGGAATGTAATGTACATTGCATTCGATTATCAGTATGAGCATCATCTCGATTAGAATTTCAATACGGTGGTCAGGAAAGCATTTTGGTTCTTCGTACAGGCTGCTTAACAACGTTGTGCTTCAAACACAAATGTTACGTAAATCGATTCTGTTATTCTTGCAGAATATTTCCGAATTAGTAAAATCGTAAATCCTGGTAATGTAACAAATGCAGGTGCTCATAATATGATGCATTCCAATTGAAACAGGATTTGAAAATTGGGGTAATGTACCAATTTTCAAATGACTAAGAAAAATTTTGTTTGCTTTCATCTATCCGTGTACACTGTACATATATTTATTATACCTTGAATATCCTTCGAGCTTTTTTTGTTTATATTTTGATATCCTCTTAATCTCATTTAATTGAAAACCCAAAATGAACTATCACTTTGTGTACAGAGCATAGCATTTTATAGAAAAAGGCTGTTCCAAAAATTATGTAATTTTACCTATTCACATTGGTTTTTAAAATTTTGTAATACTTTGAATAAAAAATAATAATGTGTAATCATAAAAATTGCAAATATTCTGTTTTTTTTAGCAATTTTATAACCTTTGAAGAAAATTTATTATCCCTTTTTTAAGACAATTGAATTTAGCAACAAATTTATAATTTTATTGGTTTCATTCATCAGTTTACGACTTTTTTCAGGTAACTCCTTGAATTTTTGTGATGATATTCAATATAATAGCATCCTTCACAAAATACACTTCATATTCAGGTAGCGTCGATCATTTGGAAATTCTTTTTCTTACATTTGTTCTCAATGATTGTAAAAAATATAACCACTTGTAATTTGCTGACAATTGCTTATCTTTTACTACATAAGTCATAAATAATGCAGAATACAACATTTATAAGGCTAGAGTAAAAAAAAATTCTATTGCACATGAATCTTAATTCATAAAATTCTATATTCGTTCATCTATAATGGTTTTCTTAATTATTTTGCATAATTCTAACATTTTATATTACCTTAAAAATTTCAATATTTTCAGTGCGCCACCTTGCGTAATGTAGCTAAATCACACTACCCCTAATTCAACATTGATGCGTTTCGCAACACCAATTTTTGGGAGCTTGGTGTTTCTATCTCCCTAAATTATTTGTCAACAAGTGAATAGTTTCATATTTTTTGATACTTTGGCTATCGTTTCAAAGGTTATTCAAGATATTTTGTAAAATTTTTCGAATGAATTTTTAAATTTTAAAAAAGGTCTATTTTATAGAACTTTTTTTGATCCGCTCTACCGGGGGTAAAAATTCGCAAGAATTAATTTTTTTCCCTCAATTTATTTAGTTAACATTCCAAGCTAAATGTACATATATAAAACATTATCATTAATTTTAAACTAAATTAGTTACGGTATAGGTAAAGTTACTGATTCGAAAACGCAACAGTGGTTGGAAATGGGTTAAGATTTAGAATGTAGAAGAATGAATGTTTTTAACTTCATTAAAATATACGCAAAATAAAATATGATTTATTTAATATTTTAAAATTTCCTTTTTGTTTTTGCTTATTCAATTGTATATTTTTCTAAATATATAGTTTTCAATTTTATTTTGTTTAGAGAAAAAAAGAGATATAGAACTTTACATTATTTAAAAACTCAAAAAGTTATTAAACTTTTCTATAGTTTATTAGTAAGGAGCGGATTAACATGCACTTATAGATTAAAATAAGTCCCTAAAATAAGCTTTTAGAAATTTACACTTACATTTACAGCATTTCAGAAATGACAAAAAGGACTTCGGACCACCCTTTATATAAAAAAATTGGTATATAGTATTTTATATTCTATTTTATTTGGTGCATACTTTTTGGCGTAAAAAAATTATTTGTAGTTTCAAGTTCAAGTTTTATGTTATTCTAGATAAGTTCTAATAAGTTCTGCAGTTTTTATCTAATTTGAAAAAACGGTTGGTGTATCGTTGTACAGTCTTTTATAGCAAAATTAATAAAAATGTACATTAACCCGAAAATTAAAACAGAAAATTGCTTTTAATATTTAACCCAGACATTTTCATATTTTGCTTACCATCATAATCATTGTGTATTGGTATGAAAATTATCGAAAAGTTAATTGATTTATCTTTTACAAAAATTTTTAATGCTATTGAATTTTTAAACATAAAAATATTAATTCTGTAAAGCAATAAACAATATTTTCTTTTAATAAAATTATTTTTTGGCAAAAAACAAATTTATTAATAATATAAAAAAAATATATGCAATTTTGTGCATCATTTATTTTATTCAAATGAAAATAAAAAAAAAAATAAATAAATTCATGTGAAAAAATAGCAAAGGAAACAAAAAGAATTAAACTGAGAATGACAACATTTATTATTTTACAACTAAATAATCGACCTACCACAGTATTGTTTATATAAATTTAACAAAAAACTGTTTTTTTTTAGGTGTAAAAATATGTTTTGCGAAAAAAAATCAAAAATTTATTTACAAAAAAATTCATACATTCGTACACATTTAACATGTTGTACATGAAAATATTAAACAAAAAATTACATACAACTCTTGGTGTATTTATATGGATATCTGGTATCTTGTTATGCATATTTACAATTAAAAAAAATATATATAGTTATCATAATATGTGTAGTTAAAGTTACATACCCTACTTTAAATAAAGTCGGTTTTAAGGGATTTAAAAATTTATAAGAACACTAAATTCTTATACATAAAGTTGAACATTGGTTATCTTAGCTCTAAATTTAAAACCTTTATAAATTTACTCTGAATTTCATATTTTTTAATTAAAATTTATGCTTAATGTAGGGTTGTTAATTTAGAGAGTTTGTTTTATATATTTTCATTTCAGTTTTTTTTTCGCAAAAATTTAAATTGATATATTTGACCCAATACACACAAAATGTGCATAAACAAAATGTTTGTTTATTTTTTTTTTTTAAATAAAAAAAAAAAAAAAACATTGTTCACTCACATCCGCATCCTCGTACATAATAATTATTTCAGCAAAAACATTTATTTTGGTAGATATTTATTTATTTTTTTTTAATTGTTATTATTTTGTTGAATTGGTATTTTACTGGCTCGCCAGTTATTTTTATAGCGAATTTTATTTATTTTTTTTAAGAGGCAAAAAATAAAATATTATCGTTTGTGTCTCCTTCTAAAAATTGATCATGTTACATATTTTATTAGGTTTGTAACGTACGAAATAAATAACAATAGAAAAAGATATAGTCGGTCAAGCCCGACCATATGATACCCTACACCTTTGTGTACAGTATAATTCGGGGAGGGGTCTTTTATTAGACATGGAGTCAAATGTGGACCGATACTCATAAGTGTAAAATAAAACATACAAATACAGAATATTACATTAATGAATGTATTTAATATGAATTTATTCACTTTTGGGTGATTCCCGAAAGGGGGCCTTACATGGGAGCTATGGTATATTGTGGACCGACTTTTATAAAATTTGGCACTATCATTTATGTTTATATAAAACTTATTTGTGTCGAATATTAACTTGATACTAACATTTTAATAGGATTTATGGCCGTTAAAGTGAGTTTCCGAAAAGGGGTTTATATGGGAGCTATGAATAATTATGGACCGATCTTTTTAAAAATCGGCATACTTATTTTGACTTATATGAAACTTATATGTGCCAAATTTCATTAAAATATTGCTATATTTAAGGGATTTATGATCGCTAAACCCTTTTCCGGGAGGACATTAGTTTGGGGGCTAGGTGAAATAATGAACCGATCATAACCAATTTCAATGGGCTTCGTCCCTGTGTGCCAAATTTAATAAATTTTGGTTCAAAATTGCGACCTGTAGTTTGATTTACAAGGTTTACATGGACGGATAGACGGACGGACGGACATCATTAAATCGACTCAGAATGTGATTCTAAGCAGATTGGTATAAATTAAGGTGGGCCTTAGACCAATATGTTTGTCGTTCACAATATTCATCGGAGGGCAAAAAATTTTTTTATATTATTATGTATTATATTATTATGAAATAAATATGACCGGTTGAAATGGTGTTTATGAAGGCATCCGATTTCTTAAATAAATGATTTATATATCAAACGATCGTTAATCCTTTCGATAATATCACTATTGAAATTCAGTAAAATCGGTTCAAGAATGGCGAAGATCCCTTCGGTTTAATCGGGTTTAAGAGATTTAGTTCTTTTACAAAAAATATGTAAACATTTTTATGAAAGAAGTGGACCAAATCGGCATATTTTTTATATAAATAAGGAGTACGATCGAAAAAATCTAAACACACGTTTTGACTCATAACTTTTTCGGAATCAATATTAAAAAAATTTTCTGATCTAGTTATCGTGGAAAAATACGTCAGTTATTATTTTTAATAATAACCATGTTGATTTGTAGTGATTTTCATAAAAATGAGTGACAAAAAAGATGTAAGTGCTTCAAATTATTAAAAAATTTAAAAAAAATCCAAATAGGTCCACAAATAATTGGCCACAGAAATAAATTTCTGCCGTCAAACTGTTTCTAATGTTATTAAACAATATCAGGAGAATTCGACCATTGATAGAAAACCCGGTTCGTAAAGAAAAAAAGGTCCATATGATATTGGGAAGGACAGAAAATTGAAAAAATGTTGAAAGGAACTCCAAACACATCTGGTAGAAAAGCAGCCCGGTTAGCTCAGTGCTTTGACTATTTAGTGCGAAAATTTAAAGCTAATGCAGAGTTGATAACATATAAAATCCAAAAAGTTCCAAACAGGAATGCTGCCAAACATTTAGAAGCCAAGAATAGGACACGGAAATTAAAACCAAATTTCATACAAAAATACTCAATAATTATACAATATAATTGACGAAGAAACGTATTTGTTGGCAGAATTTTCGCAGCTTCTGTGTCAAAACTCTTATTTTATTAGTGCTCGAGGCAATGTTGAAGATAAGTTTAGGACCCAAAAGCAGAAAAAGTTTCTTACGAAATTCTGGTATAACAAACTTTTTGCAGTTGTGGCAAAACAGGAAAGTCATTTGATACATTCGGATCTATAAATACCAAAATATGCATAAAGGAATATTTGCAAAAAAGACTTCTTCCTTTCATAAGAGAGCATAACGTGTCCACACATTTTTCGGCCTATTTGGTATCATGTTACTACGGTAAGAAAGCTCTGGAGTGGTACCAAAACAATAACATAGTTTTTCTACCAAGAGAGGTAAATTTTCAAAATTGTCCATAGCTTAGACCAGTGGAGAGATATTGAGCTCTTGCGAAAAGTGAATTGAAGAGTACAAAAAGGTGTCCCAAAATACCGAAGATTTTAAAAGAAGAAGTGCACACTGTTCCAAAAAAGTGACTGAAGCAACTATCAAATCTTTAACGGAAGGGTTACCAAAAATGGTCCACAAGTTCATAAGTAGTGGTTAGAACTACAAAAGTTATATCTTCTGTGATCTGTAATAAATTATCAATTAAATAAAAAAAGAGTGAAAACTCTAAGGTCAACCGTTTCCAAGTTATTGAATATTATATATGTTAAGATTTTTTCGAACGCACTCCTTAATTCAGTTATCAAAAAAAAATTAACAATATTTCTAAAAGAAAAATATAAAAGGTATCAAATTTAAAAAAAAGTAACAATTTTTTTTTTTTTTTTTTTTTTTTGAAGAAAGTTATTAATTAAAAAAAATATTATTAGAAAAAACACAAATTTTTAAAAATAGTATGGATTTTGAAAAATTCAACATTTTTAAACATTTTCAAAAATGGTACTATTCTTTAAAAAAAGAGTACCAAATCTACTTTTAAAAAATTACCAGTTTTCTGAATAAAAATTGTGCAATAATTTTTTGTTCATTAAGATTTTAATGAATAATAAGGTTTTCAAAGGGAAGTGAACCATTCGCCACTTTCTTTTTGTTATTATTTCTAAAGTAATTCAAAATAATGATGATCCAAAATTGACATAAAGGAAATCCCAAAAAAAAATAAAAAAATAATAATAATAAACTTTGGAGATTTTAGAAAAAAATTTTCATCAAATAATACCTTTAAGATGATTGGAGTTTATCTGAGTACGACCTACCAGGAATCAGAAAAATGATTCCCAACGGAAATCTAATATGACAATGATATTTTTTATCAACACTGAATATTATTTTTTAATCTTAAAAACTAAAAAAGTTATTACAGAAGAAAATTACAGCTACATAAATACTTTAGCAGTTTTCGAAAAATCAATTAAACAATCACATGTGGCACATCACATGTTCGCACATGATCCCCCTTATTAAAGATTAATAGCCGTATGCAACAAAAGAAAAAAAAAAATAATAACTTTGCTTTCAAGTATACATTAGTTATCCAACACTTTAAAAAACATGCAAGAACACTGTTTTAACATACAATGTTTTTTTCCACTATTTATTTAATTAGTTAAAGCTGTAAACTACCGAATATTAATTTATTCGGTTATTCGAACTTATAAAAAAATTGTTTATTGTTTAAGCAAAAAAACTTATTATTTTGAAAATATGGTTTCTATTATTATTTTTACAAAGTAAAAGAAATAATGGGCATTAACAACAATAAATACAATTAATTTTTTGTAACATATAAAAATAGAAATATTCGAATAATGAGTTCATTTTATTCATTTTGATTCAATGTACATCACTAAAACACTTGCTATATTTTTATTATTTCCTATGTGCTTTTATGTTAATTTTTGTCTAGGATTAACAAATAGCACCTATAATGGAACACAAACAAAATAAGGAAATTAAACATAATGTCACTTAAAGTAGATTCATTCCTACTTTAAAATTTGTTGTTATATTTTAGTTAATAAACGTTTATGTATATAACTTTAAGGAATTTTGCTTAACAATGCTTTGTAAAGCTGTGTTAAGTTTTTTTTTTTTTTTTTTTTTTTTTGCAAACGGCTATTAATTTGCTGTTAATTACACTTTTAAGAACTTGACTTAAGTATTATTTTAGGAAGAAAAGTTCTCAAATAAAATGTTAATAAAACCGTTGGTTAAGCATTATTAGGTAAATATTTTTTATTCATTTATTTTATTAAACAGTATTTTATTGATATCTTAATATATTTTATTATGAAATAAAAATTAGGGAAATATGACTACAATATTCTCATTTTAATAACCAACAGTGTTTAGGTTTCAAAGAAACCGAAGTGGATAAGACACCACGAATGCTGATGAAGTGTGTAGCGGCACAGAAAATACGTATTTTATTCTGCCGGTGTCTAATTATAGTCCACAAACTCTGCTTTGGTATCACCAAACAGAGACAACAAGGCAATTTACGATTGCAAACTTGTTTATGGTCCTTCGAGCCGGATGTCGGCTTACGACACTATGTAACCACATCTTAAACAGCGTTCACGACGCTAGGTACAACCTCTTTTTTACTTGCTCCAAACGCCTGGCGCTGCTGAGTCCCTAAAAATTGCACCCAGTGCAAGGTGGGCGACATGTTTAGGTTTCAACGAAACCGAAGTGGATAAGACACCACGAATGCTGATAAAGTGTGTAGCGGCACAGAAAATACGTATTCCATTCTGCTGGTGTCTAATTATAGTCCACAAACTCTGCTTTGGTACCGCCAAACAGAGACAACAAGGCAATTTACGATTGCAAACTTTCCACTAATTCTTATCATATTTTCTAATAATAATAGACATTTCGCAGTCTACATAGCATTTTTTACCTCAACATTTAAACAATTTTCGCTGATGCTTTTGATGGTACGAAAGTAAAATCCTGCCTTAAAATTATATCTTTTTGAATTCTTAGTATTCATTTGTTTGATATTCTTTGACACGTTACAGTCTTTTTACTTTGGATCTATACTTGAAATTTATGTATCACGTATTCTATTGGATGTCTACTAAATTTTTATAAGTAGGATTTATAAGGATATTACACTCTAAACTTTGATCTTAAAAAGGTAAGATTATAGCAGGGTAAAATTTTTATTGATTTGTTCTCAACATATTTTAATACATAGAATTTGTTTCAATATAGAGTGTCTCACATAAGTTAGTGAATTTTAGTTTTTAAACAAAAAAAAAAAAATGAGTTATTTTTAGTTATAAAATTAGGTAAATAAAAAATAATAATTTTTTTTATGAATGGGATTTTTTTGCCTGAGTTGTCTTCTACCAAATGCTGCAAAAAGTAGCACAAAATGTTGAATCGTTTCCGAGAAATTGAGAAAAATAACACGTGCAGTCATTTCAAGTACCTCACAAAAGTATTTGAATTTTTTAATTGTTTTATATTTGAAGATACTCAAAATACAAAAAGGCAAAAAATATATGTTTTTTTTATATTAATTGTTATTAAGTATTAGTGTTAAGCGTTTACTAATTCTTTTTATAAATTTGGGGGTAAAAGTTTAGAGAAATTAAGCGAAGTTTCTTTACATGTATCTTACAAAAGGGAAAATTGGAATAATCGGGTAATTTTTAATTTTTTATTTCTTAAATTTAATTTGTTTTATTCGGAAATATAAATGGACTATATCATGGCTTCGAAAAATAATTTTTACTGCAAAAGTTCTAAATATTGACATTCCAAGCGGGGTACGTAGTTTCATTATGTTGTTAAAAATTAAAAAATCTTCAATATTGAGCCTATTTTACTGAAGTATTGGTCCACATATTTTAACAAAACTTTGAGATTGTGTTTCTTTAGATATTAGCTGTTATTAAATGGGAGATTTAGATACTGGCTACAAAAATACAGGGAAATTGGAGCCATAGTGTAAAACGCGATAAGAGGTATATTTTAAGTTACATAACTATATGACTTTCAAGGTATACGGGAAACTATAAAAAGGTAAAAATACCTTCAAATTTATAATTGGCTATATATCGGGAAGATATTCCCTAACATTTTGAAATAAATTTTTGATACGTAGGGAACCAAAATGGGCTTGATATTTAAGGTATTCTATTTTTAATGGTGCCATGCCTCACAATTATCGACTTGGACCCTTCTTATATGGGGTTTTAACAAAAAAACTTATAAGGAACTAAAACTTTATTATTTTTTACTATAATGACAAAAAAATTATTGTTTTGGTCAGTTATAAAGGTAAAATAGGCGTGTTCTTTCGAAATCAACCTTCTAAGTCCATTAAATATAAAATTGGATCAAAAATCTCCCAAAATTTTACTCCAAATTGTGGAAATAAATTAGTAAACATTTAATTGTGATACCTGAGACCAATTATTAATAAAAAATACATGAATTTCTCCAATTTGTATTTTGTTTGACATTTTTAAATACAAAGGTGATAAAAATTCAAATACTTTTGTGAGGTAAATTCGATGAATTTTTATACTCTTTATGGAATAACTTGGATACAATGAAATATTTTTGATTGCAGTTTTTTGCATTATAAAGTTAACAAATAGATAAATACAATTTAGTTAATAAATCTAGAATTAATTTTTTTAAATAACGTAATTAAACCGTTTTAATTATTAAATAAAAAAATTCAAATACTTTAGTGAGACACTGTATGTTTATTTTGCCTTTTTTGCAAAAGGGTAATTTTTAAACTAGAATATGAACATTGTCAGTTTGTTTCCACGTGTTTTTTTTTTTTTTTTTTTTTGCGGAAAAATTTGTAATATAGCACAATGGCAACACGTTTTTGCCTTGCATAGCAATTATGTAATAAAATGCAATGTTATCTATTTTCCCTTTAACTAATGGAAAAAATATTTGAAAAAGTGTTGAAATTTTCTATAAATCTCTTCATCAAATACTGAAAAATTTTCCATACACAGAAAAAATATTTCAAATATTTTTTTTAATAAAACTATTAATTAACTTTATATTGGAATTTAATTATATGATTTATTAATATAATTAATTTTCTAATTGGTTTTCAGTTTTGTTTTTTAATAAATTCACAGCTGTTAATAAAATATAAAGAAAAATTAAATATTTGTATATAAAAGTACAGAAATAAAATAAATTTAAGAAAATTTTCAAAAATTTTCAGCTCATTGCATCTATTTAAGAAAAAGAAGTAATAATAATATCAATTATTCTAGTTATTAATATTACCATATTGATGATTGGAGCAAAATCAATTAAAAATTAATTAATATTACAAATTTCGTAATTGAAGTCCATTTTTATTTTTTTCTGTGTACATTTTTATTTTTAATTTAATAAAGTTTACAATAAAATTTTTTGAAAATAATTAAAGGGATTCAGAAAATTATTCCCCTAGTCTGATGTGTGTTATAATAAAATTGTAACATTTTGAAATTTTAAAAGTTATTTTATGATACTCCATTTTTATTTGCAACTTTTTTTTCATTTTATTTGCAACTTTTTTGTATTTTTATTTGCAAAAAAGTTGCAAATAAAAATGTTGCCTTTTTGCATTTATTTTTCAAAATTACAATCTTTTCTAGAATGACGCACAGTAACAAATGGATCAAATTTTATAAAAATATATATTTTCTAATAATAAATTTTTTAATAATTGGAGAATGTTGCTAAAATATGTTATGTGAAAATTTTGCCCTTATGAAATGGGATATTCTTGCTTCGTTATAATAAAGGTATTCACCTCAGATATTTGCAACTTTGCAAGAGCCTTGCAAAGTAGAAAAGTTGCATCGATTTCTGTAAAAACAACAACAACCACAGAGAATAAATTTTGCATAACTTACTTTGCAAGGGTCTAGCAAAATTGCAATTTCAGGTGAATACCTTTAATATTAAAAGGGCAAAATTATTTGAAAACGAACATTTTAATACCTTTTTTATCTCCTACAATTTTACAAAATTCTTTAAAATATTTTAAACCCTATAGTGCAAATAAAATTCGTTGCTGTCCTCTAAGTAAAATGTATTGTTATGTTTATTGTCATTTTTGCTTTAAAATAAAAAAAATGTGCGTATGAAATATAAACATATTATTTTATTATATTTTTTGCCTTTTTTTCCTCCGCTTTATTACATGTTAAAACAAAATATTCAAATTTGGAATATAAAATAAAAAAATAAAAATAAAATTAAAATATTTATATTAAGTTCGTTAAACTTGAGAGTAAACAATTTATATGGTAAATCGTTGTTGTATTTTAAATTTTTTTTACATATAAATTTTATTAAAGTGGGGTCAGTGTTACAGAAAAAAAAAAAAATACATATATTGTAATAAAAACATTGCTGGTTGCATTTTAAATATTTAAATTAAGTGTATTTTTTTCCTTTTCATGTTAAATTTCTAGATATGTAAATATATGATATTTTTTTAGTTTTAACTAAATTCAATAGAGTTCATTAAAAATTTTTTATTATTCAACTTAAAAATTTTTTTCGTTTTGTTTAATTTAAAGTAAAATTTTGGTAGAAAATTAATATTTAATAAAACATGGAAGTAAAATACTAAACTAAGTAAATATTGGAAAAGTGTTTTCAAATAATTTTCTATGTAATGAAAATAAAAATAAAGAAAGACTACGAAAATCTCTAAAATTATAGAAATAAATATCACTTTCATCTGTAATAATTTCATAATTAAAATTCTTTACAATAATTTGTTCACAGAATTTTAAACTCTAAATATTTTTTATTATTGCTTTAATATTTTTTGTATATTTTAAATTAATGATTTTCCTTCGAAAATACATTCATCCAAAAGTATTACAAAAAATAAGAATTACTTGAAAATTATTAACAATTGTATAATAAATAAAAACAAATTCAGTGAATGATTGAGTGATATCTCCTCTTGGTTTCATAAATTTTAAATTTATGTTAAAAAAAAAAAAAAAAAAAAAAAAATCAAATTAAATTAAACGAAACATTATACAGCAACACTTTAATCATTCATATTCAAACAAAAGTGTAAAATAAAATAAATTCCCCAATGATGATGGCAATTTTTTTCACTCACAAAAAACAATTGGTTGCAATAGGCAATTAAGTCAATTGAAAATATGCTAGGAATAAGACGAACTGTTAGTAGACTAAACAATTAATAAAAAAAAAAATTTCAAATAATAAATTAAAATCTGTTGGAATATTCAACTAAAACTTTGGCTATAAGTATGAAACTAGTTCTAAATCAATTGCCTAATATTTTGGTTAAAATTTATTGTAATTTATGCTTTTAAATATTTCATGTTGAAAACACTTTTGCAAATGGAATAAAATTTGTTTGGTGATCATAAATAGAAATGCAAAATAAAAAATTATCATGAGAAAATATCGTGTAAAAGAATATCAAAACTATCATTTGTATGTCAGAAAATTTTGAGTTTAATAGAGTTTAGAATAAATTGCACCCATTCCAACAAAAAAATTAGCCGATAACACAAAATTTTGATTCTGATACGAAGACATTTCAGAGAAAATTAAATATTTTAAATATTAAAAGCAAATAAAAAATAAATTGAGACAACGAAGGTGACATTGTTCAAGGAAGAACAAAAGAATTATGTTTAACGCTTTTTTTTTTTTTTGGAAATAATTCAGTAACTAAAGAACCGTTAGAGGTATCTCAACAAAATTTAACATGGTCAGAGCTGAGATGCTTTCGAGTTGAATCGGAGGAGTACAAATCCCTAGTGGGTCAGGGGGGAAGTGGGTGGCTCTCCAAAGTTGCCCATCTCGGGTATGTAATTTTTTTTTAAAAATCGCCAAAAATTCATTTATGATATGACAGAAAAGAAATTTTACATATAGATAGTCCTTGTAAATCTCTAAAAAAAATATGCTTACATGTGTAGTTTATCTCTTTTAGTTTAAGAGATATTCGGGTCGAAATAAATTTTTAACCTCATTTTTAGCCTCGCCTTTTTTCAGTTTTTTAAACTTGTCGGGCTTAATTTTGCCCCTAGAATTTTTCTGAAATGTTTGCCAGATTCCCTACAAAATTCTAAATAATATTACTGCAAGAATCATATAATTATATGAATCCGTTAAGAAATTATATTAATCTAAAGTTGGAACTTTAAAAAATGTTAAATTTTTTGGTTTTTTTTTCCAAAAAGGTGGCAATATTTATTCAATGATAAAATTAGTTTTTTGTTCTGAGTTTTATAATTTTTTTAATGCTTTCAAAAAAAATCTTAGTGTAAATGCGTGTAAAGTAAATCAGGAGGAGTTAGGGACAAAGGTCTGCCCACGAGCCCTATCCAAATTTAGTCAATTTTGGTATTTAGCTTTTTTTTTTTTTTGTTATGTTCTCAAATCGCAAAGCTGGGATTGACTTAAAATTATTTTAATTCTTTAGCTCTATATGTAAGGTAAACACCCAAAAAGTATTTTCTGACAGAGGCCCCTTATAACGACAGGGTGACCATTTCAATGAAAAAAGTCAATTTTTGAAGGAAGCTTTCCCCGAACTGGATTTTTGGGTATTTTGGAGTAAGAAAATGTGAATCTATTTGTTTTTTTTTCTTTTAAGGACATATTTCTTAATATTATACTAAAATTTCACAATGATAGCTAAATTAATGTAGATTTTATTTAAGTTCAAATATTATTATTATTTTTTTTTTAAATAACACTAAATACAAAAATTTTTCGTTTTTTGATCAATTCAATGAAAAAATCTAGTTCGAATACTTCATTATTTATATATTATCATTGTGAAAATTATCTCTTGTAAAAAGTGAATTGAAGAGCACAAAAAAGGTGTCCCAAAATACCGAAGAAGATTTTAAAAGAAGATATGCACACTGTTCCAAAAAAGTGATCAACCATTTCCTAGTTATTGAATATTATATATGTTAAGATTTTTTCGAACGCACTCCTTATTTTCCCGATTGTAAACAACTTTACTAAAACAAATTACATTAATTTACATTTACATAATGTTACATTTTCCCTCCCAAATGATAGCACTTCGATGCCCAAAAAATACACTAAATAGCGTTAACCAAAAAGTATTAGAACTGCGATACATTTCTTCTCGAACGATGACACTTCTTTGACAGGAAAATTATATATATTTTTTTACTATTTAGTGAAAATTTGGATTGTATATATTTTGTTAGAATTTCGACAAAAAAAGTGTGCAAATTTATCACTAAAAATTACTTTAATTCGACACTCAAATAAAGCACATAATAGTATCATAAACAAAATATAAGAACTGCTGCACACTTCTATCCGAACAGTGACTCTTCTTGGATAAGAAAATGATATCATATTCGACTGTTATTAATAACTTGAGGTTACTCGTTAGTTCAATTTTGGATAGAAAATGTTGGCAGGGTTCGTATTTTTTGTACACAAACAATTTCACACACACAAAGCTAGCGCACATGATACAAAAAAGCAAATACTTCAAGACATTGAAAAAATAATAGTGAAATACTAAAATTTTTTCAATGGCTTGAATGTCTTGCTTTTTTGTACACAGTATTTGAAGTATCTGTTTCAAACAAGTGGTGTTGTGCAATATTTTAAATCACTCAATGTCTTGAAGTGTTTAATTTGCTTCGTTCGCGAAACAGTACAAACAGTTGTTATTGTTATTCTTGTGCAAGAAGGAAGTGTAAATGCACTTAAAAAGCAAGTGATATTTGCTTTTCAAGTAGTCTTGGGCAGGGGTTTAGATCACACTAGGCGACGTGTCACAGCGACATTCATTGTTTTGTTGTTGTTACAACAACTGCTAGAGAGCTCAAACGAGACTGAATAACTTTGTTTTAATTTTTAAAAGTGTGTAGGTGAGACAAACTAAAGTTATCTTCACATTTGTCATTCGACCAAATTTGCGTGCCACTACTTTTGCAAAAAAAAAAAAAACAGTTTGGCGTTGTTTGATATTGAAAATGTTTTGTAAGAACAAACAACGTCAAACACGACTCGGTAAAATGTTAGATAAGATTAATGATAAGTAAAAAATATTTTACCATTAAAATGGAAAAGTTAGATAACATTTTATATAGTGGTTACGTCATTTTGGTAAAATATTTGACTATAAACTGCGGGAAATTTGTGGCAATTGCAGTTATGGATCGGTTCCTCAGTACCAGTTGAGTAGTTCCAATTGGGAACCAGTTGACACAAACACACTCAATATTTAACAGTTGAGAGTCAATTTATAACATGCTTGTTAAGCGCAATTAACAACTCGCGCGCAATCTGTGCCTGAGTAGTTAGCATTGAAGACTATAAAACATAACATACAAATGAACATGGGTTCGATTCAAGGTGCCGCCTCCTTCATTAACGAAAAATTATGAAATAAAAATAAACATAATTTAATAAAAATAATAATAAGAAAAATATTTAAAAAGTAAACAATTACGGAATTTTTATAAAATTTTTATGACATTAATCGTTACAGAACCTGTCCTCTTGGACCAGTCCTGTGACCAGTCCCAAGGCGCTAATTAGCCACCTCCAATGACAACCCCATGTAAAAGTGACAGGTTCCTCTCATATAAATTTCCGGAACTGGGACCGGTCACTAGCCCCGAGAACCTGTCACGGGACTAGTTTTGAACCGATTCTCTTTACTCTAGGGTATATACATACAAGTAGTACGTACAGCTAATAAATATAAAACCTTAGAATAATATAGCTAGGTAATCAACCAATCTGGTGATCACAAACAGCCACGGAAAATCGCGAGAACTAGAGTCAATTATAAAAAGTGGATTAGAAGCTTAGTACTTATTAATATCGTGTATCCAAATTTAATGAGAAATCCCGAGCCGCTGAATTAGTGTTTCCGTGTATAATTGATTTTAATATTACTGCTTTTTTTTAAGTAGACATAATGAGCAAACATTTTTTTGGAAATTGACTTAAAATTATTTTATTTCTATATTTTTATTAGGATTTGCTGTCAATTTATTTAAAAAAAAATTTAAACCAATTAGAAAATTAATTATATTAATAAATAATATAATTAAATTCCAATATAAAGTTATTATTAAAAAATAATATTTAAAATAATATTTTTATTTATGTGGAGTTTGAAATAAAGCGAGGAACGCCTTTTTCGAGATTTTGATGTAGGAAGACCCCTCAAACGATTAGTAAAAATTCGCTTTATACGAAAAAATTAGTTAAAAAATTTTTAAAATTGGTGTTCAGTTCCTTACCAGCGATTGAAAAATCATACATTTTGATAAAAAAAAAGTTTATATTTTTTAATCGAAATAAGTATCAAAAAATTCGCATTTTTAAGCTGGTTATGGAAAAAATATTTAAAATTTTTTTCCCATTGGATTTTGCTACGCTACAAAACTTTTAAGGGTATTTTTATGAATAATTTGGAAAATTATATATTATCAACAGTACTTAATACAATGCAAAATTTTTAATATTTTAGCCATAAAGGGAATAAAATTATAACATTATTATCCATTATTTAAGAAAAATATCGAACATTGTTTTTGCATGATGTACTAAAATGACAGTTTATGGACCAAAATTTTTGTGAAAATTTTAAAATATATATATTTTTTTTTAAATTGGCTAAAAGTTACGAATTTTTTGATACCCATTTCAAGACAAAACTCAATACTATTTTTTGGACAAAATGTTCTATACCCGTGACTTTCAATGGTAGGAAAATGAAGATCAGTTTTAAAAACTTTTTTAATATTTTTCCCATATTAAGCTAATATTTACTCATCGTTTGAGGGGTCTTCCTACAAAATTTTTGTTACGGGACACTCTTCTTTCTATACTGTCAACCATCAAACTCAGATATAATTAATGAGTTTTATACTTTAAATAACAATGATCTTAACTCGCATTTTCAAAAGGACGAAGGAGATTATTTAACTTTAAAGTGTTAGAGAAGTATGTTTGATTTTTAAATGTAGGCAGAGAACGTTGGATTGATAAAGCAGATTTAAGGCAATATATTTTCAGCTTCTTTTAGACCAGAAGAAATTATTCAAAAATTTATTTTTTTTAATTCAATGTTTAATTTAAATTCTAGAGATCTTATCTAATGAGATTACTAAGATTTTATAACTTTTTAGATCTAAAATTATACTCTAAAATAACTAGAAATATGTAATAAAGGTCTACCTTTATCATGACGGTCAAAGCAGTCTCAGTGCTGCTTTTTTGTTTCTATCAATTTGGGTAAAACTTTAAAAATCATACACCCAGAGAAATATCAATCACATACGTGTTGAAAACGATACCATTCTGTGTCAATAGTGAATCTGCACCGTATTTATAGTTTAAATTAAACACTGCGTGTTCAATTCTTATTGAAAATCGATACCTAATTGGCATCAAGTTGAAACTATTTCGGTATCAAATTTTTAAATTACATATGTTTTGTATTAAATTTGTTAACGAAAGGTATTAAAACGCTGTTACCGTAAATTACCAATGTGACCACAACCGTTGTTGATTTTGAATCGAATTTTTTCCCTTAGTGTATACACGATTTTCGTTAAAATAATTTTACACTAATTGTGCCTGTTTTTAAGTTAAAATCTGTAAATTTATTTTATAAAATTTTGCTTTTGAGGGTTAATTTTTTAAAAACATAATTTTATTGCGAATTTTAAGTGTAAGAACATTTTTATTCCTCACTGTACATAATTTGTAATATTTATGAATACGATGAAAACATTCCTTTTACATAACAATTTCATATATCTGATCACATTTTTTTAACGAAAAAATACCTATTTGCGCTGCTTTTCATTAAAATCTCAATTTCCCAATGGATTATTCAAAGAATAAAAACCAACATTTGGGGAGAAAATATTTATGGAAATTATTCAAAACCCCAATACGAAATTAAGTTGTAACGTTAATAGCAAGAGTTGAGTTTCTGTTCTATTTAATATCGAAAATAGTTTTCAATTAAACTTTTTTCAACTGATTGTGAAATATGTAGACAAATATCATAAAGGACTTATACCAGGTCTTCAGGAGTATTGGTAGTGTAATAAATCTTTGCTTTAATTCCTTCAGACCCTTTAGTAATATAATAAATGTATCTTTCGTACGCTTAAAACTAGTAACACAGATTTAAATGAATAATAATATAAATATTAAAAAAAATTTATTAACTTCACCACATTTACCCAATAGCCAAACAACAGGAGAGTAAGGAGAGAAAATTTATAAGCGAAAGAGAACTCATGTCAATGTACATAAATAACATAAAGTTGGACGGACATTGGCGTAGAATTGTTTGGTTGATTTTTCTGATTAAATGAATGAATGCTGGAATGAATGAATAAATATATAATTTTTTGTTTTCTTTGCTGAAAAATTGTTGAAGTAAGTATTTTTAAGGTTTGTTGTATACAACAAAAATAAAATAAAAAATAAAAAATTTAAATAAACAAATACCCAAATAAATAAAACTGTGTGTGTACACATGAAATACTCTTTCAATTCCTTCATGATGCATTTAAAAGTTCTTAATGATTTACAGTGCATCACCAGAACCAGAACCATTCTCGTCATCATCAACAATCAGTATCAAAAAACATTAACAGCAACATTAAAATGAAAAAGGTGTTGATGTTAGTGAAGAAAAAAAAAAAAATGACACAAAAGGGTGAAGCTGGGGTATGGGGGTATATGTGCGAAGAAAACTAAATGATGCCAGTAGAATTAAGTTTAAAAAAATTATTTATTTGTTTCGGTTTAATGCAAATAACAATAAGTAAACAGAGAATTTATAAACTTTAAGTGAATTTAAGTGATTGTTGGATTGACAGCTCAAGAGAGAGAATTTAATGAGTATTTTTCATTTGCCACAACTTGTATGAGTTTTAAGATAGAAATGTAAAATATTTTTTAAACTTTTTCTTGGAAACATGGCAAACGGAATTTAAAGTGAAATGAAAACAATAAATTTTGCATTTGAATTAAGTTGTTTTATGAATAAAAAAAAAACTTTTTAATAAATTGCACTTTAATACTTATTTCAAGTTTACACTTTTTGTAGAAAAAAAAAAAAAATATTGTGATTAAATTGAAAAGATATAAAAGAGAATGAAAATTTAGAAATTATATTATCTTTTTATACTCTTCACCACAGGTGTAAAAGGTATATATAAAAAAAAGTTTTATGGTTGCTAATTGGAATTTTTGTTTTATATTTCATAACACAAAAAATGATTCTAAAACCGAAACCAATCTTGGAATAAGACAAAAGCAAAGAACTATATTAGTTTAAAAATAAGAACTATATTAGTTTATATATATAAACAACATATTTTATATTTACTACAAAAATAATTTGGTTACGATGACAACGAATATTTTGCCACTACAACCATAATATGGTTGCTATAATATTTAAAAATTATTCCTGTGACCACAGCAAAATTTTAATATTCAACTATATTTTTTCTATATAATAAAGATGAATTTAATTTTGCAATAAGATTAAAAACAACAACCATATTTGTGGTTGTGACCAATATATGTTATGTTAATCCATAAAATAATTTAGTTATAGCAACTATCACTTCAGTGATCATAACAAAATTTCACTCAATTATATTTTTTCTAAATAAGATAAATTAAATTTTCCAAAAGAGGTTAACAAAGAACCATATTTTTATAATAAAAATATTTGGCTACTACAATCATAATATGGTTTCTGTAATTATACCCTACATCACCATAGGTGGTTGGGGTATTATGCGTTTGTGCTGATGTTTGTAACGCATAGAAAAAACCATCAGACCACCACCTTAAAGTATACCATTCGACTCAGAATCACTTCCTCAGTCGATTCAACAATGTCCGTCCGACCGTCTGACTGTCTGTCTGTCCATGTAAACCTTGTAACCAAACTACAGGTCGCAATTTTAAAGATAAATCAATGAAATTTAGCACACGATCTTCTATTAGATCAAGGACGAACCCTATTGAAACTGGTTATGATCGGTTCATTATTTCACCTAGCCCCCATTCAAATGTCCTCCATGAAAAGGGTTTAACGATCATAAACCCATTAAATATAACAATATTTTAATGAAATTAGGCACATATAAGTTCTATAAAAGTTTAAATATGTGTGGCGAATTTCAAGAAGATCGGTCCAGAATTGACCATAGCTCCCATATAAACCCCCTCTTCCGAAAATCACTTTAAAGGCCACAAATCCCATTAAAATGTTAGTATCAAGTTAATATTCGACACAAATAAGTTTTATATAAATATAAATGATAGTGCCAAATCGGCACATAATTTCCCATAGCTCCCATATAAGGCCTTTTTTCGGGAGTCACCCTAAAATAAATAAATTCATATAAATGTTAGTATCGACATAATATTCTGTATTCGATTGTTTTATTTAACACTTAATAAAAATATCGGTCCAAAATAAAAAACCCCTGCCCGAATTTTGATGTACACAATGGTGCACAGTGGGGCAGAATCAAACATTTTTGGAAATAAATCTGTATCTTCTGATCGGTTGATTGGATTTGCATGAAATTTGATATGAACGTAGCAGAGGAGTGTACAATATTAAGTTTGGAAGAGGGATCGTACGGACCCTTCAGGGGCGGAGATAAAGGGGCTCAAAGTTGGGTACCTCTGATATACAAATTTTTTAATTGCTTGCCAAATTTTGGTTTCTCATCCAATTTCAAATATTTTTATACATTATTGCTGATAAGACCTACATGCCCAATTTATCTCTTATAGTTTTTGAATTATTTGCGTTTGAATTTTTAAGTACCTCAATTTTTCATGTTCTTGGTCCAGTTTTTTTCATATATGTCATAGTATTTCCGACCGATTTTATTTGTTTTTTCTTTAGTTAATTAAAGAACAAAATTATCTATTGAATAAAAAGAAATTTAAGTCGATATCTTTACAGAGTCCAAAAATAAATGATTTTGAATTTAAAAATTGCAAAAATTACGACTTTTTGTGTTTTTTGGCCGAAAAAGTATTCACACTCTTTTTTCTCTAAAATAAAATTTTCTTTAACAACATATAATAATTTTATACTTTTCTGAAAGATATATTCACATAGAAGACTTTAAAATAAAAAGTAAGTCCAATAACTCAAGTAGTCATGGTACACACCCTCCCGAATTCGACCCATTTTAAATGAAAGTTTTGACTTTAATCTATATTATCTCAAATCCCAAAGCACGAATCGGTAAAAGGAATGCATTTCAAGAATCTTTCATATGTTGTTAAAAGTTTTCAATCAAAATCTACGGGACTTTCCGTGACTTATAAAACTTTAAATTACTATGTCGGTCATTATTATAACAAAACTATCATCAAAACATTGTTAGTTTAATTAGACTTTCTTTTTGAAAGTTCTTTCAACTACTTTTTAAACAAAACTATTCAAACATTTTTAAACTTATATCCGGCTTTACAAGTTTAATGTTAAAAATTACTTAAAACAAAAAATTTCTCTATTTACTTTAATATTTTTGATTTAAAGGTGCATGCACGTTGTGAATGAATTTTCTAAAATATGCACGGCGACCAAAAAATAAAAAATGGAAAAAATTTTAAACAATTGTGTGTAGATTTTTTGTATGATTCACTATTAAATATTGACATAACGTGACTTTGTAAAATTTCTCAATGAAATGTAAAAATTTCATACCTTAGAAATTATTTAGAAAATGCATAAAAAACTAAACCGAAAAAAAAAAAAAAAAATAAAAACAATAGAAACAATTAAAGCAACTGCAATGAAACAAAAAAGACAGACAGTTAGTCTGATAAACGTAACAAAAAATTGTGTCCTTTCCACAAAAAAAAAAAAAAGAAAAAATATTTCTGTAAATATTCGTTTACATTCAAATTTAAAAAGAGAATTTATATGTTTTGTCATGCATACAAGTTTAAACCATAATAAATATTAACCAGCTTTCAGTTAAACTGCAGTTAACTTTAAACAGTAAAAGGCAAAAGAAAATTTACAATCAATTAACATTTAGCACGTAATAATATTTTTATATATTTCCAGCTTTTCTCATACATCAACAGGGAGAAGAAAAATAGATAGACCAACGTTTGGATTTAACTAGCGGTTAAATAGATAAATAAATAGAAGATTTGTTTTGGTAACTTAAATAATAAGAAGTTTAACTTTAAGACATACATAATGTATGTATGTATGAATGTATAAACACTTTCTGTTTAGAAATTGCTGTAAAATAATTGCACTTTAGAATTACATTCATATTTATTGCACTTGAGTCATTAGCATTGTATTTAAACTTATTGCTGGATTTTTTTAGTTTTATTTTCCTATTTACTTTTAGTAGCTAATTTATCTACTTGCTGGCATTGTTGCAGAGTTTCTCAAATGACTATTGCAATGAAAGATCAACATGTATTGCAACAATTTAAGAAGAACAATGGGGTCGCCTTGATAATTTTGTATTATCAGTGCGTCAGTACTTATGTAGGATTAAGATCTAAATTAAATTAATCAGATGAAAGTCGATATATTTACCGAGTCCAAAAATAAACGATTTTGAATTCGAAAATTGCAAAAGTTATGACTTTTTCTGTGTAGATACCCGAGAAGGTATCTACACTCCTTTTTTCTAAAATAAAATTTTATTTAACAACATATAATAATTTGATACTTTTCTGAAAGATATCTTCACAGAAATGACTTTAAAATAAACAAGCGCGAATGTTATATTCGCCCCGGCCGAATCTATATACCCACCATCAACTTTTTCAAATTTTACATTACATGGGAGGGGGCGGTAAAGTGGGCGGACCACGCCCATTTTTTTCCGTGTTTACATTTATCCTTGAACTATTTGAACACAATTTCGTTAATTTTCACCTTATATGGGAGTGGGCGGTAAAGTAGGCGGACCACGCCCATTTTTGGTTTCCGAGTTTATATCGATCCCCGAACTACACATACAAAATTTCGTTGTCGTACATGCTTTTGTCGAAGAAATATCGGCAGAAAAGTATGAAACGGACACCTTGTGTTTCTAGTTTTTAGCCCATAACTTTTTTGTTTATTAAATTTCGCCAAATTTCGTCCCCCTGCGTTGTCCCATTCGACCCCTATCCTACTTTCAACAGACGGACGGACATAGCTAGATCGACTCAGAATCGAACCAGGACCCAGAAAATATATACTTTGTGGGGTCTTAAATGATTCCTTCGACATGTTACACACGGAATGACAAAATCAATATACCCCCATCTTTTTGATGGTGGGTATAAAAACAAGGAATCTTAATATGTTGTTAAAAGTATTCAATCAAATTTTATGAGACTTCGGGAAAATGTGAATTTTATATCTGAAGATGTAAAGAAGAACATTTTTGGGATTTTCGGCGTTATTTGGGAATTTTAGGATTCCTTTTACAAAAATCTTAAAGTTTTTTTTACTTTCTCATTTTATACAATAAAATCTATATTCACCGAAAAATTTCGTTAAAATATCTTTACTATCAAAGATTTTATTAAAGATAAACAATTTCTTTGAGTTTTTATAGGTGAACGGATATAATCGTCAAACTACATAATTTTTGATACAAAACATTACTGGTCCAGCCAGACCATATTTGTCAGGAATGTGACATGTACACCACTTTATCCTTATAACTAACCTTGTATTAGTTTTATCATTCTGGCTTTTTCACAGATCGTTAGAAAACAAAATTGTAGGAGGGTATCCGAAATTTCAAGTCTCTACCTTAATTGTAAATATATGAAATTTACATTTAAATCTGCAATTGGTTTGGCCAGACCAGTTTGTAAGACGACGGGTTAATAGAACCGAAACTAAGACACTTTAAAATTGATTAAGTCACGGAAAATTTCAAAAACATTATACTATTATGGATGTGAAAAAGACATAATAAAATATATAATTTGTTCCTGTGGCCTATGTTAAAATATGTGTTTGTGCTAAAATACTCCAAAAATGGAAGAAATTTTCTGGGTATTTTTCTCGAGGACCATCAGAAGGATTTATTCTTCCAGCTATGTTTCAACTACTTCGACAAACTATGCTGTAAAATTGAAGTGTTGAGTCATCCAGTTGGATTTTTCCTGAAGTAAGAAGAAAATTGTGGGCCAGTTTTCTTGGAATAACGTTACTCGGGATATTGGATTCTTTAAGCATTAACATCGAGTTTAGAATGCCGGGTATTTACACATCAACTTGAATATGGAATAGACAGCCGAAAGAAACATTATCGTAGATCAGAGATACGCAAAATGGCGCACATGTGCTAATGCTCCTCTTAGATTTTTCACAACAACATATATACTCTTACAGATAACTAAAATCAATCAGTCAAGATCAGCCAAATGCAAAAAGAGGCACATACAAATTTGAATGTATTTGTGTATTTTATTTTTTCACGCTCTTTGTTGCGAAACTAATAATTTTTTCTGAAGCTCTTTATCGTGTGTTTTGTTTTTATTTCTGCTTAACCATGCGACGTGACATCGCTTTGTTGAAAGCTGGAACACAACTAAATGATTTTTGTTTTATATTCCTACTCAATTATTTAGCTTCATTAACATTCGTGTTGTATGTGTGAAAATGACGAAAACATTCGGCTCCGGAGTGCTATGGGTGGTTTTGCCTGGTCTAGATTGACCATCCAAACTAAACATATTATATTTAATTTTTTTTTGTGTACAATATAAGAGCGTGAGGGTTAAATTTTTAGAGAGAATACTTTATAGTACTGTAGTTAATTTAATGACCTTTTAATATCCCAGATCTCACTTCGAAATATGATGATCTAATAGTTTAAAAGTTGGGGAATGTACAATCCTCCAACTACTACATCAACAGAACAGGAACCACGTAGACACTGACTGGATTGCTTCTGTGGATTAATCCACCTAATAATAACCCTAAGAATATTCCTCAAATCTGTCGCATTTTCATAGTTTTTAGTGGTAAAATCCTGGATTGGATCTTTTTTTATCTTTTGACAATCTCGAAATTAGGTCACTTAACCCCATTTAAGTGACCTAATTTCGATCATTAAGACAAATAAGAAATAGAATAGATGAAAGATCTTAGTCCGGGGATATGTATTAGTTAAACTTAATAAGATTTTATTTAAAAACAAGTCGTATGCAATTGAAAGACTACTGAGAGTTCCATGTTTCGCAGAACCAATCTTATGGTTTTCTTTTTGTCGTATTATATCCAACTTATGCTATAATGCAAAATTACTTCTAGGGAATAATTTTTTTCTACTAAAATTTGCTTCCACAATACTCTTCGAATGGCCACATTATAAGCAGACTATGATAGAAGTCAGTATGGTCAGTGAAAAACTGATAAACTCATGGGAAAATTACAAGTTCTCGTGGAGGAATAATTCCTGTTAGATCTAGAGAGAAAGAGATCTAAATTATTATCCATACCAAGAAATGCGAGTCTCGATAGTAGTCTTCCATAAAACACAAAATTGTGTGTTTGAAAAATAATATAACAGAGATAATAATTTGTAGAGAATAAAAGTATTTCTCCAATATATAAGTTTCAGAGTTTTTGCTTCTCTCTTTGTAAGGTGCGCTATTTTAACAACCTCTAAGTTCAGACAGTAGTCATTTCTGGTTTATCTTTCTAAAATTCGTGTCGAGAGATTATCGACAGGTTTAGAAAATAATTTTCGTATAATGAAATTTGTAATCTTTTTCAAATCACGAAACATATGTTGCAATCGTTTTAGGTTAAAGTAATTTACACAGCGACATATATATTCACAGATGTATAATTCGTAATCATTTGTGAAACATTATGAAGCTTCGAAAAATAAGCAGATATAGTGCAGTAATTTTAAATTAAATAGTAAATGATGTCTGGAAAATCTCTTTCTGAAATTTGTAACTTCTGCATAAAGAAAAGAAGTTTGGGATTCCCTGTTTCCCCAAAAAACTCTTTAAATTTATTTTCCCGTTAGTGTTTCTCTATTTTAAATTATTATTGTTGTTGTTTTCTAAATAATTTATCGAGACCGAAAGTAACAGAGTACGTCAGTTGCATTTTTTTTTTTTTTTTCACCCGTCTTACGAGGTACGTCTAGCGTACGTACGTTGTCGTTGTTTTCTTTTGAAATTTACGTTACGTGTCACAGGGTTGATTTGAAAAAAAGCTAAGCAGAGGGCGGAAAGGGAAGTATCTTAAACAATACAGCGGTATTGCATTTAGTTAGAGATATCTTTGCATGTGTCTGTGTCAAAAGGCAAAACAATTGCAATTTATTTTTCTACACTTGTCTTAATAAGTTCATTTCTTCTTTTTTATTTAAGTTCATTTCTTCTCTTTTTTCTATTTATTTTTCTTAAACAAAAAGTTTTTTTTTTCCATAATATTTTTAATTTATATTTTTTCTATTTTTCTTTTATTATTTACTAGATTTGCCAAGACATTTTTTTTCACTTTTTCTATTTTTCACTTTTAAAAGTGTCACAATCATAGTGTGTTGTTTATGATGCAGATACTTTTTATCTCTATATTAGTAGTTTGTAGTTGTGTTGAATTTTTCGTTTTAATTTTATTTTAGAAATTCAAAAGCGGATATTGTCACTTTTCACTAATTATCACGCAAGCTTTTAAAAACAATTGAATTTGTTTTGTAGTTTTATTGTTTAGACAACAACTAAATTAAAACTTGAGATTATTTAATTGTAGAGTGTAGAAAAATAATGTTTGTATATATGTACAGATAAATACTATTTAGTAGTGTTTTAGAAACGTGACCTAGTTCTATAGATAATTGTTGAGTCATTAAAGGGAATCTTATTAGACTGAAATAAAAATTTAGGAATATGAGGAATGGTAATTGAGAAATTTTATACCAAGAAATATATTATGAAGGTATAAGTATATTTTAAAAGTTTTATTATTTTCTGTGCAGTACTGAGGGAGTAACAATTATAGTAGCTTATTTTAATTATAAAACAAATTCCTCTACTTTTTTTTATACTAAAACTCAAAGTACAAAAAGTAAATTTTATTTTTCATTAAAAAATCCACAAATACTATAAAAATTCTACTTTTTTAAAGAAAATAACGCTGCCAAAAGTCAAACAACACATAAATATAAAGTAAGTAGAATTTACAACATACAATTATCATGAACTTTTACAGCATTTCTCTTCAAATGTTTAATCATATTTCATGTTAAAAAAATAAAGAAAAACAAAAAAACTTCAAAACTATTTAGATAATTAATTTTCCAAATTATTCTAAAGAATATAAATTGTTTGTTCCAATTAAACTATTAGCAGAAAAAATGAAATGTTAATTCATAAAACAAATAAAATATGCCAATGCAACTGGGGTATTTAAAAGTTTGTTTTTTTTATACAACAAAATACTTATATATCATTTTCATCTCTGATTTCAAACGCACAGCACGCTAGATGCACATGCACATAAAGAGACTCAGATACTTGTGTTTTTGTAGAGTGAGTGACTTCTCATGTGTATTGGTGTTGCTAGGATTTTGTATATAAGAATGTGTGAGGAAATAGAAAAAAAAAAAAAAAAAAAACTTTACATAGTTAGGGTAAGGCCGAACTTAATAAATCAATACACCAAAGTGTGTAATGATTCTGATCTAATACCTATTTTTGGGAAATTAATAATTGATACAAGAGGGAAGGACGGACATCACCAGATTGCTAAAGTAATTTATTGAGTCGCTTAATATACTTAAATATATTCCTATAGTTATAAAAGCTATTGCTTATTAGGAATATTATTACAATGTATTTCCTACGTATGGTTTCGTAAGACATAAAATATGAAGAAAATATAATTTCGATTAAACATTTGTTTCAAAGCGTGTATTGACATTGACAGACGGATGGACAGACAACGTCGGGTTCATAAAATAAGAGATATTGTAAAGTGTTGTATACTGGAAAGTTTTCCCATATCTACTGTAAGCATCGAATGCTAAAATTGCTTAATCCAGAACCTAGTATTTCTTCCATTTTTTCTGGATTAAGAAATTATAATTTCGAATAAAATTTTATATCAAAGCATATGTATGTTGACATTGACAGACGGATGGACAGATATTGCCAGGATCACTTAAGTAATAGGAGATATTACGAAGTCTGGTATACTAGATAAATTCTACATATCTTCTAAAAACGTCACATGCTAAGATTATTCTTTTTTTGTTGGATTAAGACAAAAATTAAATTACTTAAAAATTGATATTGCAATTTTTGTAAAATGTTATAACTATATTAATATTGAAAGACGGATGGACAGACATTGCCAGGATCATCTGATGGGAAATATTATAAAGTCTGGTATATTAGATATCATATTTCATATCTACTATAAAAGTCGCATGCTAAGCTTACTCTTTTTTTGTTAGAGTAACACACAAAAAAGAAAAAAAAAAAAAAAAAGAAAAAAATAATTTTCGACTTTCTAAATAAAATAAATTCCCAAAGACAGATCAACAGATACCCTTAGATCTGTATATGAAACGATTTTTAGTTTATTTGTACATGGAAGGGTTCTTCTATGATCTGTGTAACTACCGCATGTTACCGTACTCATTTCTAAAACAAACTAGCGCGAATTATATTCGGCCCGGCCAAATCTATATACCCACCATCAACATTTTAAAATTTTACGTTATATGGGAGGGAACGGTAAAGTGGGCGGACCACGCCCATTTTTTGTTTCCGAGTTTACATTGGTCCTTGAACTATTTGAACACAATTTCGTTGGTTTTCACCTTATATGGGAGATGGGCGGTAAAGTGGGCGGACCACGCCCATTTTTTGGTTTCCAAGTGTATATCGATCTCCAAACTATACATACAAAATTTCGTTGTCGTACATGCTTTTGTTGCAGAAATATCAACAGAAAAGTATGAAACGGACACCCTGTGTTTCTAGTTTTTAGCTCATAACTTTTTTAAATAACTTTATTTTTACTAATTAAATAATTTCTTCGAATGGATGATATCACCAGAGGAAAGGAGGTGAATCCGAATCATGTTAGATTCTAAAAGTTTTTTTTATTACATGATATCCTTTCTATCTTTCGTTCGAAATGATTAAAATCAATAATTAAAAAATTTAAATTAAAACAGACGAATGAACGGATTTTACAACAAGTGGATTTCTAAAGATGTTAAAACTGCCTAACATGCAAATGAAATTCCTACTATCTTGTGATGTGAATTTTATCAATAAAATAAATATGAAAACGGATGGACGGACATCATCAAGAGGGCGAAAAATATGAATTCGTGTAGAGTGAATTACTAAGAGACTGCTCAAAAAGTAGCGTACTGGTTGCTAATTTAAAAGTACTATTTTCCTAAGACATACAAACCTAAAGAATTTATCTGAAAAATTCCGAAATTAATTTAAAAAAAATGTATATTGGTAGACACCTGGACGGACACTGTCAGTATAAATAAGAATGTGATTTCGAATTAAATGCTACAATTAAAGAAATTATATGGGATTACTAAAACCGTCTTATACATATAACAAATTTTTACAAGCCTTTAACATATTTTCAAGCTTTTCTGGAATAGAGCGTAAAAAACAAAATAAATTTTCTTCAAAATTCGAACTTTATAACAAATTTTGTATTGACAGACAGCTGGATGGACATTGTCGGATCAAATAAGAATATGATGTCGAATCATTTGAAACAATAAAAAAATTATCTGGGGTCACAACTTTCTCATATAACAAATTATAAAATTTTTAAAGCTTTTCTGGAGTAGGGCATAGAACATAAAAGAAGTTATCTTCAAAAAAGACAGACAGCTGGACGGACATTGTAAGGTAAACAAAGAAAATGTTATTTCGAAACCGCAAGGTCACTATAACTATCATATGTTACAAACTCCCTTACAAATGTGTAATACCCTTTAAAGCTACGCACAGTGTTACATTTATCCAAATTAGAACGATAAAAATAGTAAAATAAAAGCTTATTAATTGAAGTAATTCTTTTTGCATTTATTAGTAAACATGTCATATATTATTGAAAAAATACTTGAAGTATTGGAAAGTGCCCATAGTGCGAATTATGGATTTTCAAAGTTGCAACTTTTAAAAACATTTTATTTTATATATAACTATTGTAAAGAAGTATGTTAACTTTAACTTCATATATCTCGGCAAATACTGCAGATATTGATGCCATTTTTTTTGGTATGTAATAATAAATGTATCCAAATTATTCCATTATAATTTGCTACGTTAAAAAGTCAATACTGAAAATATTATTCTTATTTAAAAGAAATCATAATATTAAAAAATATATTTTTTGGGAAATTCCATTTATAATGGTCTGGAAATAAATACGATTGTAAAGTGTAAAGCTGTAAAGTGTGCGGTAAAGTGGGCAGTAAAGTGGG
The DNA here is from genome assembly GCA_951394005.1 of Protophormia terraenovae. Taxonomy (NCBI): domain Eukaryota; kingdom Metazoa; phylum Arthropoda; class Insecta; order Diptera; family Calliphoridae; genus Protophormia; species Protophormia terraenovae. Next base: position 134,736,141 of record OX596074.1, read on the forward strand.
CGGACCACGCCCATTTTTTGTTTCCGAGTTTACATTGGTCCTAGAGCTATTTGAACACAATTTCACCTTATATGGGAGGTGGGCGGTAAAGTGGGCGAACCACGCCCATTTTTGGTTTCCGAGTTTATATCGACCCCCGAACTATACGTACAAAATTTCGTTGTATTACATGCTTTCATTGAAGAAATATCAGCAAAAAAGTATGAAACGGACACCCTGTGTTTCTAGTTTTTAGCCCTATTCTGCTTTCAACAGACAGACGGACGGACATAGCTAGATCGACTCAGAATCTAACCAGGACCCAGAAAATATATACTTTGTGGGGTCTTAGATGATTCCTTCGACATGTTACACACGGAATGACAAAATCAATATACCCTCATCTTTTTGATGGAGGGTATAAAAAGTTTAGTTTCGTAAAAGACACGTACGTCTATCCATAAGAAACAATTTCAATGCGAAAGTTGTTTATGATTGTTTAGTTTTTGTTGTTGTTTTTGCTTTTTTTTTTATCTATTCTATAAAACACAACATGTACTTTTACGAAATATACGCGATTCTTATTATTATTGTTGCTGTTGATGGAAATTGCATTCAATAGAAATATCTCAGTGTGTGTGTTTATGTGTGCGAGTTTAGTTACTTTGTCTAATAAAAATGACGTTAAACTACAAGTATTTTGTTTTTTTCTTATACTATTGAATGTTGCTACAAGTTGTTGTACATAACAAAGTTGTAGCTGCAGTGGTAGTAAAAGTTGTTGCTGATGTTTTGCGGTAGTGGCAGCGGCGGCGGTGGTGGTGGCGGCAGTAGTGGTAATGTTTATTAAGTATATTCATACATACATATGTATGTATTGTATGTTGCTATTTCTATATGTGTGTATATACATTAGTAGTTAGTTTTGTTGCAGTTGTTGTTTAGATGGTTTGTTTGGTTGACTGGCTACTGACCTAAATAGTTTTGCATTGGCAGCAGCAGTAGTAGCAACTACTGCGTAGCAAAAATAAAAAAAAACCCACTAAACTAACGGTATTTGTTTAAAGTATGACTTTTTCGGCAAAAAAAAAAAATGTACAAAATACATTTGAAATAACAATTTCCAGCAAGTGAACTAAACATAGCAGAAGAAGTTAGAAAAAAAATAAAAAAACGACAGATACGCTTTGCTATGCATTTCAAATACAGCAATAGTAGTTTAGTAGTCAGCAATAACACACAAAAAAATGTTTAAAACGCAAAATTGTTGTAAGAGCAGTTAACCGCATTTTCATATCTCATAGATACATTTTTAATGTTTTCAAAGAACTCAATACAGGTTTTAAATGCATACACAAATACTTTTACTGAATGGTTCGTTCAATCACATAAAATTCTTGCCAGAGATGAAGAAATTAAAGTAATTGATGTTTTTAAACTGAGTTCAAAATTTTCATTTCAGCGAAAAAAATAAAAGAGCAAATTTTATAGGGTTATAAATTTACGGAAAATGTAAAATATTTTGAAAATTTTGCTAGCTCCTTTAATAAAAAAAATTAAATCACAGCTAAATTTTTTTAAGAAATATATCGATTAATAGTTTTTATTTTCCATCACTGATACTCGTGTAATACATTGATTTTTTTTTTTATAGAAGAATGTATAAATATGAAAAAAATAAAAGTCTGCTACATTTATTGGTTTATTCTTTTCTACTCTTGTTCTTTTATTTTCCATCTTCTTCATCAATCATTCATGTGAAATTTTCATTCATTATTATTGCTATTTTTTTTGTCTTTAATTTTGTTATTATTATTTTTTTTTAATTTTTTATCTTTTGATTTTCATTGTTAAAATTTATTTGCTTTATTTTCATCATATGTATGCATGTTTGGTGGCTTTGTTTTTCATATCTCTTTTTCTCTCGTTTAAGCCCTGTTAATTGAAGTGTATTTCATGGATTTAAATTAAATTTCAAGATCTTTTTTTCACCCATCAAGTAGTAACACATAATGAGGCGTTGACATACGTGGCCGAGATATAAAAATAAAGCACAATTAATTTAAGGATTTCTTTTAATTATGTGCCCAAAAATTTTCTCCAAGTGCATTATCATACAAACAATATGCAATTTATTTTGTGTTTTTTAAAAAATAAGATTAAAGATAAGGAGGAAAAATAAAAGCTCTTTAGGCTTTATGTATGTTAAATTCTGTTAATTGTTGTTTGTTTAATTTAAACAGATTGTAAAAGAATTTTTAAGCTTTAAGTATAGAGCAAGGACAAGAGTATGAATTTAAGAGCTTTAAAATACACAATAAAAATTAAGATGCTTAAATATGTTTTTCTTTTTCTTTTTTTAATAAATTTCTCAAATATTTTTATATTTCCAGATTATTTTAATTTTATATTAATGAAAAAAGGCTTATAAATAATTAAAATTTCTTTGAAATCAAATTGCAAATTGATTGTTATTTTAATACCTCAACTTATTTAAGATTCTTTTGAATTTTTGTTGAGAAAATGTTAACGATTTAATTTCAATTGAATTTTCTACTGACTTATTATATTGTAATTAATTATTAAATAATGGATATTTTTTACTTTTAGATATTAATTAAAGCCAAAAAATACACTGCATATTATTTAAATAAACTTTAGTATTTATTTTAAGCAATCAATCCCAGCAAAAACTTTGGTTGCCATGTAATGAGTTAAGAAGCTAATATAATGGCTCTCCACTACTTACACATTAGCTGAATAACTCATTATTTTAACACGGTGATGACATTAGAAGCAACTACTTACCCTATACATTACTTCCAGCAAAAACTTCGCCTACTAAATAATGTGATTTGTAAACGAAAATAATATGAAAAACAGCTTCCACTTTTGGTGCTATAACTGATAAATTTTATTCGCGATGTCCAAAAATAACACTAGTTTTTATTTGGGTTCCAAAAGTTGTTTTGGATGCCTACTTTTTTACGTACATTTGGCTCGGTTGAGATTTGAACCCACGCATCAGCATACTGTTTGTGTTTGTTAGTCTCGCTACACCACAATCAACTTATATTTTTATGTGCTAAAAAGTGGTTTTCATACAGGAAAATAAATAAAGAAAATTTATAAAAAAAATTGCCTCAAGTGGGAGTTGAACTCTCTTTGAATTTCAGTACACGTTTTTTTTTTTAAATTAAATTACTTTCTTATTTACTAAATACTAGTTATTGAAGTACTATTAGGTAATGCTGAGAATGGCGAATAAGGCTACATTGTAATGCATACAGGAAGCTGTTGCTGTTAAAAATAGAAACCAAGTTTTTGCTGGGACTTAGATGTCATTACAATAACTAATTACTTCAGGCGCGGATCCAGCCCAAGCATTTAGGGGGGGAAATTATTTTGAGATTTTTTTGTTATCGTCACTGAAAAAAATATGTTTACATATACATATAATCTTTCAACAATGAACTTTCAATTACTTATTATTATTAATTTGGTTCACTATTTCACTACATTATTTAATTTTATTTTTTGAATTACAAACAAAAATACCCAATTATAATTCTTAGCATACAGATCTTTCAGGGAATATTGAATGGATTTAAATTACTAAAGGTGTGTTTTTAATATACTATTATCCTCTAAATAATTTAAAATAAAATAAATTTCTTTAGAATGCATCACCTGAAAAATACGAAAAGTTAAGCTATGTAGGTCTAAATAGTATATCAAGCACTCTACACTATCTCTTCGCTATATTACAAATTTTTAAAATTACTTTTTTCACTTAAATCGATCTAATTCTGTTCTTTAATATTTAAATCTTACTGATGTAAAATTTTTAAGCTAATCTAATAATAGGAGCCTGTGCAGAAAATCAATTTTTTGGATCTTTTTCAAATCAAATGTATTTCTGTCTAAAGTTTTAATGCTATTTTGTCAATCTTTAAAATTGTTTAAAAACTCAAAATGATATTAAAAACATTAAAAATTTTATCAACACATTTTTCATGCATTTTAGGCAAATAAAATTTAATAAGTTCTACAGTTTTTGTCCAATTAAAAAAAAAAAAGCTAAATCTTGTTATGCTTACAACAAAAATGTTTCAAAAATGATTGAATTTTGTAGAAAAAATTGTGATAAATTGCATTAGTGTTTTTTTAAGCATAACTCAAAAGTTTGAGGGGTATTGGTGAGGTAAAACTTATTGATGATGCTATTTATGTCATTTCTCAATGGATTTTTCACTGTAGCAGAGTGTATTTTAAAAATAATTTCTGCATGTGAATATTGTTCACACATGTGTGCAGACAAAAAGTCCTATGTTTTTCAACAACTTCTCAGGAACACAAAAAAACAATTTATTTTTTGTATGAAAGCCATATAAAAATACATGTTATTACTTTTGGTAACTGGAACTAATACAAACTGATTAAAATTTAAAATAGATCTTCAGTTAAGCTTTCCTATGGTCTAATAAAATATTTTCGGAAAAGCATTTTTCTATCTGATTTTTTTACGATAAAATACGTAATATTATTGTATGTGTTTTTGAAACGTTTTGAATTCACATGAAATCTAATTACACACGAAATTAAAAATTTGTGTTCTCGTTTTCACATTTTTTTAACAATTAAAAAAAATAGTTAAAAAAAAACAATTTTCCAGATTATAGCCACAAAAAGTTTTTTAAGCCAATATTTATGTTTTGGCAAAAAAACAAGTAAAACTAAAATGTTTTTGTTTTTCTCAAAATGTATGGGAATTATGAGAACCTTTTTTTAAAATAAAATTTTGAATATAAAAATGGCTTAAATATTATTAAAAAATGTAAATTTACATAAATAACAATTCAAATTTTCATTATTTGTCGTTTTATTTTACAATTAATCGAATTATTTTCACCTACATATTTTTAAGTGAAAAGAATTCGATTATTTTTGTTCGTGAAATGTGAAATCGTTCGTTTCAACATTTATTTTTGTGAAATTGAAAACCAAAACATACATATAATACATCCTAGCAAAAAAACGACCAAGAGCTTCCAAAAAAGAACATTTTTACCACTTCAAAAGTAGAACACAGTGCATATTTTAAACTTTTTTGGAAGTTCTTAATAATTACTTCCAAAAAAGTGAAAATAAATGAAATTTTAGCTGGAAAAAGGCTAATAATTTCTAAGAAAATTAAAATTTTATAAATTTTAATGCATTTTTATTATCTTTTAATAAGACTAAAACTGAATATTTGTAAAAAATTTCATAAACATAGTTTTAAAGGAAATACTTCAAAAGAAATGAATAAGAAGCATAAAAGAAGAACATCCTACCAATGACAACCATGGGTTAAAAAAAGAACTTCTGCAGCTCTTTTGCACCAGTAAGTACTTCCTTCCAATGCCAACACAATGTTAAATTCATGACTTTTTCAGTTCCTTTTTTGCTGGGATTTAATAATATATGGGAAAAATATATATTTTGTATGAAAAAGCTGAGAAAAAAGTAATATTAAAAATTTTTAGCATTTATGAAACTTTTTCTGTATTATTACTTAAATGCTTTTTTTGTTAACATTTCATGTTAAAAAATTGTCTCGTACAAATTTTTGCATAGATTCTGATTTATAAAATAAAAAATTTTTTTCACAAAGCTGAAATTTTTAAGTAAAATATTAAAATAATTGTTAATGTAATTTCAATATATTTGATAAAACTATTTATTTAAAAAAATGTAAATTTTTAATCGTTCATACAATTTAAGCTTAAATTTAATAAAATGCTTTTGGAAACCCTGAAAAAACAAATGAAATTACAAAACTATTACCCATTGGGAAAATTGAAAAACGTGTTGTAAAAATTCATTAATATTTTTTGTTGTAATTTAAAACTTTTTTTAAAGTAACTTCAAAACTTGCATTTCATACATCTTTTATTAAGCAAGTCAATTTTTAAAACCTATTTACTTACATTCAAATTTTCAAAGGAATATTCTGAACATAGTTTAGACCTCCATAGACTATATTGAAGATAAATTAATGCTGCCTTCTTTTACTTTGAATAAATAGTTTTTTCCAAAAGAATTTTTAACTTTTCTTTTCCTATTTTAATTTTTATTTTTTTTTTTTTAATTTTTCTTAGTTAAAAAATCATTTTGGGGGGGGGGGAAATTTCCTTTTTTCCTCCCCCGTGGATCCGCGCCTGAATTACTTCCAGGCTGTTAAACAGCGCATTGATTTTAAAGCATTACTGAAGTCATTACATTTTAGGTTATAAATAAATAATGAAATGTCGGGATATAAAATATTTTTTTTTGTTGTTGTAAAAATATTTTTTAAATTTTAATTTAAAAAACTTAATAACAACAAAAAACGTAATGTATACCTTCTTCAAATATATAAACTGGTATCTGCATTATAAAAATTTATATTTTCAAAAATTTGATCATAAATAATTATTTACATTCGGGTTATAAATAATTAGTTATTAAACAACTTCTATGTAATGTTGTCATTACCAAGTAACTACATGTCATTACCAAGTTTTTGTTATTTTAGTTTTGAAAAACTTCTATATAATTTAATGCTTTTTATATTTTTCTATATATCTATTAAATTTGAGTCTAATCATTTTTCAATCATTATTTATGGTTTGTTTAGATGTTATTTCTAGCAACATGTTGATAAAAGAACAATGTTATGTACAATTTTCTTCTAAAACATCCCTAGAATAAAGAAAGCCGGTTCAAAACTAGTCACGTGACAGTTTCTCAGGGCTAGTGACCGTTTCCAGTTCCGGAACTTTATATGATAGGAACCGGTCACTTTTACATGGCGTTGTCATTGGAGGTGGCTAATTAGCCCCTTGGGACAGGTTACAGGACTGGTCTAAGAAGACGGGTTCAATGTTTACTTTTTAAACATTTTTTATTATTATTTTCATTAAAAATTCTGTTTATTTTTATTTTATAATTTTTCGTTAATGTGAATAGCGGCACCCCGAATCGAACCCATGTTAATCTAACGTATGTTATGTTTTATAGTCTTCAACGCTAACCACTCAGCCACTGATTGTTATTGAGCACGAGTTGCTAATTTCACACTTAACAAGCATATTATAAATTGACTCTGAACTGTTAAATAGTGAGTGTGTTTGTGTAAACTTGTTCTCAATTGAAACTTTGTTGACGAGTTAGGTGTCAATTGGTATTCAACTGGTACTGAGAGACCGGTCCATTACTGCAATTGCTACAAATTTCCCGCAGATACAACAAAAGATTTGTAATGTTTTGATTTTCGATTACATTTGAAGCAAAACTGCATAAAGCTAAGCAACATAAACAAATTTTCTTCTGCAACATTTAACAAACGATTTTTGTTACTTTGATTTTTGATGAATTTGTATTAAAAGTGCATGATATTATGCAACATACAGCATTCTTTTTCTCTTCTGCAATATATTGCAATAGTTTTTAATTGTTGTTTATCAGCATATTCATTACTCATCATCAACCAAGTTATAAACAATTTAAACAACATAAAAGAACATTTTTGATTTCAGCAACATGTTGCAAAAACATTAAAAATTAATTGTTTCTGTATTTTTAAATTCCTTTTCAATTTATTTAAGGTTTTTTTTTTAAGACTTCTTTAATATATTTTACAATTGAATTTCTAGCAACATGTTGTTAATAGCACATTTCTTTTCTATTAATATATTGAGTTAAAAAAAAAACAACCCTAGATGTTTGATACTGAGAAAATATACATTTTGTTTTATTTCAGCCACATGTTGCTAAAGTATTTATATTTATTCCTATTTGTACATTAAATACCGTTTTTAAAGTTTAGAATACAATTTTAGTTTTTATATCAAATAACGCTGATGAGCCAGTTCTATGTAGGTTGACTAATAGAAAATAATATTTTTTATTTCAGCAATTTGTTGCAAAAACATTAAAAATTGCTTTTTATATTTGCAAATTTAATTTCAATTAAATTCAAATTTTTTTAAGCCTCCTTTAATATATTTTATATTTTAACTTGTAGCATTATGTTGCAAGTAGCACATTTTTTTTAAATTAATATATTAAATTAAATTTCTAAGCAGTAAAAATATTTTTTTTATTCCTGCAACATGTTGCTTAAGCATTTTTATTTACTGCTTGTTATACATTAAGTACAGTCTTAAATTCTAAATAAAACTATTTTTTATGATACATAGTACTGAGCAACATATTTTCTTTTTCGTAGTTTAAGCAACATGTTGCTTAATGCATTTAAATAAAAAATCATTCATATGGAATTAATAGTTTAAAATGTTTTAATCAACAAAATTTCCCCAATAAAATACTATTCTAATAAACTGATGCATTAGATATAGTTATAATACTATTCAGATTTAAATTAAGAAGGAAAATATCTAAGCAACATGTTGCAACATATCAAAAAAAAAAAAAAAATTCTTTAAAATAGCAAAATAATATGCAGATTTTTTTTTTTTTTAACTTAAATACAAATTTTTTAAATATATGTAAAAGAAGATTTATTGGTAATCGAAAAAGTTAAATAAGACTTTGGCAACATTTTGTTAAATGCGCTTCTTCTGAAACAAAATATTGTAAATTAGAAAAGATTTTTTACGTATTTTATTTGATTTTTTATATATGTATTTTTTACATATATGCTGAAAGATCACAGAAAAGAAAGACGACTATTTTAGCAAGTTATTAAGTTTTTTAGAATTCTGGCAACATGTTGCTAAAAGTAATAAATTTATAAATTGTTGCTCAAGGTTGAACATGAATTCATTTAATTAACAGAAATCTGCCTAAAACAAATCGCAAATATTTAATAATACTTTTAACTTTAACTGAAGGCAATAATAGTTCAATTGAAAACAAAATTTTCTCTGCAACATGAGGCTAAAGGATTTTAGAAACAACAATATATTTCAAAATCATTTCTATGAAATTGTTTAATTTAAAAAATTTATATTCAATGACAAGTAAGTATTTTGTAAACTTTTCTGTAATTGGAATAGATTTCTAGGCTTCTTGCAACATGTTGCTAATAGTAATTTCGTTTCAATAATTTTGCTTAAGGTTGAAATAAATCAAAGATTTTCTGACGTTTTTTCATTAAATTTATGAGAATGTTAAAATAATTAAATTTAAAATAAGAGCTTTGTTTTTGCAGCATGTTGCTAAAAAATGTATATTTAGACAACAATAAAATATACACTTTTACAAGGTAAATTATTTTATATTTATACATAACTAGCTAATACCCGGTGTGCTTCGTCACCCGCCGAAATGAAATACATAGCAATTAAAGGTTTAAAAATATATACTAATTTTTGTATTCCGCTAATTTATAAGACTAATGTTTTCATAGATGTCAAAATTCTTTGTGCAAAATTTGAGCATTCCAACTCTAATAGTTTCCCAGATATACGAATTTTTGCATTTAATTCATATGGGAGGTACCATGCCCCCTACTTCTAGTCCGCCCATATTTCTTTTAAATATTAATATTGATACCAAAGTGGCTCCGACAAAATTTTAGAACTCTAACTGTTATATTTTCTCAGATATGATAATTTAATGTTTTCTTTATATGGGAGGTGCCACGCCCACTATTGCTAGTGTACCAATTTTTGTCCAAAATATTCATATTGAAGCTAATGCTAGTCGTACAAAATTTGAGCTCTCTAACTTTTATAGTTTCTCAGATATAAAAATTTCTTTTCCGCCCATTTTTGCACAAAATGTTCACATTGACACTTAACTTTATTGTACAAAATTTGGGAAATGTAACTGTTATAGTTTCCTAAATTTATGACATTTGGTACTGGCAAGCAATATTAGGCGTGGGATGTGCCACACCCCCTATTACTAGTTCGCCTAATTTTTTCCAGAATGTTGATATAGGTGTCAAAGTTGTTCGTGCAAAATTTGAGGACTCTAGTATTACCAATTTCCGATATATACTTCTTTTAATGGTTATTTAGTAAGTGGGCGTGGGACATCGCCCACATGGAAAATCGGTTTAGCCGTTTAGGCGGCTATAGACTTCAAACAAACATACATACATACAAACAAACACACATTAATTTTTATATATATAGATAGATAGGTAGATAATTAAATTGGTTTGTTTAATCGCTCATGCTATATTTATTTAAGAAAAAGATCATAGAAATATTTACTTTGCAGTAAGAAAAGTTTAAAAAAAAGTTCGGCAACATGTTGCTGGCTTTAATATTTTCTAATGTAAGAATTTCGGCAGCATGTTGCTGGCCATCATATTTTCTAATGTTAGAATTTTGTCATCATTTTGAATTACATTATACATTAGTTGGATCTTATATAAAAAAAAATATATTAAAGATTTGCAACAACATGTTTATACTATATGGAACAAATAATAAGAGCTATTATTTTTTTTTTTTAAATCAAAATAACATGCCTTTAGTAACATCCAACATTTTTCATTAGCAACATTTAAAAAGGAAAAAAATTAAGATGCAAATATTTTATATACACATAAATAATTAAAAGTTCTTTAAAATTATAATTTTAGCAGAAACAGCTTTATATTTATATAGTAAATAAATTCTGGATTATCATCTCTTGTTTGCAATATGTTACTGCAAATAATGATAGTTAAAAATAAGAATATTGTTAATGTAAACATTAATTATTTAATTAATCTGTTTGAAATAATCTAAGATACAAAAAATAAGTTCTCTTAGCAACATGTTGCTAAAAAATTAAAAAAAAAAATATGTATTTTTTTTAAATTATGTATTTTCTTGCTTTTATTATATTTGCACAGGGTGTTAAAATAATGTCTATCATATATTTATCACCCACATATATCTAGGCCATAAAACAACTACCATTTATCGTCATATTAATTATTTTGATGTATTTTTTAATATTTTTTCTCAATCATGTTGCGTATAAATATATATTTTTTTGGCATTAATATTTTTTTTACTATTTATATGTAATAAATTTTTATATTAAATTTTATTGCATGCCACATTCATCAATGATACACTAACTGACTGACTCACTCACTCATTCGTTTGTTCTGCAACACAGTGATACACTCACTTAATCATTTTCATCAAATCGAACTGTAGGTTTTCCATAATTAAATTGGTTTGATTGTAAAAAGATTTATTAAAGAATTTCCACACACTTAATTCAAAGTCATTTACGTACAAACCTACTCCTTTAATATAAATACAGTAGTAAATTTATTTAATTGTCAGCAATTAATGATGTTGATGATGATGGTGGATGATTATGTTCATAGTAAGACAGATAGATACATACCTGCAATGATAAAGAAAAAAAAAAAGAGAGAATAAATTTTAAATTAATTACCACTATTTTTTGATTTTTTATTATTTTCAATTTATATTTATTTTATTTTTTAATTTAATCTATGGATATATTGGTGTAAAATAATATTGCATGTACATATATGATATAAATCAAATATATAAAAAATAAATATAAAGTTAATAAAAATATATATTTTTTTTTGTTTTAATTTTATTTACAATCAAATATAATAGTGTTATTGAGATTTATGTTAATAAAAAATAAATAAAATTATGTAAATTAATTTAACAGCAAATGCTACATGTTTTTAATATGTAGAAGAATGCAAATAAATTATAAAAAAGTAGTAAATACAATTAAAACAAACACTTAAATCAATAAATTTATACTGGCAACATGTTGCCTCAAAAATTATATATTAGAGAGTCCCGAGAATAGCGTTTTTCGAGATTTCGATGTAGCTGAATATGGGAAAAATATAAAAAAAATTTTTAAATTGGTCTTCAGTTCCCTACCAGCGATTTTAAAATCATGGGTCCCATACATTTTGGTAAAAAAAAAAGTTTCGATTTTTTAATCGAAATGGGTATCACAAAATTCGTAATTTTATGCTGGTTATGGAAAGATATTTTAAACAATTTTCCAATGGGATTTTCGTTCGCTAGAAGACTTTTTAAGGTGTTTTGATGAACAATTTTTTTAAAAAATCTGGAAAATTACATATTATCAACAGTTCTTACTACAATGCAATTTTTTAAAATTTTAGCCTTAAAAAGAACAAAGTTATAAAATTCTTGTCTACTTCTTTAAGAAAAATATCGATTTTTTTTGCATGATGATGGTTTATGGACCAAAATTTTTGCGAAAATTTTTTAAAATATTTTTTCTATAATTGGCTTAAAATTACGAATTTTTTGATACCAATTTCAAGACTAAATTCAATACTATTTTTTGGACGAAATGTTCTAGACCCGTGACATTCAATCGCTGGTAGGGACCTGAAGATCAATTTATAAAATTTTTTTAATATTTTTCCCACATTCAGCTAATTTTTACGCATCGTTTGAGGGGTGTTCTTACAAAATTTTTGTCTACGGGATACTCTATTATATATATTTGGAAAGTATTTTAATTATTTAAAACAAATTTATTTTATAGTATAAAATTAAATTGATATTAAAGAAGAAATATTTGTTTAAAAATCATTATACAGTATTAATACTTTTTTAGGCAAAATGTTGCTAAGAATTTAATTTGAAATAGCAATATTATAATATGCCACTGATACTAAAAAATGGCTTTAATTAATATTTTTAAAGCACATTTTGCTTCAAATGTGGTGTATTTTTATTATTAAATTATAGACAATACTAGCAACATGTTGCTTATAAAATAAAAGTAGGTAGTTTTTGTTTTTACTGCAACTTTAAATGCACAAATTAAAAGTTGATATAAAAATAAATTTATTGATTTTTTTTATTTAAAAATGGTTTTTACTAAATTCAACATTTCAACTTGTTGCTAGCAAAATTGAAAGTTTGGAATTATAAATACTAAAGCTTCTAGATGTTGATAACAAACATTAGTAATCAAAATGTTTCCTAGCTACATGTTGCTATAGAAATAGGATTTTGAATTGTTAAAAATTAATATATATAAACTTTAATCTGCAACATGTTGCTTATTATGTGTTTTTTTTTTTTTCAACAACTATAACTTTATTGTTTAAAAAATATTCAAGTGTTTGAATGTGTAAATTATTTGTTGGCAACATGTTGCTTACATAAAATGTTTACAGAATAATAAATATTAAATCAATATGTTTTCCAGCTTCATGATGCTATAAGAATTTTCATTTCGTTTATTGAAATTTAAGAAACAAATATTCGTAGGAACATGTTGCTCATATAATGTTTTTAAAGAATTATAAATATTCCAAGGCTTCTAGATGTTTATAATAAAAATTAATAATCAAAATATTTCGTAACTACATGTTGCTATAGAAATAGGATTTTGCTATTTTAAAAATTAATATAAGCTATAATTTGCAACATGTTGCTTATTATGTGTATTTTTTCCAACAACAATAATTTTATTGTTTAAAATATATACAAGTGTTTTTAGGTGTTTGAAAGTACAAACATTGGCAACATGTTGCTTATATAAAATGTTTACAGAATAATAAATATTCAATCAAAATGTTTCCCAGCTTCATGTTGTTATAGGAATAGGATTTAGCATTTTTAAAAATTAATATAAACATTAATCTGCAACATGTTGCTTTTTAAATGCGGTGTATTTTTTTTCAACAACAATAATTTTATTCTTGAAAGTGCAAATTATTTATTGGCAACTTGCTGCTTACATAAAATAATAAATATTCTTTGTTATAAATATATATTTAATAAATTTCCTACTATAATATATACTTTTCCATTTAGCATCATGTTTCAAATACAAAATATGGTTTAGCAACATGTTGCAGTTAATTAATTTTACATTTCCAGAGAGATTTGATTTATTTTTTATAAAATTTTTATGTTTTATAACATGTATTCATAAATAATTTAAAAATTAGATATTTAAATCAAATTTTGAATTATTAATAAAATAATTAAATTTATTTTTCGTAACATAAATCTAAATCTACGTTTTGTAAAATAAAAAAATATCTCTTTGAAATACGTTAATTTACAAAATTATTTTTCTAGCTCTTATAGGGTAAACTTTCCCCCAAATAAAGCATGAATTAATAAGAATAATTAATTCATTAAATTATAATAAATATAATATATATTTAGAGAAATTAAAGTTTTGCATTCCCCCAAATAATAAAATACAAATTTCTATAGCAATATAACTTCATGTAAATTTAACACTCATAAAACTTGAAACAAGTACACAAATTCCCTTTGCAATCACTTTTACTTAGATTTTTAATATACATACGTAGTAGAGAGTAAACTAACTAATTATTTAATTGGTATTTTATTTATTTAATTATACACCAAGGAGCTGTTCCTTTGGCACGATGTAATGGAAAAATATTACAATAAAAACTATAGAAAATTAGCAGAAAATCCCCATTTTACTAACAAATTTCCCCTATTGCTTTTTTAGTTTCTCACATATTTTCTATTAAATACCTGAAAACTGGTAATAACTACACGTTAAATAAGGGTAAAATTAAAATTTAATGGCATTTTAAATGTTATTTACTTAACTATTTACTAGATACTTAAGGTAAATATTTGTTAAAAAATAAACACTCTAGTAGTTATTTATAGAGAAATATTTGGGGGTTTCCTAATAGTAATGGGGGTAGACTAAAAAAAATTTATTTAAAAAATGTTATTATATGCTGCCTTAAAACTTAAAGATATGTTAAATCTTGTTAAAAGCTGATGTCATAAACTTATTAAATATATGAAGAAAAAATGCGACAACAATAATAACAAATTATGTTTATTAAAATATGCGTCAAAAAATTATGCTACATTAATTGTATTTAAGATGTCGTTGATAAAATATAAGACATTTTTTTTATATACTTTGGTATTTATGTGTTTGCTTACAGTAGTGATGGAAGAAGATAATTTGTTCACTGAGGAGAGTAAATATAAACAATTAAATATTTGAGTAACGTAATATTAGGGGTATTCAAAATCAAACAAAAATTACTAAGAATTATAAATTCTTATTAAAATCTTATACACTGTCGCAAAAAAATTTTATACCAAGGATAACACAAAAGCTGAGATTTGCAAAATATCTTATATTACGATAAAAAAAATAAATATAAGAATTTGTAAGGAATTTTGTATATCTTATAGAAGGTTTTTTGATAAAAAAGTCTTATAAAAGGACATGTAAAATGTATTATAATAGAACTGGTAAAAAATCGTGTAATAATACTTGTATAAAGTCTTATATAAGATTCTGTAAAAAGTGGTATATAAAGACCTGGTTAAAAATCTTATATAACGTCTTGAAAAAAGTATTAATATTCTAAAATGTCTTATATTAAAATTTCTAAAAAATATTTACTAAAATTTGTAAAAAAACACTAAACAATTTTTATAATAAGCTACGATTTTAAAAAAGTCTGATATCAGGACAGATAAAATAGTTAACAAAAAAATCCGGTAATAACAACAAAAGTTTTGAAAAAATTCTTATTGTATGACTTATACTAATGCAAATAAAACGAGAGAAAAATATATAGTCGGTCAGGCCCGACTATATGATACCCTACACCACACAGTATATTTCGGGGAGGGGTCTTTTATTAGACATGGACTCAAATGTGAACCGATACTTATAAGTGTAAAATAAGACATACAAATACAGAATATTACGTTGAGGCTGACATTTATATGAATTTATTCACTTTTGGGTGATTCTCGAAAGAGGGCCTTATATGGGAGCTATGGTAAATTATGGACCGATCTTTATAAAATTTGGTACTATCATTTATGTTTATATAAAACTTATTTGTGTCGAATATTAACTTGATACTAACATTTTAGTAGAATTTATGGCCGTTAAATTGATTTTTTGGAAAGGGGTTTATATGGGAGCTATGAGTAATTATGGACCGATCTTTTTAAAAATCAGCACACTTATTTAGACTTATATGAAACTTATATGTGCCAAATAATATTAAAATATTGCTATATT
This sequence comes from Protophormia terraenovae, assembly GCA_951394005.1. Lineage (NCBI taxonomy): Eukaryota > Metazoa > Arthropoda > Insecta > Diptera > Calliphoridae > Protophormia > Protophormia terraenovae. Next base: position 134,752,161 of record OX596074.1, read on the forward strand.
TAAGGGATTTATGATCGTTAAACCCTTTTCCGGGAGGACATTTGTATGGGGGCTAGGATGGGGGCTAGGAAATAATGGACCGATCATAACCAATTTCAATAGGCTTCGTCCCTGAACCAAAAAAATGCTGTGTACCAAATTTCATAAATTTTGGTGCAAAATTGCGACCTGAAGTTTGATTACAAGGTTTACATGGACGGACAGACGGTCAGACGGACAGACGGACGGACATCGTTAAATCGACTCAGAAAGTGATTCTAAGCCGATTGGTATAAATTAAGGTGGGTCTTAGACCAATATTTTTGGGTGTTACAAACATCAGCACAAACACATAATACCCTCCCCACCTATGGTGGTGTAGGGTATAAAAATGTTTATTAAGATTTGTTAAATTGGCTTTAATAAGGACTTTAAAAAGTGCTATAGCATTCAAAAACAATTACAAAAGTTTTATATCAAGTATTACACTATAATTCAGCAAAGATTTATACCACACATATACAAAGTTTAATACGCAAAAGACTTATACGGTTGATTTATACTAAAAGTTATAAAATCATTAATAAATTTATACTAAATTATACAAAATTTTTTAAAAAGTCTGAAGCTATAATTTACCATACCAAATAAAATTTATTATTGAAAACTTGAATTCTTTTAAAAATGCATTTATAAAGTCTTATATTGATTTAAACAATTTTTTTTCTGATAGATAATGAAATATAAAGTATTATACATAGTATAACTTGTGAAAACTCTCATATTAGAACTTGAGTTCTTTTTAGGAAGACTTTCACAAAGTCATATAAGTCATTTATAAAAGCATCCTACTGAAAGTTACAATGACTTATAATAAGTATAATTTATGAAAACCCTTATACGAATAACTTCAATTCATGTATAAAGGCGATCATAAAGTCTTATACTGATTTATAAAAACTTTTTACTGAAAGATAATAAAATATAATGTCTTTTACGTAGTATAATTTGTGAAAACTCTCTTATTAAAACTTGAGTTCTTATATTAAAACTTATACAAAGTCTTAAAATGGTTTATAAGAGCATTATATAATTCTATATATAATTTGTGAAAACTCTTATACAAAAACTTAAATCCTTAAATTAAGTTATTATACTATTATAATGATTTATAAAAATTTCCAACTGAAAGTTACTATAATCCGAGGTCTTATACTAAGCAAAAATTGTGCAAACTCTTATACTAACACGTAAATTCTTATATTAAGACTTACAAAAAGTTGTATAAAAGTTTTCAACTAAAAATTCGAATAATATGAAGTCTTACACTAAGCAAGAATCTTGAAAACTCTTATACGAACACGTCAATTTTTACAAAAGTCTTTTACTGAAAGTTAGTACATTAAAAACTAAACTCTTATATAAATAATTAAATTCTTTAAGTCAGACTTAAAAAATTATTTTTAATGGCTTCTACTAAAAGTTAGTACAATACAAAGTCTTATACTAAGTAAAATTTTTATAGTAAAACTTGAATTCTTACTGAATGCAATTTGTGAAAACTCTTATACAAAATTTAAAATCATATAATAAGACTTACAAAAAGTCTTATACTGACTTACTAAAGTCTTCCACTAGAACTGATACTAAGCAAAAATTATGAAAACCCTTATACTAACACATGAACTCTTATATTAAGACCTACATAAAGTCTTATACTGATTTATAAAAGTCTTCTAGCAAAAATTTGTCTTTCACTTCATACAACAAAATCCTCTAATTAATATAATGCAAAGTATTATACTGAGCTTAACTGAAGACAAACATTTTCAATCCAAAAATTTTTTGAAAATAAAGTTAAACTAATTCCTTCTATTTAATCCATAAAAGCTCACTTTAAATTTTACATATTCTCAAGCCATAGTTACATAAAATAAGGACTGTTTACAAGCTGTTTTCTTTCCTCAAACATTTTGTTGACAAAGTTATAAAAAATATTGTCGGTTGACAGTATATGTAGTTGTTGTTTTTTATCACAATTTGCTACTTTGTAAATAAAAAAACAAAATCTTAAATGCTCAGAAGAGAGAAAAAAAGTACTAAAAGAAAAATAAATTCAAAAACACACAAACAAATGATTATAAATTGTAGCTGTAGCTAAGAAGAAATATCTAAGTATAAGATTTTGCCTGGCATTTAAGTAAATTTATAACTAAATAAGTATGTTCATTATTTAAATAATTTACGTCTATTACAATTTCATACATATATTTTTTTCCGCCATTTATGATTAAGCTGTAATTTTTTTTTTACTTGAAAATTTTCTTTGCACTTATAATCACACCATCATACTCTTGTACTTAAATCCTAGTACTGACTTCATCCCCTCTCCTTCGCTTTGTTCTTTAAATCTTCTTTTTAAATATCTTTAAATTATCTTAGTAAAATGTTTTGAATATGAGTATAATTCATCGAGGTTTCTTTTGGATGATAAATGTTAAAGAATAGAATAGCAGTTGTATATGATAAAATTAGTGGTTTGTTTGCTTTGTAAAAAAGTATCTTTATGGTGATTTGTTTTATTATTATTATTTTAAGCGTATATCTCATAGATACGAGTATAAATATTAAATATATTTAGTATTTAGTATTTTTTTTACATTTTGTTTGTCATACGTAGATAAAGTATTACGTATGCAATGTCGACAGTCATCAGTTGTTATAAATGATGAATGAATGAGTGAATAGAATGGAATTTTATGATAACAATTGTATCATATTTGAAGTAATTTTATAAACACTATAATTTATAGAGGAGGTGGTCTGTGATAATTGTTCCATAAACTATTATTTATTTTAAACATCTGGCTAACTTTAAGGCAATATCAGCTAGAGCTTTCGCTTTTTAATATAATTAGAATACTTTAGAAGTTAAGGTATTCAATTAATTATAGTTTTATTGTTTTTTTTTGTGTTTATATAAAAATTGATTTATTTATTATTTTATAAGTCACTTACATTTTGATGAATTTAATTTATCAGTTTGATTTTTGTAGCATGTTCTAAAATGTATTACATTAATCTACATTTACATGAAAGGGTTTGAAATTTTAATCTATACTATTATGACTCATTTCCTATTACAGTGTGCAAATAGTATAAATAAAAATATTAAAACAATTTTTTTATTGTTTAAAAGCAAACAATTACAAAATCTACAGCATTTTTGAGACTATAAAAGTCAATAAATAATTTTAAGAAAATAATTTCTTTCAGCTAAATGAAACAAAGTCTTTCAGAAGTCTTATACAAAAGTTATATTAAGACTTATTAAATGTTTTATACTAAGACTAAGAAAATTTTTTGTCTAGAAATTAAAAAAAAATAAATTATATAAGTCTTTTAAAATGTCTTATGAAGATTTAAACTATTGAAAATCTTATACCAAGACTAGTGGAAATACTAACACCGATTTGTATTTGAAATAAATTTTATTTTTAAAATTTTATTTTCAAAGAAAATCAAGTAGAAAAGGAACCATAAAAAATGTGTGGAGGTACAGCAAACATATATTTCGTCTTATAGGTGTCCGATTAAAGACTCCAAATTCATTCTTGGAATCGGTGTCTATTTATAGTTCCAAGTCTGCTTTGCTTTCGCTAAGTAAATGTAACAAGAAATACTGCTGAATACAACTATTTTATAGTTTTACGAGCCAGATTGTGATTGAAAATTCAGCCTCGAATAACAAGTGCTACTTGTCACAACAAATGTTAAGAAATATTCATAAGGGATTAAAAGATCAGAGACAATTAATAGCAAAATGTGAAATTGATTAAGACTTCCTTCTATGTCCAGCATTGTTTTGAAAATGGTCAACCTTATAACGAAACTTTCAGTTCATCGGTGTTAAAAATAAAATTATTAAATCGATTTAGTATCAAACTGCTTTCTGTCCGACTAAAAATGCAGACAGAGAATTATTTTTAATGAAAAGAGTAAAATTAAAAAAAAAAAAATAAAATAAAATAATAATTTTTTAAGTGAACAAAAAAATTAAATTAAACCAGGAAAAATGTTAGAACACGTCCTAACATCCTTAGTTCTAGAACTGGTGTAATCACAAGCACTTCAGATTCTTTAATAACATCCTTAGAACTAATAGTTTTACAACTAATTCTGGAGCTCGTTGAGTAGAAACTTATTATGATTCTAAATTCGTTTTAGAGAATAATTTTAAGAATTTGAGCTTAAGAACTAATTTTGTATGAGTTCTACATCATTTATCTGAACATATTACTGGTTCCCAAATGACTTCCTTGAACTGTTTAATAAACTTGAATAAAAAATTTTACAAATTTCAAAAATTCAATTAAAAAAACCGAAAGAGTTTAACAAAATTATATAGAATAAAAAATATAAAAACAGGTTCTGAAACCATTCCCTAACGCTTTTATGGCTTGAGTTCTTAATGTAATAATTTCGAACAAAAATTATTGCTTACATAACTAGTTCTAGAAGCGTTCCATAGAATGGGTACTGGCTAGATAACGCTTCTAGAGAACTTATTCTGGAAGTGACAATTTGAAACAAAAATCATTGGTCGTGAAGCCAAAGTAGTACGAGTATATGCTATTTTCATACATTCTGAAACTAGTTAAAGAACTAATACAATTTTTCCTGGGAAAACTTTTTTAATATTTTTATTACTTTTTATTAAAAAGACTGAAAATTATTTTGATACTTAAAAGAATTTAATTTTAATACATTTTAAAACTAGGTATATAAGAAATATAAATGGTATATACAAATAGACTTCTTTACGTATCCATTGATATATATATATATAAAGTCTAAATAGCGACCCAAAATCTTGACATCTTGAGAAAAAATTGTTTAAAAATCAATGATTATACAAAGTTTTATACGAAGGCTTATATGAAGCTTTATGTGTAAGGTATTTATATACAGAGCTTTACACTAAAACTAATACAACTCACACGAAGCCTAATAAAAGTCTAGATAAGACTTACTAATACAATTTTTCCTGGGAAAACCTCTTATATTTAGAATTATTAAACATAAATTTAATATCTATACAAGTCTTATATTAATACTAACATTAATACTAATACTAATACGAAGTCTAATATTAAGGCTTTTTTCATAGTTCATTAACGGAGAAAAGTCCTATACTATGATTTATAGCCGAGAATAATTTTAAAACTAATCCCAAGTTTTTTCAAGTGATATAAAAGTATACTAAGACTTATACGCAGTCTTATATTCATTAACACAAACTCTTATAACGACTTATGTTGTACGAATTTTTATACTGATTTTAACAAAGTCTTATACTGACTTATACCAAGTCTTATATTATTATCCTGTTTTTATTCTTATATTTAAGTTTTGTACTGACTTGCACAATGTCTTATACTGACTTATATCAGGTCTTGTATTATCTTACTGAGTGTAAAGAAGTCCTCTATTTAGTTTTGTAAAACAATTCTTTATACAATGATTTACAGTCGAGAATAATACTAAAACTAGTCCCGAGTTTTGTATTGTGACATAAACTAAAAATTATATAAAGCAAAAGTATACTAAGACCTATACGTAGTCTAATACTGATTTACATCAACTCTTATAACGAAGTCTTATACTGATCTATACAAAGACTTACACCGATTTATACCAAGTCTTGTAATATTATCCTGAATGAAACAAGTCATATGCTTATATTGGTCAAAAATACTTTAAATGTTTTTATTTTTATATTAAAGTTTTGTACTGACCTGCACAATGTCTTATACTGACTTATACCAAGTCTTGTTATCCTGAATGTCTTAACAAGTACTTAATTTTGTGAAACAATTTGTTAGATACTTTTATCCTTATATTAAATTGTTATACTGACATACAAAGTCTTATACTGATTTATACAAACACTTATACTGACTTATACAAAGTCTTATACTGATTTATACAAACCCTTATACTGACTTATACAAAATTTTATATTATTTTCGTGAATATAAACAATTCATGTACTTAATTTGTTGAAAAACTCTTTAAATACAAAATTATATGAAAAACTCTTATATTATTTTCCTGAATGTAAAGAAATTGTCTGTTTAATTTTGTGAAAAAAAGTTTTAGATATTTTTATCCTTATATTACATACTTGTACTGACTTATACAAAGTCTTATACTGATTTATACAAACTATTGACTTTTACAAAGTTTTATATTATTCTCTTAAATATAAATAAGTTAAATACTTAATTTGGTTAATAATTCTTTAAATACAAAGTCGTATACTGACTTATACCAAGCCTTATATTATTTTCCTGAATGTAAAGAAGTCTTATACCTAATTATGTGAACAAATTTGTTACATATTATTCTTATATTAAATATTAAAGATTTATACAAAGTCTTATAATGATTTATTTAAACTCTTATACTCACTTATACTAAGGCTTATATTATTCACCTAAATTTAAACAAGTCTTCTCCTTAATATATTGTTTTGATATATTTATTACCATATTAATCTTTATTATTTATTCAATAAATAATTAATATTTATTGATTAAAAAGAAAAACAATCCACTTTTATCTACAACTTTTTTCCCTGTACCTTTATCTCTATCTATCTCTTTATCCTCCCAAAAAAAAAGCAATTTGAATTTTTAATCTGATTTTTACAATACAGTTGATTACATTTACACATATCTCACCTCACTTCTCTAACAGTAGGAGTTGCATAGCAAATCTTTCCCTCTCTGTACTTTTTATATTTCATTTGGCATTTTAATTATTCCATGAAATATATAATAAAAGCTTTTATTTATCCACTTGCTTATATTATATTCTAAATTATACAATCAAATCAAATTTGCATTTCTATTTTTATATTAAAATTCCTAGTAACTAAATGCCATTTGTGGCAAAAGCTCAAAGTAAAAGAGAAAAATTAATGCATAAAGCATTTTGCTTACAATTATTAGTAAAAAAACGATTTTTTATTTAAAATAAATTGTAAAGACGATTAAGAATTACTTAAAACACCCAGCAAACATTTGTGAAAGTTGTTTTAAAATTGTGACTATTTTAAAAGTTTAGATAAAACCGGTTTAATCTATAACTTACTAATATAGTAAAATAGAGGGAAGTATAAGAATTTTAATTTATATTAGAATAATAATTTATAGTTTTATTAAATAGTTAGTAGTTAAAAGTTAGCAACTTTCTAATTTAGGTAAGTATTTAAATAGTTTCGCGGGGTTGTTTAAAATGTTGGTGTAAATTTATATTTTATATGAATTTATTTTAAAATAATTGTAAATGTGCTAAAAGTAAAGAATATTATAAATAATTTTTTTTTTTTTTTAATATTTATTAAATATTTGAACAATTACAACAGGGAAGTCTAAAGCTATTTAAATTTGTAATATTTATTACTTTTATTTATAAATAAAATATTTAATGAATATGAATTTCATTTATGGTTATTGGTTTTTAAATAAAAAAAATATATGTTCAGTGATATTTAGAAATAGGAAAAGTTATTTTAAATAAATAACACTTGAGCTTTATTTCTTTCCAATTCCCCTTTAAATAACTTTGTCACCCAATTAAATCTAATTTATCTTATTTCATTAAATAACTAATTTATTATATTTTAAAATTTTAATTTCTTTTACTTTCACATTTTTTCTTAAATTTCATGGGAATTTTTGGTATTTATTTCAAATTTATATGCATTTATTTTATTAGCTTGAAAACTAATCCATAAATATGGCGATTAGTAGAAGGCAATGATGATGTTATAAAATAGTATAATTTTATTCTGCCTTTATTTGGTTTTATGGCATTTGTGGTTGTTGCAAAAGCAGCTCTTTATGAAATAAATTAATTTAATCTTAACCGCAAAAATATATGACACTAACACATAAACAATACCTTACCATCTGTGAGTGTATAAGAGTTTTGTTATCAAAACAAATAAATAAATCAATAACAATTATATAAAAAAAATAGAGTTTAGTTAGAAGTTAGATTAGTAGATAACCTTAAGAAATTCCAAAGAAAAACCCCAGAAGTTAGTGAATTTTTTTTAATGACATTAATGGTTAGGGGGGAATAAATATTTAATACGTGAGACACTTTTTGGAGAAAAAAGTATTAAGCTAGAGAACAAAAGTTGTTGTTACATTAGCATAAGATTTATTATAAGACTTAATAGAAGATTTCGCATAAGACTTTATGAAATGCCTTATTAAATATAAAGAATAAAAGATCTTAAGAGCTCTTATACTCAGAAATTAGTATAACAATAAATAGAAATGATATAAATCTCAGTGTAAGACATAATATAAGTTTTAGTATAAAGTCGTAGTATATGTTTGAATATAAAACTTACTAAGTAATAGTATAAGTCAGTGATAAGACTTTTTGTTAATCTTGGAAACATTTAGTAAAAGTCTTAGTAAAGACTTGATATAAGAATTTTTAAAAGACTGTAAAAGTCGTATAATACTATAGAATTATTTAGGAGAGATAACAGAAAAGATATAATAAATTATTCAGTATAAGACAAGTATTAGGAATATAGAAATTTTGTTATAATATTAAGTAAAGTCTCATTAAAAGTCCTAAAAGTGCCAGTATAAGACTTTCTAGATATCGTATTTATATATAAGATTTAAATCTTTGTGTAAGACTAGAAAAAAGTTCCAGTATAAAGAAAAAATAATAAATATAACTTTTCAGGAGTTTTAGTTATGTAGTTAGACTTTTTAGAGGTCCCAGTATAAGACTTTGTAGAAAACTTAGTATAAGTATAATATTAGTGTAGGTCATTGTAAAAGTCATATAGTACTCTAAGGATTATTTAGTAGAGATTATAGAAAAAGATATAATAAATTATTCAGTATAAGACAGAATAGAAGTATTAGTATTAGGTATTAGGCATATAGAAATTTTGTTATAATATTAAGTAAACTCTCAGTAAAAGTCCTAAAACTGCCAGTATAAGGCTTTGTAGATTTCATGTTTATATATAAGATTTAAATAGTATTAAACTTTGTGTACGACTAGAAAAAAGTTCTGGTACTTATAAAAAAATCAGCTTTAATTTTTCAAGTCTGCCCAGGAGACTTTGTAAAAATATTAGTATAAGACTTAAAAGTCTTAGTATAAGTATTAGTGTAATACTTAGAAGTCTAAATGTAAGACTTAGCTGTCTTAGTACATTATATTTTTAAATACTCAGCAAATTTTTTAAAATAAAAAAAGTATTGTAAAGTTTAGTATAAGACTTTGATGTCTAAGTATATGACTTAGATGACTTAATATAATACTTAAGTGTCTTAGTATATAATACTTTTTTAAGGCCACATTAAGTATAATATACTAAGAGCTTCAGGGTCTCAAAGTTGACCATATCCAGCTTAATAAAGATTTAGGATCTTGCTAATTTTTCAATTAAAGCATGATTTTGAAGATTTTTAATTCTTTCTATCTGATTCTATTTATAAAAGTAAAAGGAGTTTAAAAAACAAAAAAATATATACATACATATATATAATTCAAGAAAAAATATACTATATACTATGAAAGTTTAATTGCCCCTCTACGAATTCTTTATACATTACTTTTGGATAAGGTCAAGAGCTTGTGAGCTACAAAACAAATTATTTTATAGGTATGCACATATAATTATTTGACTGGGGTATACATATATTTACTAAAATTTTGGTTATTTTTTTTATATTTTTATTTGTCCTCGTAATAAATTAATTATTTATTCCCTTTAAATGAAAGTTTTAATTGTAGTAAAAGAAATAGTGTAAATTTTATTTATAATAAAACTTTATTTTTAATTTTTTTATTTTTACAATTTATTCATTCATTTGCATTTTGTTTATTTATGAATTTTTTACTCCCTCTCTATTTTTTTTACTAAAGGTGCGTTTGTATTTTACATTTTATATTGTTACATTACTTTAATGTAGTTGCAATTGCAATTACTGCAATTGTTGTTTTTGCCGTTGTTGTTCATAATTAGTGTTAATTGCTGTTAAACTTAAAAGGTGTTAAGTACGTCGAGCGTTTACTTTTTTTATTGTTGTTGTTGTTACTTCAATTACCATATTTTAAATGTTAGATGTTTTGTAGCTGTCAAGTCTTTGTTGTTTAAGTTAATATTGTTATTACTGTTGATGTTGTTGTAAATAAAACTGAAGGTTTACAAAGATTTAAAGCAGCTAGAAAAAAAATCATATAAGTAGAAGGTATAAATTATACTTGTAATATATAAGTGACTCATCATCATCAAAGTCTGTTTTTTCTTTGAAAATTTATAAACATTTGTCATTCGGTTTTTTCCTCTTTTTATTGTAGAAAAATTAACAAAATCAACATTATAAACATTACTTGTTATTGTTTATATTTATGTAAAGTCATTCTTTGTTATCTTTTAAAATAACAAAAGCAAAAAGGGTTTTCTGAAGGATACAAAAAAAAGGTAAGAAGACTAAATTTAAGAACAAATTTGTTTTTTTGGGAGAGAATAAAGATTAATTGAAAAAGGTCCAAAGTTAGTTTGGGACAAATACTGTATACCTTAATAATTTCCATTTAATTTTATTTCAATGAAAAATAATTTGAAAAATCAACAAAATACCGGATTATATTGTCATTTGTTTTTTTTTATTTTTTTATTTTTTTGAAGAAAGGACTAAATTGTTACAATATTTCCCGGAAACTCTTAAATGATTAGGAATAATAAAAACATAGGAAATGTTTCTAAGAAAAAAAGGGATCCTAAGAGCATAAGAAAGGAGTTTTAGAAATAAATTTGACAAAATAACTTTTACTTTTTTATCACAGGGAAAACTTTTTACTGTTACTTTTAAGTTAAAGAAACAAAATTTTTGAAAACTGATTTTTTATTAAAAAATTTTATAAATATAGTTTTAAGAGAAGTGTTTCAAAAGTAGTGAACAATAAGTATAAGAGAATAACATCCTATCAATAACAATCATGGGTTAAAAATAGAACTTCTGCAGCTCTTTTTCACCTTCCAATGACAACACAATGTTCAAATCATGACTTTTTCAGTTCCTTTCTTTGCTGTGTTATTACATGTCTTAATATAAGAATGAATAAAAGTCGTAATATAAGTCTTATTAAAAGACTTAGTGTAAGACTTAATGTATGACCAAATAAAGGACTTAGTATAAGACTCAGTACATGACTTAATATACGATTTAGTATAAGACTTTAGATATATTTTTTTAAATAAAAATTTTAACAAATTTTCTTTACCAAAAATATTTCTTTTATAGAAAATTTTCGATACAATTTCTTAATCTAGAAAATATTTAATAAAATTTTTTCTTTTTATAGCAATTTTTCGATAAATTTTCTTTTATAGAAAGTTTATGATAATTTTTCCTTTTATACAAAATTTTCAATAAAATTTCTTTTTATAGAAAATTTGTGATAAATGTTTTTTTAAAGAAAATTTGCGATAAAATCTCTTTTTATAGAAAATTTTCGATAAAATTTCTTTTAGCAGAACATTTGTAATAATATTTCTTATTTTTTTTTTTTTTTTTTATAGAAAATTTGTGATAAAATTTCTTTTAATAGAAAATTTTCTTTTTATATAAAAATTTTGATAAAATCTCTATAGAAAATTTTTAATAAAATTTCTTAGAACATTTTCGACAAATTTTCTTTTCATGGATAATTTTCGACAAATTTTCTTTTCATGGATAATTTTCGATAAATTTTTTTTACAAAAAATTTTCGATAATTTCTTTTTATAGAAAATTTTTTATCAAATTTCTTTTTATAGAAAATTTTCAATCAAAATTTTTTATAGAAAATTTTCAATTAAAATTTTTTATAGAAAATTTTGTTTAATAGAAAATTTTCGATCAAAATTTTTTATCAATTTTACATTGTAATAATGTAGAATACAATAAATATAAGAAAAAGCTTTTGTAAAGTTATTTCAACTTAATACTTAAGAATTTAAAATATGTAAAGTAATGAAGTTACGTATTTTAATTCTTCAAAAGTGTGAGTTAAATGAAAGATTTTTACGATTAGCACTAAAAGGCACAAATGGATGCTGACGAAGATCATAGCGGATTAGAAAATGCATTACATCCTGCTAGTGTCTAATAAATCTTTTTCTGTATTCTAAAAAATTATTACAATAATGAACTTGAGCCTGAATAAAAAATTCAAAAATTATTAATTTTCACAAATTTTTTTTTTTTATGGAAAATTTTCTAGAAAATTTTCAATAATAAAATTTAAAAAAAAACATTTTCAACAAATCTTTTTTTTTATAGAAAACATTCGATTAACCTTTTTTTTATAGAAAATATTTGATAAATTTTCTATTTACAGAAAACATTCGATAAGTTTTCCATCCTTTTTATAGCAAATTTTCCATAAAATTCCTTTTTATAGTAAATTTTCCATAAATTTTCTTTTTATAGAAAATCAGTAAGAGAATTGGACCCTTCCTTTTCCCTTTAATGTTTTTTAGCATTTAAGCAAATCTTTAATAAAATACATATTTCGTAAAGCTTCGCTTTTTTCTTAACTTGCCCTTCCTTAAAAAAACTCAAATATTCCAATATTACCAGAAAAAAATCCTAAAAACATTTTTCAAATAATTGTGTCATAAGTTAAGTTTTTTTTTATTTGTTGTTTCATTCTGCAATTTGTTGGTTTTTTTTTTTGTAAGTTATCGAATCCCATTGAAAGGCTTGTCTTTAATTTATTTTATATAAACTTTCTGGCTTTTTTTTGTATCTATCAGTTTTGTCTTTTATTTCACATAAATTATTACACTTGTCTGCCACATTGTCTAAACAAAAAGAAACACACACTCATGCAGTCACTCACTCGTATACACTTATACATTAACAAAATCTCTAAAACAAGCTCACGAATTACATACATAAAAAAAAATCTCCACCCGTTTTTTATTCAAACATACAGTTTTCTTCATACGTATTTTTCTTGTAGTTGTTGTAAAAGTTTTGTTTGCAAATACATAGTTTCATATGTGTGTTTGTTATTCAAACACAATTAAGAGGGGGGTAAAACAAGAGCATAAATTTATCTTTTATAACCATAAATGGTGGAAGGTCCTGTTACTACTAGACAAAATTTTTTAAACTCATATTTACTAGATAAAAGAAATATAAAGCAGAACTGATATGATAAATAGTACCAATAAATTGAAAAATTGTAGCTATTTGTTCGATAAAAATTTGACTGAAAGTGTTTAAAGTTATTCAAGTCATTTTTAATAAAGTAAGAAATTAGTTTACTAAAGGTGTTTAAGTATTTTTTATACAACTTGGAATAAAAATCTAAATAATTTTTATAATAAATTAACGATTTCTAGTTTCATGAAATAAGAAAATGTTTTTCTAAAGAAAGTGTTAATTTCAAATGGACTGGTGCCATTTCTAGGATTTTAAAAATATACTCGGAAAAAATATATTTTCAAAAAAATTTCATTTAAATTATTAATAAATGAGAGAAAAAGATATAGTCGGTCAAGCCCGACAATATAATACCCTACACCATTGTGTACATTATAATTCGGGGAGGGGTCTTTTATTTGACTTGGAGCCAAATGTGGACCGATACTCATATTAAGTGTAAAATAGAACATACGATACAGAATATTACCTCCATGTTAACATTTATATGAATTTATTCACTTTTGGGTGATTCCCGAAAGAGGGTCTTATATGGGAGCTATGGTAAATTATGGACCGATCTTCGTAAAATTTGGAACTATCATTTATGTTTATATAAAAATTATTTGTGTCAAATATTAACTTGATACTAACATTTTAATGGGATTTGTGCCCGTTAAAGTGATTTTCTGAAAAGGGGTTTATATGGGAGCTATGGTCAATTATGGACCGATCTTTATAAAAATTGACACACTTATTTAAACTTATGTAAAACTTATATGTTCCAAATTTCATAAAAATATTGCTGTATTTAAGGGTTCTATTATCGTTAAACCCTTTTCCGGGAGGACATTTGTATGGGGGCTAGGTGAAATAATGAACCGATTATAACCAATTTCAATAGGCTTTGTCCCTGGAGAAACCTGTATGCCAAATTTCATAAATTTTTGTTCAAAATTACGACCTGTAGTTTGATTACAAGGTTTACATGGACGGTCAGACGGACATCGTTAAATCGACTCAGAAAGTGGGTCTTAGACCAATATTTTTTGGTGTTGCAAACATCAGCACAAACGCATAATACCCTTCCCACCTATGGTGGTGTAATGGCTCAAAATTAAGGTATATTAATAAATAACATTAAAATATACAAAATACAGGAAAATCTAAAATCCAATAACACTTAATTTTTTTATTAACTGAAATACAGCATATTAAAAAATGTGTATATTCAATTATTCATATTATTACTTAATTAATTACTTAATTTTATTTGATTAATTTATTAATTGATACAATAAGAAAAATAATTGAAATCCGATAGATTATTTTATTTTTAGTAAAATAGTAATTGAAGTAGTTTTTAACTTTGATAAATCGTTTAACCGAGCATATTATTTTATGTTAAAGTTATTAATGTAATAAATTAGTAAACTTTAAAACAATCAACGTCAACAGAGCTTCAGAAATTTCTGGAAAGAGAGGCTTAGAAAAAGACATATAAATGTGATTATCTCCGCTGCCTGATAGAAATTTAAAAATCTAGCTTCGTTAGGATTTTTAGTATAAATAGCTTTGTAAATAAGCAGAATTTTAATTTTCTACCACGTCTGGGAGCTCCAGAAAGCTCTGGAAAGAGAAAAAATGCTTAGAAAAAGACACATAAATTATCTCCTCTCCCTGAAAAAATTTCAAAATCCGGTTCCTTTAGATAGATAGATGGATGGATAGATAGATAGATAGATAGATAGATAGATAGATAGATAGATAGATAGATAAATAGATAGATAGATAGGTAGATAGATAGATAGATAGAGAGATAGATAGATAGATAGATAGATAGATAGATAGATAGATAGATAGATAGATAGATAGATAGATAGATAGATAGATAGATAGATAGATAGATAGATAGATAGATAGATAGATAGATAGATAGATAGATAGATAGATAGATAGATAGATAGATAGATAGATAGATAGATAGATAGATAGATAGATAGATAGATAGATAGATAGATAGATAGATAGATAGATAGATAGATAGATAGATAGAGAGATAGATAGATATATAGATAGATAGATAGATAGATAGATAGATAGATAGATAGATAGATAGATAGATAGATAGATAGATTGATAGATAGATAGATAGATAGATAGATAGATAGATAGATAGATGGATAGATAGATAGATAGATAGATAGATAGATAGATAGATAGATAGATAGATAGATAGATAGATAGATAGATAGATAGATAGATAGGTATATATATATAGAGATAGTTAATTACCCACCAGTTCATTTAGTGGCAATTAACTCGCCATCGGTCACCAATGAGCGTATTAGTAATTGCCACTTTGCTGACTATAAGGTAAGCGGGAAGAAAACAAAAAGAAGATATCAAACATTTTTAATTGACTCAACGTAACCAGTAAAGGGGTTACACTTTGAAGCCGCTGAGGTGATAGTGTATGAAAAAAGGGCCACCTCGTAGAAGTGCCTATGGTCACTTGATTGACCCTTTAGTAGTCGTGGACGTGATTGTGTGTGCAAAAAAGTGACATCATGTAGTCGTTGAAGTTGCAATAGACCTCCTCTTAAGACAAGCTCATGTTAAAGTGACTAGTCAAGTAGCTAATAAAGTGACTAGTGGTAATTTGTACGCAACTGCCACTATAATCGTTGCAAAATTTGTCACATTGTAGACCATCCGATACTATAATAGGGTGATTATTAAATGATTTTTCTTAGATCTTAGGTCCTAGACAGCAATTTTACTTGTCGCAATTCTGAGTTTATAGGAGAGAGAGAGAGAAGAAGGGAGTGCTAAAGTTTTACGTTCTCTTTACCTCTCTTGAAGTCACAATTGAAGTCATAATTGCGGCAAGAAAAATTGTTGTGTGTGACTCGGATCCATTGTGTACAGTGGGTCATCACCCATAGCCGTTAGAATCCGAATGCTTACATTTTTTCTCTCTTTTTGCCGAGTAGTTGTACTCGGGATCACATCTAAGGAGTGTAAGATCAATTCAGGGTAATCGTAAAGCTTTCCTCTTCATAATTTTTAACTTTTGCTTAGTCTTTGAAAATCAGGGTCAAGTGTGTGATTTTTTTTAAGTATGGAAAGAAAATTTTAAGTATTTTCTATAAGCAATGCTTAACTTAGCGGAATTAGTTCAAATCTCATGTATTTTTGCTCGGTACTATTAATCTATTTTTGATCATCTCGATCTCTTTTTATGCTAGAGAGAAGGACAAAAATAAATTAAACTAACACGAAAAATCTTATCGCCAGTCGCACATTTGGGTAAAAGCGTTCGAAAACGGTGCTTAATACAGGGAAAGGTGATATCTATATTTTCATGATTACATTTTATTTTTATGTTGATTAATAAGTAAAAAAAAAAAATATATATTATTGAAATTTTAAAATTTTTTTATATGAGAATTCTTATGTCCATCCTTTCGTTCATTTGATTGTTAGCTTTTGCAAATTTTCAATTCAAAATCATCTTCAAATTTTTTTTTATTCGATAATTTTGTGCTTGAAAAAAATACGTATAATAAAAATTAGTTCTTTTTTTATTAAAAGAATTGATAAAATTACTACTAAAAACAGATATGCATCTGGTATATTGCTACATTTTCGCCCACAATTCGTGCTATAATTCTTCGTTTTCATTGTTTCCCGTTCTAGAACTTACATTTCACATCATATGTCAAAAATTCCACAGCTCTTTGTTTCTTTTATTATTAGCTTTTTAACTAATGCCCAGCTAAAAATGCTTGTTCTGTCTGTCCGTCCGTCCTTTTTCCACTATATTTCTAAGTTAACTTGTGTTAGAGTCGGCTGGTCTTGGTAGTCATTTTAATTTTTTGGTTGCCTATAAATTAATCTTTTATTACCGCACCCTGAAAACAATACCATACAACAACAGTAAAAACAACAAAATACCCCATGTTAAATAAAAACTACAACAGAAAAAAAAAATAGTATCAGCAAACTTTTAGGAGACCTTATCAAGGCAGTTGTTGTATTTATGATGATGGTGGTCCTATAAAAACCAACCAAAGCTAAAATACAATACATGTACCAAAACCTACCTTCCTTACCCCTATTACTCTTACAAATTTACCGTTAAAAATCAAAAAAACAAATAAGTACAAAACGAAATCTTTAAAAGAACCGAATATGGTACTTTTTTATTTGTATTAAATTTTCCCTATTTAGTAAAACAGTCACTCACTTGTCTGTATATTTTTTTTTTTTTTTTTTTGATGTCTCTGTCAAGACAAGTCAATAACAGAACAAGTGGTGTTGTTGTTGGAACAAAAAAAATCGTTTAGTGTATCGAATTTCAGATACCCTTTTATGGTGCTATTTTTAGCTTAAAGGTTAAATAACAAAGGATTTTTGTCATAGTAGTCTTTTTTTAAGGTAAAAAAGTGTCAATACGAATAAAGGTTAAACAATAATTTAACTCTGGTTTTTTAAAGATAATATCTCGAAAAGTGAAAGGTAAGTTTAATGGTTCCTTTTGCGTAAATATTTTTAACGATATTTAATGGTATTAATTTCTTAATTTTCTATTTATAATATGTGGCTTGTAAATGCCCTTATAATAATCTTGAGGTTTTATTTGATTAAATCAGTAGTCGGCATTTGAAGCACCCAGGGTGCCGTGCGGAATGTTTGAAAATAAGGATTTTATTCAGTCTTACTTTTCATTTATAAACAAATACATTCACATTTTAATAGTCTCTTTTTGTGCTTCACAAAGATTTAAATAAGCGAAAGTCTTGTTAAAGACCCTTAGAACATACTGATTGAAAATATTAACAACAGACAATTAATATCAAACCGCCTTAAAAATTTAGAAATTTCTTAATTGCTTTATGTCAGTATGATAATTGATAATACTTAAAAATCTATAACAATTATTTTACTTGTAACTTTGACCTTCAAGAACCTCATTAGCATTTAAATATACATAAAAAAATTCACTTTAATTTTATTTCATTCTTTTATTTATAACCTAAACAAATATTACCCTACACATCATCAACCCCAAATTCTTGGAATACAAAATTTAATTAAAAAACATCAATTTAATTGATTTTTATCAATAAATTAATTAAAAATAAAAATATCAAAAATAATAATAAAACCTAACAACCCCTACCATCATAGCTACCAAATATTATGTAGGGTATTCTAAAATTTTTGACACAGTCATATTTTTAGAGCCTGCCACGCGATTATTAAGCAAAAACCCACCCAGAATGACAACAATATAAACAAAAACGATTTTTTTTTTTCCAAATTTTATGAGACTAAGAAGATGAAAAACAAAAAAGTAACAAACATCTAGCATTTGACACATCAAGACCGGCATTCTCTTAGACTTACTCATATCAACTACCATTGTGATTGTGATTTTGTTTTTGTTTTCTTTAATCATTAATATGGGTGTGTTGTATTGTTGTTGTTCTTACTGCTGCTAATATTTTGTTAGCAACAAAAATGCTAACGTCAACAACAGCAACACATATTCAAGCGAAAAGATATAATGGACAACAGTGGGCAAAAATTTAGAAAATAAATTAATGAATTTAATAGAAACAGAACTTTCCGAATATTAAGTTCTATATAAGTCTAAAAATATAAAATTAATGAGGTTTCACTACATATGTTATATCATACTTCGGTAATTAAATGTGATTTGGATTAGTAATTGGTATAACCTTCGGATTTTAGCTAAATTAAGTTTAATACATATTATAGATTCAGAGATGTTAAAAAAATTAATTTCAAATTTACACATTTTTGTAAAAAAAAAATCTTTAAAAATCGAAAATATTTTTTTTTTTCTTTAAACTATCGAAAAGCTGAAAATCAAATAGCTAAATACTATGTAGCTAAAATTAGGCCAATAAAAATATTTTATATTTTTTCTGCGATTTGAAAGAAAGTTATTACACAAAATCTTTCTTATTTAAGATTTTCTAATGAAATTTTCGCACTATGGGAAATGTTAAAATATATACTGATGATAAATATTTTTTAAACATTTCTGAAATTTTCTTGAATCAATATAAAATGAATGATTGATATCTTGTATACAAGAATTTTAAAATTTTATTTTAGGATATCAGCAGATATTGCCAGGGAGAAACTAAACATTGTCCTAGCACCGTACCTACGAACGGACATATATAATTACATCAAGGAAAAGGTTAAATTACGAGGTGTGCTATTTATGTTTAGCGAAACGATAAAACTACGCAACCTACGTTAGATCTGAATAACGGAATCATAAAATATGATATTTTTAAGGTCTTACGTTCTCAGACAATCTTTTTCTACGAGAGCTATTTCTGTGTCCTAAAGTTACTTAAAATTTTTCTTCATCAAAAAATTTAATTTTATAATAAAAAATTTTCATGCTATGATTTTTTTTATAACTTTTGATGTGGATTGATTTAAAAACAATATATTTTTTAACCATAATTAACTTTTAGAAATCAAGCTCTTATATCGCTAGTATGAGAAATCTAATCATGAATACTATTGGGTCCAGAATTAAGTTTATGAGCGGCATCTAAAAACGGTTGTTTTGCTAAAAAACAGTGATGCTATACATGCACTGATTATGTAACACTTACATGCGCCATATCGTTAGATCGAGAAATTCCTGTGTATTAATTCCACTAAAAGATATTTAATAATTCATAAATGTTCGAGCGCCCGAAACTGTTTTTCTTATTCAACACCATATAAGTTATTAATCGTTTAAAAGGGATGCACCTTGATTTTTCCAAAATATAGAAGAAAAAAATCGTCCTACATTCTTGAATTCGTGTTTTTGAGTTTGTTACAGATGGCAAAATTTTTATCTATGCGTAAAAATTACGAAACAAAATATCAGTCAACAGTATTACTCCTTCAAAGTTTGCCCAACCCAATAAAAGTTCCAACGAGACATAATATTAAAAATCAAACGGTTACACAGTGTGCGATTAAAATATGAAATGGAAATAATTATGGAATTTCGGAACGGCTGTTTCGATTTCCATGTAATTTCACATGGTGATAGCAGAGGTGTAGACGAGTTCAAGTTTTGAGCTTGGACCATATAGACCTACAGGGGGCGACTCCACAAAGTTAGACATCTCGAATATACAATTTTTTTAAAAAAGATCATGATTCCTTATATCGAACCGATTTTATATAGGAGGATTCTGCTAGTCGGTATCTTCAAAAAACATCATTGTATGAATATCTTATTTCTTTAATTTTAAGAGATATTAGGCTTCAAAGATTAAAATTTATACGTTTTTACCTGCCTTGGTGAAGCTTTTTCGCTACAGCGCACAGTGTCATATTTATCCAAATTAGAACGACAAAAATACGAAAATAAAAGCTTATTAATTAAATTAATTCTTTTCGCATTTATTACTAAACATATCATATATTATGGAAAAAATACTTAAATTTTTGGGAAGTGTCTATAGCGCGAATTGTGGATTTTCAAAGTTGCAACTTTTAAAAATATTTTAATTTTATTTAAAACTTTTGTAAAGAAGTATGTTAAATTTTAACTTTATATATCTCAGTAAATACTGCAGATATTAATACGATTTTATTGGTATGTACTAACAAATGTATACAAATTATTCCATTATAATTTGTTTGGTAAAAAAATCAATACAGACAATATTGTTTTCCATTTAAAAGAAATCATAATGATAAAAAATATATTTTTTGGGAAATTCAATTTTTTAATGGAATAGAACTAAAAAGTTCCAACGAGTTCCAATCTAAAAATACAATTTATATATAAAAGAATATCCATAAAATTATATTTGAGAATATTAGTTGCGACTTTTTGCGATCTTTTAAAATATTATAAAATAAAGAGCGAGACCTCATATTATCAATTTTTTAAGAATTATTTAAAAAATTTTAGGTAATGGCTGAAAATTTGTTATGCAAATGTTACACTAAGATTGGTGTGATTAGATTTTGCCACGCCTGCTTTTAAAATATATTTTATTTTAATAAATTTTACAAAAATGTATCCGAAATTTGTACAAATAAAGTATTTTTTTCAGTATGGGAGTGGCAATGATTTCACCAGCCCATTTTTAGTGGGAATGTTTAAGACCTTATCTACTAACAGAATATACAATTTCAGACCAATATCTTCAAAACTGGATTTTTGTCGTTCTAAAACTGCCAAATGTGACACTGTTCATCGGGTCCAATTTTCACTCGTTTTTTTTTTTTTTTTTTTTAAATTTCCTTATTTCATTAAAAACAAATAGCAAAATTGTGTAAAGAAAAAAAAATTTAAAAAATATTAACGGTGTCAAAAGTTACAGGCTTTTTCCCTTTTTGTACCCACTATTAAAAAGGCCGGGGGTATATTGATTTTGTCATTCCGTGTGTAACATGTCGAAGGAATCATGTAAGACCCCACAAAGTATATATTTTCTGGGTTCTGGTCCTGGTTATGTCCGTCCGTTTGTCCGTCTGTCTGTTTGTTGAAAGCAGGATAGGGCTCGAACGGGACAACGTAGGGGAACGAAATTTGGCACAAATACTTATCTTATATAAGGTTTGTTTGGTATTGGAAATGGGTAAAATCGGTTAATAAACAAAAAAGTTAAGGGCTAAAAACTAGAAACACAGGTCGTCCGTTTTATACTTTTGTACTGATATCTCTTAAACAAAAGCATGTACGACATCGAAATTTTGTATAAATAGTTTGAGGGTCGATATAAACTTGGAAACTAAAAATAGGCATGGTCCGCCCATTCTATCGCCCACCTCCCATATAATGTAAAATTTGAAAAAAGTTGGTGGAGGGTATATAGATTTGGCCGAGCCGAATATAACATTCGCGCTTATTTTATTTTTCGCCAAAAAAAAGTGGTTACATAAGGACAGGTCACAGGAGAGATCCTAGGACAGGTCCAAGAGGATGGGTTCAGTAACGATTATTGTAATAACAATTTTATAAAAATTCGGTAATTGTTTACTTTTGAAACATTATTTTTATTATTATCTTTATTAAATTATGTTTATTTTAATTTTATAATTTTTCGTTAATGTCGATGGCGGCACCCCGGCTCGAACCCATGTTCATCTGACGTATGTTATGTTTTATAGTCTTCAACGCTTACCACTGAGCCACTGATTGTTATTGCTCGCGAGTTGCTATTTGCGCACTTAACGAGCATGTTAATAGTGAGTGTGTTTGTATCAACTGGTTCTCAAGTGGAACTTTGGAGACGAGTTAAGTGTCAATTGGTACTCAACTGGTACTGAGAAACCAGTCCATTACTGCAATTACCACAAATTTCCCGCAGGGTTCTTTTTCTGTTATATAAAAATTTTCTTAAGTAACGTATATAATATTTATATTTTTCTGAAAGACAACTAAACACAAAATACTTTAAAGGAAAATTTACTTTTTAAAATTGATTTTTGCGAAAACCAGGGTAACCCAAATTTTACCTAATTTTCCAACAAATTTCGAATTTTTGCCTTAATTTCGCAAATCGCAAAGCTTGAATCAAAGAAAGGTTGGTTATACTTTTTATATAGTCTAATGTGTTTTTAATTTTTTCCAATAGAAATTTTTGCTCCCCAATATCAGTTGGAAAGATGTAGCAAAAAAAAAGTAAAAAATCCCTTTTTAGGAAATTTTTAACGGTTTTTAAGAATTGCGGGATTTGCGTTGGCAAATCTAAGAAAGTGAATAGTGCTTAAAATTAAGCATCATCGAATCTACTTAGGTGTAAAATCTCATTCAAAAATATTCGCTAACAAAAATTTTATTTCATAATTAAAAATTGCACAAATATGCACAAAATCACAAGTCCATACTTTTCCAGTGTTTTTTTTTTTTTTTTTTTTTTTTTGCAAAAAGTCTTCAAACAATTTTCGTATTGTAAATATTTTTATACATATTTGAAAAGAAGACTTGCATTGTCTTTTCTTAATTTATATAATATCATTTATTGTATTATATAATTCTAAAAAATATAAAAAATATATAATTAAATTTCAATAATTTGAAATATTTTTTTCTGTGTAAATTTGAAATTCAAAGATAATTTTTCAAATATTTTGCAAATGAGCTCATATTAACAAATATTATAAAAAATATTCACAAGATTATTGGTGCAAATTCTACATTTATTGCAAGAGATTGAAAAGTAACAGGCTTTTGATCAGAAAATGACTAAAAATGTTTTACTGTGATTCGACTTTATTATTTGAACCTCGAAAAGGAATAAGCATTTAAGCACCTCCATTTTTTGCACTCTGTCATCTTATAAAAAATAAGAGAATTACTAAAAATACAAAAATGCTGTCAAAAATGACAATTATGTACCGCCCACAGTGAGGCTGACTTAAATTTTTTGGTAATAAATCTGTATCTCCTAAACTATTGCTCATATCGAATTGAAATGTATGGAAGAGCTACAGGGTATCAAAGTTTACTATCTCAAGTATGTAATAGTTTCCAGAAATATTAAAAGTTTTTAAATAGGACTCATTTGTACAAATTGCGATATTTTGAATCTTTAATACAACTTTGACACCCTACAGCTTATCTCGTGTTATCACAGGGTGACTACAAGATGATTTTTTTTTTTGAATGCTTAGGTTCTCCTCTGCAACTTTTCCATACAATTGAATTCGATTCGAGTAGTAGTTTAGGAGATACGCAGCCCCACTGTGCGGCGTCGTTAGTATTAAATACCATGACACCATCTCATGCTTATATCAAAAGGTTGCTGTATTTTGAAAAAATTTTGCACAAAAAAAACAAAAAACAAAAATAAACATAAAACACCACTTTCAATCCTTAAACTAAACGGAATTGTGGCACATTTTTTTTTTTTTTTTATTTTCTGCAAAAGAAAAATATTTATAAAAAATATTTTTCTGATACAAGGCAAAAATTACAACAGCAACAAAAACAAGAAAAAAAAAGATTGAATGTGAATGGCTTAAATTGTTGGTTTTTGTTTGTTTTCATAGCTGGTTCTTAAAAACCACTTTTTAGCGTAAACATTTTTTAAGTGAAAAATTTTTAGATACAAAAACAATAAGTATGATTTTTTTTCCTCTCTTTTCATAAAGGTAACAAGTTTTCTTAGTAGGTATTTATTTCGACTTATTTCTTTTTGGGGTTCAGTTGGTTTTTTTTTTTTGCTTTTGTATATTCAGTTTGTGCATAAAGTTTTTTTTTTTTTTTTTTTATTATTTTGCCAAAATTAGTAAAAAAAATTGTTATTTTGTGTTTGTCTTGTGCACTTGTTGCTTTTAAAACAGGTATTCAATCTTAAACAAAATTTATTTATTTCAGCCACCAATGAAAAAAAAAGATTTGTGTGAGAAATAAAATTGAATTGCGACGAAAAAAAAAAAAATTAAAAGAAACGAGGGTGGTTAAAATAAAATAAAAGTTAATTTAAAGCTTTATGAAATGGTTATAAAACGAATAAAATTGTTTCCAATTTATTTAGTCAAACCCTCGTTAAATTTTATATAAAAAAAAATTGAAAATTATCTAAAATTGAATTGAATTCAACTGAACAGAGGTGAAGTGAACCGAACTGAAGACAACAACAAACAAATCACATACACACACACAAATACACTCTAGCAAACGTAACAAAATATAGCGGTACATTCACTTTATTTATTTGTATTTTTTTTTGGTTTGATAAACTTTTAAATAAGTTTTAATTGAATTGGAAGTTGGTTTTTTCTTCTATTGAATTTATTTCTTGTTGCAAACATTGTAGTTACTGTTATTGCTGCTGCTGTTGTGTCGTTATTGTTGCAAATGTTGCTGTTTATAATGCATAACAAATCAAATCCAATAAGATTGAATTAAAGTTTATTTTTTTTTTCATTTCTTTTTCTTAAAAAATAAATAAAATTATTTAAATGCAATTTAAACGCTTGATTTGAAAATTCGTTTTAAAAAACGGTAAATAAAAAGAAAAATAAATAAATGTTTTTCTTTTGGAAATTTCCTTTTTTAAAAGAAAAAAAAAAAAAAAAAAATGAATTCAACTTTCAGTTTCTGCGAAAATTGTTAATAAAATTGTTGGAATTTTTAGTTAAAGTTTTCCGAAAAGTTAAAATAATTAAGTTTAATACTTTAATTATTTGTTTAAAGGGGAAATCTACAATTAAGTTTAATAAGTAAGATTTTTTAAGTTGAATTAATATTAAGTATACGCCAAGCAGACCTTGTAATAAGAAATTAATATTTTTTGAGTTTTTAAGAATGGATTGGATTGGTTGCGGATGTTTGTAAGACATATCAATAATATACTTAAGTATAATTCGCTAAAAATTCTTATGATTAACTTGAGATAGATGATAATTATCTCAATATTTGATGCACGAACACACAGTGGAGTTAAACGCATTTTTTTTGTAATAAATCTGTATCTCATAAACTACTGTTCGGATCGAATTCAAATGTATGGAAGATTTGTAGAGGAGGGTCTAAACTTTCAGAAAAATAGTAGTCACCCTTTGATAACACGTGATAAGCTATAGGGTGTCAAAAATGTCTATCCCGAGTATGTAAAAGCTTTAAAAAAATCGTAACTTTTACAAATTAAATCCAAGTCTAAAGATTTTTATATTTTAGTAAAGTGTTTGATAAGATAAAGAAAAAACAAGTTTACCTAGCTGAGTTATCTCTTATTGTTAAAAATATATTTAAGCTTAATTTCTTTATTTCGTTATGCGGAATATGAGGTATATGAGGAAATATTGTGTAATTTGGTATGTATTCCATTTTTTTTGGACTTACGATAGTTTAAAAAGTGTTTTAAGCAGCAAGATTAAGCAACTCTATCCAGCAGCATCGACTTGCCACATATTTCAACAAATGACCCACTTAGTAATAGCTTTTTGATTTGAACTTTATAGAGAATATATTTCTTTAACTGTACGTTTTCAGAAAATATATGGGATGTCAGTAACTTCGTAAATCAATGGCTTAACCCTACGGTACATACCCGGGTACCCGGGTACCATTTTTAACTTTAAAGAGCTCGCATTTTTTTATTAATAAAGATACAGCCACGAAACTTCAGATCGTCATGATTAAGGTGTTTATACATCATAAAAACTGAAAAATCTAAATTTTATTAATTTGGTCTATATGTAAAATGGCTTTAAAGTTGATACCTACGGGAGTCATAACCATGGTACCTAGGAACCCCCCTGTAATTTCTGCATTTTGCACTACAAATAATACTTTTTTTTTTACTATTTCTTATTGAAAATCTTATTTTTATTGTCTTTTGATTCATAGAAAGTTAAAATTTAAAAATTTGTTGTGTTTAAACTAGGAAATAAACATGTCCATGACAGTCAAAATTACCAAACTATAAGTAGTGTCTCCATTAGGATTTGAAGGAAAGCTAGCTTCAGAAATAAGATTTTTTTTTTTGATATTTCTAAGTTATTTAGAAGCTTCAGAAAAATAAATAAAGGATAATATGTGACAAGTTTAAAAATTTTGGAATTATCGCTGTTTTGAGCCAGTATTTATGAATATGACAATAATTGCGCACATTTTTTTAGCCGTTTTAACATCTTTCACCGCATTGACTTTGGTTTTTTGAATTCCTTTCAGTTTCTCAATATCATGTAGTAATGTCCACTATTTTAATCCAAAATATCATGCAAGTGCTCAGGATAATGAAATTATTTCCTATATTCATGCTAAGGAACGTAAGCTTTCTATATTGTAGCTCCAAACATGATAAGACGCTATGACAACACTGACTACATTCCTTAGTGTTGTAAAAAAGGTTATTCTTGGACGTGACCTACTCTCGGTCAGAATATTTTATGTTTCCTGTGCTTAATTGTAGATGAAGTCAGTGCTAATATTCTTTAGGACTGTAAGAACGTTATAGTCTTTCTTGATGGATTTTCTCAGAGAGTTTATATGGAACGTGCAATTATTTCAAAAACTGTAATTTGTAGCTTCATTAAATGTTTATTATGGACTACAAGACAGACGGACGGACATCGCTTAAATACCAAAACATGTCTTTCTACATGATTTTATAGATTTGTTTTAAGAACTGGGGCCATAAAATTACTTATTTTTTGAATAAAATCAACGAAAATTACACTATGGTCCGGGTACCATGGGTATTGACTAACGTTAATTTTTTTGGGTATGTACCGTAGGGTTAATATTTAATAAGGATTTTAGGTTATTAGCTAATGTAGAACATTTTAAAACATCATATCTTTTAAACAGACTAGAATGACCTCATATAACAAATTATCAAATACATCTGCAAAAGTAATTTTACTTGGAAATACTACTTATGATTTATTCGTCTTATCTGTAATACTTTGGTGTTAAAAAAAGAAAACTTAGTAAATCATAAAACGAAAAGTTGACCTAACACAGTCCAATTCCTAGGAAAGTTTACAGCGCTAATTAAATGCTATCAGTTGCTGTTGGAATGATTTACCCATAGGCGATAAACTTCAATTTATTGAATAGTTTTTGATTTCAACACGCAGAATAATATGGCTTATAACAAACTCCTTTTGGCTGCACCAAACAAATATAAATAGATCAATTAATCACGCAACTTGTTTATTATTATTTACTAAACAGATCGCACTGAAAGTGTAAGTTCCGCGACCAATAACAGATCCATTAAGAGATATCAATTTCCCGTTTCAAGTCGAATATTCAAGCCTATTTCATATTGAATAATTGATCATTAATCTTGATTTTAAGCAAGTTTAATTTACGAGCATCTACTACATGCCTGGAAGCAATTGTGTATGTGTCACTGTTGTTCAGTAAAATCTATGAAGTGAGTATTTAACATGTTTTATATGTTTCACTAATTGAGTTCAATGATTGGGTTCATGAATAGAATATATTGAATAAGCAGAGTTGATAGTTTCACACTCTCACAAACGTCAATGTTAACGGAATCAAAAATGTAATACAATTAGCCACCAGTGGGGGGATAATTGGAAAGTTTTGTTTAAACACTTTTGGTAAATAAAATGAAACAAATTAATAGTAATATCTTTAAAATTTCATTTTCATTATTCATGTTTTGTTAAGCTTTTACTGGTAGACTCCAATGCCAGAAACAGATCTCAAATAAAACAAACGAATCAATTCGATATCTCTTGAATTCCGAATTATCACATAAATAAAATCTTAAATATGGTAAACAATATTTCTGCTTACATATACATATCTAAAAAAGTAGATTCAATTTTGAAAAATTAAAGTGAAGATAAAAGGTAAAATGTGTAAAAAGTGTAGATTAATAGAATTTTGAAATTAAAATTTTCGTAATAAATTTGGGTACCTTAACACACATTTTGCCTCAAAACTTTTTTCGGAATCAATATTCAAAATTTTTTTTTATCTAGTTATCATGGAAAAATACTTCAGTTATTATTTTTAATAACAACCATGTTAATTTGTCCTTATTTTCATCAAAATAAGTGACGAAAAAGATTTACGTCCTACAAGTTATTAAAAACTTTTAAAAAATCCAAATAGATCTTACAAATAATTGGCCACAGAATTAAATGTCGTCCGTAAAACCGTTTCTAATGTTATTAAACAGTATCAGGAGAATTTGACTATTGATGTGAAACCTAGTTCGGTAAGAAAAAAGGGCCACATTATATTGAGAAGGCCAGAAAATTGAAGGCATATTGAAAGGTACTCCAAACACATCTGGTAGAAAATCAGCTCAGTTTTCTCAGTGCTTCGACTATTTGGTGCGAAAATTTAAAGCTAATGGGAAAGTTGATAACATATAAAGTTCAAAAATTTCCAAACTGGAATTCTGCAAAAAAAAATTACAAGCCAAAAATAGGAAAAATAGGAATTTAAAACCAAATTTCATACAAAAATACTCAAGCTGTATAATTGGCAGAATCTTCGCAACTTGTGTCTCAAAAATTTTTATTGCTAATGCTTGAAGAAATGTTGGAGATAAGTTTAAGACCCAAAAGCAGCAAAAATTTCTTACAAAATTCATGGTATGACAAGCTTTTTGCAGTTGCGGCAAAACAGGAAAGTCATTTGATACATTAGGATCTATAAATGCCAAAATATGCATAAAGGAATATTTGCAAAAAAGACTTCTTCCTTTCTTAAGAAAGCACAACGTATCCACATATTTTTGGACCCATTTGGTATCATGTCACTACGTTAAGAAAGCTCTGGAGTGGTACCAAACCAATAACATAGTTTTAGTACCCAGAGAGGTCAATTTTCAAAATTGTCCATAGCTTAGACCAGTGGAGAGATATTGAGCTCTTGTGAAAAGTGAATTCAAGAGCACAAAAAGGGTGTCCCAAAATATCGAAGATTTTAACAGAAGATGTGCGCACTGTTAAAAAAAAGTGACTGAAGCAACTATCAAATCTTCAAAGAAAGAGTTTTCAAAAATGGTCCACAATTTTATAATTAGTGGTTAGAACCATAAAAATATATATTTCTGTGATCTGTGCTAAATTATCAAATGATTAAAAAAATAATGAAAACTCTAAGATCAAGCGTTTCCAAGTTATTGAATATTATGTATGTTAAGAATTTTTCGATCTCACTCCTTATGTGTCAATAATAATCATCAAGCTTGGTTGTGTTATTTTCTTGTACAGTGCTGTCAGAGTTAAATATTTTTTTATCTTTTTAGAAAAGAGTAGAAAAATTAATTTCCAACCACTTTCGCTGTATTGTTTTTAAGTAAAAACTTAAAATGGAACCAGGCACTTAAGTGTAATTTTCTTCAAGTCTTTGTAAATTATGTTGTTAACCATTTTTTTTTTTTTTTTTTAATTTTCCTAATTTTTATCTTTTATGGAATGCAACTTAAAATGTTATAGGATGTTTGTTCTGAAAAATATTAAATATTGTCTTTTCCATAAATAGCCCAATATTTTCAACCGATTTTATTATGTTATATGCAATTAGATAAAAAATAAAATTATGTATCGAATAATGAAAAAATGAGTTAATATCTTATTGAGTCTCAAAAAAAAAAAAAAAAAAAAAAAAAAAAACATATTTTTTTGAATTGGAAAGTTTTCAAAAAATATTAAACAGACGGACGGATGGACGGTTATCAGAATTCTCTTAAAATTCAAAAATTTTTTTTTTTATTAATCGATAAAAATTTAACCTTTTTCCAAAATTCAGCATTTTGACCAATGCCTGATGTAGGGTGCAAAAATAAATCAATTCAAAATTTCTTTAGTAAATATTTATGAAGCCTTATCTTTTGAAATATATAAAGAAAAACATTTTTTCTTTAACGGAACTTTGAGAAAAAAGTGAAAGAATTGTACTATATTTTTGTAAAAAATAGCAATTTTTCATACCAATTTCAGAGAGCTGAATTTGAATATTTTTCACGTCTAGACGAATTGAGATAATCCAAAAATTCTTTCAGCATATTATTTTGAAATATATAAAAAATTACAAAATATTTTAAAAAAAATTTTACCTCATATACCTCAGGACTTATTGTCAAAAAACGAAAGAAAGTCGAGGCAAAAAATCAAATTTCAAATGTTAATATCTTTTTAACTGTAAGAGATAACTTAGGTGAGTAAGCTTGCGTAAATATAAAAATCTTTAAAATCGAACTTCATTCGTAGAAGTTACGATCTTTTTAAACTTTTACATACTCGAGGTAGTCAATTTTGACACCCTGTAGCTTATATTGTGTTATCACAGGGTGACTACAATATGATTTTTCTGAAAGCTTAAGTCCTCCTCTGCAACTCTTCCATACATTTTAATTTAATCCGAGCAGTAGTTTTGGAGATACAGATTTATTACCAAAAAATTTGCGTTTGACTTCACAGTGTGTTCGTAGTTTGGAAAAAAATTTATAAATGTGAAAATATGAAAGCATACGTTAAGGCGAAAAATTTATTATTTGTTGGTAAGATGGTGAAGGGTATCTTTTTTTATTTCATTTTAATTAACACTGTTGTTTCATTTAACATTTAATAAATATATTCAGGCATAAATAAGATTCAAGTAAGATTTTTTTTGCATTTAAATTTTTTATTTATTCAATCATCTATTTGTTTAATACGACAATTTTGTATGTTTTTCAGTTTTTACAGTTAAGTAGTAATTGATATAATAATTTTGGTGAGAGTTGCAAACTTTATTAATTTTTAATCGAATAAAATATTTTAATAATTAGTGATTTTTTTCCTTATAGAGTCTATTCCAAATGTAAGATTCATTCCTTGATTTTAATTAAATCTTTCCTTTTACTTTATATAAAATTTTCAATAAAAGTCTTTATTTTATTTTAAATATATAAAGGTATTTTCAAGGTTAAATATTTAAAACGATCGATATTTTCATTATTTAATTCTCCCTTTTTTTTACTGTTTTAATTATTTTGGTAGTTTTTTTCTCGCTATCTTTGAAATGAATCGAAAACAAACAGAAAAAATAGCAATAAAGTAATAAAACCACAATTTACTGTGGAATTTTTGTTCGTTTCGAAAAATCATTAAAATTATTGAAACAAACATATAAAATAAAAAAAAAGCACACAGAATAAAATATTTTCAAGTTCTTGGTATGAAACCAGTTTAGCTGTGAGGAATGTCAATTGCTATTACTGGGGCTGGCTGGCTGGCAGGCGGTGGTGGTGATGGTAATGGTGACGGTATCAAAAGTTGCCTTTACTTTGTTTGCTGTACTATATTAACTTGGCAAATTCCATTTTAGTTTTTTGCTGTTATACCTAACTTGGCAAATTCCCTGAAATGAGTCATTGCAGCTACATAAATAGAAAAAATTTTTTTAGATTACTATATTTTCTATTTAAATATCAAATTGCTGTATTACCTAAAATACAATCCCTTATTATCAAAGCTTAATTAGGACGTTTTTTTTAAGGGTTTGGTGCCACTTTTTAGTGACTTCTTAATAGCAAATGTTTGCAGGAAACTCTTCAACTAACTACTTATTTATTAAATAATATTATTCTTGTGTTAAACAATTTAAATATCAATTAAAACATGTGTTAATGTAGGCGTATTATTTTGGTTTGCAAATTATACAAAAACAAATTTAAAATCATGTCTAATGAACAGTTAAATACTGTCATAAAAATAAACAATATAATTTAGAAATATATTATTATTGCTACATATATACACAAAGTAATAGCAATAGCAAAAAAAAAAATCATTAACAATATCAAAATGAAAAATAAAATAGAATAAAATAAAATACTCATTCGTAATGAAAACATGTCGTTAAATTTGAATGATTTAAATTTATTCATAAACAAACATTTTAATGTGAAAGCAGAAAAAAAAAAACGAAAAACAAAGTTTATGATATAAAACGTGACTAATGGATGAAATGAAAATTTAATGAAATCAAATGCAACAAAATAAAATGCTCAAAGAAATAAGAAAAAGATAAAAAAAGGTCAAACGAAAAAGGCCATTAATCAAAAAAAAAAAAAAAAAAAAAACGAAATAAAGTAAAAGTTAAAAGGTAAAACAAGAGCCGGGACTAATAATTTATAGAGTAACTGATAGGTTTGTCAAAAGATTACATTATATCTCCCACTGTTTTGCTACAAAAAATAAAAATAAATTTATAATTATTATAAATGATTTTATTTACTTGAGCACGTTTTTAATAAATGAAAGTTCAGATTTCCTATGGTAATTTATAATGATATTTTCTTAAGTCATTTCTGAAATTTAGATGAATATAAATTAGTTGAAATTTAAGAAAATTTTTCTTAATGAAACAGAAAAATTAAAAAGGAACATTGATTTATTAAAAATATTTTTTTTTTTTTATTATTATATAATTAGTTGTACACTCTCTGCACTACATAGAGTTAAGGGAGTGTTGATTGATTAGGCGCTACAGTTAATATAGTCAAAAAAGTCATGTCAATGAAAATAATAATAAAAATAATAATAATAATAATAATAATTAGAGAAAAATATGTTATATAATATTTTATATTAATAATTTAATTGTTATATTTACAAATTAGAAACTAAATACTGTCCACTATATGCCTTAATAAGATACCATAAAGTGTCAAAGTCTAACACCGAAATATTAAAAGAAAAATTTACTTAAATATTTTCCTTTTTATATTTTCGTATATAATTTACTAGCTGCCCTTTCTCCACACTACCAAAAATCAACAAAATGTCAAAAGAGTTCTTATAATTAAGGTCATCTGTCTGTAACTGTCTGTAAATTTTTCTTAATATAGCCAAAATATTAAAAAGTCAATTTTATATTCCAAAAAAAGAAAAAAACCCAGACAAACATTAAATTTAAAGTTTTTTATTTTACTATTAAAAAATGTTAGGTGACTACATTCTGCACTACCTAGAACCAACAAAATGTCAAATGTTAAAGAAATGTCACCTGACTACACTATTAGTTTTTCTTAATAAAGCCAAAATATAAAAGAGCAATATTGATTAAAAATATTTTAATTTCTAAAAATATCAGATGACTACTGTCTTCTTTACTGAGGGTCAATAAATTACCCATTGATTAGAAGCTTTAAAAAAAATTATGAAATAAGAATTATTTCAAAAATTATTCATTTCAAACTATTCGTAGAATTTTCTCAAAAAAATTATTTCACTAAGTAAAATACTAATAAGGTGACCATTTTTTGTACTACCAAGAGGTAATTCGGTATCAAGTGATTCTTTTTTTTTTTAATCAAAACAAAGAATAATGTTTAAAATAGAAATCATATCATATAAATACTTTTTTTTTACATTTAAAGAGAAAGAGAGGTAGAGAAATAATAATGAAAATGTCAGCTGTTCACTTTCTGCTACAGAATTCACACTTTTTAGTATTTATTATTAAATTAATTTTAACACATAGTTTAAAATAAAATTATGACAATATAATAAATCAATTAAAGGTGTACCTATCGCTAATATAATACATATTAAAATGACAGCTGACTACTGCCTGTAAGGGACTATAAGGTTTGCCAATTAAAATAAAAAAAAATATATGTTAAGGGGAATCTGATTTCCATAAATCAATTTAAAAATAACATTTATTTTTAGTAAAATATATACTAAGACGACAGTTGACTACAACCTGTATTACCAATTGACAATAAAGTTTTATATTATCATTCCTAATAATTAAAATAAACAGCAAAGCTTTAAAGGGTTAAGAAGTCGCATAATCGTTCTTTTTATATGTATTAAGCAAAATTAAACTCAGAAAATTAGTATAAAATAAAGACGCCAAATATCTACTCTATGTACTACTAAGGGACTTTTCAAAAATTGAGTAATAACTATATTGAAAAAAATTTAATCTCCAAAAAGTGAACTACCAAAAAAAAAAAAAAAAAAGGAACCAGCTGAGACAACTTTGCACCACCTAGGTCTATTTAAATGTCAATGAATTACTTATAATTCTTAAAAAGAGGCTATAAATTGTCAAGTCATTATTGAACTTTCGTTCTTTGTAATGATTAACCAAAAGTCTAATCTTAAAATTAATATATAAATGAAGATGCCTACTGTCCTCTCTATACACTACCAAGAGACAATTATGTGAAAATTGTGCAATATTTATAAATAATTCGAATAAAATAATTCATTGTAACCACTATGTTTGAAAAAAGAAAAATTCACAAGAAAAATACACGGAAAAATTAAATATTTAAAGAGGTACCAGCTGGGAAATATCCCCAATACCAAGGGACATTTAAGTGCCATTTAAATACTCATTATTTTTCACCCCTTTAGTTGTGAAATATCTGCATTGGCTCAACTCTTTGACCATGTTTGTTAAAGTACAATATTACAGCTTTAATTTAAAGATAATCCAAATACTTAAAGTGAACATTACTCACTCATAACAAAGATATTTCTTTCTAAACTAATCTTTAACCAATTTTTAATTAAATATGTTTCCTAAAATTTTAATTACTTATTTTATACTTAGCTGCCTGCAAATACTTTCAGCGACATCAATTCAAATATTTTACAAGTTTTTTTTTTTTTTTTTTTGCTTGTTTTTGGTCTTTTTCAATTATCCGTAAAAAAGTTTCAATTGCATTTCAAATGAACAACCACAAAATGTCAATTGTGTCATTTCCATTTTGGGGTTTAATAACTTTTCTTATTATTATTTTTTTAACTTTGGTTTATTTACAAACTAGTGTGGAAAATAATTTTAATATAAAAAAAAGAACATTTACAAAAACAACCAGGAAAAACTTAAAAAAATCTACAAGAAATAATAAAAAAATCACTTTCGTCGTCTAGTTAGAAAAAAAAAGTCAGTTAAACTTTCACCTCCTTATTATTACCCACACATACACAAACACTCAAACTCTCATGCATACACTTCAAAAACAGAAAATGAAAAAAGTTTTCTTTGTTCTTTCATTTCATTTTATTATTTTTTTCTTCTTCTTTTTACATATATTGTTGCATGCTACATTTATATTAGTGATACGTAGAATTTAAATTTTCTGTAACATATCAAGTCAATAAAAAAAAAAAACACAAAGCTAGACTTTTCTCTAACAAAAGCATTTGTATTTGCAAGCAGTAACGAAGTGAAATAAAAAGATTTTAAAAACATGCAAATTCCATCATGTCATTAATTTTTGCTGTTGTTGTCTATTATATAGGATTTTGATCCTGGAAAAATTATGTTCTTGTCTTGAAATTATTATTTTTTTTCAGACAATTTTTTGTTTAACTTGTAGTTTTTCTTTTGTAAAACAAACAAAATTTGTTCTAAAAATTTAAACTTTTTCCAGGACAATAAATAAATGAGAAAACTTTTATACTGGCCATTTAAAGTTTAAGGTCCTATTGCATATGCATAAATGAGAAAAATGCAGTGTACAGGAAGGATGTACTTTTTTTTTTTATTTCTTTGTTTTGTTTAAAAAATACAAATATTGATAGAAATGTATAAAATTAAAGAATTAGAAAAGAAATAAAATAAAAGCGGAGAGGAAGTCCGACATGTAATAAAGAAAACATGTCAAATTGAGGCCATCCGTTTGTCAAACATTGTAACATCAAACATGAATAACCTTTGCAACAATTTATTTGTTTTTCCAGATGAAAAAGAAATAAATAAGAGAAAAAACAGCATTTCTAAGAGATAAAAGAATAAATTATTCAAAAAATTTCTATAGAAAATTGATGATTTTTTTCGATAAAATTAAAAATTTTTCCTTCAAAAATGTTTGATAAATCTTCTTTTCATAGAAAATTTTTGACAAATATTTTTTATAGGAAATTTTTGATAAATTTTCTTTTTATAGGAAATTATTGATTAATTTTTCTTTTTAAGAAATTTTCAATAAATTTTCGATAAATATTATTTTTAAAGGAAATTTAGACAAATTGCCTTTTAATAGCAAAATTTCGATAAATCTTTTTTGAAAATTTTCAATAAATTTAAATTTTATAGGAAATTTTCGATAGATTTTCTTTTTATAGGAAATTTTCGATAAATTTTCTTTTTATAGGAAATTTTCGATAAATTTTCTTTTTATAGGATATTTTCGATAAATTTTCTTTTTATAGGAAATTTTCGATAAATTTTCTTTTTATAGAAAATTTTCGATAAATTTTCTTTTATAGGAAATTTTCGATAAATTTTCTTTTGATAGGAAATTTTCGGTAAATTTTCTTTTTATAGGAAATTTTCGGTAGATTTTCTTTTTAAAGGAAATTTTCGATAAATTTTCTTTTTATAGGAAATTTTCGATAAATATTCTTTTTATAGGAAATTTTCGATAGATTTTCTTTTTATAGAAAATTTTCAATAAATTTTCTTTTTATTAGAAATTGTTGATTAATTTTATTTTTATAAGAAATTTTCGATTAAATTTATTTTTATAGGAAATTTTCGATAAATTTTCTTTTTATAAGAAATTTTCGATAAATTTTCTTTTTATAGGAAATTTTCGATAAATTTTCTCTTTATAGAAAATTTTCGATAAATTTTCTTTTTATAGGAAATTTTCGGTAGATTTTCTTTTTAAAGGAAATTTTCGAGAAATTTTCTTTTTATAGGAAATTTTCGATAAATTTTCTTTTTATAGAAAATTTTCGATAAATTTTCTTTTTATAGAAAATTTTCGATAAATTTTCTTTTTATAGGAAATTTTCGATAGATTTTCTTTTTATAGGAAATTTTGGATAAATTTTCTTTTTATAGGAAATTTTCGATAAATTTTCTTTTTTTAGGAAATTTTCGATAAATTTTCTTTTTATAGGAAATTTTCGATAAATTTTCTTTTTATAGGAAATTTTCGATAAATCTTCTTTTTATAGGAAATTTTCGATAAATTTTCTTTTTATATAAAATTTTCGATAAATTTTCTTTTTATAGGAAATTTTCGATAAATTTTCTTTTTATAGGAAATTTTCGATAAATTTTCTTTTTAACGGAAATTTTCGATAAATTTTCTTTTTATAGGAAATTGTTGATTAATTTTTCTTTTTAAGAAATTTTCAATAAATTTTCGTTAAATATTGTTTTTAAAGGAAATTTAGACAAATTGTCTTTTTATAGCAAAATTTCAATAAATTTTTTTAGAAAATTTTCAATAAATTTTAATTTTATAGGAAATTTTCGATAGATTTTCTATTTATAGGAAATTTTCGATAAATTTTTTTTTTATAGGATTTTCGATAAATTTTCTTTTTATAGGAAAATTTCGATAAATTTTCTTTTTATAGAAAATTTTCGATAAGTTTTTATTTATAGGAAATTTTCGATAAATTTTCTTTTTATAGGAAATTATTGATTAATTTTTCTTTTTAAGAAATTTTCAATAAATTTTCCTTTTATAGGAAATTTTCGATAAATATTATTTTTAAAGGAAATTTGTATAAATTGTCTTTTTATAGCAAAATTTCGATAAATTTATTTTTTTTAGAAAATTTTCAATAAATTTTAATTTTATAGGAAATTTTCGGTAGATTTTCTTTTTGTAGGAAATTTTCTTTTTATAGGATATTTTCGGATATTATTTTTATAAACAATTTTTGCTTATTTTTATTTTTTAAGTCATTTCCAGTAATTTTTTTATTTATAGTAGAAATGGTGTTAAATAAAGTATGACGTCTAAACGCAACCGTAGAAATGCATTGTATGTAAAATGTGATGAATTTATAAAAATCATATAAATACTTATAGATGGCAAACATCTACACTTATGTATGTATATATGTAAAACATACAAGCTCAAGAAAAGTATTGTAAAATTGTAACTCAATGACATTTGCATTTTACATTTAATAAATCCATACATACATATATTGACAAAACAGAGACTCATATAAGGGGAAGTAAACTAAGAAACATACTTTATGGAAATAAAAAAAATATATATATATTAAATAGACAGAATAATTAATAGGTGTGTTTGCGTACTTTCCAGCAAGATTTATCCAGTAACTTTTTTTGAGAGTAAAAATCAATTTACTCTCGAATTGATAAATATTAAAAAAAAGTACGCGAACAACATTTTGCAAACATTTGCAGGTTGTTTTTATAAACAACAAAAAGTGATGTCCCCTCATTAAATTAAAAAAATTCTAATCTATGAACAAAAATAAAAACATGGTAATTTTGTTCTTTTTTTGTTAACAAAATAAAAGTAAAATGTTATAAATATTAAATATTATTTGTTAATAACATTAAATTAAAAGTTGATTCATTAAAATATAATGTTTAACCAAAACAATAAAAAAAGCTGAAGATCCCTAACTAAAAACGCTAACATGGCATCTCTTAAAATGATTTTC
The DNA here is from genome assembly GCA_951394005.1 of Protophormia terraenovae. Taxonomy (NCBI): domain Eukaryota; kingdom Metazoa; phylum Arthropoda; class Insecta; order Diptera; family Calliphoridae; genus Protophormia; species Protophormia terraenovae. Next base: position 134,791,301 of record OX596074.1, read on the forward strand.
AACAGAAAATAATAACTTTGATAAATTAATTTTCATCTAATTTTTAACATAAACCTAAACAAATATGAATTGTAAGTATTTATGTAATATTTTATTACATTTATTTTTCTAACTTTTCGTAGAATTTTTTTATCTTCTTTGTTTACATTTGTAAACAAATGATGATATGTTTTTTTCAACATATGTTTTGCTGATGGATGTTGATGGAAGGAAAACAGCCAGCAGCTTTCATCAATTTCACCTTCAATGAACTGTCAAATTTTGTCTCTCTCTTGCTCTCCATTACAAGATTTTTGAAGTAAACGAATGCGATTTAGCAATTTTCAGCAACATTTTGTGATAATTATCACAAAATATCAGGTACGCGAACACAGCTAATGTAAACAAATATATTTGCATTTGTCGAAGCTAACCTTCCCCATTTATTTTTTCTCTTATGTGCCAGAGTCATTCATTTATACACACATATGAATAAACATACAATTTGACATTAGTCGATTGAATATCTTGTCAAATGTGTCAAATTGCAGTTTATGTGACAAGAACATTATTCTTATTTTTATTTAAGTTGGACATTTTATTTTATTACTATTTTTTTATTTTTTTAATTTTCTAAGCTTATTTTTTGTTGTTGTTTTTTTATAATTTTTTTATACTTGCAATAAATTGTTGAAAATTTCATTTACATTTTTTTGATTTAGATTGAATTTAGACAATAAATTGTTATAAAATAAAATTTACATACACCCATAAAATAGAAAATAAATAAAAATCAAATTAACAAACAAATATAGTTTTTTGTACTAATAAAATATCAATTTGTATTTACAAATTAAGGGTGTAAAAGAAGAAACTAAGTTCAACTACTGCAAAAGTTGTAAAAATGTTGAAGGATTACACTTTTGCTCAATTAATTACTCTAAGTAAATTAAAATATTTTTATTAAAAAAAAAAAAAAAAAAAATACATCGTACATGCTTTGGAGCCTTTGTATACATAGCATTAGAACCAGACTTTGAATGAAATCGTATTATCATATACGAAGAGAGTCTATCACTTGGCTGAGAAAAATTTTAGCATAACACTGGTCAACAAAAAAATCCTCCCCCATAGACGAATAATTGGATTTGATGTGCTAAACACGAATCTGCTTTCAGTTTTTTTCCACCAAGTCTGGTTTTTTTTTTTATGGGCGTGTCTAATATTTCGCCCATAGTAAGGCCATTAATCTAGCATATTTCCTCATAACTCAAGAACGGTGTGTACGATTGATCAAAGTGATACACCAAAAGATGCGGACTAAAAATATCTTCAAATCGTTTCAACTTAATTTTGTTATGTGCTCAATAGTTTCGGAGTTATTTTGAAATAAGTGTCCGAAAAAAATCAATTTCATGCAAAATTTTAGATTTTTTTGTTACTTAAATTTCTTTTAATAAATGAAAACATCTAACATATTTATCTTAAAGCTGGTAATGCTGCGAATTCAAAATTGATGCAGAAATCTAAATTTTATTCACAGTTAAGTAAATTTTTTTTCTTTTACTTTTTATTGAAACAAAAATAGGTGGACTAGGTGGATTTTGATGAGTTAAACAAGAATCTGCATTCACTTTTTTTCTATCACGTACTGATTTTTTTTTTTTTAGGTGCATGACTAATATCTTCACCTTATTCAGCGGTCACACTATAAAATTCTAGAATGGATTATGCTATAACTCAAGAACCCTTTACACGATTTTGATAAGTGATACATCAAAAGATGCATACGAAAATTGTCTTCAAGGTATGTTAAAAATATTTTTCATTCGCTTAAGAATTTCAGAGTTATGTATCAAAATTTTCCCCACTTTTCAAAAAAATAAATTTTAAAATTTTCGGTACTAATTACCAAATAACTACGGAAATATTAACTGGACAAACAATATATAAATTCACCTCAAAGACAATTTAAGTCGCTATATACTAAAGTTTAATTTATCTTAATTGGACAAACTGTTCTCGAGATATACAAGTGTGACTGGCTAAAGGCGTGGTCATAGTAGTCATGCCCATAAAAAAAATCAGTACATGATAGAAAAAAAGTAAAAGCTGATTCTTATTTAGCACGTTGAATTCCATCTAATCCACCTATTTTTTTTAATTAAGACGAAAAACAATTTTTTTTTTTCCCACTAGTGTATTTTCAATTAGCTATAGGTATGCATGGGTATCCAAACTTAACTGTGAATCCAATCAAGATTTGTGCATCAATTTTCATGATACTTGGCTTTATTTACTCGTAGTTTTGCCAGCTTTGAGATAAAGGTGATAAACTTAAATATTTTTGATGTTTTCACTTAAAAAAGTGCATACCATTCTCAAGTAATAGTGAAATATACTCGAGTAATCGGCATATTTAGGGCACAATATTAGACACGCTCATAATAAAAATCCCTACCTGATGGAAAAAACTGAAAGCAGATTCGGGTTCCATCTAGTCTACATATTTTAATTTGTAGACTAGATAGATTAAATTTGTAAATTCTCTAAAAATCTAATAATTTTTCTGGTATCTAGACCACAGTATATAGTCCTGTATGTAGAAAAATATCGACCACATCTGTGTACAAAATTACAACATTTAGTGTCAATAGTTTATCAAACTGTTTATTGTACAGGCATGCTGTTGCAGGCCTGTAACATCATGTGAACATTAGAATTAAGTTTTTTATTCAATAGGAGCCGGAAGAAATTTACCATCTTACCATCAAAATATTAATATAACTTAAGAATTAGTTAAACATATTTAATTATAAAAATAAATTCAGCAATAAAAATGTGAAACAAAAATGTATCATTAACACATTCAACAATGAAATCTCTTTCTTTCCAGTAATATTCTAATAAAAAACAATTCTCATTAACCTATATAGTTTTTAATATTCATTGTCAATCGATTTAAATTGCATGTAATACTTTTTGAAACTATAATTCATTACTATGATTGCAATCATTTATTCTAACAATTCTTCTGTTTTTTTGTATCATACTTTTTGTTTAATATTTCCCCTGTATTAACATAGAAATAAATTATAATAATATTCGCGTCTGTAAATCCTCTTTGATGGTTTGGAAAAATATGTACAGAATATTATTCATTTCGATCAAGGTCATGATTTTCAAATAAACTCAGAAAAAAAGTCATTAAACTTACACAAAATTATATTAAAAAAAAAAAAAACGAATAAAAAATTGTAAAAATAATAAAAAGTGGCAAAAATATAAGAAATAATATTTATTGTTGTTGTCAATTGTAAATGATTATTTTTATTGTTATTTTTTTTTTTTCTTTGCAAGTTTATTATAATGGTATTGTTTTCATTGTCTTTGTATGAGAGAACTTGTCAATGTATCCTCCCCAGAGATGGTAGAGGGATTAACACTAAAAAAAAAAAAAAAAGTTCAAAAACATTTGAACAATAGAAATGGCAAACAAAAAGGCAGACAGACAGACAGTCAGTCAAACAGACAGTCAGAGGAAAAAAATGTAATTTTTTATTTTTTGAACAATATTAATTTAATCAAATTCGTATAAATTTTTGTTGATACTTTTATTTTTTTGTTCGTAGTTGTTGTTTGTTAAAATAAGATTATCAGGGGATTTATGGTAAAACAAATTTGTCAATGAACTCAAAAGTAGAAAATGTTCAAAGTTAATTTTTATTTTATTTTTTATTTTTCTTTGAACAAAGCAAAAATAAAAAATGAAGAACAATGTTATAAATTAAGAAAAGTTTATAAGAATTTTTGACAATACAATTGAAATTTTTTAATAAAATGAAGAAACATTTTTAAAGATTTGAAACAAAGTTAAGGAATATTAAAAAAAAAAAGAAACTTAATAAAAATATAAATTAAAAATAGAATAGAAAAAAAATGTTGAGGAAAGGTACCAGCTGACAATGAAAGCATAGGTTGAATGAATTTTAAGTTTTATTATAAAAGAAAATTAAGGTAAAATGAAGAAATAAAAGGTAACCTTAAGATTTGTTGTATAGAAATATTTTTTAATTACTTTAGAAATCTTAAGGAAATGTAAAATAAACTTTACAATGAAGTTATGCGTATAATATTATGACAGTTGTTTTATTGAGTCAGTATAATAAAATTTATGGCAATTAAAAATTTAATCTACGAGGGTTACAAAATAAGTTATTACAATGTAAATGTTTAAAGAAAGAACTAAATTTTTTATAATGATCATTAATTTCTTTTTATTTATAAGGTTAAATGTTCTTTAACTTATTTACAAATAAGTCTCTGTCCTTGAAATGCAACAATGTTTATAAACGTTAGCAACAAAGTTGTGCTATATACTCAAATACCCAAGAAGAAAAACAGATATTTTTTTTTCCTTATATGGTCCTAATTTCTTATAATAATCACATAATATAATAATCACATTTATTAAATTATAAAATAAAATGCTCATAAAAAATTTTATTTAAAATAACAGCAACAATGTTTATAAACATTCTGCTGTACAACACCCCAGCAAAAAATGAACTGAAAAAGAGCTGAACAAGCCATGAATTTAACATTGTGTTGTCATTGGATGGAAGTACTTAGTGGTTAAAAAGAGTTGCAGAAGTTCTTTTTTTAACCCATAGTTGTCATTGGTAGGATGTTCTTCTTTTATACTTCTTATTCATTTCTTTTGAAGTACTTCCCTTGAAACTATGTTTATAAAATTTTTTTTACTAAAATTCCACTTTAGCCTTATTAAAAGATAATAAAAATGTTTAAAAATTCGTAAAATTTTAATTTTCTTAGAAATTATCAACCTCTTTTCAAGCTAAAAATTAACACTTTGTTCCACTTTTGAAGTGGTGAAAATGTTCTTTTTTGGAAGCACTTGATCGTTTTTCTTGTTGGGATGCTGTGTCAAATAATTATGAAAAATACCTTCTTTCTCTTACTAAGAAGGAAAAAGTTTACAAACAATTATATCATAAACAATATTTAAAATCTGAAACAATGTTTATAAACATAAGAAAGCGAAGCTTCAAGTTAGTACATAATATAAAAACTAAAATACTAAGGAATGTCTGGTCAATTTTTTTTTTTTTGTAATGATCTCTATTTATTTTATTTAATTTTTTCTTTTTCTTTTTATAGAAAATTTACGATAAATATTCTTTTTATAGAAAATTTAGGATAAAATTTCTTCTTATAGAAAATTTTCAATGAATTCTCTTTTATGGATCATTTTCGATGAATTTTCTTTCTATAGAAAACTTTCGAGAATTTTTTTTTATAGAAAATTTAGGATACATTTTCTTTCTATAGAAAATTTATATTTTTTTTTTTTACAGAAAATTTGCAATAAATTTTCATTTTATAAAACATTTACGATAAATTTCCTTTTTATAGAAAATTTACGATAAATTATATTTTTATAGAAAATTTAAGATAAATTTTCGTCGGAGAGCAAAAAAGTTTATATTTTCGGGATCCTTGTAAGAAATGATGACGATAGGACCATGTCCGTCCGTGTGTCGGTTGAAATGGCGTTTATGAAGCCCACCGATAACTGGCATATATAATATATATATATATATATCAAACGATCCTTTCGAGAATTTTGCTATTGAAATTCAGCAAGATCGGTTCATACATTGCGGAGATATGCTTAAAAAGCCGGTTTTTAGAACCGGTTTGCCAGTTTCTGAAGCCTCTGTATATACTAGGGACTTCGTTTTTGCAAAGAAGACTAGGACATTTTTTTCTGCATTTTTTTTTGCTAAAAAAATTAAAAAAAAATCGGTTCATCGGGCAAAACGCATTTTTGATTTTTTGAAGCCCTTGTTTAAGCTATAGATTTTTATTTTTATATAGATCGGTCATAAATATTTTTATAAAATTTCGGTTTTTTTTTTAATAAACCAAATTCGTTCGTAATCAACAGTTATAGGCCAAAAATTAAAAAAATAAAAATATCTGTTAATAATATAAATACACAAACAAACATGTATATTAAGCATTCTAATGACTATTAGTGACGTTTTTGTTTTTTGTATAGGCAAGTAGTTTATTTAAAACAACAGTAATATAATGAATAGCAGTGTTGTTGTTGTTCTTTGTACATGAAAATTTAATTATTTGTCGGTAAGATGGTGAAGGGTATCAAAGATTCGGCACAGCCGAATCTTTTTTTAATATAATTTTTTATTAATATTATTTTAACGGATCATTTTCGATTAATTGTTTTTTTAGGGATAATTCGCGATCAAAATTCTTTTTTACGGATCATTTTTGATAAATTTTCTTTTTAGGGATCATTTTCGATAAACTTTATTTTTAGGGATCATTTTCGATTAGTGTTCTTTTTACGGATCATTTTAGAAAAAAAAATTATGAAAAATTTTGGATAAATTTTCCTTTCGATTTCTTTTCCTTTCGCGGATCATTTTTAATTAATTACCTTTTTACGGATCATTTTCGATAAATTTTCTTTTTAAGGATCATTTACGATTAATTTTCTTTTTATGGAAAATTTTCGAATAAAGAATCGCAAAAATAATTATAAACATGTTGTTTTATATAAATTCAAATATAAAGATAAGAAAGCATCTTTTTTTATTTCTTTAAGCCAATATTTCTGCCTCAAAAAGTGTTTAAAAATTGTTCATAATACTTACAGAAATTACTCCATTAATAACTATTTTGCTTATTTTAATAATTCCAAAAAGCTTTTCATTCGACTTACCTAAAATGAGAGAAAAAAGAAGAAAAACAATTAAATAATTTCCATCTATCATAAATTGTTATATATCACAATCATTATAATTATAATCATTATCATAATCATGAGTACAAGTATTATTTTAAAATAATTTGTAAAATCTAAAAATAAATAAATAAAATAAAGTAATAAATTTTCTAACCACATACAAACACAGAAAACTGTGTTCTAACCCAAAAAATATATTTCATTTAATTTCCAAAAACTAAAATTTATGAACCTCGAAATATTACCAGAAAAAAATAATATAAAATCACACGGTCTACAGAGACCAAAAATATAAAATTTGTTGTTGAAATTCTCAAATTCATTAAATTTTTATTAATGAATTGTGATGCATCAATGCAGCCGTTATTTTTGTGATTATAGCCAATGTTTGTATGAACAAAATTAAAATTTATGAATAATTCTAAAATCTACATTTATATTTTATTTAGTTTTGTAGCAGCCATATTAGTAAAATTTGTATTTTGTTCAAAAGAAATACACAAATAATAATAAAATGAAAATAAATAATTCGAAATGGAAAAAAAAAAAAAAATAAATTAAATCAATTTTCACACATTTTGCTTTAAAAATTTGGCTCTTTATGACTTTTGGCTTTGAATTTATTATAGAACATTAAATTATTATAGAACATAAAAAAAATAGTAATAATAATTGATTGCATTTAATTAATTTATTTAAAATAATGTTGCACAAAATCTGTTTGCATGATGAAACAATTTAACAGAGAAAAAAATTTGTTTTGTTGAAAAGAATTTAAATTTTATTTGAATAATTTTTGGTAATTAGGGGGAATAATCAAAATAAAATAATAAATGAAATAAATTTGTTACATTTAAATGTTAATATATACATTTTAAAAATATAATTCTAATATAGGAAAATATCTAAAGTAGCTATAGAAATGTGAACAAATGTTTATAAAAAAAGCAGCTGGAAACAATGCACTATGGTTTCAATGACCACTTTTTTTGGCCAAAATGACCAAATTGGAAAAAAATCATGTTGTCTTGTTTGAAATATGATTTTGGTGAAAATCAAAGCAATTTAATGTATTTATTTTGTATTTAAGAAAATTAATTAATTTTTATTTTACGTGTCAGAAGTAAAGTCATTACAAAGGAAATTTTAGCATATTTCACATATAATTCAACTCAAAGGCGTAAATTTTCTTTAGCAGCATTAGTTTTGATACACAATTATGTTTTAGTAATATCTGCTATTTTATTTTTTAATCTTGGCTTTTTTTATTCGTTGAATAAACTTTGTAAATGATAAGAATTTCCAATGCTAACTTATGCGGAAAAGATGGATTTTCTCGAAAATCGCAAAAAATCGCAAAACGAGACAATATGGAAAATATGGCCCAGATATATGTTTATTTATTTTCATTGAGTTTTTCTTTACCAATTTTAACCAAAAACTTGCAGGTTTAATGAAACGTAAAATTTCTTACGAATCCAATTTTATTTTAGGCTTTGTAAAAAAAGCTATATTTTTCTAAGATAACAAAAAGTTTTTACTGATTTCATATTCAATTATAAAAGTACTTATCCTAAGATCTATTTTCCACAATAAACTTATTTAAAAAATTTTTTTACTCAATAATTATAAAGTATTGGAAACTGTTGAAAAATGGTACCTCTTTTATACATATTTTAAATTTGCTTAAGAAACTGAATTTTGACCTGTTGTATTATGAAGACAAAACAGTAAAAGTAGGAAAGGACTTAATTTTTTTGGAGTTTTGAAGTGTTTACTACAAAACTATGATAATTAAATCACAAATAGAAAATGTTACCAAAATTAGTTTTGGCCAAGAAAAGTGGTTGGCGAAACCATAGTGTAATGTTTGGAAAAATATTATATGAATATTTATAAATTTTTGATAAATTTTCTTTTTATAGGAAACTCTCGATAAATTTTCTTTTTATATGAAATTTTTGATAAATTTTCTTTTTATATTTCTTATAAATTTTTTTTATAGAAAATTTTCGAAATAAAATTTTTTATAGAAAATTTTGGATGTTTTTTTTTTTTTTTTTTTTTTTTTTGATTTAAAATTAAAATGGAATAAATTTTCAATCGAATGTCAGAACAGAATTTAATAATAAAATACCAACCCATGCAACAAAGTGTCTAAGCATTACTTATCGCAGGAACATCATAGCTAACTTCAACAACAGAATTTGTACGAAATATAAGAAGATAATAAGATCTCCTAAATAAGATTATGCACCTACATACTTTGCAGCGCAATGATATACCAAAGCATTGTCTTACTAAGAAAAAATGTAGCCATAAAAAACTTCAAAACAATTTAACATCAATTTATTACAAAAAAATTGCCAAAATCTTTTTTATCTCCCCTACAAATCCCATCAATAATTAAAATCCTGAAGTTTAATAAAACGAAGGATTTGAGTTAAAAGTTCAATAATTCAATAATACATTTCATAAAAAACTTTTCTTAATATAATTTCGTTTTACGTATTAAAAACCTAGTTAAAATATAATGAATAAACGATCCCTTATGAATATAAATATGATATTTAAGAATAAATACAATTTAAGTTGTTTCATGACTTAAATGAAAAATTTAACATTTATTTACTCAAAGACAGAAAGAAATACAAAGAGAGAAAATATAAAAAAGTAAAACCATAAAATTATGGACCCACTTCTAACTAAAAATGCAGAATTATAATTGGATGCCAACAAAAAAAAAAAAAAAAAAAATTCATCTACGGCCAAAATACGCCAAAATAAAAAATAAATAAAATAAAACATGAAAAGAAGAAAATTGTATGAAATAAGTTTTTCTTTATTTTGAGCAAAAAATGAACAAGCAGCAGAAGAAGAAGAAGAAAAAGAGAAAAATAATATATATAACAATAAAATCCATATGTTGCCAAATAAAAAACCATTAAAATTAAGCCATAAAATGAGCAACAAACAAACAAACAACAGCATCAGCAACACAAAAAGATAAAAAAAACCCTGGAAAAAAAGAAAAGCAAAAACAAACAAGGAAAATTATATACTTTTTTTCTTTTCTTCTTTAGCTTTTTATGACACTAGTACTGAATATTTTCCAGATGCCTAAAAGGAAGACAAGTAGGCTGATGTTTGGATATTTTAATGGCTTTAGTATCCATCTCTATATTTTACTAGAATAAAGAAGAAAAGGAGAGAGATGAGTTAAGGTCCAAAGTAGAAAAAAACCCTCAAAAATTAATGTCTTCAAATAAATATTAAATGAGAAAAATTATTAAATTTAAAAGCTACATAAAATGCTAATGAAAACCAAAAATATTAAATTAAATACTTTATTTTTAAATGAAGAAAATAATTTTATTCTGGTTTTAGTTGTCTTCTTAACTTAAAAAAAAAAAGATGAAGATTTGTAAGAAGAATGAAATTTTAATAAGGAATTTAATTTTGTTTGCTTAAATTTAGTCTGTTCATTAAATTTCAAATAGCTAAATTAGATAATTAAAGCAACAGATTTATTATAAAATTATTTAAAGTAATTAACTCTTTAAATTTGATTTTAAAAATCTGAGAAAATTTGTTGCTATCAACAATGTTGTTATTTATTTATTATTATCAGGGCAAGTTTTTCAAGCTTTTCGCTTGGAAAGTAAGCAATTGCATATTTAAAAAGAATTTCACAAAAAATGCTTATATTTTAAATCATTGCATAAATTTGCATATAATGGATACAAAAGTTAGTTTTATTAACAAAAACACAATTTTTTTGTGATTTTTTAGAGTTCAATCAAATGATTTCTAAAAAATTTTTGGTGAGCATTTTGAGTACATTGTAAATATTGTAAAGAAAAAAAAAAAAAAAAAAAAAATCGGAAGCGTCAAATATGATACTTTAAATTAAAATAGTCATATTTTTATAAACATCGAAATCTATTAGAGATTGAAAGTTAAAAAAAGCATATTTGTGCATATTTTCTACATATTAATATATAAGAATGCATAAATTCGTCGGTTTTTATATACATATTCATGCTATTTTTGCATATTTCTGTGCATATAACTTAATTTTTTCGTGCTTTTTCAAGCGCATATTTATTTATTATTTTTTTTTTTATAAAATTTTTAATTTGTACAATTTAAGTAAAATAACTATTTATGAAAATCTTTTCTAAGGGGTAAATATGTTTTCTCAAAAAGAAAATCATTTTTTTTCCTAAAACTGAAATTTACCAAAAGTTTTCTATAAAAAATATCAAAAATATATTATCTTTTATAAGAAAAAAATATTTGTATTTTTTCTTCAAAAGAAAATTTATCGAAAGTTTTCTCTAACAGAAAATTTTTCAAAAAATTTCTCTAAAAAGTAAACGTCTCGAAAATTTAAAAATTTTTTTTTTAAATAAACAAATTTTAAAAATATCCCTTAAAAAGAAAATTAATCGATAATTTTCTATCGAGAAAGCAAGAACCGAAGTACCGATCTTGTTATACTTTGATCTTAGGGAACAAAGTATCACCAGACACGACCGAAGTTCTTTCTTCCGAACCGTAGCCGAATCCGTAGTTAGCCGACGGAAGAATTTATCTCGTCGGATCGTATTTAGTCCATAGTTAACCGATTGAGAGCTGAAGAATTTATCTCATCTGATTGTATTTAGTTTGTAGCTAATACGATCTTAGTTAGCCGACAGAGATCCGAAGCATTTATCTCGTCGGATTGTATTTAGTAGTGCATACGATCTTTGTTAGCCGACAGAGAGCCGAAGCATTTATCTCGTCGGATTGTATCTAGTAGTGCATACGATCTTAGTTAGCCGACAGAGAGCCGAAGCATTTATCTCGTCGGATTGTATTTAGTAGTCCATACGATCTTAGTTAACCGATAGAGAGCCGAAGCATTTATCTCGTCGGATTTATTTCATAAACAAGTTCATACGATCTCAGTTAGCCGATCGAGAGCAGAAGCATTTATCTCGTCGGATTTTATTTTAGACGAAACCCGTAGTTAGCCGATTGAGAGTTGAAGAATTTGTCTCCTCGGATTTAATCTTCTTAACCAACCTAAGAACTAAAATTGCCAACCCTATTCTTTCCCCTCATAGATAGGTATCATTTCGTCGTTGTTCTTGTCACAAGGAAGCTCTGTGGTAACAATCAAAGGAAGCAGACCTTTGAAGAAACTGGACAGACTGAGTATATCCCAGCTGGAAACAAAACTGCATTACAAATGCAGAAAATTTATCGAAAATTTAATATAAAAAAAATTTATAGCAAATCTCCTATAAAAGAAAATTGATAGCAATTTTCCTATAAAAATAAAATTTATAGTAATTTTGTTATAAAAGGAAAATTTATCGAAAATTTCCTTCAAAAGAAAATTTATCGAAAATTTTCTATTAAAAAAATTTATCGAAAATTTCCTATAAAAGAAAATTATCGTACATTTTGTATTAAAAGAATATTTATCGAACATTTTGTATTAAAAGAAAGTTTATCGAAAATTTTTTATAAAAAGAAAATTTATCGAAAATTTCCTATAAAAAGAAAATTCATCGAAAACTTCCTATAAAAAAATTTATCGAAAATTTCTTATAAAAAGGAAATTTATCGAAAATTTCTTTTAAAAAGAAAATTTATCAAAAATGTCTGTGAAAAGCAAATTTATCGAAAATTTACTTTAGAAAGGAAAATGAAAATTTATTGAAAATTTTCTGAAACGAAAATTTATTACTTTTAAAAAACAAACTAAAATGATTGGATGGATTATAGTATTTTTTAAACTATTTAGTGATTTTTTCTGTTTTTTTTTTTTAATTTAAGAAACTTGAACCAGAATGTAAATTGTTTAATGTAAATCCGAAATTGCTGTTTCAATTCCAAATTAAAGTGTTTCTTCTTAAATAAATCCATCTTTTGTTTTAAGGTCTTTTTCAATTCCTTTTTATTAAAACCTTAAAAAAAATCTACGAGATTTTTAAGTTTTATGTAAATCTCCATTAAAAAAAAAAAAAAAAAAAAAAAACAACGAAGCTGACAATTCGATAAAAGATGCGTTTTTGTTGTTGACTTTTTTTTTTTTTTTTTTGATGCTGCTACATTTACAGCTTTACGGTTTGTTGCCAATTTTGTTTTCACATTTAATGTGTTCGTTTATTTTCTGTTTTTTTTTTCGTCGTTAACGTTGTCGCATCAACTACTAGATATTGGTGTTATTTTAAAGTTGTTGTTATTGTAACTTTGCCCACTTTGGCAATATATTGGCACATATTTGTTGTTGCTTCTTTATGTTGTATTAAAATGTTGGCCTTACTACTCTATTCTGCCACAAAATACCACAAAATCTCAACAAAAGATGCAAAAAGAAAATGGTTGTAACATATACAAGCATCGATACCAAAAAAAAAAAAGGAAACCAACTAAAAGAGTATGAATAAAGATACGAGGAGTAGTAGTAAGAAGTAGTATTTGTAGTAGTAGCTTAAGCTTACTCAGCATAACAGAAAAATAATTTTTTTTTTCATATATAAAAAATGTCTAAAAATGCAAGTATTAGCTCAAGAAGGGAGAGAGGAGCAAAGAAATGAAATGTAATAAAGAAGCCAAGGATGTAGAGTGGTTGATTGCTACGAAGCAGAAGAAGAAGGAGGAAAAAGAAGTCTGGGGGGTAGTGTACCAAGCTTTTGATTACATGCATGTATGTATGTTGCTCACTTGCATACAACAAATAATGCTTTCTTATTACAACAAAAACAATAATATTACGAATGAGAAAAACAACAACAAAAAATATAATAACTATAGTATTGTATTCTCCAGTTTGTTGTTGTTGTTTTCTTCTTCTTCCTCTTCTTCTATTTTTGTTGTATTTGCCTCTGATTTCAATTTCCCATTTGTAGGTTGTTGAACTGATTTTTTTTTCGCTGTTATTGTTGCTGTTACTGTTGTTGTTTGAATTTCTTTCTGTTTCATCGTTATAACAAGTCGCCATCGTCATCACCATCATCATCAACATTGCTGTCTTCATCGTCTTTAGTTCAATTGCAGCCTCGTTTTCTTGCTTGGCTTGGTTGTTGCAGCAATCAAATCAATGTTTAAATGGCATTCCAGATCTTAAGAGGAATAAAATCTTTAGAGAGAAATTGATTTTTATATTTCAAGCAGTAGATGTTTGGTTATAAGCAAAATTTTTTTGTTAGCAACATGTTGATAGAAATTAAAGGTAAGTAGTTGTAGGTAAATTAATTTGTGCCAACAGAATTTATTAAAAATTTAATTTTGATGGTAAAAATTGTTTAATTTTCTACAAGATATAAAGTTTAAAGTAATCAATATAAAATTCATAATTTTTCTAGCTTTCCTCAATGCTTTTAAGAATGATATTTTTGTAATACAAATGGTATTATTTTTAATTGTTTACATGAAGCCAACAAAAGGTAAATAATGTATAGTTTATAGTCTTCCTTTTATATTGAGATATTTTACTTAAAATTTTATTGTTATTATAAAAATCTTAATTTATTATATTATTTACATGATGTAAAAATTTGATAAATAATATAAAAGGGATAATTTCCTTTGTATATTAAGGTAATTTCCTAAAAATTTGATTTTGAAGTAAACTCGCAATTGTTCCAATTGTTTACATCATGTCAATATTAGGTAAATAATGTAAACCTGATAATTTCCCTTCTATAATGATGTATTTTATTACAGCAAAAAAAAAAAGATAATAAATATATTGGTAATAAAAATTGCTATATATCTGATTGCTTACATGAAGTCAACTATAAGTAAATAATATATAGTTGGTAATCTCTCTCTTATATAGACTTATTTTTTTTTTAATTTCATTTCGATATATATAGTATATTCCTAAAGATATACATGATGTCAGTAATAGGTAGATAATGTAAAGTTTATAATTCCTTGTGTATTTATTAAACAAATATTTTGATATTAAAAACCATAACTTTTTTAAATGTTTACATGATGTCAATACCAGGTAAGTAACGTAAATTTGGTAAATTTCTTTCTAAATTGAAGCAATTTAACTTTGTTGAATAAAAGCGCGGTTTCTTAATTGTTTACTTAATGTTGACATTGGGTAAATAATGTAAAATTGATCATTTTCCTCGTATAATGAAATAATTTATTAAAAGCTTTACTTTGATGACAAAATTTTGTAATTTTTTAATAATTTACATGATGTCGACAATAGGTAAAATACGTAAAACTTATAATTGTTCTCTTATATTGAGGTTATTTATTAAAATTTTATTTAACTAGAAAATAG
The DNA here is from genome assembly GCA_951394005.1 of Protophormia terraenovae. Lineage (NCBI taxonomy): Eukaryota > Metazoa > Arthropoda > Insecta > Diptera > Calliphoridae > Protophormia > Protophormia terraenovae. The sequence continues at coordinate 134,806,381 of OX596074.1, forward strand.
TAATTTTTTTATAGTTTACATGGTGTCTATATTAGGTTAATAATGTAAAGATGTTAATTTTCCTCGTATTTTGAAGTAATTTATTCAAATTTTTATTTTCATGATAAAATTCTTATTTTTTTAATAGTTTACACGATGTCGACAATAGGTAAATTATATAAAATTTTTATTTTATATTGAGTCAATTTACTAAAAGTTTGATTTTTATGATAAAAATCGTAGTATCTCAAATGTTTACATCATTTAAAATAAGGTAAATAAAGTAAAATATATTTCTCCCATAGTGAGGTAATTTATTAAAAATTTTATTTTGATTGTAAAAATCGTTATTTGTTTGATTATTTATATGAAAACAACAATAAGTAAATAATATTAACTTGAAAATTTCGCTTGTATATTAAGATATTTTTTCAAATTTTATTTTGATCATAAAAATAATAATGTTTAAATTATTTACATGATGTCAATAATAGATATATAATAAAATTTTAAATTTTTCCTTTTACATTAAATCAATTTATTAAAAGGTTTAGTTTAATGATGAATGTCGTAATTTTTTTTTATTGTTTACATGATGTCAACATTAAGTAAATAATATCAAATTGAAATTTTTCCATCTGTATTGAGGAAGATTTTTAAAAGTTCTGTTTTCGGGATATAAATTAAAAATTTAATTGTTTACAATATGTAAATAATGAAAAATTGTTAATAATTCTCCTATATTGGGATATTTTACTAAAAATTTTATTTCAATCATATCAGCTGTACTTTTTTTTAATTGTTTACATGATGTTAACATTGGGTAAATAGTATAAAATTTTTAATTTTTCTCGCTTATTGAACTAATTTATTCAAAATTTTATTTTTCTGATAAAATCCTATGTTTTTTATTTGTTTACATGATGTCGACAATAAGTAAATTATGTAAAATTAATAATTCATAAAAAGAAAATATATAATTTAGATGATAAAAAATGTGTTTTTTATTGTTGTCGACATTATGTAAATAATGTAAAATTTATAATTTTGTACTCATATTGACGTAATTTATTCAACATTTTATTTTTATGATAAAAATCTTATGTGTTTTATTTGTTTACATGATGTCGACAACAAGTAAATTATGTAAAATTGATAATTCATAAAAAAAAAAAAAAAAAATATATAATTTAGATGATAAAAAATGTTTTTATTTTTAATTGTTTACATATATTGAGGAAGATTTTTAAACATTTTATTTTCATGAAAGAATTTATATTTTTAAATGTTTACAATGGGTAAATAATGCAAAATTGTTAGTTATTATCCGATACTGAGGTATTTTATTAAAAATCTTATTTTAATCATATCAGCCGTATTTATTAATTGTTGACATGATGTTAATATTAGGTAAATAATGTAAATGTAAATTTTCCATTGCATGTTGATGTAATTTATCCAACATTTTATTTTTATGATAAAAATCCCATGCTTTTTATTTGCTTAAATGATTTGCTTACAAATTGATTTCTTAAAAAAAAATAAATTAATTTTGATAATAAAAAATGTTTTTTTTTAATTGTTTACATGTATTGAAGAAGGCTTAAATTTCTTTATTTTTTACCTTTAGGTAAATAATGTAAAATTTATAATTCTTCTCACTAATTAAAGGAATTTATTGAACATTTTATTTTTATGATAAAAATCTTGTTTTTTTATTTGTTTACATGATGTCGACAATAGGTAAATTATGTAAAATTGATAATTTATATAAAAAAAATTTTTGATGGTAAAAATGTGTTTTAATTGTTGTCGACATTATGTAAATAATGTAAAATTTATAATTTTGTACTCATATTGACGTAATTTGTTCAACATTTTATTTTTATGATAAAAATTCTATGTTTTATTTGATTACATGATGTCGACAATAGCTAAATTATGTAAAATTTATAATTTATAAAAAAATTATGTCAAAAAATTTTTTAAATTTTTTTAATTGTTTACATAACTTCGACATTAAATAATGTGAAATTTATAAATTTTCTCCTACATTGAGGAAAATTATTAAAATTAAATTTTGTCAATAAAAATTGTGGTATTTAATTCTTTACATATTGTGGATATTAGGTAAATAATGTAAAATTAATATTTTTTCTAGAATATTGATATTATTAGTCACGATTTTTATTGTTGACATGATGCCAATAATAGGTAAATAATGTAAAACTTATTATATTATTTATTTATTTACTTCATTTAAATATTTTTTTAATTGTTTTAAATTCTTTATTTATTTCCTTTTGATTAATTTTATTTCCTTCGCATGAATTAATATTTTTACAACACTGTTTGCACACATCAATATCAATTTTGTTTCTTTTTTTATGCTGCATAATGCAGTTTGCCATAAGTATTTATATAAAAGTGTATGTTTCTTTGTATATAAGGATGTATGCAAGTCTAAAAATGTATTTTTTTTTTTTGTGAATTGTGGCAGCAACCTTGTCTTTTGCTGACGTACGTCTTTTTTTAAATATACATTTATTTTTCATACTCAACATTTATTTGGTATTTTCTTCTTCGTCAACAGCATCAACAACAACAATAATTTGCAGCCAGTTTAACGTTACATAAATGACTACAATCTTTTATTTTTATTCTTTCCCTTTTCCTTTTTATTATCACAGTAGTTATACCTTAGTTAAAGTTACTGTTGCCGTTGTTGATTATTGTTGGCAACACAAAAATCCTTTTTTTTTCTTTTTTCAAATTTCGGCTTGAAATTGTTTAACAAAAAAAAAAAAAAAAAGACTATTGAAATTCCTTAATATCTCCAAAGACAAGAAATACGATTTAAATAAAAAAAAAAAGCTGGAAGAAAAACAAGTGAATAAGTGTAAATGGAAATTTTAAACAAAAGGGGAAAAAAATAAATAAAGAAAATGTTTATGGTACGAAAAAACTTTAAAGATATTAAAGCAGAGAAATATATTAAAGTTTTTTTTTCTCTTTCCAGAAATACAATTATCGTATTTGAAAAATGCAAGCATTTTATTGCAACTTCAGCTTGGGCAAGTAGCAGCAACAATGAAAACCACATCAAATATGTTGATTGAGGGAAATAATGTTTAAAATATAAACTACAATAAGAATAAGAAAAACCACTTGGTTTCACCAACAAATATTTTGAAGTTATTTTTCTTTGTTGTTTTGAAAATCAGACCTTTGCACAATGGCATGAAAAGGGAGACAAAAATCTAGTAATAATTTCCAACTCAAATAAAAGAAATTATAGTATTCATTTCTCACCAAAGCTGGCAATATGTTGCTTTTCCTAATCACAAACAACATTTATAAATCTCTAATAAATATCAAAAACTTTTACTTTTATTTAACTTTTAACTAAAGTTCAATGTTCTTTACTCCCACCTCTCAACAATCAAACCCATTGTGCCCATATTAACACCGTTGCATTCAATTTAAATTAAGGAAAATAAAAAATCCCAAATATTCCCTTGTTATACTTAAATATAAAAAAAATCGTGTGTAGTACATACTAACTCTACATACCTATATATGTATGTATGTTGTAGGAGCGTTAAATATTTATTTTTTATGCTCATTTGTAAATAAGCAAAAGTTAAACACCAGCAGTTTATTTGTGCCACTTTTTTTTTTCTTGACTCCTCTCCATTGTTAACGTTGCTTACTTATGATTTTTTATTTTTTTTTTTGGTTTCATTAGTGCAAATATTTCTTGTTTTATTATTTTAAAAGTAAATAACTCGATAAATAATAATAAAAAAAAATAAAAAAAAACAAGAACTTTTAACATAAAAAGCCTTTTGACTTTTTATTACAGTGATCGGCTGAGAGCTGTTTGTTTGTTGTTGGGTTAATAAAAATACCACAGCAACAACAACTAGTTTCAGTTGTTGCTGCTAGCTGCATTCAACAGCATTAAAATATGGTTAAAGATTTTGTAGTTGTTGCCGTTGTTTTTGTCGACTGGCATATTTTTCCCTTCAAAATCATAAATACTTTTTAAGCCAGTTTGTGGGTTTTATTTTTGGGGGCTTTTTATATAAGTTTCGTTGTTAATATTGCTTTTTAATGGCAAAATACTATAAATAAATTAATAATCGTCAAAAGAACGAAATGCTTTTTTGTTGGTTAGCTTTATTGAGGGAGAAGATCGTATGAGGTTTTATATAAAAAAAATGTTGAGTGCATGGATTTAAAAAAATTTAAATAATAAGTATAAATTTTGATTTATTTTTTATTGAAATAAATTTTAAAGCCTAACAAGAAATTTAAATTAGCTGATGGTGAATATCGTACTTGGAAAATGTAGGAATGGTTTTCTGGAAAGAATATTGTGATACTTAAATACTAAAAATATTGATAAGATCATCAAATGAAATTAATGGAACCATTAACAAAAAGGAAAATTTATCAAAAAATTTCTATAGAAAGAAAATTTATCGAATATTATTTACAAACAGATCATTTATCGAAAATTCTCATTAGAAGAAAATGAATTGAAAATTTTGAAAGGAAAATAAAATTTCCAACAAAGGAAAACTTATCGAAAATTTCCAACAGAAGGATATTTATTGCAAATTTCCCATAAAAAGGAAATTTATTGAAAATTTCCTATAAAAAGAACATTTGTTGAAAATCTCATATAAAATATATCGATTTTTTTTATAAAAAAAAAATATGTATATCGAAAATTTGTTATAAAAAAAAATTTATCGAAAATTTTCCAAAAAAAAAAAAAAAAATAAAAATAAATTGATCGAGTTTCCTATAAAAAGGAAATTTATCGAAAGTTTGCTATAAAAAGAAAATTTATCGAAAGTTTGCTATAAAAAGAAAATTTATCGAAATATTAATTTTAAACCATTTTTTAAATTTTTAAAAAAAAAATGTAGATTATGAACTTTTTTTTATATAAAATCTTCAACAGTTTTAGTATAAGCTTCTATAGTTTCTATATTTCTTCAAAAATAAAAAATAATGGTCCTTTTAATAAAACTCATAACCCCTTAATACCCCCCAAAAATTAAGCTATAGAATTTTTATTTGTTTTTAATTTCAATTTTATATATTTTGACATAATAACTAAAAAGGAAAACTTTTCACTCTCTTTTTATTCATAATTTTTATAACACAAATCCGTTTGTCATTTTCATATGGTTATTGTTCTTGTTGGTGTTTTTATCATCATGAATTCTTTTGAAAAGAATTCACTCATCATAAATATGTCAGCCATTTTGTAATATAACACAGAATAAATGAGATGCGTTTATGAATAAGTTTGCGGGTGCAATATATAGTATATGTGTGCGTGTGCGTGTGTATGTGAGTGTGAGTTTATTTTGCATTTCTTTATTCAGACCAGAATAAAATGAAAAAAAAAAAAAAAATATGTACAAAAACAGGACACGCATTGCATAAGCAAAATGAGTTTTACCATAATATAACTGTACATTTCACTGTCATTATCAACATATGAAGTGGATCGCTAAAGGATTTAACCAAAAACAACAACAAGAAAAACAAATTGGTAATCCTTTTTCCAAAAAAAAAAAAAAATAAAAAAAAAGAACAAGAAAAAAAATTGTCACAGAAAATAAAGAACGGAAAAAGAACTGCCATTTACATTTGGTTGTTGCAGCAGCAGCAGTAAAATTAAGCTGCTTGTTTTGCTGCATATTCAACTACTATAAACAATATGCTTTAGCTACAAAACAGAGTTAAACAGACAGACAGGCACATGCCTCCGTAACAAGCATCATGTTCATACACACATACACACACTCATAAACATATACTCTTATGTTTACGCTGATTATTCAACGATTTTCAACTTTAATCCATATAAAATTTGTTTGTTTTTCTTGTGTTTTTTTTTTGTTCTTTTCCTGGATTCTAGTCTATTTTATTTTCCATCATCCATCCTGCAGAGAATTATGCAGGCGTCACTAACAGATGTCAGTGCTGTCGCAATATTTGATGAAGACAGAAATGAAAATGATGTTTTTCTGATGCTTTTTTTACACAATTTTTATGCGTTTGCTATTGCAGCAGCATCGCGTTTTTTTTTTTGTTCTAGATGAGGTTTTATTCTTTATTTTAAAAACAGGATTTTTTTCCTTTTTAAACTTTTACTAAAAACATAAGAACAAAAAGTAACCCGTAGTAGAGGAAAAAAAAAAACAAAAGCTGTGACACAGAACCAATTTGCAATGATGACATTTTTAAAATTTGAATGAATTTTCCTTTTTGTTAAGGTGCCAACATAGACAAGTGTGAGAGAGCGTGAACACAATAGGTTTCTTTTATTAAGGTATTTTAGGGGTTAATAGTTGGTTTGGGGTCATTTCTTGGAGAAACTAATGCTGAGATGAATATATAAAATTTATTAATTAAAAATTAATAACTTTTTTTTTTCACATAATCGTTTTTGAAAATTTCTAAAAATCCAAAAGGGAAAATTAAAGTGAAAAATTTAATTTAAATATTTTTTTAGGAATTAAGGATCTTTTTTGTTAATTTTTCTGAATAAACAAACTGAGAAAAAAATAATGAAATATATTTTATATAACAGTTATTGCAAATATTGTAAAAACCAATCTAAACTTTTATGTGCTTAACATGCATTGATGTAGGGGAAGTATGCGTATGAGTAATATTAATTATAATAAGTATACGGACTGTACAGCGGACGATATAAATATAAATTCACCCACAAAATTTAGGAAAAAAAAAAAACAAGAACGATGCACGTTAGAATAAAATGTGTCAAAAGTGGAGCTTAATTGAATTTTGAAATTAAAATTTTTGTAATAAAGTTGGGAACCGTATAAAAATAGACAAAAATATGTATCAATATCAATTAAAATCTTTAAGCTAGGTTGTATTGACTTATTATAAGGAGCTGTCAAAGTTATACATTTCTTTTACATTTTTGAAAAAGAGCAAAAAATTTAATTTTCATCAACTTTCAATTTATTTATTTTATATAAGAAGTCTTTAAGTGTACTTTTCTTCAAGTATTTGTAAATTATATTTTGTCCTAATATTTTTTTGAATTTTCAAATATCATTTAAAGCAACTCAAAATGCTACAAGATGTTTGTTTTGAAAACATATTGTTCACTTTAATATTATGAAAAAAAAGAAAAAAATCGTGCGCATATATAGCCCGATTTGAGAAATTAATTAAGATTAATTAATCCAGAAGATTTCATACAAAAAACAGCTTAAGTGCAGACATTTTCTTTGTTTTATCAAACATTAAACAGTGCGGTAGAATAAATCTGTAACTCTTAATCAGCCAGTTGGATTTACATGAAATTTCACATGGGCGTAGTGGAGGAAAGTAAAATTTTGCGTTTATAAGCAGGAGTCCATATACGCTTCAAGAGCGGAGCTATGGGGGTTCAAAAAAAGATACTAATATTAAGAAAAGGTTGAACCACTAGCGAATTTTTGTTCCTTACCTTATTTTTAAATAAGCTTAAAATTTTTAATATATCCTTTAGAAAATATGATTGCATGTACTACTTCTTTTATTCACTCTTCAAGATATATTAATTTTAGATTTCAACAATCTCAACTTTGCAAGATATTGGTCAACTCTTTTCCATATATATCCTAATGTTTTCAACCGATTATATTATATTTTTATTGATATTGAGTTATTGTTCTTTAGAGTGTCCCGTAGATGAACATTTTGTAGGAACACCCCTCAAACCATGCGTAAAAATTAGCTGAATATGGGAAAAATATTAAATAAAATTTTTAAATTGATCTTCAGTTCCCTACCAGCGATTGAATGTCACGGGTCTAGAACATTTCGTTCAAAAAATAGTATTGAGTTTAGTCTTGAAATGGGTATCAAAAAATTCGTAATTTTAAGCCAATTATAGAAAAAAATATTTTAAAAAATTTTCGCAAAAATTTTGGCCCATAAACCATCATTTTTGTACATCATGCAAAAAAAATTTCGATATTTTTCTTAAAAAAATATATAAGAATTTTATAATTTTGTTCCTTTTAATGCTAAAATTTTAAAAAATTCCATTGTAGTAAGAACTCTTGATCTTCCCGACTTTTTAAAAAAATTGTTCATCAAAATACCTTAAAAAGTCTTCTAGCGAACGAAAATCTCATTGGAAAATTTTTTAAAATATTTTTTCCATAACCAGCATAAAATTACGAGTTTTTTGATACCCATTTTGATTAAAAAATCGAAACTTTTTTTTGACCAAGATGTATGGGACCCATGATTTTAAAATCGCTGGTAGGGAACTGAAGACCAATTTTAAGATTTTTTTTTAATATTTTTCCCATATTCAGCTAATTTTTACGCATCGTTTGAGGAGTGCTCCTATATCGAGATCTTCAAAAACGCTATTCTCGCGACACTCTATAGTTCATTTTATCATGGCAAGTTTGAAAAAATTAATAAACAAACTGACGGAATGACATACATTAAAGTTCCTTAAAAAAGCGATAAAATTATTATTTTTTTACTTCTTGAACAATATAAAAACTAAATCTAAATATTAAAGTATTGGTATAACCTTTCCCTGAATTAAGTGCCATTTTCGACCCATTTAACCGAAATGTATAGATGGACGGACATTGCCATTCTGCCAAAAAATATGTCAGAATTCTAAAATTGCATCTTTTTTTACTAACCAATTAATAGAAAAAATAAAACATGATCGTCTAACTTCGAATATCACGTTTTCCAAAATTAAGCGCCAAATGTATAGACGGATTATCATTCAGCAAAAAAAATATCTTATAATTATAAAAATAATTTTTTTTACTTATTAATTAATAGGAAAATTAAAGGTGATCATTAAAGTGTTGATATCACCTTTCCCTGAAATATGCATAATTTAACTCTAATGTAAGACAGACGGACGGACATTACCATTCTGCCAAAAAAAATCTTAAAATTCTGAAACTGATTTTTTTTTTAATTAACAATCAAAAAATAAAAAATAAAATGTGATCATTTAAATATTGATATCGCCTTTCCCTGAATTAATCGCCACTTTTGACCCTTTTTACCCCAATGTGCGATGGTTGAAATTTATTTTTAATATTTTCCTTTCTTTTATATTTTTTTTTATAATTTTCACATTAAAAGGCAATTAAATAATATTTTAAACAAAAATTATAAAAGGAAAAAAATGAGGTGCGATGAGTTCAATGAACAAAAGCTTATAATAATTTTAATTATTATTATTATTTTTTTTTTTTTTTGAGAATTTGTTATTGATTTTATCTTTTTACAATTTATTACATCATAAATGTTAGATTGAATTTAACAAGTTTTTAAATGAATTTTGTACCATATCGTTGTCTATAAAATTTTTAAGAGGTCTACGGACTGAGAAACACAAAACGTTAATGATTTTAGAGAAAACCGACTCCTTAAATTGCCAGGAATTATGAATGACTGCATTAAACTACTGAAAAATTAAGTTAAAACCCATTAAATTTGAACTGTTTTCAACTAACGATGTTTTTAGTATTTCCACATAAGTTTCGGAGTTCATTCTGATTCATATCCCTGCCAGTGAAACCTTTCCTTTGAAAGAAAATGCAGCATATATCTTAAAAGCACCTCTTCCAAAATTTCTCCTCATACTGACTCATTTTCTTAACGTAAACAATTCTGGATTCCACGGGTACATACAAATAAAACATCATTTTGGCATTAAGAACTATTTTTTTCATTTTTTTCGCCGTAATTCATATGGTTTTTTGACCAACTAAAAGATTTATTTTTGTCATCTTCTGTTTAATGTGGTACGCTTTTATTATTGTTTTTTCTGAGTTCTACAAGACCTGTTTAACTTTTCTCATCATTATTGGAAATCAAAACAAACTCTTAATTTGAGACCCAAATTCCTGTAGACGCTAACTTCAGGAAAAGGTCATATCAGTATTTTATTAATCACGTTATTTTTTATTTACTAGTAAGTAAAAAAAAATGTATTTTTAGAATATAATTTTTCTTTTTTGTCCGAATGGTAATATCCGTCCGTCTGTCTATACATTTAAGTAAAATGAGTAGAAAGTGACGTTTATTTTATGAAAAGGTTATAACAATATTTTATATTTACATGTGGTTCTTTTTATATTGATTGAAAAGTAAATTTTACGATTTACCAACATTAGGTCTGTTTGTTAATTTTTGCAAATTTACCATTTGAAAATCCTTTGTCTTTGGCCTCTAACTTTTGGCCTCGACTTCCTTTACTTGATAGATAATTCGGTTCTTTAAGTAGTTACCGAAAATATAATAAAATCATTTGAAAATGTTTGGTTATATATGGAAAAAAGATCTTGCTAAATGGAAATAAAAAAAAAAAAAAAAAAATTTGGCTTCATAATAGTATTTTTGGATGCTGTTTATATTACTTCTCAAATATAACAAGCATACTTTGGAAGTAATGAACAACTAAATGTTTAAAAACTACTACTATTTATTTTTGCTGAAAAATGTTACTAATTTCGAGCAAACGTTTTTTATTATACTTATTAATAATTTTGTTTCCACTTATTTATTTATACTTTCTTAATAAAATTCTTAACATTTTATTTATTGTAAAAGAAAGAAAAACTTAAACCGATTATAATTTTACTACTTATAGTAGCTTCCAATAATTGCAGTACTTATTTTAATATTTTTTTTTTTTTTTTTTATTTTTTCTTTACATATTTCCAAGTATGTATTATTAAATCCTTAAAGTCTTATAAATAAACAGCAACAAAAATAATTTGTCTTAAAAAGCTTAAGATGGTGAAAACCCACAAATGAAAAATATGAGTAAAAAAAAAAAAGGAAATTTTATAAAAAAAAAAAATAACTAAATAAATACTCTTATAATAAAATAATACAATAACAACAAAAAGGGCTTAAATAAGCAATAAATTTATTACTCAAGGACAAACTTAAAGAAACAACACTAAATACACTTTCTTATACGCACAAACTCACACACACATAAATACATAAATATAAACATTAAGCATATTCTCTCTTTCTATGACTTTCATAATATACATTCTCATATGATAAAAATAAACAAAAAAATTCACCAACAACACACCCTCTATAGAAAAATCTACCTTTAAATTTAATCCAATCTAAAGTAAGAAAAAATATTTTTTTAAAAGTGTAGGTGTATGTATTAATGTGTGTATGTATGTATGTATGTATGTATGTATGTATGTATGTATGTATGTATGTATGTATGTATGTATGTATGTATGTATGTATGTATGTATGTATGTATGTATGTATGTATGTATGTATGTATGTATGTATGTATGTATGTATGTATGTATGTATGTATGTATGTATGTATGTATGTATGTATGTATGTATGTATGTATGTATATCTTTATAATAAGAAAATATGTATTAAAAAATATATATAACAACACCAGGAGGTCAATAATAAAAAATTAAAAAAACACACAAGTGAAAAAACCAACAATAAATATATATAATAAACCAAATAAAATCAATGCTAAGAGCTGACAAGAGAGAAAGAAAAGTAACTAGAAAAACCTACAATATATATATACACACACACCTATGTACATATATCTAAGTATGTATGTGTTTCTATATAAAAGAATAATAAACAAAAGGATATAAATAAAAGTTAAATTCATACGCATTTGAAAGGAAAAATATGTAATATGTTTTGTGTAGATAATTTTAGCAAAATAAATAATTGAATTTTAATACAACAGGAAATTATGGTAAATGTCAAATTTAACACTTGATATTTTTAGCAGGAAAAATTTTATTTATTTTTTTTGTATAAATATTTTAAGAAATTCCAAGTATTTTTTTCGGTAGTATGTTTCAGAAAGTAAATGCGTAAAATTAAGAAAAAAAAAGAGGGACGTTTAAAAAGAATTTTTTAAAAACAAAAAAGAAAAATAATAAGTTGAAGTAAGAAAATTTGATATTTTAAATAAATTGGAAACCAAAAAATTCAAAAAATATACATATATACAGTATGTCAAGAAAATGTTTTTACATTAAAAGAAAACATGTATTTATCGAAGTTTGGCTTTAAAAAAACTATATAATTTTTTACTAATGCAAAATTGTTTAATACGAATTTGTTAATTAACATATTTATTACTATATTACTCAAAGAAACTTAATATTTAATAATTTAAAATATTATAAATGGAGCAAAAACTAAAAAAAAAAAAACAAAAATCTTAGTGTCAAGAAATTCTTTTTACATTTATAAAATTGCTTAAGAAAATCACAAAATTTCGGTATTTTAAAAATATAATGGTAACAGTTGGTATGTATAACTGCTTGTGGAACCTTTTTCATAAAATAAAATTATTAATAAATGTCAGAGTCAATTGGAATTTTGTATATTCCAACATTAGTGCGTTTTTTTACTTCATATGCTCCTTTAATAACTTTTAGTCACTTTTTTCTTCAAATAAGGAAAAAAAATTATGTGGGATTAAAGTATGGACTCTATGCTGGTATATTTAAAACTTCTTGCAAATAAAACTTGTCGCATTATAACTCTTTGCTCATATATGTTTGGAGTAATTTTTCTCATGACTTAGTTTTCGTCCTTCATAAACTCATATTTATTAACACTTTTTATTAAATGAGCTTTAAATGCCTAGAAATGTTACTGCACACCTATTATATTTCATTATAAAACCGATTTTCCAACTATTTTGAATAAAATTGATCTGTATTTAACAATATCTTTTAAATATGAAAATATGAATATTTATTCTTTAATTTTCTAAATGCTTTCTAAAAGCTTTTGAAGATTTCCGGCGTACTCTGAACGGATTAAATTATATTTTTATATCGTATAAACATTCCTGTTTAACATATAGTCCGCCCCATAAACTTTTAATCTTATCAACTTAAATCATTGGGAATGATAATAATTGTTGAATATTTTGTCCTCATAAGAGTGTTTCTTTCCATGTAGCTTTCCATCTGTAATTGTATTCCATTTGTGTTTTTTCATTGTTTCTTGGAAGATAACATTGATATACTTTTTCCACAGCTCTTTATCATAATCCCTAGTGGATATTTTTCAATTTTTCTAGGTTTGACTCTGCCGATTGATATTAAGAGACATGAACTACAATATTACGGAAATTCTGGAGCGATTTTATATTCTATTAAGTATGTATATTAATAAGGAATACATTTGTGCAATATCTTTAACCCTTTTCCCGAATTGGCGGTTATAAAAAACAACCAAATGGGTTTATGATCTGGAGTTTTTTTTTTCTTGACATACTTAATATATTATTTATGAATTACTCGAAATATATTATGGATTTGAACGCATATTCTTGTACTATGTGATTATAATTATCACACTGACGCCATACTGACAATAATACATCCCAAAGTTCCAAGTATTGTTTCACATATCGACAAAATCGCAAAAGTAAAAACATTTTCTTGACAGGCAGATTAAAGGGTATGTGTAGTTTTTATTGTTGTACTTTCATAATTACATTCATAATGATTTTTTTTTTTTGTAAAACCCGTTAAAGAAATATACCTAGAACAAAATTTAACAATAAAAATTTGCAGTGTTATAAACATTTGCAAATATTGTAAAATAAAGTTGAAATATTATTGTTTTCTTCAATGTAAAAAAATTTTCTTAACATACTGTATTTATATCAAATAAACATTTTTATGAATGTAATTTCTAAAGGACTTTTTTTTTATAAAATATGCATTATTTCTTAAGAATTGAATTATATAAATTTCTTTTCTAATGACATCCAATTAAATATTTTTCTATAAATTTTTACATACATTCAGAACTTCTAACTCTTAAATTTCAAAATTTAACTCACTTTTCAAAAACTACTTACATACATGCTAAAAAAAAAAGAACTTAAAACTAAAATATATGCCATTCATTTATCACTTATGATAATCGACAAATGTCTCACACCCATTTAGCTAGAGTTGAAATAGTTTGTTTTTTTATTCAATATTTTCTTTTTTGTTGCTATAGCCCCTTTTAAGCTTATGTTGAAAAAAAAAAAACAAATTTTTTTTGGTCGATATACATGGCTCCATAATTTCTAACTAAATTTATTTAGTTTTTAACCCATTTTTGGTGGAGCAAAAAAAAAAAAAAAAAAGCTGTTGAAGTTTGTAATAATTCAAATATAAACATTTTTGAACCAATATTTCGAGGGCTTATATTCAAAATGGGCCTCATGCTAATTTACAAAAACTTTTTTTTTGCGTCAGACTCTTTAGTTTTCTATTTTTTATATATGATGTAAATTTTGGAGCCAAAAGTAAATTCTAACACTATGTTTTTCACTTTTTGTTTTTGGGCTATCTACAAGCAGTATATTTTTTTTAAGGAAAAACGGGCTATCCGCAAGTTTTTGTTTGATTTTCAAAGTTATGTAAAAATATGAAAATTTTCTTTGCGATTTGAATTTTTCTTAAATAATTTGAGTTAGAATATTATTATATCTCACAAAAAAATTGATATCTCAATGCAGTCTGAAGAAAAAAGCCATTGAAGTTAAATTTTTTACCTTTTTTAGATGCTTATAGATCATACGCGGGTACACCTATAAACATTTTATGAAGCTAAGTAGGAGCATTATACCCTAGATTTGAAAACAGGAATGAAAAAATTTTAATTTTTAAAAAATATCTTAGAAACCAAAAGCAGTTTCTTAAAAAATTATAATTAAATAAAAAGTGCTATAATCATCTTTAAAGGTTTTAATCACATTTGAGTTGTTGATATGCAATTTGATGCAATTTTAATTGGTTCAAACATTTTTTTTCCAATTTTTTTTTTTCGCATGCAATTTTTTTTCAAAATTTAATTTATAATTTTAATTTTGAACACATTTTTGTCCTTTTAGTAAACATTCCTGTTATTTGAAATTTCTAACGTTTAAAAATGGTCCAGCCATTTTTTCCGATAAACAAAACGGGCTATATGAACATTTTATAACATACATTAAAAATAATTAAGACAAAACGGGCTATCTACCATAACTTCGCGAATAATAGAGTTAAAAGATTTATTTTTAAAAGGTTTAGTAGACGTAATATTAATAACTCGTAGAAGAACGGATTGCAAAATGTTGAAAAATGAGGGAAATAAACACTTTTTATGTTCTCCTGAACATCTGGGTCATTGCATGTGGCCCGTTTTGAATATAAGCCCTCGATTTGTAATTATATATTTATATAATTATTTCTGCTTGTAAAGGAAAAATATAGTTCTGGATACCATAATCTAAGACAAACAAACTATGATTATAATGTATGATTAAAGTTAAATATTAACAAAGTTGTACATAATTATTATTATTATCATTACACAGAAAAATTACGAAATTTGTAATATTAATTAATTTTTAATTGATTTTGCTCCAATCATCAAAATGATAATATTAATAACTAGAACAATTGATATTATTATTATTTCTTTTCCTTAAATATATGCAATGAGCTGAAAATTTTTGAAAATTTACTTAAATTTATTTTATTTCTGTACTTTTATAGACAAATATTTAATTTTTCTTTATATTATATTAAGAGCTGTCAATTTATTAAAAAACAAAACTGTAAATCAATTAGAAAATTAATTATATTAATAAATCATATAATTAAATTCCAATATAAAGTTAATTAATAATTTTATTAAAAAATTATTTGAAATATTTTTTTCTGTGTATTCCATTTTATAATTTTTTCATCATTTAATAATTCGATTTAATAATATTAATAACTTTTTTTTTTAATAATATGTATTGCTTCCGATTTGATCATATTTTTACCATTTAATGATTTGACTTTATTATATTATAAACTAATTTTATCATATTATAGGAAGCTTGTATTATATTGTGATTTAATTATATCATATTATAATTACACTGTAATATATTTTGATTGCATTTTGTCATATTTTGATTTCATGTAATCATATTATAATTCCATTTTATCATATATATAAACTCATTTTTATCATATAAGTTTGCGAAAAGGATGAGTATTATATTTATTTGTAATATTTTATTGTCATGGGAATAATAATATTAATATGATTTAAAAGCAGAATGTGGTCAAAGAACAAGGAAATATATTTCAAATATTCAATAGTTGAAGAAGTAATATTTTTAATATTAATAAAATATTAAAAGTGTTAATCAAATATCGGTGTATTTTTTTTAATTGTTTAAACTTTAAAGTAAAAAATTAAAATGGAACCATAAACTTCAGGTATCTATGTTTACTTTTCTTCAATTATTTGAAAATTATATTTTGTCTAAATATTTTTGTTATTTTTCCTTTGAAAATTTCATAAAATACAAAAATTTCCTGGATTGTAAAGTTTGCCATTAGATCTTAAACAAAAACAGCTTAAGTGCAGAGTTTTTATTCTTTGTTTTATCAAACATTAGACAGTGGGTCAAAATCGAACATTTTTGGAAATAAAGCTGATGGCTTCTAATCGGCTGGCTGGATTTTCACAAAATTTCACATAGGCTTAGCAGAGGTAAGTAACATTTTAAGCGGAGCTACAGGGGTTTAAAAATAGAGTACTTATGTCATAGAAAATACTTAACTGTTAGTGAATTTTTCTTCCTTAACCGATTTCAAAGATTTTTATATCTTGATAAATCTTTTAAAAAATATGCTTGTATATACCATTTATCTTATATATTTTTGGAGTTATATGCTTTTCAAAATTCTACAGTATTAATTTTGCAAGATTTTAGTACATTTTTTATAATTAGTTAAAGAACAAAATTATCTATTTGAATAAAGGAAATTTGAAGTCAATATTTTAATTGAGTTCAAAAATATATGATTTTGAATAAGAAAATTTGCAAAAATTAACACAGAGATGAACGGTAGGACAGACATCAGAATTCTCTTTAGAAACAAACTTTCAAATTCTAGGAATAATTGTTTGTTGTACTTTTTTATCGATATAAAAACCAATTAAAATATTGATATCACTTTTTCTTTAATTAAGCACTATTTTTGAGCCATTTAACTTAAATGTATAGATGTATAGACGGATGCACATTACCATTCAGCCAAACAAAATTTTAGAACTATCCCAATACATTTTTTTACTTACTAATAAATAAAAAAAGTAAACAGTAATCATAAAAGTTTTGATATCACCTTTTCATGTATTAAGCAACTTTTTCGACCCATTTAACACTTGTACAGATGGACAGACGGACGGACATTACAATTGTACTCAAGAAAAAATCTTAAAATTCCAAGGAAGCATAATTAAGCAAATATTAAATATAGAAATAAAACGTAATCATTAAAATATTGATATCACCTTTTCCTGAACAAAGCGGTCATTAAATACTGATATCTCTTTTTTCTGAATTAAGTGTAATTTTCGAGCCATTTAATCTCAATGCATAGACGGATGGACAGACATTATCATTCTACTCCAAAAAAATCTTAAAATTCCAAGGATGTATTTTTGTAACTAATAAAAAATAGAGAAATAAAACGTGTTAATTAAAATATTGATATCATCTTTCTATGAACAAAGCGGCCATTAAAATACTGATATCTTTCTGAATTAAGCGTAATTTTCGAGCCATCTAACCTCAATGCATAGACGGATGGACAGACATTACCATTCTGTTCCAAAAAAAAAAAATCTAAAAATTCCAAGGATGGATTTTTGTAACTAATAAAAAATAGAGAAAAAAAACGTGATTATTAAAATTATTTAACCTCAATGCATAGACGAACGGACAGATATTACCATTCTGCCTCAAAAAAAAAAACATAATTCTAAAAATAGTGATTATATAAGTTTTGATATCTCTGAATTAAGCATCATTTTCCCAGAAATAAGCGTCAGTTTCGACCTTTTCTAAATTACATTAACATCTTTTTCAGAAGCCATACCACAAAATAATCGATCTTGTTAGTAATTAGTTTTAATATAAAATGATACTTTAAAAAATGTGGTAAAGAAATGTTACAAGTAGATCCGAAATAAATCCATAATTTAACTAAATGTCCAAGTTAAACTAGAGATATAAGCAATGTGGAGTTTATTTTCAAATAAAAAAAAAAAAACATTTTTAAATAACTAAACAGAACTATTGAGTAGTTAGAGCTAAATTTACCATATCTGTAATCATTTCTTCTAACAAATTTTGTATTCAAATTCAACTTGCAATAAAACTAAAATTGTATATATTGTATAAGTACTTTCCCCAAAGGGTTAATTTCAAATTCAGCAAAACAAAAAAAAAAAAAAAAAAAATCTAGTGGGAGTTTTAAGCATTTTACGAATAGCCAACATTGTCATACACACAAAGTAATGTCATTGTCGTTGTTGTTGTTGTCCTCAACGTTGTCTTCTCTCTTAGAGTTCGCGGTTGGTCTGCTAACATTGTATATAAGCATTTATTATATTGGCTAGAAGCGAATATTGTCTTCTTGTTCTGTTGTATATATTTTTTTTATTATACGCTCCGGTTCGCCATAAAGAAAAGTAAGTCAGCCAAACTGTCAACACGTTTGGGTAATTTTTTTCCTTCTTGCTTTTTCTTTTCATTTCCTTTTTATCCTCTAATTTTTCTTGCTGATTTTTTTTTTTGCCTTTTTTGTATCAAATTTTTTTCGGGTTTTTTTTTTTTTTGCCTCAAATAACCATAATTTGTTGTCTGCAAATATTATGATAAGTATTGGGAGCAGCAACGGCAGTAGTAGTAGTCTTAGTAGTCGAGTGTCGGTGTGCAAAAAGAAAAACCACCGACTAAGGAACAAGAGGAAAAAATTAAATAAACATATACAAAAGAAAAACGAAAAAATATATTTATTGTAAAAGAAAAGGAAATAAAATACATGGCAAAACTACTCCTGACACACTGACAACAATATTGTTTTTATTTCTTTTTTAGATAGAAATAAACAATAAAGAGGGGATCTAGAGGAGAAGAGATAGAGAGGGAAGAACTATGTTACAAGGACTTTGCTTTAGAATCACTGTGTATTAACACTTTAATATTGAGATATAGTAATGTGTTGTGAGTAAGGAATGCATTTGTGGGTGTATGTGTATCTTAGAGACAAGTATATTGAAAGTGGCTTTAAATTGTTGGGTAAATTATAAAAAATTATATATATTTTGTACTTTATTTAACACTGAAAATAGTAAGAATTTTAAGAAATTGTTATGTATACCATATTTTCTTTTGCTTAGTTACAAACTTAAATTTTCCCTAAAAGTAGACAATTGGTTTTGTATATTTAAAATACGAGTATCAAATATTTAGAATTTGCTAAAATGTATAAGGGATCAAATTTAAGTAACTTTTTCACACAAATGTCATAAAAAATATTACCTCCCCTTAAAGTAGGCTTTACTTTATCTGTTAACTAATACCCTAATAGTATAAACTATTTCATATAAACAATTTCTTTGCTGGGAAATAAACCTAAAAAATAGTTATTTCTTGTACCTCCTCCCTGCTCTTTGTAGATATTTTCCTGTTCCAATTTTTTTTTTTGCTTCCATAATTGTTGTATTATATTTTGACATTTTCTATACTTGTTTGTGTTTACGAGCCACGAATTTACATTTATATTTAGTTTTTATTTTCAACATGTTTTACTTTTTTCTTTTTGCTCTGTGAAATTGAAAATCAAGGCACACACAATTTATGATCCTAATTTTGTGTGTTTGAAAGTGCCTAAGTTTGAGAGTTTGTTTATATACATATTTATTTGTAAAAAAGTCCTTGCAATGAGCCATGTAAAAAGCTGTTAAGAAGGCAATTTATGTACTTCCAATTTATTTTAGTTTCATGTTATGTATTCTCTTTTTTACGATTATATAAAATTTTTTAGAGCAACTGAAATAGTGATATAAGTAAACATGGCTTGTATGAGGGCGCTACATAAAAGTACTTTATACACTACTTATAGCAATCTATAGTTTTAAATCTTAGCTTTCATTTGGTATATTTTATTATTTTATGTGACTATTAAATAAAGAAAAATTAGTAAAAATCTCTTAAAACCTTTGAATTAATATTAATCATACGTCAAGTTGGTTATTTTTAAAAAAAGTTATATTGCACAAAAAGATATAAATATAAGAAAAATATTTTAATTCAGATTTAAAGCAAATGAATAGGCTTAATTAAAAATACATTATTTAAATTAAATAAGCATCTAAATATGATTTTATTTCATACTTCTTTCAAATTTCCATTTTAATAAGAACTAAAAACAGTTCAACTTTTTTATTACCAAATTTTTAAATAATATATCAATATCAATTGTAGTTTGCCTATATTGCTACATAAAAGCAAATTCGTTATTTATGGCCTGTAGCGTACATAGTATAAAACTACACTCTATTAACGTCCATTGTTGTGAAAGAAGATTAAATGAAGAGTGTGAAAAAATTTTTACAAAAGACAAATTGATGCTTTTAAAAGTATTTCTTGTTAAAAAAATGAAATGATTTCAATTACTAAAGAAAATAATTTAAAATATTTATGGTTTGTATAAAATAGAAAGTGTTTTGATTTTAAAAGAACCTATTTTTTATTAAAAACTTAAATGATCTAAAGAAAAAATAATCGATAATATAAAAATATTTATAATAAATGAACAGGCATTAAATTGAAACACGCTTTTAGGTTTAAAAGCTGTCATTAATAAAAATAGTATAGCAAAAGTTTAATATTTCATTTCTATTTCGACTTGTAGATTTCTTAATAAACTTCCTAATAATAATTTTAACGGGAGGATTAAATCCATTCTTTAAGCTAATAGATAGTTTAAATTCTTAGCTTTCATTTGATATATTTTATGGTTTTATATGTTTGGAACTTGAAGAAATGTCTTTGAAAGTATTTTAAAGCTTCTGAATTAATATTAATCATACGCTAAGGTGGTTGATTTTAAAGAAAGTGCTTTTATACAAAAAATTACTTAACAACATTTTAATGATATGCTATTTAAACGGTCTTCTCGTCTTTTTGAAGCTTAAAATGTAATAAAAACAATTATGTATAGCCAGCTCAATCTTTGCTTAATATTTTCCATATATCGCTAACTCATGTAGCACAACTCAAGTTGTAAAAAAATTGTATTTTTTGCTAGCTTAATCTGTTCTAAAAATAACCATCTTTCGCCAGCTCAAGCTGTTCCAAAAGCAGCTAATTTTAGTTAGCTTCAGCTGTACTAAATATAGCCATCTTTACTTAGATTAACTCTTATTAAAGCTGAAATAAAGATACTCTAAAGACAGCCAACAGCTCAAGCTGTTCTAAAGGCTGCCATCTTTTGCCAGCTCAAGCTGTTCTAGAGACAGCCATTTATCGCTAGCTCAAGCTGTTCTAAAGACAACAATCTTTCACTAGCTCAAGCTGTTCTAAAGGCAGCCACCTTTCGCTAGCTCAAACTGTACTAAAGACAACCATCTTTCGCTAGCTCACGCTATTCGAAAGTCAGACATCTTTCGCAGTCTGCACTAAAGACATCTATCATTAGTTCAAGCTCCATTAATAAAGTGGCTAAAGACATTTATCCGTAGCTCAATTTGTACCGAAGTTATTTGTCGCCGTACTAAGGACATTTTTCGCTATGTCAAGCTGTACTAAATTAATTTATCGCTCTACTTAAAATATGTTTAGCTAAAGCTAAACTAAAGACATTTATCGTCAGCTAAAATTGTACTAAAAACATTCTTCGCTAGCTCAAGCTCTACTTAAGTCATTTATGGCTGTACTAAGGAAATTTTTTGCACATCTAGCTGTAATAAATTCGTTTATTGCGCTACTAAAAATATGTTTAGCTAAAACTAAACTAAAGACATTCATAGTCAGCTCAAGCTGTACTAAAAACATGTTTCGCTAACTCAAGCTCTACTTAAGTCATTTATCGCTGTACTAAGGAAATTTTTCACTACGTCAAGCTGTATTAAATTCATTTATCGCGCTACTAAAAATATGTTTAGCTAAAGTTAAACTAAAGATATTTATCGTCACCTCATGCTGTACTAAAAACATTTATCGCTAACTCAAGCCCTACTTAAGTCATTTATCGCTGTACTAAGGACATTGTTCGCTAAATCTAGCTGTACTAAATTCGTTTATTGCGCTACTAAAAATATGTTTAGCTAAAACTAAACTAAAGACATTCATAGTCAGCTCAAGCTGTACTAAAAACATGTTTCGCTAACTCAAACTGTACTTATGTCATTTATCGCTGTACTAAAGAAATTTTTCGCTACGTCAAGCTGTACTAAATTCGTTTATCGCGCTACTAAAAATATGTTTAGCTAAAGCTGAACTATAGATATTCATCGTCAGCTCAAACTGTACTAAAAAATTTATTGCTAACTCAAGCTCTACTTAAGTCATTTGTAGCTGTACTAAGGACATTTTTCGCTACGTCATGCTGTACTAAATTCATTTGTCGCTCTACTAAAATAATGTTTAGCAAAAGCTAAACTAAAGACACCCATCATCAGCTCAAGCTGTACTAAATGCATTTAGCGCTAGCTCAAGCTGTACCAAAGCTCAAGATGAACTAAATAAATTTATCTCTAGCTCAAGTTACACTAAATACGTGTATCGTCATACTATATTAATTTATCGCACTACTAGACATACCTTTCGCTAGCTAAAGCAAAGCTAAAGACATTCATCGTCAGCTCAAGCTATACTAAAGATATTTATCGCTAGATAAAGCCGTACCAAATAAATTTATTACTAGCTCAAGCTGTACTAAATTCATTTATCGCTCTACTAAAAACATCTTTCGCTAGCTAAAGTTCTATTAAAGATATTTATCTCTAGCTCTAGCAGTACTGAAGAGATTTATTGCTAATTAAAATTAAACTAAATATATCAATCCTTTGGTACCTTTAACTATTAAACGAATACCTATCGATGTGCTTGATACCTTTATTACTTACCCTATAGTTCTGCAGTAACGGCTTATAAATTAGTGCAACATATTTTTTAACAAAATATTTTTCCCTCAAACCATATTCTTTTAAATATTTATTTATTTTTTTTTTTTTTGTATTACCAATAAGGTTATTAAAAATTTCCTTTTCTTATAACTCTTTTTCTTATCTTTATTTCTTCATTTTTATGATGGAATATTCTTTATTCAATAATCAATAAATTTTCATTGTTTGACATAATTTTTCTACATTTCCCCATAATAATAATATTTTTTTATATTTTATTTTATTGAAACTTTTGACAAAGTGCTGAATTTACTATAGAAAAATATATTTTTTATATTTTATAGATTTTCATCTTTGTTCATGTTTTTAATGCTATGTGATCATGAGTTGCCATAATAATATTGTTGGTACCCCTCTAAAAAAAAAAAAAAAAAAATCGTAAAGTGTAAAGTTTATTTTCTTATACATAAATAAAAAATACATAATATGGTTTTGTTTTACAACTATTTCCTTTGCCATAAAAAAATCGTTGTTAAGCGAAAAACTATAGAAAAATTTGTTTATTTTATAGTGAATTTTTAATATAATTTTTGTGGTTTCCCAAGCCACCAAAAAAAGCAAACGAGCAAGAGTAAAAGAAGAAGAAATCTGTCACTAAAGAACAATTTAATAAGTATCATAAAAATGCCATATTATAATTAGTAGTGATAGTAAAATAAAACTTAAGATAGAAGAACAAAAGAAAAATCAACACACTAAGAAAAAAAGTTGGTGATAAAATTTGACAAGCAAAAAACAATATAATAATAATAGTATTTTTATTTTAAATAAACATAACATCATCAATATTGACAATCTTTGGTGATAATAATAATGATTTTTATTTTACTGAACTTTACTTGTTCAAATTTAAGATTTTAAATTGACTGAAATTTATAAATTCCAACAAATTTATATAATACTTAACATATATTTTTTACAACATATTTTCCACTTCCTCGAATTTAAACAAGTAAAGTTCAGTAAAATAAAAATCATTATTTTTGCCACCAAAGATTGTCAATATTGATGATGTTATGTGTATTTAAAATAAAGATACTATTATTATGATATTGTTTTAAATTCCCTAAATTATATTTCATATTAATTTAAATTTATGCTATTTACTTTAAAACTAATTACTTTACCTCTTCTGTAAGTACTATATCTAAAATTCAATGTCTTGTTTAAGTTTTTTTTATCTTGCCTTTCAACAATGATTGATTAACATTTTTCGTGAATAACCAACAGAAAAAAAACGCTCAGTTTTTTATTGCAAATCAACCAAACAGCTAAGGAAATTAAAACTATTATTCATTTAAACTGACAATGAATGAGTCATTTAGGTAAAAAAGGATCTTCCCTTGAACTAAGTATTTACATTAGAAAGGACGAATAAACGAAGAGCTTAAAATTAATTCTAGCGTGTGTAACACTTTATAAACAAATTTTAATAAGAAAATCAAATATTTACTTATGATTAAATAAAATATAAAGAGGAAATATTTATGATATTTATGTTATTTGCAAAAAAAGAAGGAAATGAGAACAAATAGATAAAGCCATAATAAATGCAGATATTATAAGATAAAGGGTGCTCCAAAAAATAAAGGTAATTTTTATAAAATTTAAATATTTAAAGTATTTGTTACAAGTTATTAAAAGACTGTAAAGTTTTTGAGTCATTTTTATAAAATCGATTAGTAGCAGCAAAACAACTGATATAATATCTACTGATCTTTTTACTTAAAAGCGTTCAAAATGGTTCAATATTATAAATTTGTTGAGCTCTCCGTTGAAACCACATTTAAGAAAAAAAGGTAAAATAAAAATTTTATAAAAATAAATTATAATCTGAACGCTTTATTGTAAAACCTGGTAGACAACAATTATTCTGAACATAATGGCCGAAGTTTTTGCATTATTAAGAGAAACTCAAGTCTCATGATATAAGGACTACTCCTTATAGAAACTAAACCAATGGACGATTTTTTTTTTAAAAATGATATTTTTATTAATGACTGTTATGTTCAAGTTCTAAACATAAAATAATAAATTATATCCTGTTGGTTTTTAAGGAAATATCTGATCTTTTCCAGAATTTTTATAATTAAAGGTTTTATTGTGTTTCGGCCAGTTTTTTGCTCGAATAAGTCCATTTATTTTGTAAACTCCGTTTCATTTTAAGCTGAGCTTTTAATGTCCTTTAAATTATTTTTTACTAGAGGTCAATATCTTTCAGTTGCACGGAGCAGAGAAACAAGCCGAAGCAAAATTTTCGGCGGCGTCGACGCAAATGAAACTAATTCGGTTGTATTTTCGGCTTGGATTTAATAAATATTACATTGTGCCGCCCAGGTGCTCCCCATCTACAAAAAACGTAAAGTAGTTGAAAAAGAAATGAGGATTTCATGATTTATTAATTATTAATTCACTTTTATACGTTCTATTATCCTTTATTTTAATAAATTTATTGTATGAAAGTAAAATTATAATAATAGATGGAGCTACTGCATTAACTTCTTCGTATAAGATAGAAAGATATGTTTTTTGTTGAATTTGAATAAAAATTTAAAAATTACGGCGGCTGATTTTGTGCCGTTGTGAGCCGATGAAAAAGGCGGCGGCGCACGACTTAGAAAATTACACGGCGGTTCAAAACCGGCTTGGAGCCGATCGGCTTGTTTCTCTGGCACGGAGTTAAGGAAAATTTCGGAACAAATACTGGTAATTTCTTTATTACCACTCCATTGTTTTATTTTATAGAATATCTAAAGGATAAAGTAAGCATTAAAAGGAGTATATTTTTTTTTTATATTAAATAATCATAATAATGGCGCTGCTTACTTGACCAATATTATTTAAAAAAAGTAAAGTTTTTTTCTTTATTAAAAATACAACTATATTCTATTTTGAAATTCAATTTTATTTTGTTCGGGCCACCCTATTGAGTAGTTGGAATATATTGTATAATATCAAAAAGTATTATTAGTGTAACACAAAATAATCAGTTAAAACGACATGTTTACACAAAACAAGGCCCTTAAAATAAAAGCAATTTCCAAAAAAAGGTCATAATGTGTCTTCTTTATTACTTGCAATTACTGGGAAAGAGTTCTGATAGACGAAATGATTTTTTTTTGTTGATAGATCAAAAATACAGCCAAAGATAAATGCTAGTAAAAGGAGAGCAGTTTCTAAAGGAAATCTGTAAAGTCTTTATAAGAATATAAACTAAAAGAAAAATAAACTCTACAACACCACCAATTTCTAAAGAGATTTGTTTTGATTCCGACGCTCAATTTTATAAATTCTTAACCTTATTTTTAATTTACAAAATCAATTTCTTATTAACATTTTCTCTTCGAGTGTATAAACAATTCAATTGACCTTGTTTGTTACTCTTATTATTTTTAATATTTTGTAGCATAATACTTCTAGATTTTGCCTCTTCTTAGGTTTTTCCGTTTAATCTTCTTCCGTTTAATCTTTTTTTTTTTTTATAATAATTTCGATTTGGTTTTTGTTTACATTCTGCATCATTTATTTAAGTTGTTTATGACATTTTCTTATATATTTTTTGCCCAGTTTTCCTTTCTTTTGAATTTTCCTATTGACATTTATTTGTTCAAGTATTTTTGTATAATTTTCATTGCTTTTATTTCATGTTGTTGTCGTTGTTATTTTCTTTGCCATTTTTTTATTTTTGCTTCCTTCAATATTCATTCAAATATTTGTATATGTTCAACTTAAATCTAGAGAGTATTATTTATATTTTATGTATATTTTGCCAATTTGGTTTTAACGTAGAAAATAAGAAGTAAAAAATCTTCTGTGTTTGTCTGTTCTCTAACAACTGCCTTCTGTACTTTTACATCTCAAGAAGTATGAAAGTATAAGAAAAAAAATAAAATAAAATAAAAGCGCTATATTCAGCTGTGCCGAATCTTATATACACTTCACCATCGCTGAGATGGAATTAGATTCGGTTTTATCTATCTGCGTGATTGATTGACTGACTGATTTATTGGTGATTCGGTTAAGGTTAGAAATATGAACTGTGGATACCAAATAGATCTACTAAGACGGGATTTTAGTAAATTCGAATGTTAGGGGGTAAAAAGGGTAAAAACGGATAATAGGTAACCTTATACCTCCTAAACTAATAGAGATACAATAAATAATAAATTAAATAGTTTGAATGTTTAATAATAATGGTTCTAAGACAATATTAAATTAAAAAAGGGTATCGTAAAAATGTATGGGCCGATTTGACAGATTTAAAAAAACCAAAACTCGAAATAATCCGAATTTTCAGTGAAAGACCGAAACCTCTAGCTTACATAGTACCTTAAAAAAAAAAAACGATATTATATGCCATAGTTCATTGTTGTTGTTGTTTTTCAGCTCCCATGAAAACAACAACTATAAAGGAAACGCTCATTAAATAAATAAAATAAGATTTGCCAAATACACGGTTTTTTATTAACCGATTTGCTTGATTCAAAAAACCGAATCCAAAAAATATTTTGTGACCGATCTAAAAAGTAAGTCTGTAGCTTATAAAAATCGATAAAAAATATATTTTGGCCAATATCTCGGTTAATAATGGACCGATTGAGTTCATTTCTTCTACACTAAAATTCAGAAAAAAAATTCTGATCCTTTGCCGTAAAAACGAAACCAATAGTTTATTATCGAAAACCGGTTTTTTAAAATATCTTGTCCATCTTTGAACCGATTTTTTCAAATTCAATAGAAAAGTTTCGAACGGACGGACAGACGTACATTGTCCTATCGACATCATTTCTTATAAGGATCAAGAAAATATAAAAAAATTTTCCCTCCAACGAAAATTGTGGAAATTACAAACGGAATGACAAACTTATATATACCCTTTACACCTGTGGTGAAGGGTATAAAAAAAAAAAAATCAA
Source organism: Protophormia terraenovae (assembly GCA_951394005.1). NCBI lineage: Eukaryota > Metazoa > Arthropoda > Insecta > Diptera > Calliphoridae > Protophormia > Protophormia terraenovae. Next base: position 134,834,386 of record OX596074.1, read on the forward strand.
GAAAAAATGACCATGAACCATTTGTGTTATAAAGATTTTCGAGTATCATTTTGTATTATTTGCTCATGTGCTTAAGTATCAGAATATTATTATTGTTTGTCTTCATTTGCAAAGTTTAGCAAATGAAATTGAATTAAGAAAAAAAGTATACGCAGTGTGTCAATTTAGTAAAATATTAGCTACCACAAACAAATTGTTATAGTAGGTATTTATTATGTAGAAATAAAAAAAGGAACTAAGAATTAAGAATAAAATTAAATTCTTTTTTATTAAAATTTACATAAATTGACATTGAAAAAGCGCCAAAATTTTTAATTAATCTTAGTGGAAATTATTTGGCATACAAAGACAAAATTTCAAATAGCTTTTATGCAGAATTTAAATATGGAATTTGCAAGAATTAGTTTAATTAATACAGACAATAAATTTGGTTGGTTTTTTTTATTTTTTTATTTAATTAATATGGAAATTGAAAGTATTTTAAATAGACAAGTATTGGCACAATTGAAGGTCCTTATGAGAGAGAAGAAAAATTTTGCTTGTTAAGCAAAATCATTAAAATTGTTTAAATAATATTATATTATATGGAATTTAGAAATTAAAGGGTAAGAAAGAATGTAACTCTTAGAAATTTTTTTATAAAAATGATAACACAGCGAAACACTGATTCTGCGGCACAGGTTTTACCATTTAAAATAACATAAATTAATTTAAAAAATGTCTCAAATATTTTATAAAAATTGTGTTGCATATTTGGGGGATTCACAAAGTCTGCCATCATACAAGGGAAATATTATAAATAGTATATCAAAAGAACTATTATGATGAGAGCCCTAAATTTTGTGTGAACCATTTTCTTAACAACAGAACGGATAGGGCCGGGGGAAAGAGTTTCCCCTTACAAAACAATGTATTCAAATATCTAAAGTATTCATTTAGTAAAAGGTTCAAAAACTTTTATAGAAAAAATTGTATTTAAAATTTTAAAGGGGATAGGTGAAGGGGAGTAGATATTCTATAGACAATAAAGCCGTTGAACCCATGTTCTTAAAATTTTCACAGAATAATCACGAGGCCTCGAAAATAATATAAGCTACTTGATTTTTCGATAGGAGCAATTAAACAATATATTTAAAATTCTTTGGAAATAATCTTACTGTTAAGTTAAAAAATTAACATGAAAATAGGATGATGGCTCCCATACACTGAAAATACTTTAATATATTGTATATAGGCAAAACTTTCCCAATAACCTTTATAGTTTAGGACAAAAATGGGACGGATAGAACAATGGAGAATGACACTCCTTATTCAAAGCAATTATTCTTAATGAATATCTAAAGAAATAAAGGTTTAATTTATTAATTAAATTTAATACTTGAAATAAAAAATTGATTTTGGTATTAGCTATGTTCGAAAATTCGAACTTGTTTAGTAACCTAGCAAAAAGTTTGATTTCCATGTAATGAGTTAAGAAGCTAATATAATGACTCGTCACTACTTACACATTAGCTGAATAATTCATTATTTTAACACGGTGTTGACATTATTGGCAATTAATTACCCTATACATTAGTTAGATGTCATTACAATAACTAATTACTTCCAAGCTGTTAAATAGCGCATTGATTTTAAAGCATTTCTGAAGTCATGACTAGTAATAACAATAGGTACTAGTTACATTTTAGGCTATAAAAAGGTAATGTAATGTCAGGTTATAACGTATTTTTTATTTTGTTGTTGTAAAAAGATTTTTTAAATTTTAATATAAATGTAATAAAAGTAAATTATTTTAGATTACAAATTAATTCATACGCAAATTTTGTCTTTCATTTATGTATCCCTTCTTCAAATTATGAATTGGTAACTGCATTCTAAAAATCAATAAAATTACTTTAAAAAATCTGGTCATAAATAATTATTTACATTTGGGTTAGAAATAATTAGTTACTAAACAACTTCTTTGTAATGCAGACAGTATGTTGTTGTCATTACCAGGTAACTACATCCGTAACTACATGTCATTACCAAGTTTTTGCTGGGAATATTTGAATAATTTAAAAATACATTTTAAATTTTGAGAAAATAATAAATATTATTAAAAAATTATAGTACTTGGCCATGTTCGAAAAAGTTCATTATTAATAAGTACATACTAAGGCTCTAAATCCGCCTTTTACACCCTACACCAACATAGGTACAGAAAAAATCTTCGAATCACCACCTTAAAGTACACCGTTCGACTTAGAATCACTTTCTGAGTCGATTTAACGAAGTCCGTCCGCTGGCTGGTTGGCTGTCTGTCCATGTAAACCTTGTGAACAAAATACAGATAGCAATTTTGAAGATATCTTGATAAAATTTTGCACAAGGACGAAGCCTATTGAAATTAGTTATATATTGTATACAATATTTAATATGTACATTATATATATAATATGGTCGGTATTGACCGACTATATCTTCATCACGTATATATATATCACGATTTGTAAAATTAAGGAGGTTGTAATTTTATGGAATTTTTATTTTTTATCCTGAAGGCCTTATTTGATTTCTTAATAAATAATGAAGCTTAATTGTTTAAATTAACCATTTAATTAATGTTGCTTATTTTAAATTGCAAACTAATCGAAAGCATATGTAATACATACATAGATGCATCATAAAATTCAGTAAAGCTATGTTCACATTTGACAAATATTTCACCAAATTTGCGTGACCATTAGTTCTATCAAAAAATTGTTTACCGTTGATGTTCCGTAAAAGAAACCAACGTCAAACAAAATTAAAAAATCAAATATGATTAATGATAAGTTAAAAAAGTTTTCCCATTAAAATGAAGAGTTTAGAAAATATTTTATTTAGTGGTTACGTCATTTTGGCCAAATATTTGACTCATCTGAACATATCTTTTTAATTAGATAGTAATTAGTTTTGAAAATATTTATACATACATTGTTTATATTTTATATATCCACAATACTAAAATTTTTCAACAAAATATAATGAAGTACATACCTGCAAAGAGAAAAAGATAAATATAAAAAATTAGTTCATGTTTTAATTATATTTAAATTTAATATAAAAGTGTAAGAAGCTTAAAATATGAATAAGTACTTTATTTATAGGACACAATCATATATCTCATTTTGCTTCATATAAATTGTTTAAAAAATATCTAAAAATCTATTATTAGGACATATTAAGGTAGAAAAATTTATTTACTACGAGGACGGATCAATATTTCCGTGACTTTTCGAACTTCCCTCATAGTTATATGAAATGAAACACTGTTCCCATCAAGTACCACCTCTTAATAGACTACTGTAAAATTTTGAGCAAGTGTCGTAATTTACTTTGCGTTTAATAGCTGTTCAAGCATACAACCTCGTGTATTTTTCTAAAAATGGAAAAAAGTGAATTGCGGGTGCTCACTAAACATTATTTTTTGCGAAGAAAAAAACCGTCAATCAAACCAAAGAAAAGCTCGATAAATACTATGGGGACTCTGCACCATCGATTTCAATGGTAAAAAAGTGGTTTACTGACTTTCGTTGTGGTCGCACAAGTACAAATAACGCTGAACGTTCTGGACGGCCAATTGGGGTCAGTACACCCGAAAATGTCGAAAAAATCCAGGATATGGTGTTGGCCGACCGAAGAGTAAAAGTGCGTGAGATTGCTGATGCCATAGGCATTTCATATGGCAGTGTGGTTTCGATTTTAAATGATCAGATGGGTTTAAGAAATTTGTCTGCAAGATGGGTGCCGCGTTTGCTCTCAATTGACCATAAACGTAAACGTGTGACAACTTCAAAGGATTGTTTGGAGTTGTTTAACCGCAATCCGAATGAGTTTTTGCGCCATTTTGTAACTGTGGATGAAACATGGATCCATTACTGTACTAAACAATGGGTTTCTCCGGGTGAACCTGCACCGAAGAAGGCCAAGGTAACTTTGTCGGCCAATAAGGTAATGGCAACAGTTTTTTGGGATGCACGCGGGATAATCCACATCGATTACCTTCAAAAGGGAAGAACAATAAATGGCGAATATTATGCCAACTTATTTAATGAGGATTTAAAAAGAAAACGACCCCATATGGCCAAGAAAAAAGTTCTTTTTCATCAAGATAATGCACGGGTACACACGCGTGCAGTCTCAATGGCAAAACTCTATGAATTGGGCTACGAATTGGTACCTCATCCGCCATATGCTCCGGATTTAGCCCCTAGTGACTACTTCCTATTTCCAAACCTAAAGAAATGGCTCGGTGGAAAGAGATTCAGCTCCAACGATGAAATTATTGACCAAACAAATGCCTATTTTAAGGACCTCGAAAAGTTCTATTTTTTTGGAAGGAATAGAAAAACTGAAGAAACGTTGGACTAAGTGTATTGAGTTAAAAGGAGATTATGTTGAAAAATAAATTTTTGTTTTGCAAAAAACACTGTGTTTCATTCAAAAAGTCACGGACTTATTGATCCGCCCTCGTATTATAGGTGGTGATGAACGTAAAAAAAATCAAAACATGTTAAGGTTTTTGAAACTGAAATTTCCTCTAATAATCCCAGCATTGCAGTTTTAAACATTAAGATCAAAAATAAATATTTTAATATCAAATAAAAAAATAAATGGACAAGGTGGAATTCGCCATGCGTAACATGAATCTTCATTCAGGTATTTCCAGTCGAAAAATAGAGAGATTTTTTTATTCGCCTTAAATAAGCCGATTATTCGAATATACTATTTCAAGACGGTGTGCACGATTTATATGATACACCAAAATAGGCGTAATGAAATTGACTTTAAGTCGTTCTAACATCAAATTTTTAGCCGCTCGATAATTTCAGAGTTATTTCGAAATAAATGTCCAAAAACATTTTTTCATTTACATTACATTTTGAAATTTTTTTACTAAAATTTCTTATGAAAATCTTCCCACATATTTTGTAAATCCCTTCACCTCATTTTGAAAACTTTTTTCATAAAAATAAAAACAATTTAAACAATTAGGCTCCTAATTTCGTTCTTAAAATTTCTTTTAATACTATGAAATTTATCTTTTTAATTCATTCAAATCTCTTCTTACGAATCCTTTGTAAGTGGCGAAACATCTGAGTAACTAGAAAGGGAGTTATTCTTTATATTATTAGCTAAAGACTTTTTAGATAAAGGGGAAAAGTTCTAGTTTTTGTTTCTTATTTTGTACTTTATTTTACAAAGTAAAGCTCTTTTCATCTTTTACAGTTGCCATTAGTTTTGCAGATAAAATAAAGTCTAACAGATGACTTTCAAAAATAAAATACAATATTTTTTTTACGAGCTTCGAAATCTTTTGCCACTATGTTGCAACTTGCAAGTGAATGTTGTTAAAAAAAAAAAAAAAAATATTTTGTATCAAAAGAACAAAACAGGTGTGGGTATTGAGGAAGGCTAAAAAAGTTGCAAGTAAATACTTAAATGAATAAATGAATGAATGTATTACTGAATGACTCGCAAAGATATACAAAATACAAAATCTAATGAAATGTTAAAAACCAAAAGATGAATGAATGAATTTGTTGGGTATTTGTATGAGTTAATGTATGTGAAAAAGTGGTTTTATTTATAACTTTATATGTAAGTGTACTTTTTTGTATACAAATATGTGTTTACAAGTATTAGAGTGGCTGTGTTTGCGTTTAAAATTTAATCTGTTTGGCTTTTGTGGTTTTTCATCTAATGCTGTTCTTTACACTCTCACCCATATAATAAACAGTTTAGCAAACTGTTGCTACTACCCAGCAGGCCATGTCTTGTAGAAAATATCGACGATGTCTTGATGATTTGTCACAGTCTTCGATGACACATGTACGACAGCTCCGAACAAACATTGGTGACATTTTCGAACAAAGGGCACTTAAGTCATCAACGATAATCTGAGCGACAGTGTCAACCATTTATTTTCGTCAACCATTTTAAGAAGAATAAATTAAAAAAAAAGTTGGGTTCCGCCGAGATTTGAACCCAGGCCACCAATTTCTCTCTTTCTTATTGAATAGTCAAGCGCACTTACCACTTCAGCTACAACATTCTCTACTTTTTAATGGTTTTATTAATGCTTTTAATTATCTCATAGGTATTGATGACATTGTCATGCAGCATGTCGTGTATTTGGTTTAACTCACGACATTCTCGCTGGACATTTTATTCATGTTGTCATCGAACTAAATATATACGACAATTTAGTATATTTTGTTATTGATGTCACAGAAAATGGGATAAGATGACAATATAGGTGACTTTTAATCAAACTTGTCCCCTACATGCATTTTTTTGGCGACATATTTAGACGACATCATCGATGAAAGTGTCGTTAATGGACATGTGGCCTGCTGGGTTATCATGTCTGTATTTTTTTTAACAAATTTTTTTTTTTTTTTTTTTTCATTTTAATTTCTGTTCCTGAGTATTTTTAGCAAAAATTTTTGTTTCTTTGAAGAGTTTTTTAATGTAAAATCTTTTATTTATTTTACTGAATGCGTATCAAAACTCTTGTTTTTGATGATGATGGTGGGTGTATTTCTTTGGGTAAACAGATGCTTTCATTTCAAAATGTTTATAAATCATAAATTTAATAAAACAAAAATATGAAAAAATAAAAAATACTTTTCTTTAAATATTTAATAAGCCATAAAGCAACTTGTTGAGTTTAAAAAAACAAAAAAAGCGAAGGAAAAAAAAAATAATAATAAATAAAATTTATTAAAAACAAATTATTTGAGTGCAGTTGGCTGAGTAGAGATTGAGGAGAGCGAAAGAATCCTAAATTTATTTTAAAAAATATTATCTTTAGTATGAATTTAAGGTTTATAGTTCACGAAAAAAATGTATTATTAGAAAAACTGTGTCTTGTGCCTGAAAGGAAATATATGATTTTTACTTAAAGCAACGAAAGGCAAAAAGAGGCACATAAAAACTTTAATGTATTTGTGTATTTTATTTGTTTACGCTCTTTATATCTTATAAAAACATAGTTGCCAGATAAATTTGGTGAAATATCGTCAAATTTGGAGAAAAAATCGTCAAAATCGTCAAATCAACTATTTGAAATCGTCAAAAAATCGTCAATATGAAATATGTTAATGAACAGTTTTTATGCTTTTCTGATAAAAATTAAATTTTTAATTGAAAAGAAATTAATAAAAATTACATTAGTTTATATTGGTGGCATATTATGAAAATCAAGTACACATTTCCTATTAAGTCTGATTATATGTATACATACTTATGCATACTTATTTAAATATACATATTTTTGAGATTGTTCTTATTGTACTTTTATTAAAGTTTTATAATCTTCTTACATATTTTGCCGTTTCCCCTTTTTGGTACTTATTTACCTCCCTAATTCACTTAAAATCGTAAATATTTCCTATACTAGTTATTAGGGTGATCGATTATTCGACTTTTTTGAGAAACCGGTTTTCGAATAGTTCGAATAGTTGGTATTTTAAAAAAACCGGTTGCACTTTTTGAAATTCAGAAAAAACCGGTTAACCGGTTTTTTGCAGAAGTTAATATTTATATCAAAAGACTACATTTCTTTAAAAAAATCAATTCTTATAATTAAGCTAAAATTTATTAAATACAAGCGTAAAAGCATAACAATGTCAAGAAAAATAATATAATAATGAAAATATGCACAAACAAATCCGAAAATTAAAAGAAAAAATATGAACAACATTTAGGCACCTTCCTCTCCCTAATCGAAGTAAATTATTGGATGCCGTTAGAATTTATTGGGATAATATTGATAAAAAATTTAAATTCGTAAACCTTTCAAAATAAAAAAAAAAACCGTCGTAAATGCGCTCCCTGGCCGAAATACAGAATCAGTTTTTGATAGGATTTGGAGAGCAAACAATAAGTATAGCAACTCAAAAGTTCTTAATACCAAAACCGACTTTTCGGTCCCTGATAGAAACATCTGGCTCTGTTAGAATTTGTAGAACGAATAGTTTTATAAGTAAGTCGATTTTTAGTTTCTTACGTCGTCTGGGAGCTTCAGAAAGCTCTGGAGAGGAAACAATGCTTAGGAAAGATATATATAAATCTATATATATAGATCCACGTATTTTCGCTCCCTGATAGAGATTCCAAAATCTGGCTCCGTTAAGATTTTTAGGACGAATAGGATTATAAGTTAGCCGAATTTTTTACGTCTTCTGGGAGCTTTAGAAAGCTCTGGAAAGAAAAAAATTCTTAGAAAAAGACACATAAATCCACTTATATCTGCTCCCTGATAAAAATTTCAAAATATGGCTCCATTAGGATTTGTTGGACAAAAAGTTTTATAATTAAGAAAAAATGCTAAGCAAATTATATATCTAGATGACTAGAAGATAATTATGTTTCAAAATTGTTGAAAAAAAAAATCATATAAATTTTAGTTAGCATTAACAGAATCCATGGCTTAATATGGAAGCCTGTCTCATTTGAAACGATTCTGCAGGTGAAACTTTTTTAACACAACACCTTTAAAAAATAAAGGAAATATTGGATAAAAACAAAAATTAAATTGGATGTAAAAATATTACAGATATTACAATAGATTAAAAAATTCATACAGGATAATTATTAATTATTTATTTGTTTAATATTACAGAATAAATTCCAATTTAGACTTAAAATATATTTTTAAAACATAACAAATCAGTCTTTATGAATATTTAAAAAATTATTCCTAAATTTCGACTCAAATATCACTATTTAGTACATGTTTTCTGAAATAAAATGCCATTTTTAAAACCGGTTTTTTGTGTTTAAAAAAACCGGTCTATTCGACATTCGAAAAATTAACATTTTGAAAAAACCGACAGCACATTGACTAAAAAAACCGGTTTTAAAACCGGTTGAAAAACCGCGTCGATCACCCTACTAGTTATCTGATTGCAATGATTAAGGTGTCAATTGAAAGCTCTTAATGTTGCATTTACAAAACTAAAGTAAAAATAATATAAAAGTTTCATAAACACAACCTTTGAAGTATTTTGTAATTTCTTGTGCAAAAAATTTTTTTTGTTTAAATAATTCTTTTTAATAGCCGGCCTTCGGCCGGGCGGAATGGTTTTCAACTCTGTGGTATGTCCAAAAGCGGCTTCGCTAACGAAATTCTTTATTTTTACCCAACTTTTTTTACAACGAAAATTTTTTTGATACGAGTTTCTTAGGAAAATTCGATTTTCAAAGCCTTATAACTTCCAAAATATTTATTTGTGGCCAAACATTTTTACATCGTTATATTCACTGTTAAAAGTACTATCAGTGGCAAAAAAAAAATCAAATAAATCGGAGATGAATTAGGGTGGTCTATTTATACCAAAATAATATTATATTGGTTCCCATAAATCCTTCCTAATAAATGAACCATTTACATTAGAAAATTTAAGAAGATTTTTATTCAAATTGTTAATATTTTTGTACCAACTAATTTAATTTAATTTTAAAGAATAATATATAAAAAATTTTAAAAATAGTTCTGAATTTTCTTTTAGTAAAAATCGTCAAATTAGGGGTAAAAATCGTCAAATCGTCAGCAGGCCATTTTTAGACCCAAAAATCGTCAAAATGACGATAAATCGTCAAATCTGGCAACAGTGTATAAAAATAATAATTTTTTTCTTGCGCTCTTTGTTATATGATTTGTTTTTGTTTTTGCTCAACCATGCGACACGATCTTACTGTGTTGAAAGCTAGAACACAGCTAAATGATTTTTTGAGTGATATGGCGCCTTTTCCTGACCTTAAGCTATGTTTCATATCAAAATCATTAAAATCTACGTTATGTTCTAAAATCTAAATTTTGTTGCGATGAAAAAGTTGTCAGTGATTTCGCCGTAAGTTTCGTCACCATTGCATTATAATACTCATTCCGATAAAAACATTGTAGCTACGATTAAAATTATAAGTGAAATATCTATAACATTTGTGTATAAAATAACACCATTTGTTGTAACAACAACAAAGAATGTGTTATGATATCTACTCGAAACCATATCATTAAAATAACTAATTACACTGTTTGGCAAAACAATATTCCCCAAAGGCAAATAGTAGGACTTGATGGATTTTGATGAGCTAAACAAGAATCTGCCTTCACTTTTTTCTATTCAAAGGTAACACTATAATACTAAAACCCTAAAAAAAGGTTTGTACAATTTAGACTATAATTGACATCCATATCAGAATGTCAATTAATAAGAATTTCCTACCTCGCTCTCAACATGCCTACACTAAAGGCAAATCAGTTGATACTGCTCTTCACTCGAATACGGTAACTATACGCTGGCGGCTTCTTATATATAGAGGGCGCTTTCAATAATGTCGTACCGACATCTATCAAGCTGGTCCTGGAGGAATTGAGGCTGGACCAACTAGTGATTAAATTTATATCTAATCTAGTTAATCAAAGGATCATTAAATCCGCGATTAAGAAGTATTCAAAAAGGGGCACTCCATAAGGAGGAGTACTATAACCTCCGCTGTGAAACCTGGCTCTAAATAAATTGCTTACAAAAATGGACTCTTATGGTTTCAAACTAATGGCTTCAAAAGGCAATCAATGGTTGGAGTATCAACAGTGGCTTAAGCGTAAATCCTTCCAAAACGGAATTCGTACTATTCTCAATGAGGCACAAAGTCTCAAATTTTAGGTTACCAAGATCAAATGGTACTGAACTCGCTCTGTCCAACAGTGCTAAATGTCTGGGCACAATTTTGGATAACAAACTGGTCTGGAAGCTCAATGTGCAGGCAAGAAAATTGAAAGCTATAACAGCGATATATGTCTGTAGGAGGGCCATAGGGAGCAATTGGGGTGTAAATCTCGGTAACGTGAATTGAATCTGTGTAACTATAATTAAACCAATTCTATTTTATGGAGTATCAGTATGGCTTCCAATTGCTCCAAACTCTAAGGAGTTCTACTGAGCTTCCGATCAGTAGTTTTAGTGGCATTAACTCCTTTGTGAGAGAATGCGTATGGTTTCAGTAAGGAGTGCGTTTGAAAAAATCTTAACATATATAACATTCAATAACTTGGAAATGGTTGATCTTAGAGTTTTCATTCTTCTTTTATTTAATTGATAAATTATTACAGATCACAGAAAAATATAACTCTTATATTTCTAATCACTACTTATGAACTTGTGGACCATTTTTGGTAACCCTTCCGTTATGGTTGCTTCAGTCACTTTTTTTGGAACACTGTGCACATCTTCGGTATTTCGGGACACCCTTTTTGTGCTCTCCAATTCACTTTTCACAAGAACTCAATATCTCTTCACTGATCTAAGCTATGGACAAATTGGAAAATTGACCTCTATTGGTACAAAAACCATGCTATTGTTTTGGTACCACTCCAGAGCTTTCTTACCGTAGTGACATGATACCAAATCGGACCAATAATGTGTGGACACGTTGTGCTCTTTTACGAAAAGAAGAAGTATTTTTTGCAAATATTCCTTAATGCATATTTATTTATAGATCCGAATGTATCAAATGACTTTCCTGTTTTGCCGCAAATGTAAAAAGTTTGTTATACCAGGGATTTTGTAAGAAATTTTTTCTTCTTTTGGGTCCTAAACTTATCTTTAACATTACCTCGAGCATTAACAATAAAAAGTTTTGACAAAGAAGCTGCGAAAATTCTGCCAACACATACATTTCTTTGTCAATTATATAACTTGAGTATTTTTGTAAGAAATTTGGTTTTAATTTCCGTGTCCCATTCTTGGCTTCTAAATTATTTGCAGCATTCCTGTTTAGAACTTTTTGGACTTTATATGTTATCAACTCTGCATTTGCTATAAATCTTCGCACCAAATAGTCAGAGCACTGAGATAATCGGGCTGCTTTTCTACCAGATGTGTTTGTAGTTCCTTACAATATGCTTTAAATTTTCTGGCCTTCCCAATATCATGTCGTCCTTTTTTTCTTTCCGAACCAGGTTTCATATCAATGGTCAAATTCTCCTGATACTGTTTAATAACATTAGAATCAGTTTGACGACAGAAATTTAATTCTGTGACCAATTATTTGTAGGACCTATTTGGATTATTTTGAAATTTTTTAATAATTTGTAGCAGGTATAAATTTTTTGTAACTCATTTTGATGAAAATCACGACAAATCAACATGGTTGTTATTAAAGATAATAACTGAAGTATTTTTCCATGACAACTAGATCAAAAAAAAAAAAAAAAAATTAGTATTGATTCTAAGAACAGTTATAAGGCAAAACGTGTGTTAAGATTTTTTCGATCGCACTCCTTATTGAAACCCAACACCGGGACGCTATAATGTACATATGGCCGCAGCCTTACTTTTTTTTCAGTACGCAACTTTATTATATTTCTCTATACTATTTCTTTCTCTACTTTAAATCTTTAACTCTAACCTGAACTTTTATTCTATCCCTCCTTCTCCTCCCCTATATCGTTTCACATCTTCTGTTTATTTTTCTTCTTACAGGTAACACAAAAGGACCAATTAGGTTCCAATTATTATTATGATGCTGATGAGAATTGTCTGCAAAGTATGTTAATATTATTTTTTATTCGCTCAATAACATCAGAGTTATTGATCCAAAATTTTCATTTATATAAATCGTGCTCACTGTTCTCGAGTTATAGTAAAACATACTATATTCGGCTTATTTAGGGCGAAAAATCTCGACCTGATGGGAAAAAACTGAAAGGAAATTCGTGTTTAACATATCGAATCCCATCTAGTCCATATATATATTTTTTCTATTTTTTTTTTGTGAAGGAGTAAAAATATTTAAAAGAATTTAAGATTCAAGGATGAAATACTCAATAGGTATAGGTGTTGGTTCATATGTAGAACAGCCATAGACTCTAGTTGTGGTGCGATAAAAAAATATTATTTTAAGTACAATTAAAAAAAGAAACTCTTTTTAACATCTCTATGTTAATCTTAAAAAGCACCATATTACAAAAAGCTGCTTATTTAGAGGACACACTTTATGCCTTATTTAAACAAGTTTTTATTTTTTCTACCTTAAGTTCATTTATTCCCATTTTCAGTTTCACATTTTACTATTTCTTTTTTCGTTTAAATGTCATGTTATTCTCATGGCAAAAGTAGTTGAATTTATTTCTTTTTAAGCTTAAAAACGAAAAAAGCAAGCAAAATAAAAAAAAAAAATGCAAAAAATAAAAAAAGCCAAATTATCTAATGTTTTTTGATGTTTATTAGTGAAGTAGAGTGTAGTAAGTATTTGCTTTAATGGCAAATACTTACTGTCCGTGGGTAAGTCTGTCATTTGGACCATCAGTCATTCAGTTCATTTATGTGTCGGTCTATATATTTGAGTAGTACAAGTTTATGATGTTGATGATGTTTATTTAGTCATTCATCTATTTGTGTGAGTGTCTATATGTCTGTCCTGTCGTCTGCCTTGTCAGTATAGTTAGTTTTTTTTTTTTCTTTTTGCTGTAGCTATTGGTGTTGTTTGTCTGCAACAAATATGTATCTTTAACTAAAAATTTTTCTCTTTTTTTTTTTGTTAAATTTTTGTTGGTGGATGTTGTGTATATTGTTGCTTTATGTTGTTTTTTTCTTGTTTGATCTAATAATTCTTAATCCAATATTTTACTTTTATGAATAATTTAGTGTTTTTTTCACTGTATACACGTTTATAGAAAACTAAAGGTCATAATCATCATCTATAGCAGAGTTTGTGTTACAAAGAATAGAGAAAAAACAATCTACAAAATATGCAAGAAATAAATGAAAATGGATTAAAAATATACAGAAACCCAAAGGGAAAAATGGGAAAAAAATATTTTCGCTTAATTAAAAATATGAAATAAGCTTTTGCAATCATTGATCTACAGACTATGAGGGTCATCTTTGGATGCTTGTTTGCTTGAATTTATTAGCGTAAAATAAATTATTTATTTATGATTTTATTCTTTGTTAAAATGAAATTATTAAAAATTGAATTAAATGAAAGTTAATTATTATTAAAAGAAGATTAAGAGGGGATTTTTTGTAAAGAGATAAATTTGGTCCTTAAGTTATCCCTTAATAGGTAACTTAAGGATAGTAAAGTATCAATTGACCCCACCATAGTTAACTGCAGGTTAGACTCTTTTGCAGTGAAGGATTAAGAAAGAATGCTTTGTAGAGCGATAAATTAGTTTTTTATCTCTACAACTGAAAGCTTTAATATATTTATTCCTTAATAGGTAACTTTAGGATAGTAAGGTGTCAATTGACCCCACCATAGTTAACTGCAGGCTAGTCTGTTTTGTAGCGAAGTATTAAAAGAGAATTATTTGTAAAGAAATAAATTTGTTTTTATCTCCACCAATTACTGACTGAAAGCATTAACATATTTATTCCTTAAGGATAGTAAGGTGTCATTTGGCCCCACAATAGTTAACTGCAAGTTAGACTCCATTGCAATGGAGGCTTAAAAGCATTAAGAGAGAATTATTTGTAATGAGTAAAATTTGTTTTTTTTTTTTTTTTCTCAAAAAATTACTGATTGAAAGCTTTAATATATTTATCCCTTAATAGGTAATATAAGGATAGTAAGGTGTCAATTGACCCCACAATAGTTAACTGCGAGTTAGACTCCATTGCAGTCGAGGATTAAGAGCATTAAGAAAGAATTATTTCTAAAGAGATAAATTTGTTTTGTTTTTTTTTTTTTTTCTCTCAAAAAATTACTGATTGAAAGCTTTAATATATTTACCACAAAAGTTAACTGTAAGTTAGACTCTATTACAGTGGAGCATTAAGAGTATTAAGACAGGATTATTTGTAAAGAGATATTTTGTATCACTAAAAATTACTGACTGAATGCTTTAATATATTTATCCCTTCATAGGTATCTTAAGGACACTAAGGTGTCAATTGATTCCACAATAGTTAACTGCAGGTTAGACTCCATTGCAGTAGAGGGTTAAGATCATTAGGAGAGAATTATTTGCAAAGAGATAAATTAGTTTTTTCTCTACGAATTACTTATTATATATATATATATATATATATATATATATATATATATATATATATATATATATATATATATATATATATATATATATATATATATATATATATATATATATATATATATATATATATATATATATAATAGCTTTAATATATTAATCCCTTAATAGGTAATTTGGGGATAGTAAAGTATCAATTTACCACACCATAGTTAAGTGCATGTGAGTCTCCTTTACCATGGAGAAAAATTAGAACAAAATATTTACCTTAATATATTAATACTCATTAAATACCCTGCATTTGTCAAAAACTCTAAACTTCATATGAAATAAAAGCTTTTTTTTATTATCCGTAATAATATTTTCTCCCTCATTTAATAGTTAATATTTGGAATAGTAATTAAACCCTATATTCCCATTCTAAAAGCTGAAGTTAAAAAGGAAACTCATTTAATATTCCACCAGCTTCAAGAACAGCTTTTTAACAAACTCTCTTTATTAACTAATTTTCTTTATGGAAAATATTTGCTACTAAAATGCTCTTCAAATTTAGCTTTAGCAAAAAGTGTTTGTCAAACAAAAACTTTATCAATAATCATCAATATTGGTTGGTTTCAATGGTTGGATCAATGATTGAAATAAAAACAATCTAATGGATAAAAGAGTATGTACATAGAAACTTAATATAACATTGCTATGTTATACACATACATACATACATATATATATAGGAATTGTTGATGAAGATGTATCTTTAATGTTAAGGCAAATGACTTATAAAAGTATATAAAAAAAAGATTTCAGTCATGTCTTAGAAAGATATAAACAGGGATAAAGAAATACAAACGTTCAAACATGAGAATTCTAAAATAAGCTTAGTATTGATTATAAGAATGTGTGTGTGTATTTTTGTAATCACAGTGATAAAAATCTTTTAAAAACAAAGATAAAATAAAAAAAATAAAAAACTTTTTTCCGTACCGCTATAAAAGAATTATGATTTCGTTACCCCTCTTTTCAATGATGGATGGTTATGCTATAGATTTTCAAAACTTATGAATTAGATTTTATTGTCAACAAATATTAAGAACGAGGAAAAAAAAAGGATTTTTTTTTTTATATTTTTATGTTTTTTTTTATTTTTTTTTAAATAATCGATAAAATTTACGCTACATAAATTTTTTACAAAAAAAAAAAAAATCCTTAGAGATTTTTGTCGTTTGTTCATTGTTGCCCTTTTTTCCCTTTGAATATTTCATTTTTTATGTTTGTATATAGATTTCAATTCAGTTACTTTTAAAATACTTAAAACGCAAAGTTAATTTTTCTTTTTTTTTTTTTCTTAGATTAAACAAAATAAATCGTTTGATAGATATCTTAGTTTTAAAACATTTGCCAAATTATATTATAGTGTTTTAGTAAACGTTGAGCCAACTCTTAATATGGCTAGAATCCAAGAAATTTTTGGAATTACTTCATTTAATGTAATTTAAAGTAGTAACTAATACAATGTTTCCAGGCGAAATTTAAATAAATTATAAAAATTCATGATTAGAAATTTTTATGTATAATTAAAAATTAAAATTTTTATGAACAGGAGATGAAGTTTATATTCACAGAGCGGCAAAAAATTTTTTTTGTTAAAAAAAATATTTAATTTATTTTTCATATGCTACCAGATTTCTCTGTCAATTTTCGGAAACCAAAGCCCTTTAACCCATAAGATATTATCTTTTAATTAAAAAAAAATAAATAAATAAATATTATGATTAGAATATATGGTCATGGCTAAAAATAGATATGATTTTATTTTATCATCTGGGTCTGATTTAATGGTTCTTTTTTTCATGTTATTATACGATTTTTTCATAATATTATACCATCTTATTACATTTATTATCATCATATTATCGTATTATTATTCTATTTTCTAATATTAGTATATACATTTTATCATATAATTATCCTAACTTATCATATTATGATTCCATTTAATCATATTATGCCATCTCATCATATTATAATCCCATTCAATATATTTGTTTGTAACATCATATGTTATGTTTTTTATTACTTGAATCACATCAAATATAACGAAACCGTGTCTACTTATATTTATTCATGTATAAATTAAATGAGAATTATAATGAAGGTGCAAATGTTAAAAACAAAATATATTCAAAACCAAATAAGTTATGAATTTTTCAACCATAAAGAGCATATTTATTTGTAACATTTCATTGTTTTGGAAATAATAATATTAATATAGTTTAAGAACAAGGAAATTGATTTTTAATATAAGTATAATAGTTGTAGAAATAATAATGTTTTTCAATATTAATAAAATTTTGTTTCTGTTGAAAATATCAAAATATTAAAATTTTTAATGAATATAAATATTGAATGATAAAATTGAAACGAAAACATTGTTATCATGAACACAGTATTATTAAAATTGACAATGACAACATAATATTGTTGTAATAACAATGCCGTACCCATGTTTTTTTCTGTATACACAGAAAAGATATTACCGTATATTTTTCAATTAACACAGTTGTTTTATTTTGCATCAAAATTTAATAAATATATTCAAGTAAAAATAATATTTAAAGATTTCATTTCTTATTTAAATTTTTAATTCATTCAATCATCTATTTGATTGATTTAATAAATTTTTTAATTGGAACATTTTTTTTTACAATTTTTCGTAATTGATATAAAAATTTTGGTAAGAGATGCAAATTTAAAAAAAAGTTATTAACTAAATGAATTATTTACTAATATATTTGGTGATTGGTGATTTGTTTCTTTCAATAATTTTCTAAAGTCTATTGGATTGGTCATGTGTTGTAAATAAAGGAATAAATTACGATGCATGTAGTACAAAAAAAGTATTAAGATCTATGCAACAACGGCGTGTTATATCTTCATTGCTAATAGTAAAACCACTTATTATATTATCCAATGATATGTGAAATATCAAAGAAAATTTTTCAGTTATCTTAAGACTAAGCTAGAGAAAAGGATCTGGATGGAAACAGTATAAAACAGAACTTTGCATGTTGTCGATTGTAGTCATCTTTACGCGATGCGAAAGCTTAAATGAGAACTGTCATGTCTTCATGGTATACAAGAAAAAAAAAAAAAAAAAGCTAAGCCCCTGTATGATAGCGTATTGAAGTTTTTCATTCTCCCCGCGGAGTACTGAAAAATTTGTGATGATAAAGATCAACAGACTCAAATTTACCAACTTATACAGATTTTAAATTTTAATGGAGAATGTTCCCACTAAGCTACATCAGGTCATGATTATTCGCTACTGAGGTCCAGCCGGTTCTATGGGTCCAATAATCAGTAGAAGAAAGCTAAATCTCAAGATCTCAAAATTTGACAAGAATGTTTCAAAAAATAAAAAGTAGAATAAGTATCTAAAATTTAACTCATCTCAAATGCTTCCTTGGCCCGTGAAAACAAAAAATCGCAAAAAAACTGGTACGAGGCGGATCAATATTTCCGTGACTTTTCGAAATGCAACACTGTTCCCATCAAGTACCACCTGTTAATAGACTACTGTCATATTTTGAGCAAGTGTCGTTATTTACTTTGCGTTTAACAGCTGTTCAAAATGTACAACCTCGTATATTTTTCTAAAAATGGAAAAAAGTGGATTTCGAGTGCTCATTAAACATTATTTTTTGCGAAAAAAAAAACGTCAATCAAACCAAGGAAAAGCTCCATAAATACTATCGTTGTCGTCGCACAAGTACAAATGACGCTGAACGTTCTGGAAGGCCAATTGAGGTCAGTACACCCGAAAATGTCGAAAAAATCCACGATATGGTGTTGGCCGACAGTAGCAGTGTGGTTTCGATTTTAAATGATCAGCTGGGTTTAAGAAAGTTGACTGCAAGATGGGTGCCGCGTTTGCTCTCAATTGACCATAAGCGTAAACGTGTGACAACTTCAAAGGATTGTTTGGAGTTGTTTAACGGCAATCCGAATGAGTTTTTGCGGCATTTTGTAACTGTGGATGAAACATGAATCCATTTCTGTACTAAACAATGGGTTTCTCCAGGTGAACCTGCTCCGAAGAAGGCCAAGGTAAGTTTATCGGCCAATAAGGTGATGGCAACAGTTTTTTGGGATACACGGGGGATATTACGCGAATATTACGCCAACTTATTAGACCGATTTAATGAGGATTTAAGAAGAAAACGACCCCATATGGCCAAGAAAAATGTTCTTTTTCATCAAGATAATGCACGGGTGCACACGTGTGAAGTCTCAATGGCAAAACTCTATGAATTGGGCTACGATTTGGTACCTCATCCGCCATATTCTCCGGATTTAGCCCCTAATGATTACTTCCTATTTCCAAACCTAAAGAAATGGCTCGGTGGAAAGAGATTCAGCACCAACGATGAAATTATTCACCAAACAAATGCCTATTTTAAGGACCTCGAAAAATCATATTTTTTGGAAGGGAAACAAAAACTGGAGAAACGTTGGACTAAGTGTATTGAGTTAAAAGGAGATTATGTTCAAAAATAAATTTTTGTTTTGCAAAAAACACTATGTTTCATTCAAAAAGTCACGGACTTATTGATCTGCCTCGTACAAAAGCTATCACTTCGAGAACATCTTAAGATGCAGTCTGTGCTTATTTTATAGTTCTCAAGCTAAGCCTTCGTGGTTTGCCTCCTATGGATGGTTTAAAATGGTAATAAGTGTCCTTTTAAAACGGCATCCTGCCAAACGTTTCTAGGCCTACAACTTTTTTAAGGTTACTTAGTCATTGACTACATATTATTACGGCTGTTATTATAGGGAACTGTGTTTTCGGTGCGCATGCTAGGTGTTTAGATATCCTACTCACTGTAAGAGTGTTCGTATTGACGATGACACGGAATAGATAGAGTACTATTATGTCAGTGTCCTGCTCTTAAGGAAAGTAGTACTGTAATTTTTGTCAAACCGTCTGTTATGTATTTTTCCAATGCTTGTCAGATTATTTTGAGGCAAATATCAGGAATAAGAACCATTTCAATATAGGATAAAGGGACTTTTTATTTTAATCAAAACTTTCAACAAAAATTTAGGTGAAAAATGAAACGGTTTTAGCCGACGTCATGACTTTAGAATTTGAAAACAAATAACTAATGCAATTGAAAGCTAAACAAAATCGCAATAAGACACATAAACACAATTGAATCCCTACAACCGATATTATTTCATTCTGTAGGTATTTATTTTCCATAAACTCAGACAATAAATGAAATTAACGATTTCAATTTATTTATGTTTCTCCGTGCCGGATATTGTTTGACAGTGATTTAATTCCGCGCTGATGAGGAAAGGTTTTTTAATGATTGGTTCTTTAAATGAGCTGAGACAATATGAGAAATTATCGATAGCAATTTGCCTTCAAAAACTTTCACGCTTCATTTACGATTAGTGATAAAAAATAAATATAAAAAATGGTAAAGAAAACGATAGCAAATTTCCTTTTATTTAAGAGTTAAAATCTTAAAAAACGTGTTTGTTAAGGTTCGAAATGTTTAAGAAAGTAAATATAAAACAAAATCTTGAGATTTTCATTTTTACTGTGATATAGAAAACGAGGAAAATATCAAATTATTCAGTATGGACTTTGTGAGGCAATAAGTTTAATGAGTTTAAGATACTAAGAGAAGGTTTCTCAGAGTTAAACGTCAGAGAGAGGTCTGTTCTTATTTATCATATCAGGGGGTGCCTGTATTTAAGCACATTCGGGAAAAATACATGCTCTCACTTACTACATTGCACAGGCTTTTCTAAATGGTGCACAAAATTCCGGAAACTTCTTAAGGGTTAAAAAAACTACCTATTCTATTTAGATCTGCCTTATTCTACATCATCTATATAAGTGTGTACAAAATGACAACATTTGATGTCAAAAGTATATCAATTCCGTAGGTTTTCAAATTGAAAACTGCATGGTTAAATCATTAACGAAAATGTATAACAAATTATCACGATATAAAAAAGAAGAGCACGGGCTCTCATTGGAGACCATAGTACTTCCGGGTCTGGGATGAAAAGATTGATACTGTAATACTTTTGTTGGTACTATTTAACATTAAAAAGTAGAGAAGTACTCCCTCGAGTTATTTGATACTATAAAACGATCATCTGAATATTTCAAAATTCAAATTAAAAATAAAAATTTTAAATGATAATATTGTTTAGAGACAGTGTTGCCATTTTAGCACTTTTAGTGCTAGATTTAGCATTTGAAGAGGTTAAAATGCACTGGCGATTTATAAAAATATGCTAAATGCTTGTTAGCACTTTCTTACAGCAATTTTTATTTAAATACTTTTGGATTTTTTAAAGGAATTTCTTAGTAAATTTGACGTTATTAATGTCAGTTTTAAAATATAAGCCCTATTTTGACTTTATTTTTCAATATTACCATTAACTCTGAAGAAAACATTTCTATAAGTTGTCATTTGAACTATATTTTACAAGAAACATGGGCCACAAAAATATTAATTTTTCTTTACAAAACAATTTAGCATTGTCATTTGCTGCTGTAGAACAATTTAGCATAATTTTTTGGACGTTTTAGCACTTTACCAATTACATCTTCTGGCAACACTGTTTAGAGATATATAATTTTCAAATAAAAACCTATGCATTTTTAAAACCTTTGATTTATGTTTATAATTGGTGTTCAGAAATTATAATGAAATTGTAATGAACACTATCTTTGACTTAATGCTGGAGCTTCGAGTTCCCAAAGTTTTTCTACAAGTTTATGTTAATAACAGGGCCACATTTATTAAAATCTTCATAGTTTATAAAATTTAATCTAAATAAAATCATTTAATGATTTCGTGTTGAATGTAATCCTTCGTTTTAAATATTTTAATATACAAATTAGATCCTTTAGGTTTTGTACCTAAATGAAAAATAAAAAATTTTAGTACTCTGAGGGTGAAAAAAGTACTATTTAAAATTCATATTGATACAGAAAAATATTTTCACTTTCCATCTTTGTTCCGGCTCTATTTGTCCTCTTGAACACCGTCGAAATGTTGGCTGCTTATTCTTATTCTATAGGTACTTTCATGAAAGATGTTCCGTGGAAATAAGGAACCTTATACCCCGTATACGTGAGTACAGTATACAGAGTACAGCTTATGGAATAGATCTCATTCATTTGTTATCGATTGGAATATGAGTCGTAAAACCCACTATAGGGAAAACTCTGTCTTTGGTCGAACCATCCGCTTGTTGAATGTACTTCCAGTTCATGTCTTCCCAGCCGAATACAATATCGAAAAACTCAAACTAAATGTGCAAAAACACTACTCTCTCTATCCTCCTCCTAATATCTATATTTCCTAGGACAAAAACCGTTCATTGTATCAGAGACTTGATCTTACGGTTGTTACCATTTTTTAGATTTATATAAAAAGTTCCAAAAATAACTTTGGTAACTTGAAAATTAAATAACTTTTTCTCGAACACTTTAAATCTACAACTCCCTCATTTCTAAAAGAGTTTCTATGAATTTCAATATCAATATTTTCGGAATTATATTGAGTACATATAAGTCAAGAGAATTAGTTTCAGATTTAGATGGGCTTGTAAAAATCTGTTTCTAACCTACATTTAAATGGATACTGCACAAACATAAAAAATCAAAACAAATTTCTATACCAGAGGAATTTACATGGGAAAATGGCAACGAGTCCATAAAACTGCGTCAATTTCTAGCAGAAATTGACATAATGACCATTTGGCATCTTTAATTTTAAACCTTATCTGACCTTCAGTTTTATTATAAAATTTCATTTAATTCTCTAGAAAATTAATAATATCTTCTTAAAAAACCATCTGCCTTATTTCATTACAAGTCTAATTCTTTAACAACTGACCTACTCTTTTCATGTCCAACCATTCTGTCAAGCAAAAACTAAACAATAGTAGAATTAGTAATTATGAACAAAAAAGAAAAAATTAGAAATTATAATCAGTTAAAAAATATGCCCATGTTAAGAGAGAAGAAGTAGCAGCAGGAATACAAAGCTATTACAACTAAAGAAGAAATCTCTTTAAATAAAGATGACAACAATGTTGTCATTTATGGAAATAATAATTAGAGTAGGAGGGTAACTAAGGGGAAAAAAATAGAAACATAACATAGAGCAAGAGTGTTAAATAAAGAACCGTTGTGATGGTTAGAATCATGACAATTTAATGAAATAAATTATATTAAATGTAACATTTTTTTAGGTATTTGCTACGCCTGCTTTGAAAATCATTGACAGGAAAGGGACTATAGTGTTTACGTAGGTCTGCCTGTAAGTCTGTATGTCTTTCTGTCCATACAACTGTCCTGTCCTGTTCTATAGCTGTGTTTTTTTTTTTTGTTAAAAATAATTATAACAGATAATGACATTTATTATGATGATAATAATGATGATGATGTTGTTTTGAGCATTATAATTAAGAATTATAATAATCATTACTTTTACTTTAGTTCTAGTAGCAGCAAAAGAAAAATTAAAAAGCTAACAAAATATTAAAAGATTACAACATTTTTTTTTTTTTTTTGAACGCTGTTCTTTTTTATTCTTTTTCTGTTTCCCTTGATTCATGTACATCATTTGAGCCAAAAGTTAATTAAAAATAATATATTTTTGTACTAAATGAAAGACAGAAGAAAAGAAGTAACCAGCATATAAATAAAAGTCGAAGTATAAAATAAATTCTTTGTGGCATGACAACATCAACTCTATAAAATTTCATTTAATACATTGAAGCTGTTAATGGTGATGACTAGGATGGTAGCTGAAATAGTTTGTGTGTGTGTGTGTGTTTTTTTTTTTTTTACAAGAAGGTTAGAAGCTATGAACTAAAAGTTTTCTCGGTTTGCTTTTATCTCTGGTGGCCTTTATCACTCAGTTGTTTTAGATTTTTATTTTTTGAATTTTATTATAAAATCAAAATGATGATATTATTAAAGCAAGTACAAGTAATGCTTTCATTGCTTTTAATAGGGGGAGATGATAAAGGTTTGTAAGTAAATTACTTACAAAATATTGCTGCCACCTCATTGAGTTGGTGGTGGTACTACTTAAGTAGTAATAGTAGAAGTGAAACAGTTACAAAGCTTATTTAATTTAAATGGGCCAGTGAAACGCAAGAGTTTTTACATGCTTCAAATAAGGCGTTTAATGAGGTGCTATAATTAAATTATTATACATAATTGACATGATTTTGATTTGAAATGATAGTTCAAAAGAAAAAGGATTTTGTAATATATAGCAGGATAATTGAAAAGGAATCTTATTACTTAAGCAAATAACTAACGAGGATTATTTTGTTGCAGTATTTTACTTTTTTTTTTTTTTCTCATTTGAAGAATAATTTTCTGTAATAAATTGTAATTTAGAGGCCAAAGTAGAAGAAGAAGTTTTGTTTGAGAAATATTAATTACAAAATAAATTTGCATTAATAATTTGAATATTAGGAAATTCATTTAATGAGCATATCAAAGGGATATAAGGAATTTGCATTTATGTTTACACTTTCAAAAAAGTACAACTAAATTTTATACATTTTACTAACTAAATAGTACCAAATCATGTATAAATTCTAATAAAAAAATACAAAATTTATATAACCTTTGACCTAATTGTGTATAAAACAAAATCCATTTAATGAATAACAATATTTTATTAAAAAAATCTATTATTGTCGATATCAAAATTGATTCAATTTTAAGCCACTTACACAATGTACAAAAATAAATTGATTATTTCTTTCAATCCTCCTTCTATACAAAACTCATATAGAACAAACATCTGATACTTTAGCCAACTAACAAAAGTAGCATTTTTTTTAATGTCGTTTATACAATTCTTATACATTTTTCTTGAAATTGAAATTACCATCGAAAAGAACAAAAAAAATGAACTACAATACCTATAGCATCATATGTATAGTTACACATACAATTTACAATATAACAATAATATTATTTATTTTATGATCTCTAACATTTATCTTATTCAAAGATGAAAATAACAAAAATAAACCAACAACACAAAAATGGAAGGAAATAAAATGAAAAAAAAAAAAAAAAAATGCAAGAAAAATAATTCATGTATCTACTGTTAATATGTTGTTGTACGAACATTGCAACAACATAATTTGTTTCATTTTGATTGTAAATGTTACAATGTATGAGTAGCAACAGCAGCAATAACAATAACAACAACAGCAACAACTAAAATTATAGTACTTTTGCCACAGCTATTGTATTGTGGAAATAGAATTTTGTATGCAACACATTGAACTGACCTTTTTAGGGAACTATGACTTTAAATAGTACAACGTACAACATAACCGACTGACTTGCAGCAAGATAAATTACAATGGTCTTTTAAGTTTAACAGCAAATAAGAAAGAAAAAAAAAAAAAGAAAAATCTATATAAAATGTCTTATGGAGGAGTACGTGTGTCGGTGTGTTGTTAATGTCCAAAATTACGCTCAGAAAAAGAACATATTTTATATAATTCATGTTATCCATAGACCTAAAATGGCCCTTTGAAAATTTAACATAATTTTCTATAAAAAATTTGATCGTTAAAAATTTCGTAAAGAAAATATATCAAAAACAATATTCTGCAGAAAACTTCTCGATAAAATTAAATTTTTACAGACATTTTTTACGATAACAATAGTTTTCCATAGAAAATATATCGATAGCACAAATTTTCTATAGAAAATTTATGGATAACAATAATTTTTCATAGAAAGTTTATCGATAGAAAAAATATTCCATAGAAAAAAATTTTAGAAGAAAATCGATCGATTACAATAATTTTCAAAAAAAAATTTATCGATAAAAATAATTTTGAATAGAAAACTCATTGCTAACAATAATTTTTTAAGGAATATTTATCGACAGAAAAATTTTGTATAATAATATATCGATAATAATAATTTTCTATAAAAAATTTATCGATAACAATAATTTTTTATAGAATATTTATCGATAACAATAGTTTTGTGTAGAATATTTATCGATACTCAATTTTTTAAAGAACATTTTTCAACAAAAAAAACTTAAGAAACATTTTTCAACAAAAAAATCTTCTATAGAAAATGTTTCAACAAAAATAACTTTCTACAGAAATTTTTAACGATCACAATAATTTTTCATAAAAAGTTTATCGATAACAGTAATTTTTCCATAGAAAATATATCAATCAAATATTTTCCATAGAAAATTTATCAATATCAATAATTTTCTATAGAAAATGTATCGTTAACTATAATTTTCTATAGAACATATATCGAAAACAATAATTTTTATAGAATATTTATCGATAACAATAATTTTAATAATTGCTTATTTTACAATAATTTTATATAAAAGATTTATCGATAACAAATAATAATTTTTTAAAGAAAATTTATCGATAAAAATAATATTCTATAAAAAATGTGTCGATAAAAATTATTCTCCACAGAGAACTTATCGATAAAAATTTTTTTTTTATAGAATATTTATCGATAGCAACAATATTTTATAATATATCAATATCAATAATTTGCAACAAAATATTTATCGATAACAATAATTTTTTACAAAAAATTTATAGATAACAATAATTTTCTATAGAAAGATTATCGATGACTAGACTATAGTCTGACTATATATAAAAGATTTATCGATAACAAAAATTTTGTATAGAAAATGAATCGATAACAAAAAAAGTTTTATGGATAATCTAAAAAGTTTGACTTTACTATAGTACAATACAATACTCTGATTAGATTATAGTCTCACTAGACTATTGTCTGACTAGACTATAGTCTGACTAGATTATAGTTGGACAAGACTATAGTCCGACCTGACTTTAGTCATACTAGACTATAGACTGACTAGACTATAGTCTGACTGGTCTATAGTCTGACTAGACTATAGTCTGACTAGACTATAGTCTGACTAGACTATAGTCTGACTAGACTATAGTCTGACTAGACTATAGTCTAACTAGACTATAATCTGACTATATTATAGACTATAGCCTAATTAGATTATAGTCTGACTATACTATAATCTTACTAGACTATAATCTGACTAGACTATAGTCTAACTAGACCATAGCCTGACTATACTATAGTCTGACCAGACTATAGTCTGACTAGACTATAATCTGACTAGACTATAGTTTGAATAGATTGTAGTCTGACTAGACTATAGTATGATTATGTTGGACTGTAGCCCGACGAGACTCGGAAAGATTCTTTAGCCTTCTCTACATTTTCCTTGAGTGTGTTTCGAAAAACATTTGTTTATTAAGGAAGAGAAATAACATAAAAAATAAAACTAAGAAATAATAAAAATGATTGTTACATATTTTTTCTTGCTACTCATCCCCCTCTTCTTCCACCTACATACAATCACCATTATTTTTCCATTTCAACTTGGATTTTTATAAAATAATGTTTCATTTCTATTTTACTTTTGCGTTTCTTTTTTTATCTTGACGCCGTCTTTCGTCGTCTTTAACATCTTTTGGAACTTGGTTAGCAACGTATGTATGCAAATACGATTATTGCCTTTTTGTCATAGTTTTAATAAAGCTAGAGAAATGAGGGGTAATGCAGAGATGTGAATGCAAATAAGAGGATGGCGTTATTGTTAAGTTACGTATTCATGGCGGAAATTTAAAACTTTTGTGTCAGATTATATGCGAGTAGTAGTAAATAGTATGCAAAGTAGGTTACATGCGCATTAAACTTAAATTTTTTTTAGTTTTTTTTTGTAGGTTTTTTCTGTTTAAAATTTTTTTTTTATTATAAATTTTTTTTATTAGGATAAATTTTCTGTTGTTTATTTATATATATGCAAACATTAAAATGAAATATAAAATACAGTGCGTAACAAAATTTTTAATTAAAATTATGCCTCAAAGTTTTGGGGTTAACACTAAATTAAAGTTTTGTAAAAATTCAAACTTGAACCTGATCATATAAATATTTAATAAAAAAAAAAATTTAAATAAACCGAACTTCTCGTAAGAAAATTAATTTCTTTTTATCATCTCCCACTGTACATATGAATGATGATGATTTTAGTTTTGTTCACATTTTTCATCATTGTTGTAGTGGTTGTAGTACAATAGTATTAGAGCTAGCATGTTTAGCATTAGAGTTTGTTGTTTACGTGAGAAGAATTTTTGTCTAGGTTTTTTACATATAGTTGTTGGTTTTTCTTCTTATTCTGTTTGTTGTGCCACAAACATACTCATATCTTTTCATTCATCTAAGCAGCCATGCAACGAAGCGTACAAACACATACTTATTTACTTTTATCAAAATATCAACTAAAAAGAAACATACACACACATAAATACGTGCAACATGTTGCAAGTTTGTATGTTTTTTTCTACTTTTCGAAAATTTTTCTTTCTTATTTTTGCATCTCACGGATGTTGAATAAAAAGAAAAAAAAATATAAAGCACAAATACGAAACAACTAAATGCATTTTCTTAGCTTAATGTTGTTGTTGTTGTTGTTTGAGTTGTTGCTGTATAAAAATTTAAGTAAAGTGAACTTTAATTTAAAATAATGAAAGAATTTTCTTGTTCTTTTTAACAACAAACAACACGTTTGTAAGTAGAAAATATTTTCTAATGAAGATTATGGCAATTTTAATAATGCCAAAAAATGGGAGGTGAAAAAGCTTTAAGGCGAATTAGAAATATGTTCACATTTTAATGCATTTTTTGTTAGCTGCTAAATGTATAAAGAGAACATATTATATGGTCGTTATGAAATATATCAAATAAATACAAAATAAATTACACTTTTAGGAAATTAAGGTAAACTAGAATAAAGAAAGTTGTATTAAAAGTTTAATTAGTTTAATAATAAACTATTAAACAAGGAATTAAATTATCAAAAATATCTATTCAATTTAATTTTTTATTATGTAAATAACAAAAAATATGTGAAAATTAACAAAAGCTATTTTTTTCTATAAAAAAAAATATATCGATAACGTCAACTTTCTATTAAACATTTATCGATATCAAAAATCCCGTACAGAAAATTTATCGGTAAAAACAAATTTCTTAGAAAATTTATCGATAACAATAATTTTCTACCAAAAATATACCAAAATTTTGTATAGAATATATGTCGATGACAATAATTTTCTATGGAAAATTTATCGATAACAATAATTTTCTATTGAAAGATTATCGATGACAATAATTTTCTATAGAAAATTTCTCAAAAAAAAAAATAATAATAATAATAATAAAATAATCTTCTATAGAAAATTTATCGATAATGATAATTTTCTATGGAAAATTTTTCGATAGCAACAATTTTCAGTATATATTTATCGATAACAATAATTTTTTAAACAATATTTATCGATAACAATAATTTCCTACAGAAAATGCGTCGATAACAATAATTTTCTATAGAAAGTTTATCGATAACAATAATTTACCGTAAACAAATTATCGATAATGATAACTTTCTGAAGAAAATTAATCGATAGCAATAAATTTCTATAGATAATGTATCAATAACAATAATATTCTATAGAAAATTATTCGATAACCATAATTTCTATAGGAAATTTTTTTAATAACAATTTTCTATTGAAAATTTATCGACAACAATAATTTTCTATTGAAAATTTATCGACAATAACAATTTTCTGAAGAAAATTAATCGATAACAATAATTTTCTAATGAAGATATATCGTTAGCAATAACTTTCAGTAGAAAATTTATCTATAACAATAACTTCTATAGAAAACTTTTCGATAACAATATTTTTCTATTGAAAATTTATCGCCAACAATAATTTTGTATTGAAAATTTATCGATAACAATAATTTTCTATTGAATATTTATCGATAATAATTTTCTATTGAAAATTTATCGATAACAATAATTTTCTAATGAAGATATATCGATAACAATAATTTTCTATAGAAATTTATCGGTAACAATAATTTTCTATAGAAAATTTATCGATAACAATAATTTTCTATAGAAAATTTATCGGTAACAATAATTTTCTGTAGAATATTTATGGACAAAAACATTTATTTTTTACAGAATACAATTTTCTCATAAAACTTTCGATAAAAGTTTATAATTATAAACTTTACCTTTATATTTGAAGTCCAGCTCCGTTGCTGCGCCATTTTCTTAGTTTTTCTAGAATTTATTTTCGGAAAACGAACATTGCTATTAAAACGAACGACAAAAATAAATTAACCTCATTTACTTTACTTAATCTTCAGAAAATTTTAATAAGAAACTATAAATTAATTTATATTTTTTTACAAAATAAAAATTAATCACCTTTTTAACTTTGCTTTATTTTTTTTTCTTTAAATCTGATTTTTTTAAAAGACCTTCTTTTCATACCAACATTTAAGAAAACACTTTCCTTCTTTAATTTATATTTTACATTTTCTATGCATAATTTAATTAACATTTTATCACACACTTTATTTTTATTTTATAAACTTTTTTCTTTAAATATTCATTACTTGAAACACTTTAAATTACTTTAAAAACTTACAGAATCCTTACAACCGAACCGATTTAAACAAAAATTCCTGTAATATTATTGAAAAATATAAGAGAAATTAAAAGAAAACCAACAATAAAAAACAGAGATGAGTTTTAGTTAAATGAATTTAATTACAATAACAAAACATTGTTTGGTTAATGTAAACAACAGCTACAAACACACGAACACATACAAATTACATGTAACAAAAGAATGTGTGGAGAAATTTATATATTAACGGTATTTGTAATATTGCGAATATATAATTTGTTTTTGTAAATGTAAGTGAGAAAACTTAATAAAGTAAAAATGAAAAGAAATATTAAATGAGAATAAGTAAATAAAATTAGTTTAGGAATTTGTTGTTGTTTTTGTTGTAATGAGGATTTTTTTGAACAGTGTTGTAGGTTTGCTTTAAGTAACGTAATAATTACGACGTTTTTTTATTTTTTTTTTTATTTTTGGCTTCTAATCGATAAATGTTGTTAATTGAATAATGATTATTGGTTATGAATAACAAGTTTTTGTTTATAATTTGGTATAATTCCTTGAACTAAAAGACTAAATTGTTTAATATAACAAAATTAAATTGTATACATTTGATAGATTAAACAATAGTTTTAAAATGAAATCTTTTTACTCTAAAGTTTGCTGTTTCAGATAAAATTTCTTTACTGAGTAAGCTTATTCATTGAATAGGTACGTATAAATATTTAAATTACTTTAAGTAAATTATTAATGTTAATATTAAATTTTTATTTAAAGCAATTACTTTCTATGGAAATTACCAAAAAGATACCATACATTTATCAATAAAATTAATTTTTTTGTGTAAAATTTTATATTATTTCAAATATTTCAAATAAAAATAAATGAAAAATATGTTTTTTTATACAAAATTACTCGTCAGAAAATTTTCTAAACAAAAATAGAAATAACAATCACTTTATATAAAGAATTTGTGGATAACTTTGACTCTTTACATAAAAAATAATTGTTATCGAAACTCTATAAGATTATTTTTATCGGTAAATTTTCTACAGAAAATTATTGTTATTGAAAAATTTATACAGAAAATTATTGTTATCGAAAAATGTATATAGAAAATTATTGTTATTAAACATTTTTCTATAGAATATTATCGAAACATTTTCTATAGAAAATTTTTCTTATCGAAATTTTTTTTATAGAAAATTATCAAAAAATGTACTATAGGAAATTATTGTTATCGAATAATTTTCTATAGAAAAATATTGTTATCGAAAACTTTTCTTTATAAAATTATTGTTATCGAAAATTTTTTTATAGAAAATTATCAAAAAATTTACTATAGGAAATTATTGTTATCGAATAATTTTCTATAGAAAAATATCGTTATCGAAAACTTTTCTATAGAAAATTATTGTTATCGAAAATTTTTTATAGAAAATTATCAAAAAATTTACTATAGGAAATTATTGTTATCGAGTAATTTTCTATAGAAAAATATCGTTTTCGGAAACTTTTCTATAGAAAATTATTGTTATCGAAAATTTTTTATAGAAATTTATCAAAAAATTTACTATAGGAAATTATTGTTATCGAAAAATTTTCTATAGAAAAATATTGTTATTGAAAAATTTTCCTTGGAAAATAATTGTTATCGAAAATTTCCTACAGAAAATTATTGTTATCGAAAAATTTCCTACAGAAAATTATTGTTATCGAAAAATCTTCAATAGAAAATTATTGTTGTGGATAAAATTTCTATAGAAAATTATTGTTATCGAAAAATTGTATATAGAAAATTGTTATTGTCGATAAATTTTCTATAGAAAATTATTGTTATCGAAAAATTGTATATAGAAAATTAATGTTATCCAAAAGTTTTCTAGAGAAAATTATTGTTATAGATAAAATTTCTATAGAAAAATTTTCTTTAAAAAATTATTATCGAAACATTATCTATAGAAAATTATTGTTATCGAAACATTTTCTACAGAAAATTATTGTTATCGATAAAATTTCTATAGAAAATTATTCTTATCGAGAAATTTCAAATAGAAAATTATTGTTATCGAGAAATTTCCTATGGAAAATTATTATTATCCAAAGGTTTCCTATAGAAAATTATTGTTATCGTAAAATTATTTATGGAAAATTATTGTTATCGATATTTTTCTATTGAAAATTATGGTTATCGATAATTTATAGAAAATTATGGTTATCGATAATTTATAGAAAATTATGGTTATCGAGAAATTTTCTATTGAAAATTATTATTATCGATAAATTTTCTATATAAAATTATTGTTATTGATAATGTTTCCAATGAAAATTTTTTTGTAGATAAATTTTCTTAAAAAAAAAAACTATTGTTATCGAGGAATTTTCTGAGAAAATTAATGTTATTGCTAAAATTTCGGTTGAAAATTATTGTTATCGATAGTTTTTTATAGAAAAATTTTCTCTGTTTCTCATTTTTTTGAATAACTTGTTTTTTTAACTTTAAATAATTTTATTAAATTTTTATATAGTTTTATTTCAACAATTTTTATTGAGTTTTTATATCAGTCGGTGTTCACACATGGCAATTTTTCTTGCTGCAGTTATGACTTTGTTGGCGAGAGAGGTAAAGAGAATGTAAAAGCTTAGTTATTTTCTTCTCCTCTCTCACATACGAACTCAGAATTGCGGCAAGAAAAATTGCTGTGTGTGAACCCAGACTTATATACTTATATATTTTTAATTATTATTTTACTTTAACTATTATCAAACATCAAGCTTTATGTTCCTATAGAATTCTGTCATCTATCTTTTAAAAACTGCCTATTTAGAAAGTATATAAAAAATGCTTAAAGAAATCTCCACCATCTTCATCATTCAACATCATAGATAGCATCCATTAATTTTGCTCATTGTTCACCATCATCAATAACATTGTTGTTATTGCTTTAAATATTTTATTTAATTTTTTTTTTTATTTTTTTTTTGCTATTTTAACTTTAGAACAAACATTTTAGTTTTTATTCTTTACAATTTACTCTCATTTCAATGTGTGTATATGTACGTTGTATCCAGAAACACAATTAAAGAATATAAAACAAGAAGAAACATTGTTTTAAAATGTTTTTTAATGGATGAAATGTTTAAGCAGACAATTTAAAGAGTGAATTCTGTAGGATGTAAAAGAAACCCCTACAATGACATACTTCTTTTAACCTTTTTTTCCTCATTATCTTTATGACATTGTTTTTATAAACTGAAGCAGCCAGATCATGTTAAAAGAAAATCGAATATTTTCACGTTTATTGAATGAAAAATCGTAAAAAAATTATTTAAAAGCTGCTGAATATGTTAGCAAAATTATAAGGTTTTTATTTTTAAATAAAAAAAGTCATTAATAAGTCTTAATTTTTTTTGTAATTATTTAATTCCTTGTTAGTATTTGATTTTCTAGCATGACAATTTTCACTTTAAACTCACAAGGAGAGTAATTGAAGTGTAGGCATTTTAGCTATATATTCATTGATATTGTATGTTAAAATAAATTTATTTGTACCCAATTAGGGAGGTACAAATTATAAAAATAATAATTTTAAAAAGGAGATAAATGTCTTTAAACAATAATTTGAGCGTTCAAATTATTGACATTTAACACCTTTTTAAAATTTGGTACGTCATTTTAGTCAAATATTTGACTAGTCTTAGCATACCTTGAGACTGTTCCCCACAGACAGGCGAATTGATTTTGTCTTTCATTTGAATCTCTACGGTATTACAAACATAATGACAAATTTATATATCACACTATTAAGCTCATTATTAAAGTAAAGAATAAATAATTTCTGCTTCAAATATCAAAGAAATTCAACTATTTTAAATAAACATTTATTAAAGTCCATCTTATAATAATTTCATTAATGTTATGTATAATTTCAAGTACTATTTTACTATTATTGTTCTATTGATGTTTTCAAAAAAAAAAAAAAAAAAAAAAATAACACTCATGTTGTTTTAACTGCAATACACTCTTTTAAGCTTTCTGACACATAAATTAGAACATATAATTGATATACACATATACATACGTAAATATAAATGGAGGCATATAAATTTCCTAAAATTTCAACATGTGTTAAATAGATGTGGAACTCTGAGTGACATACGTATGTATGGATGTATTTGAAATACATAGATTTAAACACAACACTATGAATTCATAGAATACAGTTTGTTATCTAAGAATTAAGACCTGAGTTTCTTACCGGGAACTTAAATAGATTAAATTCTCGTAATTTTGTTAAACTTTTTACTTTAGAATATTTGATGAATTATCCTGATTTCATCTCAAATAATTTATTTTTATCTAATAAAGCTGATTTACTAATACCAACTGTTTTGATAATATTCTAGATAGAGATTTAATTTTAGAATCAGAGGTCTTAATTATTCACATACAGAAAAAATATGGTCTGTTAAACTATTTATCAAAGCTAAAAACTATTCCAATTACTTTTTTAATTGTACCAATTATTCAAGTGATCAAATTTCAAATTTTCTATTATTTTTAACTAAAAAAAAAAAAAAAAAAAAAAAAACAGATTTTAGTTATTTTTCTTATTGTATCAATTAATAAATTAATCAAATATAATTAAAATTAAGTGATAATTTGATTATTTGTTTATAATTTTTTTCATAGTTTGAATTAAAGAACGAGCGTAACCCGGTGCACTTTGCTACCCTTTAATAGGGAATATCAAAGTTGGCGTAAAATGTGGGCGTGAACTATCTGTATGTCAAATTTCTTCAAAATCGGTACAGCCGTTTAAGAGTTTCAAAAAGAGGGCACAGCCCATAACGACCACCGGCACTGGTTGTCAAATTTCGTGAAAATCGGTGCAGCCGTTTGAGATTTTTAAAAAGTGGGTGTAATATGTGGACGTGGCATCCAACCTTGTTCATACATAGCCTATAATGACCAGCGGCACTGGTACTATCTGTGTGTCAAATTTCGTGCAACCATTTAAGAGTTTTAAAATAATCCTCTAATTTATTAGACAAATGTTTACATGGATGTCAAAATTTTTTTTGCAAAATTTGAGCATTCTAACTCCAATAGTTTCTCAGATATACGAATTTTTGCATTTAATTCATATGGGAGGTATCATGCCCCCTACTTCTAGTCCGCCCATATTTTTCTTAAATATTAATATTGATACCAAAGTGGCTCCGACAAAATTTTAGAACTCTAACTGTTATATTTTCTCAGATATGATCATTTAATATTTTCATTAGTCATAATATAGGAGGTGCCATGCCCACTATTGCTAGTGTACCAATTTTTGTCCAAAATATTCATATTGAAGCTAGTGCTAGCCGTACAAAATATTAGCTCTCTAACTTTTATAGTTTTCCAGATATAAAAATTTTGGTATTAACTTTATATGAGAGATGACACGCCCACTATTTCTTCTCCGCCCATTTTTGCACAAAATGTTTATGTTTTCAAAATAAAAAGTAGCCTATTTTTCCTTCCGGGCATATAGGAACACACTGTGAAAAATTGAAGAAAATCGGTTTAGCCGTTTAGGCGGCTGTTGACTTCAAACAAACATACATACAAACAAACACACATTAATTTTTATGTATACAGATAAATAGATTAGTCATAAATAATTATTGTTATTGTACCAATTAATAAATTAATCAATATACATAAATGAAAAAAGTTTTTTTTTTTCAAGTCTTTTAAAAGATTTATGAAAAATAAAAACTATTCCAATTAATATTTTAATTGTATCAATTATTTTATTGACCAAAATTTAAATTTTCTAATTTTTTACTAAAAATAAAACAATTAATAAATTAATCAAATATAAATAGAAGTAAGTGATCAATGAAAAATGTATTATAATTTTTTTTTTTTATAAATTGAATTTCAATTAATAAAATAATTGAATATTTATTATTATTTGTGTTTGAAATCATATTTAGTTTATTTATATTTAATTTGTTAGAAGACTTTGATTTCTGAGTTATTTATTTAATTATAAAAATATTTGAATTACCATTTTAAAATTCTGATCAATAATTTAATTGAAATTTAGGAACAAATAAAATAAATGAAACTGAAAAAATAAAATTCAAGAAAGATTTGTTTTTATTTAAATTTTAAATTTATTTTAATTTTAAATTAATTTTAATTCTAAATTTATTTTTAATAAATTTTTTGTGCAAAATTTGAGCATTCCAACTCCAATAGTTTCCCAGATAAACGAATTTTTTAACTGGAAAAATTTTTCATTTTTTCTTTTTTACAGTTATTTGTAATTGATATAATTATTTAGGTGAGAGGTGTAAATTTAAAAAAAAAAAAAAAATAATTGAATGAATTATTTTGTTGATTAATGACATTTTTCTGTGTTTTAAAAATCATAAAATTTTGCATTAAAGTTTTTTAAATGCAAAAGTATGTTCTTCAATGTCAAAAATCGTCCGTTTTAGTACTATTGACCTTTGACCTATGTATGACAAAATCTGGTTTAGAAGAAATAATATTTTTATCTACAGATGAAAAACCCAGCAGCTTGAAAAAATTTTTAATTCGAAAATAATAAAAAATCTAAAAATTTAGTACATTTCCCATTAAATTATTTTCCTTCTCATTAGTCATAATTCATTGTTCAAATACTTTATAAATTAAGACTATTTTTGAGATTCTACAATTATAATATTGAGTATGAGTATTCAAAATTTTGTTGTTTTTTTTCTTTCTATAATTTTGCATTTGATATTGGCATTATATGCTATTAAGGCTAATGAGAAATTGTTTAATTGAAAATGTGGTTGGGTTTTCTCTACAAGAAGAAAGAAAGAGCTTTATTATGTGTGTTGTTTTTGTTGTTGGTGTTTCATTTATTTGATGATGCTATTATAGTTTTTGGTATAAAATGAATTAATGCATGAAAGATTGGAAACGTATAGAATAGTTTAGTTTAGCACTTTTTTTGTCAAATACTTTTACACATACT
This sequence comes from Protophormia terraenovae, assembly GCA_951394005.1. Classification (NCBI taxonomy): domain Eukaryota; kingdom Metazoa; phylum Arthropoda; class Insecta; order Diptera; family Calliphoridae; genus Protophormia; species Protophormia terraenovae. Next base: position 134,872,051 of record OX596074.1, read on the forward strand.
CGTACATAAAACATTGTTAAAATTGGACATAAGAAAAGCCTTAATTGGGAATTTTTAATTATATGTGGCTTTGCCACATGATAACCTAGAAATAGGCTGTAGAAGAGAGAGAGAGAGGAAAACAAAAAAGGATTTTGAAAATATAATAAAAGAAGGATGATTTGAAAGCATCCTTATGTTTATGTATTATTAAAAATGATTAAGGAGAAAATGAGAGGAAAACCAATATTAGGTTAGAAGAACAAAGTTAGTGTATTGAATTTAGATATTTAAAAAGGACTTGAAGTAGTTTAGTATTTAGAAAAGAATTTAAATATGAGTCAGGAAATGAAAATTTCAATTCTTAAAAAACAAAATTTTGCTAATTATTTTGTTATTCCAAAATAGCAACATCTACTTCTTTTACACTTCATAGGAAGTTCTTTTTTTGCAGACAAATATTATTATTAAAATTAAAATTATTATATTCACTATTTCTTAATAGAGAAATGTAGTTCTTTTCCACTTCTAGGGTAGTTGTTTTTAGTAAAATTATTTAGTAAAATAATTGATATTCATTTAAAGTTTCTTTTTGTTCCATTTTGTTTGCTTTTTCAGTTCTTTATTAAAATTTTTAACTCAAACATGTGCAATTTTTTTAAAATTCATTAAATAAAAACTAATAAACTTTAATAATATATGCAACAAATCATTTAAAAACAAGAAGCTTAATAAAACAATTGTTATTTGATGATATCGGAACTAATATGAAAAAAACTATTAATAATAAAAATGGGTTAATGAGCTCAAGGCAAATTATACTTTAAAAATAATGAACAAATAAAAAGAAATCATAAAATTAAAGAGAAACAATGATTAATAGAAAATATTTGCAAATGTTGGCAATAAAAATCAATTTAAAAATACAATTTTATTATTTTTTTTAAATAATAAATTTATTAAAGAATTTAAACAAAACAAGGGAAAAATATTGTAGAAAAAATGTCTATAAAATTATAAATCGGAATTTAAAAACGACTTCAAATATTTTTATATTAAAAAATATCAAATAAATTACTTAAAATCGAAGTATTCTAATAAATTAAATAAAATGTTTAACAAATAAACTAAAATCTAATTTCATTTACAAATGATACATATTCAATTATTTTATTAATTGAAATTCAACATATTAATAAAAATCTATATTAAATTTTTTAAATTTTCACTCATTTTTATTTATTTTTATTTAATTTATTAATTGATACAATAAGAGAAATAATTAAAAGCTGATAAAATGTTTTAATTTTAGTAAAAATATTAGAATTTGAATTTTTGATCAATAGTTTTTTATATGTAGGAATTAAATATAAATTACACAGAATATGATGTATTAAAGTTTTATCAAAGATAACAAGTGCGAATGTTATATTCGGCTCGGCCGAATATATATACCCACCATCAACTTCATCATATTTTTCGTTATATGGGAGATGGGCGGTAAAGTTGGCGGACCACGTCCATTTTTGGTTTCCGAGTTTACAATGGTTCATGAACTATTTGTACAAAATTTCGTTGACGATTCACCTTATATGGGAGGTGGGCGGTGAAGTGGGTGGACCACGCCCATTTTTAATTTCCAAGTTTATATCGTCCCCCGAATTATCTGTACAAAATTTCGTTGTCTTATATGTTTTTGTTTAAGAGATATCAGCAGAAAAGTATGAAATTAAGCTACAACGGACACCCTGTATTTCGTCCCCCTATGTTGTCCCGTTCGAGCCCTATCCTGCTTTCAACAGACAGACAAACGGACGGACAGAGCTAGATCGACTCAGAATCGAACCAGGACCCAGAAAATATATACTTTATAGAGTCTTAAATGATTCCTTCGACATCTTTTTGATGGTGGGTATAAAAACTAATTCAATTACTCTTTTAATTGTATCAATTATTAAAGTGATAAAAAATTCAAAATCTTTAATATTATTTCCCTAAAATAAAACAATTTAATGGCTTTTAATAATTTAGCTTATTGTATCAATTAATATATTAATCAAATATAAAAAAAATATGTAATAATTTGAATGATTGATTATAAAATTTTGTTTAATAGTTTGAATTTTAATTAATAAAATAATTGATTAGAATTTTCTATGTAAAATTTGTATTTAATTTGTTAGAGTACTTTGATTTTAGGTAATTTATATAATTATAAAATTATTTGAAATTATATTGAAATTTTGATTAATAATTTAATGGAAATTTTATCGAAAATATTGTTTTTCTCTGTAGTAAAGAAAATATTGTACAAAAAAAAAAAAAAAAAAAAAAAAAAAAACTCAGTTTTGAAATTATTTTCAAAGGATGAAATAACTTTTTTCGACATCATTTTATTGGACAATAAGGAACAGTAAATATAAGTATACATTAAGCTTATATTTGATGATTTTTGCAAAAAAATTTGATTTGCCTATTGTGAACACCAAATATTTTTTACGAACCAAACAAAAACAGTTTTTTTAGATCAAACAAAAATATTTTCTTTGACGCAAAAAATGTGATAAGTGTAAAGATTGTTTGAACACAAGATGTAAAATATTTCCGGCTATTTCAACCGATTTTTTTTTTTATTTTTGATCTTACAAAAGAAATTTAAAATTAAACAGGGGCAAATAACAGCTGACGCAGCGGACTGCTTGTATTGAACGGTTGTTGTCTTTAAGTACTTAAACTTTAAATCGACAAAAATAAATTTTAATACAGGCGGCGACATCGGAGCTTGCAACCAAAATAAGTACGACGGCGGCTAAGCGCCGAATTGAACACGGTCGACTTTGTCCTGTGGAAGAAAACAGTTTTGTTTTGTAAATGACATGATGTGGAAACAGAGTTGTTATTTATATATAATATATATATATATATATATATATATATATATATATATATATATAATATATAATTATAAATTAAATTAAGTATTATTTCTCATTTATTATCAAAATATTTCACTTTATTATCTAAGATAAAGACCATTTTCATAAAATAAAAAATGATCTTGGCATCAACATTTTACGAAATTCTCTCTAAAAATTGTTATAAATCCATAAAAGCAAAATTAAAAAATATTATTTTGTTAAAATTAATTTAATAATTGACATCAAATTATGATATTTAAAGTATGTAATCAAATAATTTTGAGTAAATAATTTGTATCTAATCTGAAAAGGCTTAAACAATTTTTCTTCTTCTCGTATTTTACGACATTTGATAGTTTAATTAAAAAAGAAAAACGTTAAAAAATTCTCGTAATTTGAACAGAAAATCAACCCTGTTTTTAGTTGCAAAAAATTGCGGGTAAACACAACCAAGTAATTTGTGTCTATAACTTTGACGTTGAGTCTATATTAGAGAAATTTTTATCAAGACAAACGTAAAATTTTTGTTTGAGTTGCAGATAATTTTTTATCTCTGACAATTATAGGGGAAAACGTATGTCATAATAATCTATGCAAAAAGTACCAACAACAATCAAGATGGCGTCTTTTACTAAGCATTACTTTGAGTCTACATTAGAGAAGTTTGTATCAAGACAAACGTCAAATTTTTGTTTGAGTTGCAGATAATTTTTTATCTCTATCAATTATAGGGGAAAACGTATGTCATATTAAACCATGCAAAAAGTACCAACAACAATCAAGATGGCGTCTTTTACCAAGCATTATCAAGACAACTTTGTAAGAGCTCGAGCGCTGACAATTTTCTTTTAACACTGCAATAATACTGACAAATTCAGTCTACATTAGACAAATCTTTATCTTGATAAAATTTTGACGTTTGTCTTGATAAAAATTTCTCTAATGTAGACTCAAAGTTATAAAGACAAAGTTGTCAGAGCTCGAGCGCTGACAATTTTCTTTTAACGCTGCATCTATTTTGACGTTTGTCTTGATAAAAATTTGTCTAATGTAGACTCAAAGTAATTAGTTGAAGTGAATTTTTAATTCAAAATAAAAAAATATACCTTTGAATTTTAAAACCATTTAAAATTTAAGAATTTAGACCAAGTGTATTACAAATTATGGTACCTTATTCAAAGTGGAAAGTACAAGCTAATTGAGACTAATTGTCCTTAAATGTCTAATATGTCCTTAAAAACATTCTATTATTTAAAATTCGCAATACCTTGAAAATTTCATTACAAAACATCGCAAGTAAATAATATTTAATTTAGATTCTAAAAAATCTTTTAAAATAAATTAAACTTGTAAATTTTGTTGTCTTGGTTACAATTTTTAATGCTGCTATATTTTTAGAGCAAAACATCATTATAAATCTTTAGGACACATACGTATAAATATCATATTACTAATGAATAAACTAATGAAAAAAAATAGCATTCTTAACAAACTTTGTCTTATACGTTAATTTGTATACATACATAATTAAATTTATTAGCGATAAAGTTGTAAGACACACACATACCTGCAATTACAAGAAAAAAATAGAAAAATTAATTAAAATTTGTATTCAATAGAAGTTTAAATAAATAATAAAAATATGTATAAATAGAGTCAAATTTTTAATAGACATATTTAATTTTTATTAGCAATCCAAAGTTAAAATCTATAAATTGTGTCAAAGGATTGTTATAACTTTTAATATGTTTAAAAACATAATGGCAAAATTTTAATTTAAAAATTTCATATCATTTCATAAATAACTACAAAGATTTGATATAGAATAAAACGATAAAAACTAAATTTAATTTTTGTTTAAATCAACGCACATTGGGGTAAAAGGGGTCGAAAATTAATTCATTTATTTTTATATAAACTCGTATTTATTTTATTATTTTTAAGAAAATAGCAATTTTCGTCCGTCTATACATTGGGGTTAAATGGGTTGAAAATGGGGCTTACTTAGGAAAAAAGTGATATCCGTATTTGGATGATCACGTTTTATTTTTCATTTATTAGTAAGTACAAAAAATGCGCTAGATAAACATATTTATCGTAAGGTTTTTGTAAAGGTTCTCATGTCGATGACCATCCTTATAACGGGTGCGCTGCATACGACGGCGATCAAAGCTCTATTCACACTCTTACTTAATAAGTTAATGTCGATACAGTTTGCTTACAATTCTGCTATTAGGTTGAATGCTCCAACGTGCATCGTTAAGAAACACGCTTAAAGCCCAAATTACAATAGCGCGTAGTCAGCAACAGTATCAGCAAAAATTATCAGCTGTTCACTGTCAGTACAACATGTTACTGCCGTTATAATTACAATTCAGCGTAGGCAGCCACAATTTACAACCACCATCTTACTTTATTCTACTTGTGTATTTTAGCCTCTCATTTATTTGCTCACTCTCTTTGTCCTGCTCTCAATCTGAATGCAGCGCAGTACATTTAGAAACAGAGCTAAATGAAACAGCACTGCAAACTGCTGCTGACCAAATGTAATCAACACCATAACAAACAGTGCTTTTCGAATCTGCTTTCAGTTTTTTTCCATCAGGTCGGGATTTTTTTTATGGGTGTGTCTAATATTGTGCCCTAAATATGCCGATTACTCGAGTATATTTCACTATTACGGTATGCACGATTTTTATAAATGATATACCACGATATGCGATATTAGAGCTTTAAATCGCTCTAATATCAAATTTTTATCCGCTCAATAGTTTAGGAGATATTTCGAAAAAAGTGTCGGAAAAAATTGTTTCATGCAAAATTCAAGATTTCTTTTTTTACTAAAACTTTTTTTTTAAAGTTAAAACATCAAGAATATTTAAGTTTATCACTTTTATCTAAAAGCTGGCGAAACTACGAGTAAATAAAGCCACGTATTATAAAAATTGTTGCACAAATCTTGATTGGATTCACAGTTAAGTTTGGATACCTATGTAAACCTATAGCTAAGTGGAAATACAATAGTGGGCAAACAAATTTTTTTTTTCGTCTTAAATAAAAAAAAAAAAAAATGAAATTGAAAAAAGATTCGGCTGTGCCGAATCTTTGATACCCTTCACCATATTACCATCTTACCATCTTATCGACATCATATTACCATATTACCGACAATTAATAAAATTTTCGCCTTAACGTATGCTTGCATATTTTCTAAATATAAATTTTTTTCAAACTACGAAAATTTGAATATGAAAAAAAAAAAAAAAAACAATCATAACAGGCTTTGCTTTTAAAAAAGAAACAACAACAATTCCATATATATTTATTTTTGTATGTACAAACTGACTGAATACACAAAGAACAACAACAACAACACTGTTATTCATTATATTGCTGCTGTTGCTAACTAAACTACTTGCCTATACAAAAAACAAAAAACGTCACTAATAGTCATTACAATGCTTAATATACATGTTTGCGTATGTATTTATGTATATTCTTAACAGATATGTTTTAGTTTTTAAAAATAAATAACTACAATTCCATATCTATTTATTTTTGTACAGACTGCACATACAAAGAACAACAACAACAACACTGTTATTCATCATATTACTGCTGTTGATAACTAAACTACTTGTCTATACAAAAAACAAAAAACGTCACTAATAGTCATTACAATGCTTAATATACATGTTTGTTGGTGTATTTATATTCTTAACAGATTTGTTTTTGGGCCATAACTCTGTTAATTATGAACGAATTTGGTTTATTAAAAAAACCGAAATTTTATAAAAATATTTATGACTGATCTATATAAAAATAAAAATCTATAGCTTGAACAAGGGCTTAAAAAATAAAAAATTCGTTTTCCCCGATATCTCAGTTATTACTGAACCGATTTATTTAATTTTTTCAGAACAAAAATTCAGAAAATAATTTTCGAGCCCCTTTAAAATTTCGAAGTCCCTGGTATATGCAGAGGCTTCAGAAACTAAAAAACCGGTTCTAAAAACCGGTTTTTAAAGCATATCTCCACCATTTATAAACCGATCTTCCTGATTCAAAAAACTGAAATTTTATAAAAATATTTGTGACCGATCTGTATAAAAATAAAAATCTATAGCTTAAACCAAGGCTTCAAAAAATAAAAAATGCGTTTTGTCCGATATCTCAGTTATTACTGAACCGATTTATTTCATTTTTTCAGAACAAAAATTCAGAAAAAAATGTCCGAGAATTCTTTGTAAAAACGAAGTCCGTAGTGTATACAGAGGCTTCAGAAACTGGAAAACCGGTTCAAAAAACCGGTTTTTTGAACATATCTCCGCATTGTATGAACCTATCTTGCTGAATTCCAATAGCAAAATTCTCGAAAGCATTTCCGATCGTTTGACATACATATTATATATGTCAGTTATCGGTGGGCTTCATAAACGCCATTTCAACCGACACACGGACGGACGGACGGACGGACGGACGGACGGACGGACGGACGGACGGACGGACATGGTCCAATCGTCATCGCTTCTTACAAGGATTCCGAAAATATAAACTTTTTTGCTCTCCGACGAAAATTGTGGAAATTACAAACGGAATGACAAACTTATATATACCCTTTACACCTGTGGTGAAGGGTATAAAAATAGGTGGATTAGATGGAATTCAACGTGCTAAATAAGAATCAGTTTTTACTTTTTTTTTTTATCACGCATTGATTTTTTTTTTATGGGCATGACTACTATGACACCCCCTTTGGGCAGTCACACTTGTATATCTTGAGAACAGTTTGTCCAATTAAGATAAATTTAACTCCAATATATAGCAACCTAAATTGTCTTTGAGCTGAATTTACATAACTTTTTGTACAGTTAATATTTCAGTAGTTATTCGGTAATTAGTACCGAAAATTTTAAAATTTATTTTTTGAAAAGTGGTGATTTGTGCAACAATTTTGATCCATAACTCTGAACTTCTTGAGCGAATGAAAAATATTGTTGACATACCTTGAAGACAATTTTCGTATGCATCTTTTGGTGTATCACTTATCAAAATCGTGTAAAGGGTTCTTGAGTTATAGCTAAGTTTGACAAACCATTCTCGAATTTTATAGTGTGATCGCTGAATAAGGTGATGATATTAGTCAAGCAAAAAAAAAAAAAATCATTACCCGATAGAAAAAAAGTGAATGAAGATTTTTGTTTAACTCGTCAGAATCCACTTAGTCCACCTATTTTTGTTTCAAGAAAAAACAAAAATTTTTTTTGGCCTCTACTGTATTTCTACTCAATTGTATGTAAAATAGGTATTTTTCACTTAACTGTGATTTCTGAATCGATTTTGAAGATACATGCCTTATTTTATTCGCAGAATTACCAGCTTTAAGATAAAGATGATAAACTGTAACATTTTAGATGTTTTCATTAATTAAAAGAAATTTAAGTAACAAAAAAATCTAAAATTTTACATGAAAATGATTTTTTTCGGACACTTATTTCAAAATAACTCCGAAATTATTGAGCACATAAAAAAATTAAGTTAGAATGATTTGAAGATATTTTTAGTCCGCATCTTTTGGTGTATCACTTTGATCAATCGTACACACCGTTCTTGAGTTATGAGGAAATATACTAGAGTAAATACATCAAGTCCAACTAATCGTCTATGGGGGAGGATTTTTTTGGTGACCAGTGTAATTATTATACACTTCATAACGATTTTATTTGACAGTTAAAATAAAATTAATCAAATTGCAATTTATAACAAGCGTTAATGTTCTATTCGGCTCGGCCGAATCTGTATACCCACCATCAAATTTCTCAAATTTTTCGTTGTATGACAGGTGGGTGGTAAATTGGGCGGACCACGCCCATTTTTTGTTTCCAAGTTTATATTGGTCCTTAAACTATTTGTACAAAATTTCGTGACGTTTCACCTTATATGGGAGGTGGACGGACCACGCCCATTCTTACTTTCCGAGTTTACATTGACCCTCGAACTATCTGTACAAAATTTCGTTATCGTACCTGCTTTTATTAAAAAGATATCAGCAAAAAACTATGAAATGAAGCTACAACGGACACCCTGTGTTTTTAGTATTTTGCCCATAACTTTTTTGTTCATTTTCAGTACCAAACCAACCTTATATAAGATAAATATCTAATCCAAATTTCGTCCCCCTAGGTTGTCCCGTTCGAGCCCTATCCTGCTTTCAACAGACAGACAGACGGACGGACATAGCTATATCGACTAAGAATCGAACCAGGACCCAGAAAATATATACTTTATGGGGTCTTAAATGATTGCTTCGACATGTTACACGGAATGACAAAATCAATATACTCCCCATCTTTTTGATGGTGGGTATAAAAAGGAATAAATTTCATGAGTGAAAAATGCAAAATGTTGATCCTAAATATAAAATATGCAAATATCTATATGTCATTTAAATTGCTGAAATATGCTTTAAAATATAAAGCAAATAAATCACTAAAAGTTCCGTTTATTTGGAAAACCGGGAAAAACACTATATGGCACATTGGTTAACCAGATTATTACCATTAATTGTAAGACCTACATCCGAAGTTGAAGCTAAAATTGTATAACTTGCGTTGTTAATAATAGTTTACATAGGTATGTTGCCATCATAGTACCCGGTGCCATACCGGAGAAAACATTTTCTGGAATTATAGCTCACAAAACACCATTGCTATCAAAAGTTAAAGTTATATTTTTTTCCGAAGAAAAAGAAACCATAAGAATAAAACCGAAATAATTTTGTTGTTAATTTTTTAATTCACTCAATCATATAGTTGTTTTTTTTTTTATTAAATTATTTTTTGTAAAAGAATTTTTTGATTCATTCAATCAAAAGGATATAGTCGACCGAGCCCCACTATATTATACCCTACACCATTGTGTACATTATAATTCGGGAAGGGGTCTTTTATTAGACTTGCAGCCAAATGTGGACCGATACTCATGTTAAGTGTAAAATAAAACATACGAATACAGAATATTACCTCGATGTTAACATTTATATGAATTTATTCACTTCTGGGTGATTCCCGAAAGAGGGCCTTATATGGGAGCTATGGTAAATTATGGAGCGATTTTTGTAAAACTTGGAACTATCATTTATGTTGATATAAAACTTATTTGTGTCAAATATTAACTTGATACATTTTAATGGGACTTATGCCCGTTAAAGTGATTTTCTGAAAAGGGCTTTACACATATATATATTTATAATATATTTATATATTTATTTAGACTTATATGTGTCAAATTTCATTATGAAATATTTCTATATTTAAGGGTTTTATGATCGTTATATCTTTTTCCGGGAGGGTATTTGTATGGGGGCTAGGTGAAATAATAGAGCGATCATAACCAATTTCAATGGGCTGTAAGAAATTTGTGTGCCAATTTTCATTAATTTTTGCTCAAAATTGCGACCTGTAGTTTGATTACAACACTAAGGGAAAAAAATCGATTCAAAATCAACAACGGTTGTGCTCACATTGGTAATTTACGGTAACAGCTTTTTAATACCTTTAGTTAACAAATTTAATAGAAAACATATGTAATTTAACAATTTGATACCAAAATGGTTTCAACTTGGTGCCAAATTAGGTATTGATTTTTAATAAGAATTGAACACGCAGTGTTTATTTTAAACACATACGGTGTAGATTCACTATTGACAGAGAATGGTATCGTTTTCAACACGTAAGTGATTGATATTTCTCTGGGTGAAGGTTTACATGGACAGACAGTCGGACAGACATCGTTAAGTCGACTCAGAAAGTGATTCTAAGTCGATTGGTATAAACGTCAGCCCAAACGCATAATACCCTCCCCACCTGTGGTGGTGTAAGGTATAAAAAACTAATTTTTTTAATGTTTAGTAATTAATATAATCATTTTGGTGAGAGGTGCACATCTAAACACTTTTTATTATAATTAAATCATTTTCGTAATTAAATGAATAATTTTTGAAATTAAAGCCATTTTTAAATTTTTCTGTGTAAAGATAACCAAATTATTATTTTTAATATGATTTAGAAAATATCAATAACAAATTTAAATATTTTAAGGAGCGAGAAATAAATGCAATTCAAAGTGTTTTGACTACTTCTCTATATATTTATTGACATTTTTTTTTTCGAAAAAAATTTAAAATTTTTATTTTTTAGTAAATTTCTTCATACTGAATACTATTATTAGTTATTGTCTTTTTTAATTAAAAGATATTCTTAGCAAATATCTGATAAATGTTGTTAACCTTAAAACAAATTATTACAAATACAGAATACATTTATTAAAATTTTCAGCTAAACCCTTTGTCCACCAACCCTTTTTCTTTCTCTAGGCAAAAAGAAAAATTTTAAAAAAAGAAAACTTTATTTCTTGCATGTCAGGGTGACAATGTTGATTTTTTTATTTAAACGAAATAAGCATTAAGAATGAAAACAAAGCGAACTTTTCATCCAGTGTCAAGTATTTTTCCTGTTCATATTTTTCAACTGCTGTTTTTTTATATTTTTTTAAGTTTTTCTTTTTTTTTAGGGAAAAAAATTTCGTTTGTTTTTTTTACTTAAAGTTTATATTTATACAAGTCATTGTTGGTATTTGTTAGTAAAATTCATTTTTTTTTGTTTTTGCTATATTTTTTCTTGCCAATATCTTGTTGTAAATCTTGCAACAAAGAAATTTTTAAGATATTGACTCAGTTACTTGGTTTGTTACTTTTGGTAGTTGATGATAATTGTGTTGGTGGTTGTTGTTGTTGTTGCTACTTTGGCTACAAAACAATAAAATTGTAACGAGGACTCAACTCAAGTCGAGTTGAGTTGACAATGTTGTTTGTCAATTTGTCAAATGATTTGGATAAAATTATTAATGAAGTTTTCCGTTGCTATTTTACAACTTTTCGTTTTATATTTTTTTTTTTTTGGGTTTATTTGCTCTAGAGGATTTGGTATTAAAGTTAAGTATTTTTTAAGTTGCAATTTTCTTTTAAATGAAAACACATTTTAGTTGTTTAGAGTGAAAGAAAATTAAAAAGAAAATAAATGAGTTCAAGGAGTCTTAAGAGCTTTTAAAGTGGTTACATAGAAGGTCATATTAAGTAAAAGAAGTTTAATAAGGAAATCTTGTAAATGATTAAAATTAAGAGAGGTACAATACTTAATTTATAAAAGGATTAATGTTTAAATATTTATTTTTGTATTTTTCTTTCTTTGAATCTTAAGTATTCCAGCAACATGTTGCTGTTGAAATTTCTTTTTAAAAACTTTTACTTAAAAAAAAAAAAAAAACATTGACCATTTGTTACACTTTTACTTAATTCTTTTATTTGATTATTTTACTTTTTAAAAGTTTCTTCAAATAAAAAATTTAACAAAATATACCAAAATGATCTCATTCGCCTAAATTATGTTAAAAAGAAACGACACATGTGTGTATAATTTTTTATTTATTTTTTTTCTTATTTGAATTATTTTATACATAAATGCATAAAAATAATAGATATTCTTTTTAAAAAACTTTAATGTCTTATTTAATGAGTCACATATACATACTTACATATATACGACACTAACACTATAAAAACTATTAAATAGAAATTTATTATTTCATTGTGTGAAAGAATAAGTAAACAAGGGTTCAAAAGGGATATGGGGCATTCCATATAAACAGAAACTTGAGATTAACTTAAAATTAAAACGAAAAAAAAAAAAAAAATATATTTTTAAATTTTGTTTTAGGTGAAAGTTTGTGTAAAAAACTTTTTGGCAACATGTTGCTAAGGTTGTAAAATTATTAAAATAATTTTCTTACTTTATTAATATATTAAAATTTCTGCAAAGAAATATACAAACATTATTTAAATTTATAGCAACATGTTGCTAAGGTCTTTAAATTTTCTACATATTTTTTAAATTTAATTAATATTTTAAAATTTTTATAAGAAACAAATATTTTTTAAAGAAATTGGTCTTTAAGCAAATTTTTATATACAAAACTTCTCAGCAACATGTTGCTAAAAATTTCAAATTTTATAAAAATTTTCAAATTTTAATATATTAAGTAAGAAAATGTTAAAAAAAGTTTACGACCTTAGCAACATATTGCTAACAAGTTTTGTATTCAAATTACAAAAAAAAAAAGAAGCAAATTAGTATAATATATAAGCTTTCTCTAAATATCTATCCAGCTATTTTGAGTTAGCTTCGTCAAATATATTTTTAGAGATACTTAAAATACCCTTAAAATATTTTTTCTAAACACCCCCTAATATTTATATCATTATTTACTTCGTTTGGGATTATAAAACTGTGCGAAAAAACAATTTATTTTACCCAAAAAATTATTCATACAGCTTTAGTTTTTTTTTATATACCACTTGCCTTTTGAAATAAAGTGAAAATAAAAACAACATATTTTTGCATAATACTATAATACCATTTGCCACTTTTACTTCAAGTAATGTCGCAAAAAAAAAAAAAGAAAAAATATCCAAAAAATAAAATAAAAAATAGCAACGTATAGAATCTTAATGCATGTTAAGTTTATGCAAAAATTCTATTTAAACAAAGCATTTGAAAAGAATGTAAAAAAATAGTACTAATAGTAATAATAACAATAACAATAAAAGGAAAAAAAAATAGTATAATTTTGTTGGCTAAAAGTAAATATTACTGGCAGATTTGTTTCCTTCTTATATGTAGCAGACTTTTAGAAAGGCATTATATTAAAGTATAATACTTATACGGGGTATTTAGCTTTTATTAAAAAAAATATTGCTAAAACATTATATTTTACTACTGAAACATAATATAAACAAGTTGCTGAAACATTGTAACGTATTACTGAAAAATACTAATAAACATGTTGCCAGCCTTAGCATTATGAATTAAAACTTGTTTAATTATGTGTTTTTTTATTTTTTTTTTATTGTTAAACAATTGTTTTTAAAGACAAAAAAAAAAGTATAATATTAATAATTTTTAGAATTAAAAATATAAATTATTACTGAAAATTACTATAAACATGTTGCCATCACTAACTTTTTAAATTAAAATTTGTTTAGTTCTGTATTTTTAGCAATTCAAACTTATTATTTTTAGATTAAAATATTTGTTGAAACACTATTTCTAAAGTTTTGTTCAGACTAGTCAAATATTTGACCAAAATGATTTCGAACTTATCTATTGTGATGTTAAAATATTTGTAACTCATGATTAATCATAGCTGGCATTTTACCGAATCTTATTTGACGCTGTTTTCTCTTACAAAACATTTGCAAACAACGGCAAAGTATTCCATATATAACTAGTGGTCACGCAAATTTGGTCAAATGTGAACATAACTCAACAATTTTAATAAATATATCAATTCTGTTAAAATTTTATTACTTTTTTATACCCACCATCAAAAAGATGGGAGGGTATATTGATTTTGTCATTCCGTGTGTAACATGTCGAAGGAATCATCTAAGACCCCACAAAGTATATATTTTCTGGGTCCTGGTTTGATTCTGAGTCGATCTAGCTATGTCCGTCCGTCTATCTGTCTGTTGAAAGCAGGATTTGCCTTATATAAGGTTTGTTTGGGATTGAAAATTTACAAAATCGTTTAATAAACAAAAAAGTTATGGGCTAAAAACTAGAAACACAGGGTGTCAGTTTCATACTTTTCTGCTGATATTTCTTCAACAAAAGCATGTACGACAACGAAATTTTGTACATATAGTTCGAGGATCGGTATAAACTCGGAAACCAAAACTGGGCGTGGTCCGTCCACTTTACCGCCCACCTCCCATATAAGGTGAAATTGTGTTCAAATAGTTCAAGGACCAATGTAAACTCGGAAACAAAAAATGGGCGTAGTTCGCCCATTTCACCGCACCCTCCCATATAACGTAAAATTTGAAAAAGTTATATTCGGCCGGGCCGAATATAATATTCGCGCTTGTTTTTTTTGAAGGAGCACAAAAAAATATTTTTTCTGGCGACCAGTGTAATTACCATCATAGCTCTTTAAAATTAGTTCAGTGAGTTGTGATTGATTGAAAAAATGTCATGTTTAAGTTTAGTGAAAAAGAATAATTCATATATATTTATATTTAGTGAAAAAAATTTATTTGCAGCTTATGTATAATGACTGTTTAGATTTTGCACTATTGAGTGTGGTGCAAATTTTTTCACTACCACTAAATTTAGTTATATTGAAAAAAAATTGCAATATCACTAAAATTTGATTTTCTTTTTTTGGTGAAATTTTGAATTTTTGGTGAAATTGGGATTTTTTTTTTTGTGAAATTTGGGATTTTTGATAAAATTTGGATTTTTGCTGAAATTTCGAATTTATTACGAAATTTTCGTGAATTTATCGGTGAAAACTTGATGTTTTAAAGTAAATGATTGATTGGGTTAAATATCGAAATATTTGTTTTTGGTGAAATTTTAAGTGATTGGATAAATTTTGAATTTTTTTTTTCCTTTTGAAATATCGGATTTCAGTGATATTTTTTTAGTCAATTTTGGAATTTTTCGTAAAATTTCGATGTAAACTTTTCATAATGTGGTGAAACCTCAATTTGAATGCATATATATTTAGAAATTGCTTTTAATAAAGTTACATTTAATTGAGGGTAAAACAATTTGTTCAACTAGTTTCTGTACAAATATCCGAACAAGTTTTTTTAAACACTTCATCTTCTTTAGAAATATAAATTACTAAAGTGTTGCTATAAATAATCAAAAATTTTATTTTATTATTTTAATAAAAGTAAATATGTTGCTAGCTATATATTGCTAAGGAAATAGTGAATATTTTCAACAAAATTTCAATATTTATAAAAAAAAAATAATAATAATAATTTTAGTATTTATATTCCACTTTACCAATTCTTTACTTTGTTTTATAATTACAAATATCTAAAAATGTTGCTAGCTAAATGTTGCCAAGTAAATTTATGTATGAAATGTTTATAAAATAATTATATTTTTTGCAATATTTTTGTAAGTATTGTAATGCTGTTTTCAATTTAGACTTTGTATAACATTTTATCCCCAAACATTTTTACAATTAAAATTACAAAATTAATAGATGTTTGAGAGTTCATTTAATTTCAAATTTATTGTTTAGTTTTAAGGCGGAAGTTAAGTATTAAAAGTACTTAAATAAATTGAAATAAGAAAAAAAGTAACTGAAAAAAAGGGGAAAAAATTAAACATGAATCTAAGGACTGCGCACAAAAAAATCTGTGCATACAAATCTGCTTATAGAAACTAAACCAATGGTCGAATTTTTTTAAAATTAATGACTGTTATGTTCAAGTTCTAAATGTAAAAGAACAAATTATTTCCTGTTAGTGCTTAAGGAAATATCTAATATTGTCCAAAATTACTCTAATTTAATGTTCTATTGTGTTTCGATATATTTTTTGCTCGAATGGGTCCACTTATTTTTAAACTCGGTTTCATTTTATGCTGTGCTTTTAATGTCCTATAAAATATTTTTTACTCGAACATAATATCTTTAAATTTCACGGAGTTGCAGACAGTTTGATAGATTAGCCTCTTTAGGTACAAACGGTTGATCTTAGAGTTTTCATTATTTTTTTAATCATGGTTCTAACCACTAATTATAAAATTGTATACCATTTTTGAAAACCCTTTCTTTGGAGATTTGATAGTTGCTTCAGTCACTTTTTTGGAACAGTGTGCACATCTTCTATTAAAATCTTCGGTATTTTGGGAAACCTTTTTTGTGCTCTTAAATTCACTTTTCACAAGAGCTCAATATCTCTCCACTGGTCTAAGCTATGGACAGTTTTGAAAATTTACCTCTCTTGATACTAAAACTATGTTATTGATTTGGTACCACTCCAGAGCTTTCTTACCGTAGTGACATGATACCAAATGAGTCCAAAAATATGTGGACACGTTGTGCTTTCTTAAGAAAAGAAGAAGTCTTTTTTGCAAATATTCCTTTATGCATATTTTGGTATTTATAGATCCGAATGTATCAAATGACTTTCCTGTTTTGCCGCAACTGCAAAAAGCTTGTCATACCATGAATTTTGTAAGAAATTTTTGCTGCTTTTGGGTCTTAAACTTATCTCCAACATTGCTTCGAGCATTAGCAATAAAAATTTTTGAGGCACAAGCTGCAAAGATTCTGCCAGCACCTACGTTTCTTCGTCATTTATACAGCTTGAGTATTTTTGTATGAAATTTGGTTTTAAATTCCGAGTCCTATTTTTGGTTTGTAATTTTTTTTTTTGCAGAATTCCAGTATGGAATTTTTTGAACTTTATATGTTATCAACTTTCCCATTAGCTTTAAATTTTCGCACCAAATAGTCGAAGCACTGAGAAAACTGTGCTGATTTTCTACCAGATGTGTTTGGAGTTCCTTTCAATATGCCTTCAATTTTCTGGCCTTCCCAATATCATGTGATCCTTTCTTCTTACCGAACTAGGTTTAATAACATTAGAAACGGTTTTACGGACGACATTTAATTCTGTGGCCAATTTTTTGTAAGACCTATTTGGATTTTTTTAAATTTTTTAATAACTTGTAGGACGTAAATCTTTTTCGTCACTTATTTTGATAAAAATAAGGACAAATTAACATGGTTGTTATTAAAAATAATAACTGAAGTATTTTTCCATAATAACTAGATCAAAAAAAATTTTGAATATTGATTCCGGAAAAAGTTATGAGGCAAGATTTTTTCGATCTCACTCCTTAGCTTTCCAAATCAAAAACTTTCATGATAGCAATCATATTTATGAATAAATGCAATCATTTAGTCAATTCTACAACAATTTAGTTAATTATATAACCATTCATTTAATTTTACAAATTTGGTTAATTCTACAACCATTAGGCCATTAACTTTTAATGATTTTTGAATACACATTTTTGTGTATCAGTCCAATAGTTATAATTCTCATTTAGTTTATATATGAACAAATATAAATTGACAAGTTTTGTTTTTATTCAATATGATGAATGTACCACATATAGTGGTACAAATGAATATAAATATGAAAATATGGGATCATATATATGATAAAATGGGATTATATATATGATGAAATTAGTTCATATATATGTTAAAATGGGATTATATATATGATAGAATGGAATAATATGTATGATAAAATGGAATTATACTTATGGTGGAATTAGTTCATTTATGTGATAGAATGGAATCCTAATATATATTATAAAAATGAGGTGTAAGTTTGTTTGTTTGTTTGTTTGTTTGTGCGTCAATCACGTCTAAACGACTGAACCGATTTTCACGAAATTTGACACACAGATAATACCAGTGCCAGAGGTGGTTATAGGCTATATAAGATTTCGATTGGATGCCACGCCCACATTTTACGCCCACTTTTTATAACTTCCAAACGGTTAGACCGATTTTCACGAAATTTGACACACAGATAGTATCAGTGCCGCTGATCATTATAGGCTATGTAAGATTTCAATTGGATGACACGCCCTTATTTTACGCCCACTTTTTATAACTTCCAAACGGTTGGATCGATTTTCACGAAATTTGACACACAGATAGTATTAGTGCCGCTCATCATTATAGGCTATTTACGAACTGGATTGGATGCCACGCCCAGATTTTACGCCCACTTTTTATAACTTCCAAACGGTTGCACCGATTTTCACGAAATTTGACACACAGATAGTATCAGGGCCACTGATCATTATAGGCTATGTATGAACTGTGTTGGATGCCACGCCCACTTTTTATAACTCTTAAATGGTTGTACCGATTTTCACGAAATTTGACACACAGATAGTATCATTTCCGGTGGTCATTATAGGCTATGTATAAACTTGGTTGGATGCCACGCCCACATTTTACGCCCACATTTTACGCCCACTTTTTAAAACTCTTAAACTGTTACACCTATGTTCACCAAATTTGACACACAGATAGTACCATTACCGCTGGACATTATAGGCTATGTATGAACTGGGTTGTATGCCACGCCCACTTTTTATAACTCTCAAACGCCTGTACCGATTTTTAAGAAATTTAACACACAGATAGCACCAGTAACGGTGGTCGTTTAAGGCTATGTAAGAACTGGGTTCACGCCCATATTTTACGCCCACTTTTTAAAACCCCTAAACAGTAGCAATTGTTTTATATTCCCTATTAGGGGGTAGCGAAGCGCACCGGGTTACGCTCGTAATATATATGATAAAATGGAATTATATATATGATGAAATTAGTTTATATATATGATAACATGGAATTATTTAATGATAAAAACATGATGAAATTGAAAGCAATACTTAAGAAAAGGTTATAAAACTTACTAAAAGTTATTAATAAGTAATTAATATGAACCTTACTAGTAAATTATAAATTGGAATCATAGTAATGATTACGTTCAAATATACTTATGGTAACCTGGAATCATATATTACAATCATAGTATGTTGCTCTTAGTTTATGGTCACAGGAACCATATTTTTTCTTTGCGTGCACTTAACATAATTATGAACAAAATTCGCCTGAATTACGTTCACGTTATTTTAATAGGATTTTTTCTTACTTTATACGCCTTAAGACTATATTTCCTTTCAAATTTTCTAATAAAGATTCAAAGCAATTAACTTTTTAGGACACTTTTCTTCCAGATATTAAAAGATTTTCTCTCAAAATCCTTTAAGTTTGTCTGAGCCCTACAGCCTGAAGATATCATGTTTCTTCCATTACCAGGTTTCCATTCAGTGACCATGAATTCTTTGTATGATATTATAACCCAAGAAACTGTATTTTGTGGCACGACTGCCTTCCTAGCAATTGTTTTTATATGACCGATATAAGATGAAACATTTGAATTATGTTGTTTAGAATTATGTGTTTAGATGTTTTTTGTTAAAAGTTAATTTTAAGAAAAACTAGTTTTGCTATTATCATGCAATTTAGCACACTGTCAGTGAGTATAATAACAAATGTAAACGAGTTAACAGAATTATCTGTTTTTCACCACATTAAAAGTTATAAGCTCAAGAGCATGCACAGATTTTTTCGTGCGCAGTCCTTAAATATAACTTTTGAAGTAACATTACTTTACAAAATTTCTTTTCAAGAAAAAAAAAAAAAAAAAAAAACAAAGAATTATAAAGACTGAAAAATCATGCACTAAGTGTTGTGACTGCTGCTAGTGACCAAACGGAAGGACAGATAGACAGACAAAGGGACATTTAAATGAATGGACACAACAGTTAGACATCATTAATAAAAGACAATAACAAAAAAAAAAAAAAAAGCAAAGAAATAGACAAATCTATTTTAAACATTTGCATTTTGTTGTTTGTTTTCATTTTATTTCTTTCATTTCTAAAAACCTTTAAGACTAATGACAAATTAACTAAACGATTAATCAAGTAGCAAAGTTTTCTTTTGCTTCTTGTTGCTGCTGCTGTAGCTTGTGTTGCATAAAAGTGTCCGAGTTGAGTTGTTTAGAGGCGTTTCAGTTGTTTAGACTTCTGTTGAATTGGAATGGAAGTGTTTTAGTAAGAAATTATACTAATGAATTTTATTTCTTTTTTCCTTTATTTTCTAGCTTCTAGTCTTTTCTCATTTCTATTTATGTATTTTAAACAATTCATGATGGCACAAACTAAGAAGACCTTAGAATATATTTTCATATAACTGTTGTCTGTTGGGTCGTCTCTGGTCAGTTATTAGACATGTAGTCGGGCTAAACAGACCAGACAATCTATGATGTTATTCATCATCATCATCATTATCGTCATAATGACGAAGTCTTTGCTGATGAGTATGAGAATGACTGTGAGTAAATGAAGAAAAATGAAAAAATTGTACATTTACTATTGCTGTTGGCTTTTAATGATAAATTTCACAAAATTAAAACAACTTAAACAATGTTTTAAACCTAAGCACCAACTACAACAAGACTAACTAACAAACATAAAAGTTGTTGCAGTAAAATTCTATATATGTGTATGTACTTTTAGTATTATTAATGAGCATCAAATTACAAATCCTTAAATCGTATTAATTTAGTTTTTATTTTATTTTTTTTCAGTTTTATTTTTCCACTTGTCTCGCCATTTATAACACACAAAAAACAATTTGAACTGATAGCATTACAAAAAAGAAAAAATAAAATAAACAAAAATGCTAGTAAAAACTTCAGCAGCTTTAGCCAGAAGGAAAAAAAATGGAGAGAACAATTTTAATTTAAACATATGAGATGTTTGTTTGGAAAATCGTTGCAAATCCCTTATGTTAAGTATCAACTTTAACAAATGAAGCAAAAGTAAAATTTTCACACTTTTTTTTTTTTTTTTTTGAAACGGAAGAGAAGTAAAAATACTTTAGGATCCCCCTTTTTAGCGTTATTTAAATTTAAATACTCACACTTTGTATATAAGCAGACGTATAGACAGACAGACATGGAGCTATACTTACAGCCGTAGCAGCATTATTATCATAATGTTGGCGTCAATGTAATTGATGGCATTGCTGATAACAATAAGAACAGCAACAACAAAAAATGTAAAGTTAAATATGTTTTAAAAATTGTTTTAAACTTTTTTTTTATACTTTTTTAGTTTCAATCATTTGATATGTTAAAGTTAAAGAGAGTTGCCAGATTTATTAATGAACTGGGATTTAAATTAAGAAATAACTGTACAATGTAACTGAATAATAGTCTTCTAGGAATCAAATTATAAACAAAATCATCATAGAAAACTTGTTGCAGATCTTCGTTAAATTATTGTTCATATATAGAAAATCTATTGTAAAATGTTCATTACTTCCTAGAATAAACTTCAATTAAGAACTTTTTTAGTCAGGTTTCGGCTTTAAACATTGGGATTTAATTAATCTAAATTCTGGTTTTATTTTCCACTTTGCTCCAATTTAGGTTTCAATCATCACAGAAACTTAAAAGTAATTATTTAATTAAGCTTTAATATGGGACCTTATTGGGACTAAAAAGCTTAAAAAATTTAAATGGTCGTAACTTAAATAGCGTCTGGTTCTTACTTGGTGGCAATTAAGCTTCAATCATAACTCAATATATAGTGTAAGTCTTTATTCCGGAGCAATTCAGCTTCAAATACCAAAATACTTTTGAATCATGTGGCTTTATTTAGTCTAAAAAATTCTAACTTACGTCTTTGTTTAGTGTTAACTAAGCTTTAATGTAATGGTTTAATTTAGTTCTAATTTGACATTAATCGTAGGACTCATTAAGGATCCATTAAGATTCAAACGTAAGTCTAAATTTAGTCAAAATGTAGGTTTAATTATAGGCTTTTTTTCATTAAAAATTTTGAAGCAAAAGCTTTTTATTTAGTCGCGATTTGACTTCAATCATAAGTGTTTATTTGAAATAGGTTACAGATTTAGATTTTTATCAATGTCTAATGAAGCTACAATCTTATGTTTGAATTAAGTCCTAATTTTACTCAAATCTTCTTCGTATGTTTTATTTAGTATTTTATTAAGCTCTAATCTTTAGTCTTAATTTCAATTTTCTTATTTATCATCTAGTATCAGTCGTAATTTTTTTTCCTTACCGGCAAATGTTATTTTTGTCACTTATAATAGCAGAAAATTAAAAATTTTTTCCTTTAAGTATTTACAATAATTTACTATTACTATTATAAATCTTACTTGTATTCATAAAACATCATCCTGTCCAATTCCTAGTGCTAATTGTAGTCCCATTAAAAGTTATTAGTACTCCTTCTAGTCCTATGAGCAGATCTATAACATAGGATAAGAAATAAGCCTAGAAGTAATACTAGGAATAGGTCTACATATATATTCCTAGTATTACTTAATATTACTCTAGCAATATTTCCTTTCCACTTTATATTCCTATTACTTGTCATATTACCACTTCTATTCCTATTCCTCCTCCTTATTTAATACCTAGTGCTATACTTTATTCTATTCCAAGCTTTAATCTTAGTTCCATGCTTACTCCACCTCATAATTTAATTCCTAGTGCTATACCTTGCCCTATTTTAAGCTTTTTACTTAGTTCTATGCCTAATCTTATAGATAATCTTATTTCTAGTCATATTTCTAATTTTATTCTGGTCAAATTCTCTGTTATTTTCCTTGTAATATAAGTCAAATTCTTATTCATATTTCTAGGTATATTTCTACTCATTTTTCTAGTTTTATTTATTATATTAGTTTTAGTTCTATTCTTACTCTATTTTTAGTTTTAATTCTTGTCCTATTTTTAGTTCTATTCCTAGTCCCTTTGCTAGTCTAATTTGGAGTCATATTTCCATTTTTTTTTCTTGTTACAATTCCAGTCTTATTTCTTATAATTTTTCAGTCTTATGCGTAGTCTTTCTCTCAGTCATATTTCTAGTTGTATTCTTATTTGAAGTCATATTTTTAGTCTTATTCAAAATCCTATTCCATGTCATATTACTAGTACTTTTTTTAGTGCTATCCGTAATACCATTATATGTCATATTCTTGGTCTTACTCCTAGTGCAGTTTGCACTCCTATTCTCTGTTGTATTCCTAGTCCTACTCCTTTCCTTATTCCTATAGCTATTCGTAAATCTATCCCAAATTTTATTTTATTATAAGCCTAAGATTAGAAACTAATTGTATTTTTCTAGTCATATTTATTTTTCTAATTATAGTTTCATTGCCCATTTCTAGTATTATTCTTTGCCATAATTCTAATTTATTTTTAACCTCACTGCTAGTTTTATTTTAAGTCATATTTCTAATGCAATTTCTTACCATAATTCTTGTCTTACTTCCTAAAATTTTTCTATTTTAAGTCCTACACTTAATCATATACATTATTCGAATAAAACTATTTATAGCTATATTTATAGTTCTAGTCCAAGTCATATTATTAGTCTACTCCTAATGCATTTTATAATCACATACTAATAAGATATATATAATAAGACATAGGTCTTATTTCTAGTCTCACTTCTAGTGATTTTTGCAGTCTTATGTTCTGTTATATTACTAGAGCTAATGTTTGAGTTCTCCCTGGTCTAATTTCTAGTGCTATTCGTAAAATTATCCCTGGTTTTATTCTATTAGTAGTGGTAATTCTATTTATATTTTTAGCTATTTATAGTTTAGTTTAATCGTTAATTTGTTATGGGCTATTTTAGCTTCAATCGCAAGTCCTATATTATTATTTTTCTGTCACCATTTATTATTAACTTAAGGCACTTGTTAAGTTAGATATAGGTTGTTATTTAGTCCCAATTAGTTTTTAATTCTAAGCGTTTGGTTTAGTCTTAAATAAACTTTAGGTTTCGATCTGTAATCAGCAAATTTTAGGGCTTTATGTAGTCTTAATTTAGTTTTAATCATAAGACCTTGATTAGTTCCACATAGTTTTTAGTATTAATTTTCATTTAGTCACAATTTTGTTCTATCAAAGATATTTATTTAGTCTTAATTCAACCTAAATATTATTAGGCTCAATTAAGCTTCAATAACATGTAAATTTCAATCGTAATTTCCCCTTAAAAGAAAGCATTAGCTTTAAATAAGTTTTAGTATTTGATATTGATTCAATTATAAATGAGCTTAAATATTTTGTCTTAATTTTATCTCATTTTAGCTTCTATGGTTATGACCAGGGCAAGTTTTTATATGCACAAAAAAATTGAAATATGCGCTTGCAAAAGCACGAAAGAATGGTATAATATGCACAGAAATATGCAAAAATAGCATGAATATGTATATAAAAACCAACGAATTTATGTATATTAATATGTAGAAAATATGCACAAATATGCATTTTTAAACTTTCAATCTTTAATAGATTTCGATGTTTATAAAAATATAACTATTTTAATTTTAAGTGTCATACTTGAGGCTTCCGAGTTTTTTTCTTTACAATATTTACAATGTACTACAAAATGCTCACCAAAAAAATTTTAGAAATCATTTGATTGAACTTCAAAAAATCACCAAAAATTTTTTTTTTTTTTTGTTAAGAAAACTAACTTTTGTATCCATTATATGCAAATTTAAAATATAAGTATTTTTTGTGAAATTCTTTTGAAATATGCAAATGCTTACTTTCCAAGCGAAAAGCTTGAAAAACTTGCCCTGGTTATGACTTTATTGAGACTCTACTTAGCTTCAATTGTGTATATATTTAGTTGGAAATGTTCTGCAATCATTTGCCTTAATGCCTTTAGCTACAGCACGTTTTTTATTCAAGTTTTCATTGCAATGACTTTATTAAGACTTAATTAAGTCTGACGATAATTTAGTTCCAATTAAGGATTTTTATTAAATACCATTTTAAAAACATATTTATTTCTATCGCAATTTAGCTTTAATTGAAGGCATTTGCTTCGTTGTAAATAAGCTTCAGTATTCGGATTTTATCCAGTTACAAATAAACTTAAATGATTTTCCTTTATTTAATCTCAATTTAACTTTAATCCTAGTATTTTATATAGTGTCTATTTAGTTTCAGTTGTATTTATTTAATTGGAATTTAGCTTTAATCATACACCTTTACTTCATCAAAATTTAGATTCAACAGATTTTTAATTAGTCGCAATTCAGCTTATAATTTAAATTTCAGCTTATAATAATTTTATGAGTTTGTTAAGTCGGAAATAAGCAACAAAGCAACTTATTAAATCTTCAATCACATGTTTTTTTTTTTTTAGTCACAATATAGCTTTAAATTGTGTTCTTTACTCAGTCACAAATCATCATTAATTATAGGTCATAAACAATGATCAAATAATCCTTAGCCTTAAACCTTTCATTGTCCTAATTAAGTTTCAGTCATAAATCTTTATTTAGCCCATATTTTGCTTCATTCGTGTATCTTTAATTATAATTTAACTGCAAGTCTTGGATCTTTTTTTGCAATCATAAATTAGTCGCATTCCAACTTTTTATTTAGTAAAAATTTAGACTTAAAAAATATTTCATTAAGATTTTGGTAATTCTTTATTTAGTAACAATTATATTCGAGTAATAGGTGTTTATCTAGTCCCCATTTAGTTTAAATAATAACTCTTCTTTTTATAGAAATTAGCTTTACTTTCCTTAACGTTTTATTACTCTAATTCCCCTTTAAAAACTGGCAACTCTTTTTATCCCAGCAATAAAATTCATTTGTTAGAAGATAAATGGCTCTTGAGTAATAGAATTTGAAGTTTTTTTCCATTCAAAAATAATTCGTATGAGAACATTTAGCTAAAGTTTTCTTTAGGAGTAACATTAAAATAGAAACAAACGATAAACTTTTAAAGGGAATATCATTTATAAGAGAAGCTAAAATGAAATTGATGAAATGGGGGAGTTGAGTAAAATTTTTTTTTCTCATTTCCTTAGCGTTTGAATAATGACGGCATTGATAGTTAAACGACAACAAGAAACCCATAGATTTTCAAGCTAAATATACAAACATATGCACACACATACCGATAAACAGACATATGAAAATAAGTATAAGTTTTACATAGATAATGGTGTCCTGATTTTACTTCTACATACTAGCTAAAAGCAAATGAACAGAAAGCTGTTTAGATGGGGGGACTTTATTTCTAGTAATTTATGCATTTGAAAAACGGTTTTAATAGCTTGTTTGCTGGTAACCATATTATACCAATGATACGTTATTCATATGGTCTTGTAAAAAGGAGAAGAAGGATACATGTAACTATAACCAATACATGTAATTTTACAATAACCTTATACAACATGTGTACGCATTTAAAACTTATGCATACATTTAGATTTTTTTTTTGTTTTTTCGAAAAACCTTTTACTAATACACTTGTATAAAAGCATATGATGTTTGTTTCTTTTTATTTAGTTAGAGGGATTTTATAGTGGGGAATTGTAAGTAAATGGTCAGTTTAGGGATTAAAAAGAAGAAATTATTTAGCTAGGATTTAGCTTTAATTTAAAGTGTTTTATGAGATCCTTATTAGCATGAAATAAAAATATAGTTATTTAGCTACAATTTAGATTAAAATGGTCTTCGTCTGAATAAAATTTAGTTCAAATTATATGGGTTTTTCCTGATCCTAATTATGATTCAATCAAATACATTTATTAAGTAACATTTAAGCTTTAAATTTTGGTATTTAATTATTCGAAATTGGTTTTAAATTAGCATCATTCAGACCTCTGTAATCAGACACAATTGAACTTAAATTTTTGGCCTTCAAACTTGATTTAAAGTGTTTTTTTAGTCCAAATACAGCTTTATTCTTATGTGTTTTTTCAGTCAGAATTGAGATTTAATATTAGGTATTTAATTAGTCATAAATTATCTTTAATTATAATTATTTAATCTATTGAAATTGGGCTTCAATCTTAGGTAATTACTTTGTCAGAAATTGGCTTTAAAAACGTGTTTTCATTTAGTCACAATTCGACTTATATTTGTAATTTTTAGCATTTTTTTATTCAGCATTTGGCTTTAATTTTGAGTCTTTATTTTGTCGTTTATTAGCTTCAGTCGTATGTCTTCAATTCGTTGCAATTGAGTTGTCTTTGGTTTTTTATTCAGTTGAACATTCGCTTCTTTATTCAGTCGCATTTGACTTTAATGTGTGTTTTAAATACTCCACTCTAAACTTAAATTTTGTGTCATTTTTGAGCTAAAATTTTGCTTTAATCTCTGGTTTCTGTTTAGTTGATATTTGGCTTCAATGTGGTTCTTTTATTCAATCTCTGTCTAGTTGTTATTTGTCTTCAATGTGCTTCTTTTATTAGTCATAATTGATTTACAATCTTGGGCTTTTATTTAGGTTGAAATTGGCTTCAATATTATAATTTTGTTCCGTCGAAATATGTTCTTATTCAGCTACAATCTTGAGTCTTTATTTGAGTCCAATTTTTATTCAATCATGTGCCTTTATCTGGATACAAATGTGCTTCAATCTTGGGTTTTATTTTAGGGAAAATTTAATCATATTTATTTAATTTCAATTTTGGGTCTTTATTTAGTAACAAATTGACTTCAATCATATATCTTTGTTCAGTCATATCTCAGTTTAAATTTTATTATTTTTCAAAATATAAATTTATCTTAACTTCTAAGTCTCTACTCAATCTAAATTGAGCTTCAATGCTGATCTTTTATTTGACCGCAAATAAGATTTAATCACATTTATTTAGTTCCAGTCTTGTTGCAATCATATATCTTTAATAAGTTACATTTAATCTTCAGTCATATGCCTTTAATCTGTTGCAATCTTGAGTATTCTTTGGTTTCAAATTTGATTCAATTTATATCATTGTCAGTATACAAAGTGGTTTAATCTTGGATTTTAACTCAGTTACAATTTTAGTATTTTTTTGATCGCAAGTTGAAGTCAATCAAATTTATTCAGTCTCAATTTTGCATTAACCAATTATTTTTATTTAGTTGCAATTAAGTTTCAATCATACATAAATTTTTAGTTACAATCTTATGCTTTTATTTGGCCCAAATTTAATTCAATCATATGCCTTTATCCGTATAAAAACTTGCTTCAATCTTGGGTTTTAACTCAGTCCACTTTCAGTATTCATTTGATCGCAAACTAAATTCAATCTCATTTATTTAGTCTCAATTTTGATTCAATCAATTTAGCTGCAATTAAACTTCAATCATATATTATTTTTCAGTTACAATATTGGGTCTTTATTTGGCCACAAATTTAATTAAATCGTATATCACAAAAGTGCTTCAATCTTGTGTTTATATATTTTAGTAACAATTCCTGGTTTGATAAAATTTTTATATCACATTTATTTGTTCCCAATTTTGCTTGCAATTTAGTTTCAATTAAGCTTCAATCATATTCAGTTACAATAGTGAGTCTTTATTTGGTCCAAAATTTTGTTCAATCATATGTCTTTGTTAAGATATAAATGTGCTTCAATATTGGATTCTAACCTAATCACAATTTGTTTAGTTTCAATTTTATTTCAATCAAATGTGAATCTTTAGTAGCAGTTTAGATTCATATCATATCTTTATCCTTTATTTTGTCTTAAATTTGATTCAATCATATGTGTTTAACTTGATATAAATGTGCTTCAATTTTTTGTTTTAATTCAGTCACAATTTAGCTTTTCCTAGTTTTAGATAAGTTTTAAACTAATATTTTTATTCAGTTACAATTCAGCTAAATTTTGAAATAATTATTTATTCCCAAATAGGCTATAATTATACAACTTTATACAGTCACCTTTTAGCTTAAGCGTAGTTCTTTATTTCGCTTTAATCGAAAGTTTCCATTAAGTCATAATTTAACTTTAATTGGCCCTTGTTTAGTCTCTAATACGATTTAATCGAAGCTTTTATTTAGTCATATATAAACCTTAATTTTAGAACTTTATTTAGGCTGAACTTAGAGCACAAAATTATTCACAATTTTGCTCCAATTTTAGTTTTAATTTTTAAGTCTTAAATATAAGATCAAATTCAGTAAGAATTTATCTCTAATATCAGGCTCTAAACATAAATATTTCTAATACTAAATTAACATACATCTTCATAAGCGATATATCCTTTAGAATTGTCTTCAAAGTCCTCTTAAATCTGTTTAATTAGCTGAATAAAGTAAATTTTATTATATATAAAGATTAGCAACATTGTTGCAAATCCTTTAATGTTGCTAGAATAAACAAAAGTATTAAACTTAAAAATATAGTTTTCATTCAAATTTGATTTTAATTAAATTCCATTTAAGCCAAAGTCAAAGTATTTTATTTAGTCCGAAATGAGCCGGGACTAATTAAGCCAAAAGTTTATTTCAAACATATGAGTTTATGTGGTCGGAATTAACAATCTAAACTTAGTCTTAATTGTAGATATTATAATCAAAAGTTATTAGGGTTTTTTTTTAAGTTCAGTTACACATAATTTAGCTATTGTTGCATGTCTGCATTTATTCTCAATATACACTTTATTCGATCCCAATTTGATGCTCCAAATTAGCTTTAATAATTGATTTTAATGTATTATTAACATGGCAACCAAAATATGAAAAATTATATTTTTTCCTGGGCTTCAAATAACCTAAACCGTAGGTCTTTAATTAGTACCAAATAAACTTTAACGTAGGCATTTAAATAGTACTAAATAAGCTTCAAAAAATGGTCCCCAAATTATTTCAAAATGAATTTCAATTTAGTCCCAAATTATATATAAGGATTAGCAACATTGTTGCTAGAATAAAAAAAAGTATTAAGCTTAAAAATATAGTTTTCCGATTAGATATATTCTTCTCTATTGGTTAGATTTTCGTAATTAAATCTATGAAATATGTTATTATTATACCATTAATTTTTTATTTTAAAAAATGTATAGCAACATTGTTGCCTGATTTTGGAATAACCTTCTTGTTATTATTTCAGTTATAAATCTCATCTCCACATATATGTTTATAATTAAAAAAATCCTTCATTAGCTCAACAGAGTTAATTTAATGAAATAAAATGTTTGGCAACAATGTTGCAAAGCACTTTTTATGGCTAGAAGACAAAAAAAAAAAAAAATTATTTAAAAAAGCAATTTTCTAAATAGATTCTTGTTTGTTTTATCAAAAGTTTAATTTTCTTAAATAAAACTGTAAAAAAGTTATTGCATTTGATAGCTTTATTTTCGGTGTAAAAATGTTTCGCAACAATGTTGCTTTATATAAAAAGATTATTTATTCTAAGAATGAACTTTAACATTAATCCTTTATTTAGTGTCTTTATTCAAAATCATTTTATCTTCTATTACATACATTTTCAATTCCAATATATGAAAGAATTAAGATTTTTAATTACTTTTGTTCCACACTGTACACGGTGTTTATCCTAAGCTATTTAGTAAAGCAACTTTTAGGTATTAAAACACAATAGAAAAACACTAGAAAAGAGCTACTAACGTGTCGGGATTTGTTAATAACACACATAGCTTTACAAAGTGTCCATTTGTCCCACCATTCTTTTCTCCTAAACTAACAACAAAAAATGTTTATTACCATTTATTTATGTCTCTCTACTCTATGGCATGACCATCAAACCATCATCAACATCATCCTTCTTTGCTACAACTATTATACAACAACAATTCTAATTGTATTCAGTTGGTTCAGTTAGTTGGAGTGGTGGAGAGAGATAGTATTTATTGGTGTTTTGTATCCGTATGAGCCTAAATTTTGTGTACCATGAAATCCTATTTGGTGTTAATCTTTTGGGCTAATGTTTTTCTCGCATTTTTTGTTCTTCTTGCCTCCTATTGTTAATGTTGTTGTTTTCTACTATTTGTTTTTGTTTTTGTGTTTTCCATTCATATGTATATGACTGTTGTACAACTAAATTGAAAGACATTTAAGTAATTTTTATTAGGGTCTCTATAGACAAAGACAAAACAACAACAATAACAACTAAAAAGCACCATAATACAATACTACAAATGGTAAACTAAAAAAAAGGAACAAAACAATTTTACCTGTGTAAACAATTTTTGCATGACATGTGAAAGTTTATGGGGTATGAATGTAAGTGTCTTTGTTAAGTGTATGAGTAGGTGTGTATGTATGGTAGACAGGGCTTTTAATGAATTATAGCAAATTAAAATTAATTACTAAGAAGATTTATGAAGCATTAGATTAAAAAATAACAAAACACCCCACATTTTTAGCTTAATTTTTAGGGTTTAGTTGGAAAATTCTTAAAGGAAGAGAAGTAGAGAAAAAACATATTTTTTGGGTAGTCGATTTTATTTACAGTTTTCTAATAAATTTTGTTAAATATTTCTTTTGGAAATTAATAAGTTAAGGTTTTAGGTTCAGTTAAAAAAAAAATAAAATAAAAATATATATATATATATATATATATATATATATATATATATATATATATATATATATATATATATATATATATATATCTTATTAAATAGGGTATTATAAAATAGATTTAATTAAGATTGTCAAATATTTATTTGCTTTATATAATATAAATTATTTAGGAAAATATTTGAAATCTTTTAAAACTTTAGCAACATTGAATTGATTTTAAAAGTAATTTTCCCGAAAAGCTTAATTTAATTATATTAAACAGATTTTCTTAAATGGAATAGTAAAATATTAATCTCATTTGACAGCTGTAAATTTTTAATGAAAAATGTTTAGCTACAATGTTGCTAAACATAGAGTAAAATCATATATTTTTAATAGTTGTTAAAAATCCATCTTGATAAGCAAAATATTGCTTATAAATATTTTTATTAAATTTTCTTCGTTAGCATAATAGAGTTGATTTATTTTAATACAAAGTTTAGCAACATTGTTGCAAAGTACTATAAGTTACTAAAAGAGCGAAAAGTTAAGCTTTTATATATAATTTTCCAATTAGATAAATATTTTCTTGTTAAACAGAGTTTCTTAGTAAAATCTGAAAAATATATGATTTGACAACAATGTTGCCAATCACTTTTTAATAGAAAAAGCAAGTACAATAAACTCATAAAAGTAATTATCTAAATAAATTGTTTTATTTATTAGGATTCAAATTTCTTGAATCAAAGCTATAAAATATTTAAGACATTTAATAACTGAATTAATGGTGAAAAATGT
Organism: Protophormia terraenovae; assembly: GCA_951394005.1. Classification (NCBI taxonomy): domain Eukaryota; kingdom Metazoa; phylum Arthropoda; class Insecta; order Diptera; family Calliphoridae; genus Protophormia; species Protophormia terraenovae. Next base: position 134,904,593 of record OX596074.1, read on the forward strand.
TACGCAACAATGTTGCTTAGCATTAGAAATAACTATTAAGTTTTGGGTTAGAGTTTAAAATGTTGCTTTGAAATATTTTATATAAATCTTCATTAGCTCAATAAAGTTAATTTTGAGTAAAGTTTAGTAGGCGTTTACACAAGGAAATTTTTTTGCAACAATTCTGATTTTGTGTGATAGAGAGAGAGAGGGAATATGAACGAGTACAAACTTGCGTATACTTCGAAATTCGTTTCTTGCAATTAAAGCAAGAATTACTGAAGTTAAATTTTGTATGCAAGTTCAAAAGAAAAAAAAAAAACAATTACAGAAAGAAAAATTGATGTGTGTGACCTTGGACTTAGGAACGTTTTTGGCAAAATAAAGTTGACTTGAAAAGCCAACTTACATAACTTGATATTTTCTACATCAAAATCCGTTCATATTGTTTTAGTTTCAAAACTTGTTTAGCTTCAAATTTGACTTTAATTAAATTCCATTAAATCTTAAGTCATAGTTTTTCATTTAGTCCGAAATGTGCTGGGTCTAATGAAGTCAAAAGTTTATTTCAAACATATGAGTTTATTTGGTCGGAATTGCAAATCAAAATTTAGCCTTAATTGTAGATATATTTAAAATTTGTTAGGGATTTTTTTAGTCCTTTTTAAGCTCTGAATGTAGGGCTTCATATACATCTAATTTAGCTATTGTTGCATGTCTGCATTTAATCTCAATTTACACTTAATTTGATTCCAATTTTATGCTCCAAATTAGCTTCAATAATAGGTTTTAATGTATTATTAACAGGGCAATACTTAAATACTTATTTTATAGCATATTTTAGCAATTCAAAAGTTTACTTATTATATATCTAACAGAATTTAAGAAGAATTTTTCAGTTGTGAAATGTTTTTCAAATCCAATTCTCTAATAATTTCCATCTTATAAGTTGATAGAAATTTTGCAATTTGTAAATAATTTTTAGCAATTGCTAATCAAAATCAAGTTATTTTTACCTTCAATAGTAGATAATTTAAATTTTCGCCAAAACAAATTATATTTTTAAATTTTAAGGTCTTTGTCAGATTTTTACTTGTTTTTTTTTTAGAGCATATTTTTTATTGCTCAGATTATTAAATTAACTTTAATCGTAGATCTTAATAAAGTTCTAAATTATCTTAAACGAAGAAATTTATCTAGCATAAATTAGCATAAAGGTTTATTAAGTCCCCATCGTAGGTTTTTATTTAGTACGAATTGAGCTTCAATCATAGGATTCAATTTAGTATAAAATGAGCTTAAATCGTAGGTCTTTAGTTAGTATCAAATAAACTTCAGCTAGGGTGTGTAAATAGTACTACATAAGCATCAAAAGAAAGTCTTAGTTTGGTCCCAAATTATTTTCAATAAATGTATTTAGTCCCAAATTAGGTTTATGTTAGGTGGTTAAGTTAAATTTACATATTTTATTCAGTTTTAAATTAACTTAAATCATAGGTTTGTTTTTAGTACCAATTACAGCGTTTAATTATTATGCGCCAGCAAAATTTCTTCTCCTTATGACTATGCAATAAATATTAAACCGTTTCATTTTTACTACTCACGGCAACTAAAATTATTATAAATATGCCTTCGAATTTTTAGTAACAATGTAAATCGTCTTTGCAATTTTTATCAGCAAACAGAAAATATTGCTCATCAAAAAAACTAAAACTTCGTGTTTTAGTCTCTTACACATAATTTTTTCGGACACATATAGCACATGAACAATTTTTTTCGTGTGCTGCAAAAAATTTTTTAGCAAATTTTCTTTGTTTTGATTTTGCAACTATAGTTTTTTTTAGTATTTTTATTTAAGCAATTTTGTTGCTACTAAAATTTCTTCTATGAAGAACAAAACACATGTATATTGAAGTATGTATGTTAAGGGGAAGGGCATGTATTTGTTGTTATACATACACACATGCATACATACTCCGAATACATGTGTTTTATTCTTCATAGAAAAAATTTTAGTAGCAACAAAATTGCTTAAATAAAAATACTAAAAAAAACTATAGTTGCAAAATCAAAACAAAGAAAATTTGCTAAAAATTTTTTGCAGCACACGAAGAAAAATTGTTCGTGTGCTAATGTATCCAAAAAAATTATGTATACAAGACTAAAACACGAAGTATTATTTTATGTACGAGTTGAATATTTTTTGTTTATGCTACAAGAAATTGTAAATACACGCTACAATTTTTATTGACAATACTGCAAAATAGAAAAATAATTTTAGTTGCAATTATAAACAAAAATGAAACGATGAAAATATTTTTAGTATTTTTTTTGTTAGCAGCAGATATTTATTGCAAAATGTGATAAATATAGTATTAAAATCAAACTCTGACCAATTATAGGTCATTACTTAGTCTTAACCGTATTAAATTCAAATCGCCCCAATCTTTATTCTGTTTCAAGTGAGCTTCAATTGTAGATATTTAATTAGTACCATATTTACTTCATCGTTAAGTACTAAATAATAGATTTTTTTTTTAAATAATCTTACCGAAAGCATTTATTTAGTCACAAAATAGCATAAACGTAGGTCTTTATTAAGACCCAATTGTAGCTCTTTATTGAGTATAAAATAAGCTTCGAAAGTAGGCCACTATTTAGTATCAAATGTGCTTTAAACGTAGGTCTTTATTTAGTTTTATTATGTCTCCATAAGGTACCAAATTAACTTCAACGTATTATTATATTATTAAATATAAAATTAGCTTTAATCATAGGTCACAATGTGGTAAAGAATTATCTTATGTTCCAATATGTATTTATTCACTATCAAATGATCTTCCACCGTTTTTATATCCTATACCACTATAGGAGGGGAAAGTATTATGTGTTTGTTTGATGTTAGTAACTAATAAAAATTTCCATCTCAGACCCACTGTAATTTACACCAATCGGCTTAGAATCACTTCCGCCCGTCCGTCTGGCCGTGCATATAAACATTGTTCGCAAAGTACAGCTCACAATTTTCAAGATATCTTGAAGAAATTTGACACGAATAATTATTTTGGCACAAGGACGAAACCTATTGATTGGTTATGATCGCAACATACAAATTTCCTCGAGGAATATGGCTTAAATACCAAATTTAATAAAGATCGGTCTATAATTGATCATAGCTCTCATAAGCCTATCTTCCGAAAAGTCACCTAAACGTTTATAAATCTAATTCAAATGTAAGTATAAAGATCTAAATCAATCTTAGAGTTCTAAAGAATGTCCTAATTCTTTAGAAGTAATTTGACCTTATTTTTATACCCACCATCAAAAAGATGGGGGATATATTGATTTTATCATTCCGTGTGTAATAAGTCGAGGGAATCATTTAAGACCCCATAAAGTATATATTTTCTGGGTCCTGATTAGATTCTGAGTAGATCTAGCTATGTCCGTCCGTCTGACCGTCTGTTGAGAGCAGGATAGGGTTCGAACGGGACAACGTAGGGGAATTTGGCACAAATATTTATCTTATATAAAGATTGAAAATTTTGTATAAATAGTTTGAGGGTCGATATAAACTCGGAAACAAAAAATGGACGTGGCCCGCCCACTTTACCGCCCACCTCCCATATAATGTAAAATTTGAAAAACTTGAAGGTGGGTGCCGAATATACCATTCGCGCTTGTTAATATTAATCATTGAACCATGTTGCTCCCTTATAACTAAGGGCTTAAATAAGAATAAACATTTTTCATTATAGTAAATCTTTACGTTAACCCAAATTAACTTAAAGAAAATGTTGATTAAAAAAATACTTAAAAAATATATATAAACCTTTTAAACAAATTAATTTTTATAGTCCAGCAACATGTTAGCTATGTTTCCTAGTTACCAAAATATATGTATATTTTAATTTGATACACAAAAATTTTTGATTTTTTAATATTTAATTTTTACCAACTATCATTTTATTTCCTAGCAACATGTTGTTAAATATTGCTGATGAAACAAATTACTATAAACTATTTTTTTTTTTTAATCTTTAAAAAATTACCAATGTTTTCAACATGTTGCTAAGGTTTTTTGACTTAGATATATTAAGCAACTTATGAAATTTTCTTAATTTTGTTTAATATTTAAATATAATCATCATTTTATTTGCTTGCAACATGTTGCTAATGATAATATATTAAGTTATTAAGTATATGAAATATAAAATTTTATCAAAATTTCCCAAATCCCATATTGAATAACAAATTGCTGTAACTTTTTCTTTCAACAAAAATCTTACCATATTCTCCTGGAATTGCGCACATGGGCTGATGATGATGAGGATGCTGAGGGCATATGCCCTCATGTGGATGTGGAGCTAGAAAATATTCTGGATAAAAGTCGCTGTGTGTATATTGTATATAAAGAGGAGCGGGACCAGGTGGAGGTGGTGCAGCTGCAGTAGCAACAACATTTCCATTACCCATATTTGAGCCACCGCCACCACCAGAACCGCTATTTGAACTAACAGAACTGGCCGTGGAGCCACTGGGAGACAAACCACCACCATGACCATTTTCCATGGGCGGAGTAGGCTGCTGGGATTGGTGTTGTTGTGGTGGTGGTGGCTGAGGTGGTCCATGATGATGGTGATGTATATGTGGTGGTGGTGGCATAGGGCCACCACCTGTAGCAGCCATATGAGCCTGCATGGCTGCTACTAAGGCCATTTGTTGTTGATGTTGTTGGGGATGATGAACCGCACAGGGTACTAATTGTGCACCTTGAGGCGGTGTGGGTGTTTGTTGCAAGAGAGGTGGTGAAGCTGGTAAGGGGGGATTAGAGCCAGCTTCATTAGGTGACAACTGTTGTTGTTGTTGTTGTTGCTGTTGATGATGTTGTTGCTGATGCATAACATGTTGTGGTGGTTGGTTAACATGTTGCATATGGGTATATTGTGGTGGCTGTTGATTATTATTTGGTGGCAGAGATGCTTGTGTTTGTGATTGTTGTTGTTGCTGTTGTTGTTGTTGCTGTTGCTGCTGCTGCTGTGGTACTACCATAACTATGCCAACCGAAGAGCTGGTCTGCTCTAACGAAGACGAGGATAAACTATTTAAAGACGATGTAGACGAAGAGGTTGAGGCCACATTATTATTATTGTTGTTGTTGTTATTATTATTCAAATTTTTATTTTGTGATTTTTGCAGCGAATTTTGTTTTTGTGGCCTTTGTTGTGTTTGTGGCTGTTGCGACTGTGGTTGTTGTTGCTGCGGTTGCTGTTGTGTTTGAGTTTGTGTTTGTTCGTTTGAAGCCGAATTACTCATACGCACCATGCTAATTTATTAAATTGATTTCTAACAATTAAAAATGTTGAGTAAAAATTTTAATAGAATTTTTTTTTTTTTTTTTATTAGTTTTGAGTATTTTTTTTAGGGTTAAGTGTCGTCGTTTGGATTCGTTTTTAAAATTCGTTATATTTTTATTTAATTATTTGCGACTTAATGTTGTTGCGAAACATTGTTGCTTTAACAAAATGTAGCTTAATTTGTTATTTTATTTTAGGCAGTTATTTGTTTAGGTTTTGTAAGAAAATCTTTATAAAAATCTTTAATTTATTTATAGGAAAATTTTTGCGTTATAAGCTGGAAAAACAGAAAAGAAATGTTTATAATTAATTAGTAAGATTGTTTTGAGTTTTTACACAAACAAAATGTTTGTGGGAAATTTTGTTTTTAAACTCAACTCACGTTTTTTTTTTCTTAAGCATTTACCAAGTCGTTTTAATTTTTCTTTTTTATTATTTTCTTTTTACAACTGATTATTTTCAAAGGTCAGGGTTATCTTTTGTTTTAATCTTTGTTAGAGGAATTTCTTGTTTTAATTATTTGTTTTTAGATTTTTTTTTTTTATATATATATATAAAAATAAATTTCCCCTTTTTTTCTAAATATATTAATTTAATTTATTTTAGTTTAATGTGGGTCATCATTGTTTTTATTTCATGTTTTTTTTTGAAATTATTCATTAAAATAATGTAATATATTTTTATAATTCTTATCTTTTATTTTTTATTTTTCTATTTCAGTAAATAAATATTAAAAATACATTTTTATTAAAAAAAAAGCTTAGCGTATTTCCGTCTTAGTTGTGTAAAATATAAATAATTATAAAGTTGAACATGAATGAATGAATGTTTTATAGAATTCTTATCTTTTAAGTTGTCTAGGGCAGGGAGATTCCAAACCCTTTAATAATTAACTGATTAACATTTTTTTTTTTTTTTAATTAACACAAATGTTATTGATCTTTAGCAAATGTAAAATAAATATATAAATATAGAGAATGTATTGCATTGCTACATGTTGCTAATAATATATTTAAGACAATTTATATTAAAAGTAATTTCACAAAAATTTTAATAATTGTAATCATTTGAAGGTTACAGGCTGATATCAGATTTTACAGAATTTTTTAATTCACTAACTAATATTACAAGAATATACGTAGATAATATAGTATGCGCAACATGTTGCTAGCAGCAATTCTTTTTTAATCAAAGTTTATTAAAATAAATATATAATAGTTTAATAATATAATGTTATATTTTGCTATGATTTCTTAATTAATGTTTATAAAAAAAATAAATTAAAAAAATTCTATATAAAGCTTTGCAACATGTTGCTAAAAAAATATTTAACTAAACTTTATAAAGGAATATAATTTCCTAATAATTTTATTGAGTTCGAAAACTTTTTACTAAAATAATTAAAAAGATAACATGATGAAATTGTTTGTTGCTAAGTTTGTTAAAAAAGGCAACATGTTGCTAAGAATTTCTAAAATTAAAGCTAGAAATTATATTCAAAATGGTAAAAAAGAAGATTTAAAACATTAAAACAAATAAAAAAAAAAATTCCTTTACATGCTTTTACATCCATTGGCGAAATTGTCATGAGAAATAGATTTTATTTATTAAATAAATTTTAAATTAGTTTATATTCTGAGTACTTGTTTAGTAGCAAATCTGTTCCCAGTTTAGCTATATTTGTAGCATTTATTATTTATTAAAACTTTTATTAATTATGAATTTTTTTACTATAATTATTTCGCAGGACGCTTGCTGAAATTGTTGATTGCAACATGTTCCTAAATTTATTACAAATAAATTTAGGAACATGATTAAGTTAAATCTGGAAAATATACTCAAAGTGCTAAAAAAGTTAAAATAATTAATGTTAAAACTCTTTGAAATAAAAAAAAAAGAAAAATTAATCCGTTAAATATTTTTCTATAAGTTTAGGCCAAAATTTTAATGGGACGTGGATTTTATTTAGTCATAAATTAACTTCAAATTATAGTGCCTATTTAGTAGCAAATCCAATTCCTGTTAAGCTTTATTTAAAGCATTTTAATTAGTCACAATTTACATAAAATCGTAGGAGTTACTTTGCCTTTAAACTCGTTCCAATTTAGTCTCAATTATATTAAATTTATTTTAAATTTTTTAGTACTTTTTTATCTCAAGTTTTTGTGAGATTTTTGTAATATTTAAATGGCTTTAAATAGTCCTAAATGAATATAAAATTCTATGTTATTAATTTGTTTGTCTTAAAAATTGTCCCAATTTAGCTTTAATCAATAAATTTAGTGTCTATTGTAGCTTATTTTTCTAGCACCAATTGAGTTTAAACTGGAGGATTTTGCTTGGCTCAAAGCAGTTCTTTTATTTAATCCAAATTTCTTTTAATAACAGGCCTCTGTCTGGACTTCAATATAACATGAAACGCTGACTATACATATATTTATTATAGCTTCAAAATTTTGTAATATTTATAGGGGTTACTTAGTCGCAAGTAAGTACTAATGCTTGCCACCTTTAGGCTTAAATTTAAACTTATTTTTAAACATCTTTTTACGTCAATTTAGCTGCAATTTTATGCCATTTTCTGGGCCATAATTAGTTCTTTGTTTAGTCACAAATTTGCTTTAACTTCATGGCATTAATTCAGCTAATTTAGTCCCTAAGTCTCTTCAATTTCAGTTCATAATATCAACTTAAATGTTGCCCTAATTTGGCTTCAATAGTGAGTTTTTACTTTGAATTCAGTCCCTTGTCTCATTGAATTTCTTAGGTCCCAGATTAGTTGCTCAATTTAACTTTAAAATTTTAACCGGAATTTGTTTTTATTCATTGACAATTTATCCCTTAAAGTAAGATATAAGATTATCTCATTTTAGCTCTAACCATAAGTATTTATACTCAAAGAAAAATCCACCACATATGGGTTAAAATTATAACATTTAGTGTCAATAGTGCATCTGCCTCGTATGTGTTCAAATTCAATACGGCGTGTTTAAATCTTAACGAAAATCAATACCTAATTGGCTACATGTTGACAACACTTTGGTTGGCAACATGTTGATAACATTTTAGACCACTAGCATCGTCACATTAGTAATTTTCGTTGTCGGTTTTTTGATAATACAATGCAATTTAATAATTTAATTTTGAATGAAATTTTTTCAATCAGTGTATTTTTGTCCCAAGCATAGTAAAATTTTAGTTCATAGTCTTTGTTTAGTTGTTATTTAAACTTTATTTCAAGGCATCAATTAAGGTATTTCTTTTCTTCAAATTTAAAGGTCTACTTATTCCTCAATTTACTTCCAATTTAGCTGGAATAAATAGAATGTTATTTTATCCTAAATTATCTTTAACGTTAAATCTTTACTTCATCCTAGGTTTAGTTCCAGTTAAGCTTCAATATTAGCAATTCAAAGAAAATTATTTTGTCCCAAATTTGCTCCAAATCTTGTAAATTTAATACTACTTAGTTTGAATTCAGTAGTTGGTATTTTTATTACCTTGTCTAATGTCTATATTCAGCACAAATTTGGCATCAAATATGTGGTTAAAATAGGTGTTTATAAATTCCAATTGTAGGCTTTATTTCGTCCCAAAATTTGTTCAAACTTATGTCTCTATTTTATTCCAAATCTATTTGGTTGGATTCTTTATTCACTCCAAAATAAGAATTACTTAACAAGTCTGAATTTATCTTTAGTCATCACAAAAAAAAAAAAAAAAAAAAAAAAATAATAAAAATAAAAAAAATTCTTCAATATTTTGTATAAATAGTGGTCCTTTATTTTGTCCCAAAATAGCTTAAAACACAACTATTTATTTTGGCCTTTTATTTTATTTTGCTATTATTCTGCGCTTACCAAATTATTTTGAAAGGTAGGAAATTATTTTATTTTAAATTTAGTTTCAATATTGCATAAAATATGATTCGCCTTTCAGTTCTAAATTGAATGCAACAACAAGACATTATATTTTGTAAACATTTAGTCCCTATTAATGGGTAACGCATAATGAATAGCCTTCAAGCGTTTGTAAATCGTTGCCTTTGACGTATACTGCGTGTCTACTGGCCAGCTGCTATTTCCAATCCAGAGCTACTCAGTCGGACTCTTCAGAATCCTTTTAAAGATGACATTCAAGTGAGAAAGGAAAGGTGCAGATGACATCACATACCAGGCCATTGAATATAACCCCCAAGGCTCTAGAAGACCCAATGTGCCAGCCAAAACATGGAAACATCAAATCGAAGCCGAAATTAGACAACAGGGTGGAAATGACTGCACTGGCAATGAATAGAAGAATTTGTAAAGGCCCTACGTTCCACAGGGAATTAAAGGACTAAAATATAATAAAGCGTTATATTTAGTTTAATATAGCTTTTATTTGATAAAAATTTCGCTTCAATTAAAAACCTTCTTATAGTATCAAATTTTTTTACTTGTTACTTTTATTATATCTTCACACTTCTTCATTTTCTCTTCATAGAAAACAAATTTAAGTCTGATTTAGGAATTTAGCTAGATTCACATAAGCTTTAGATAAACATTTTTATTTTTTTCAAATTTGGCTTTAATCTAGTTGATTAAATTAAAACAATTTTTCTTAAAAAATTACCTTTAACTTAAAATTTATTCGCTGAAACTATTCAAAAAAATTTTTTTTTAACTCAATTTGCTATTAAATATAAATTATTTCATCTTAGCAACATGTTGTCTAATTTTCTGCAAAATATTCTAAAATTTTATACCCCTTTTTAATATTTATTTAAAATAAATATTACTTTCCCTTAGTAAAATGTTGCTATATTAAAGAAATATATTTGCAACATTATTTATGTTTTATTTTATCTTAGCAACATGTTGCAAAATTTCTGCAACATATTCTTAAGTAAATATTTATATAACATTTATTTAAAAGCTTAAATTTTTATTATTTCTGTGTAGCAACATGTTGCCTTATTAAAGAAATATTTTTGCAACATAATTCTAAGATTTATTATGATTTTTAAGTGTTTTTAAACATTTTCAAAAAACAGCTGCTGTTTTGTTCTAATTCGCCTTAAATCATAGTAGCCTTAAAAAATATATAAGCGTTTATTTAACGACAACAAAAAACAAAAAATATATATTAAACATTTCTGATGAACACAGAGAATGGTGTTAAATAAATACTAAGCACAGTCATGTTTTCTAATAAAATTCTGTGTATAAATATATATTTTTTTAATATATTTTTATTTATTTTAGCATTATGACAAAAAAAAGAATTTAAAAGAGAAACGATATCGTGTTGCCGCAAATAATCTGCTTCCGCAATAATAACAAAATAAAAAAAAAAGTTGTTTAGAGTACAAAAGCTGTGCTTTTTTTTTTGCTGTTGTTTAATAAATAAATAAATACATGGAAAAAATATAATATATCTAAAACAGAAATTATTGAACAAATAAAAAACGTGTACAACAAATTGTTTATATAAATTAACTAGATTGTTTTTTCTTTTTTAGAGAAAAAAAAAAAAAATAGCTCATATATAAGTGAAGAAAAAAAAAAAAAAAAAAAAAAAAAAATGATTTTAAAACTGTTTTAAAATAAAATAATCAAGCCTTCAAGTAACTGAAAGCCTCTATTTTATGAAAAAAAATTTTGCTAGAAATACAAGAGTTTATAATTATTTTATTTGTTTTTAAATCAAGCTTATTTTTAATACCAATCTTTTCGGTTCTGTGAAGAATATAAATTCAATAAAAATATTTATCAGCGATAGTTCTAAAAGAAGAAAAACTGATTTCAACATACTTATCTAGAAATACAAAAGCTTATAATTCTGTTATTAGTTTTTAAATCAATCTAATTTTTAATAGCAATATTTTCGATTCTGTAAAGAATATAAATTTAATAAAAATATTTATCAAAAATAATTCCAAAAGGAGAAATTCTGATTTCAACATACTTAAACTGCCCTAATTAATTTGCTAAATATAAAAACTTAGGAATAAGTTGGCGAGAACTTATTTAGGGATATATTTTATACTTTATTTTATATTTATTTAAGAAAGTCACAAAACATTTGATAATGTGATATAAGCCCTAATTATAAACTGTAGGGTATGAAAAAAACTGTTTTTGTTATATTTTTTTTAATAAAAAGATTGTATAACTGATAAATAATCTTTGTGCAGAATTTAAAACAGCATAAAGGGGTAACAAAACAAATAATTTAAAAATGCGAGACTGTTGACTTTTTGAATTAGAAATTAGAAATATTTTAAATAACTAAAATTTAAGAACAAAGTAAAAAGGAACTAAATTATTTTCTTAAAAAAAAATATTAAGAAAAAAATATACAGATTTAATAATGGTTTTAATAAATTTTTTAAAAATATATTTAATAAATTATCGACTCTGTATGAAAATTCTTTTATTCTGAGTCTTATTTTTTTGTTCTAGCATTTCTCCCTTATCCCAAACTTTCTTTAAGCTACCATTTCTTTCTGTATCCAAATACTCTCTAACTAAGTACATGTATATTTAAAGTCTGCTAAATTCCATTTGTTATCGTATCCAAAAGATTGAATTCGACAAAAATTTAATTTCTTAGAAACTGATATGTCAAATGTTGTCAACTTAAATACACACATTCTCACACTTACATACATACATAATATGTATTACATATGTATATATGTTCTTCTAAACAAAAAAATAAATTGGAAAAAATACGTAAAGAACAAAACAGACTTATCAGTGTGTATGTAAATTGATTGTAATAGAAATTGAAAATAATACTCAAACAAACAAGCAAACAATAATAAAATAAATGGAGGAAACGAAACAAGAATCAACCAAGAGGAGACAAAATTATGACAAGTCTTTTAATGAAAAAAACACAAAATAAATTAAAATAAAAAAGAAAAAAGAAAACAAAAGAAGACAAAAATAAAAAAAGTTACAAGACATGTAACAATTGTGACAAATAATTAAAAGTTGTAAGGGGATTTTCGCATACTATTGTTGATTATATGTAAAGAATAAAAAAAAGAGGGTACAGATAAAAGTTTTGATCCAAATGTGGTAAAAGGCAAATTTAAAAATTAAAAAAAAGGTTTTTTAACAAGAAAAGTCTTAAGACTAAGATATTTTAGATCTTTGCTTTCACTTTTTTCTACCACTTACTAATTTTTTAAGGACATGACTAATATCAGACCCTTATTCAGTGGTCACACTATTAAAACTAAAGAATTGTTTGTCTAATTTAGACCATAACTCAAGGACCGTTTATGCGATTTTAGTAAATAATAAACCAAAAGATGCAGACAAAATTTGTCGTCAAGGTATGTCTGAATTATTTTTTATTTCCTCAATAATTTCAGAGCAAAGTATCAAAATTTTGGCTATTAATTATACTGGTCAACAAAAAAAATCCTCTCCCATAGGCGAATAGTTGGACTTGATGTATTTTGATGTGCTAAACACGAATCTGCTTTAAGTTTTTTTTCCAGCAGGTCTGGGTTCGCCCATAGCAAGGTCATTACTTTAGTATATTTCCTCATAACTCAAAAACGGTGTGTATGATTGACATAAGTGATACACCAAAAGATGCGTACTAAAAAAATCTTCAAACTTAATTTTTTTATGTGCTCAATAGTTTCGAAGATATTTTGAAATAAGTGTCAAAAAAAAAAAAAATTCATGCTAAATTTTAGATTTTTTTGTTACTAAAATTTATTTTAATAAATGAAAACATCAAAAATGTTACAGTTTATCATCTTTATTTTAAAGCCGGTAATGTTGCGAACAAAATAAGGTATGTATCTTCATAAATGATGCACAAATCGTGATTTTATTCAATTATTTTAAAAATACCCTTTTATACATACAATTGCGTAGAAATACAGTGATGAACAAAAAAAATAAAAAAAATGTTTTTTTTTTTTTTTTTTAAGAAAAATGGGTGGACTTGATGGATATTGACGAGCTAAACAAGAATCTGCATTCACTTTTTTTCTATCACGTACTGATTTCTTTTTAGGTGCATGACTAATATCATCACCCTATTCAGCGGTCACACTATAAAATTTGAGAATGGTTTGTCAAACTTAGACTATAACCCTTTACACGATTTTGATAAATGATACATCAAAAGATGCATACGAAAATTGTCTTCAAGATATGTCAACAATATTTTGTATTCGCTTAAGAATTTCAGAGTTATGGATCAAAATCTTCACAATTAAAAATAAAAAAATAATAATAAAAAAATTTAATTTTTCGCTACTAATTACCGAATAACTATGGAAATATTAACTGGACAAAAAAATTATGTAAACTCAGCTCAAAGATAATTTAGATCACTATCTACTGGAGTTTAATTAATCTTATTTGGACAAGCCGTTTTTGAGTTATACAAGTGTGACTGCCTAAAGGCGGGGTCATAGTAGTCACGCTCATAAAAGAAAATCAAGACGTGATAGAAATAAAGTAAAAGCTGATTTACTTAGCACGTTGAATTCCATCTAATTCACCTATTATTTTTATTTAAGAAAAAAATATTTTTTTTGTCCACTAATGTATTTCAAGCTAAATATAGGTATGCATGGGTATCCTAACTTAACTGTGAATTTGAGAATGATAAAACTAAACATTTTTGATGTTTTCACTTTTAAAAAGAAGTTTTAGTAAAAAAAAAAAAAAAGAAATCTTGAATTTAGCATGAACAAATTTTCTTCAGACACTTATTTCGAAATATCTCCAAAACTATTGGGCGCTTAAAAATTTGTTAGTAGAACAACTTAGAGCCAATTTTATTCCTCATATTTTGGTGTATTATTTATTTCAATCGTGCATACCGTTCTCGAGTTATAGTGAAATATACTGAGTAATCGGCTTATTTAGGGCACAATATTAGACACGCCCATAAAAAAAATCTCGACCTGATGGGAGAAAACTGAAAGCAGATTCGAGTTTAGCATGCGGATTTCCATCTAGTCCACATATTTTTTTTTGAAGGAGGACGAAAAGAAATTTTTTTGTTGATCAGTGTTACCGAATACCTACGGAAATATTAAATGAATAAAAAAAATATTTGAATATAACTCAGAGATAATTTTAATCGGCGTGTATTCATTATACAGTAGAGTGTCCCGAGGATAGCCTTTTTCGAGATTTCGATGTAGGAAGACAGCTCTCAAATGATACGTAAAAATTAGCTTAATACGAAAATATTATTTAAAAAATTTTCCAATGCGTGTTTGTGTCCAATATTTTCCTTCTTTATTATAATTTACCAAATTAAGCTAATAGGGCCTATAGTTTCAATGTAAATAAAAAACAAACTTTTTTATTAAAATTTTCCCAACGTTTCGTCGATTATTTGTTGACTTCTTCAGGAGATTCGTCTATTTTATAAAATATAAAAAACATAACAATAACATGTAATGTATCATAGTTACACCACAATTATATAACTTACAATTTGAACATAAATTAGGACATTGTATTATACAATTTAACATGAAACATAAAAATTAAAGTAATGTGGTATTCACACTTGCTCACATCTAACATCTACCATCAATTTCACAAGATGTTAACATCTTCCCATATGAATTGTATAGGGCTCAGAACTCAACATCTTTCAACATCTTTAAAAGATGTTCCTATCTCATTTTGTTCCACCTAACATCTTTCGATTATTTTAGTGTCATCACTAGAAAAATGACATGAAACTGAAAAAATCAAGAAAAAAAAAAAAAAATGTAAACAAAAAAAAATTATAGGAACACAACAACAAAATATGTATTAAAACTTTAATTAAAATACAAATATTAAAAAAAATATCATATAAATTGACGAATTAATAATTGTTTTTATTGTTTCATTGTAATATTTAATAAAATTATTGATTATTTTTCTTGATCTTATAAATTTTAATTTTTTCCCTCAAGCATTTCTCCTCAACCATGTGACTTTTTCATTGATGAATGATGGTAGATGTTAGATGTTGCAAGTGTGAACAAATGTTTCACATTTTTAACATCTTCCATGCATTCCTTTAAGATGTACGCAAGTGTGAAAACGGCATAAACAAAAATAAAAAGTACAAAAAACACATCTTAACTTCTAAAACACAAATTTTGTTATGACAACTTACGTTGCCATTGTTTATATTAAATTGGCCTTCAGTTCCCTACCAGCGATTGAAAAATCATGGGTTCCATACATTTAGGTAAGAAAAAGTTTCGATTTTTTAATCGAAATGGGTATCAAAAAATTCGTAATTTTATGCTGGTTAGGAAAAAAATATTTTAAAAATTTTTTTTATGGGATTTTGTATCGCCAGAAGACTTTTTTTTTTTTTGTATTTTAATGAAGAATTTTTTGAAAAAAATGGAAAATTATATATTATCAGCAATACGTTTACTAAACTTCAAATTTTTAATATTTTAGTCTTAAAGGGAACAAAATTATAAAATTCTTATCCTTTTTTAAGAAAAATATTGAAATTTTTTTTCATTGATATACTAAAATGACGGTTTATGGACCAATTTTTTTTGCGAAAATTTTTTAAAATATTTTTTTTTATATATTTGGCTAAAGATTACGAATTTTTTGATAACCATTTCAAGACAAAACTCAATATTATTTTTTGAACGAAATGTTCTAGACCCGTGACTTTCAATCGGTGGTAGGGAACTGAAGATCAATTAAAATTTTTTTATTTTTCCCATATTAAGCTATTTTTATGCATCGTTTGAGGTGTCTTTGTACAAAATTTTTGTCTGGTGCTTTTTTTAAATTCGATTTTTTTTTTTTTTTTTTTAGGGAGGAATCGGATAAAAACTAATTTAGTACTTTCTTGGCAACCTTTAATCCAGTAAGCACAGAAATAAAAAGTGCATCAAATTAGTACCTTATCGAAAATTGCCAAACACAAAATTGGTACTTTTTGGAAATTCGAACGTTTAAGGGGTAGAAATCGTACCTGTTTTTTGTACTTTTTTCACAAAATATTTTTTTTCCTTTTAATGACACATACATATGAATATTTTAACATTCAATTAGTACAATTTAGAAATTTATTAGAATGTAATTTCATAACATCCAAGAGGAACAAAAAGTACCAAAAAGGGGATAAAATCGGGAAATTAAATTTTATTCAAATTAAGTGATACATTTTTTATTATATTAATTAAACCTAGAAACATGAATTCAAGTACATGTAGTACTGAGTGAGAATACACAAGGGGGGATTTTCTTGAACTTTTTTGTTCTTCTAATGGTACTTTTTGAAATTTCTATGATATTAAACCTAAAAACATGAAATTAAAGATAAGAATGAGTGGAAAATTCAAGAAGGGGAATTTTTGGTACTTCTTTGTTTTTCTAATGGTACTTTTTAAATTTTCTCCAGTATTAAAGCTAAAATCGTAAAATTAGAGATATATGGTCCTAAGTGAATGGGAATCCATAAGAAAGTACATTTCGTTATTATAATATTACTATTTGAATTGTTTGTAATAAAAATAAACTTTCAAACACGATTCTGTGTTGAGAATCAACAAGCGCTATTAGAACATTATTCTCAACTAAAATATGATAATATAAATAATTTTAAAGCTTTTGAACCTTCAAACGTTAAAGATGTAAGAAATTGGTAACTAAAATATTTAAAAAGTTTTTGTTTTTAATACCGACAGAACACCAATATTATAACTGTTCACGAAAGTTAGGAATCAACGTTTAATGTTACCGGTTTTTTCACTTTTGATATTTCCTTTTTTCTAAATTAAAAGGCTAACGTTTTTGTCTGGGGTTATAAAAGTACTGTATGATCGGGTTAAATGCTATATTTGTAAAAGTGAATCTTTGTTTGTTAGTATATCTGTTTTTGGATTATATTCGTTACTTTGATTTCATATCAAGGGGTAGCGAAGCTACTAGAAATATTATTCAAAAATTTACAGTCCTACAATTATAACTTAATAAAACACAATTTGAATTAATAATATAGTGATATTTATTCAAAAAAGTATACGTTAACGAAGTAGCGGGTATACTGCTCGTTTAATATATCTACAAAAGTTCCTAGATTTTTTTTATAAATATAAGAAAGTTTTGATATATTTTAGCACTAATTTTGAACTGCTAAAACTTTTCCTAGTACTTATTGAAATCATTTTTGTTGTGCTTTTAATTTATTTATTTCTCACTTAACCCTCCTACATAAAGGGAAAAAATACAAAAAATAAAAGATATAAAACCTAATAATACTTGTAGTTTGGGGTTGATTACTATTCACTACTTTTTTTTTTTTGTAGTGAATCCCCTCAAATTAACACTTTGGACAAGGTGTTAATACCTCAATATATATTTTTTTCTTTATCTATTCATTTTGTTTTAATTTTCTTGCTTTGTATCTCTACCAACAATTATATTTGATTGTTACTTCCCAGCCCTGGGTATTATTACAAATAGAAAGAAAGAAAAAAATGTGTAGATAACAACAAAAAACGGAAATTTGATGCTTTTTAAGCAAAAGTGACAAGTTTTTTACGAAATTACTTTTTATGCTCTTTGTTTTAGTTGTTATTATTGTTTTCTATCTTCTCTTTTTTTTTGTAATTTTCATTATCTTTATATATTCTGTAGTTGTTGTAATAGCTATTATTGTTGTAATAGCATTTGGAATCTAACAACCGTAATAATCTCTAGAGTAGACATCAACCAACGTCTCTATAGTATTCTTTGGACTTACTAATACTTTAGGATATAGTTAAATGTCTTTACTCTAATGCTATAATAGCTATTGTAACAAATGACGTAGTCAATCATACGTTAAAGTATGTTGTAGTAACGTAATAATTATATTCTATTTATTGATGTTGTTGCTAATATTACAAGAGTTTTATTGAATAATATACCTACAAATCGCCATAAGCTATTTAGAATTTTATTTTCTGTATTCTATAGATCATACAATGTTGTTATATTAAAAAAAAAAGTTTTAAGGAAAAATGAGAAAAAAAAAATATTACTTTTAAATTTATACTTTTAGATTCGTTTCTCAGAAATTTGGACTTACGATACTAAAATTAAATCCAATAAGCTTTTTATTTATTTTTGAAAAATTTAATATCTTTTAATATTAAAAAATGTTAAACAAAAAATCTTAAAATTTGATTTATCATTTTAACATTTTTTTTAATTAAACGCAACATCCCTAACTACGTTATATGCTTAAAAACTTTTATCTTACATTGTTACATGT
Organism: Protophormia terraenovae; assembly: GCA_951394005.1. Taxonomy (NCBI): domain Eukaryota; kingdom Metazoa; phylum Arthropoda; class Insecta; order Diptera; family Calliphoridae; genus Protophormia; species Protophormia terraenovae. The sequence goes on from OX596074.1 coordinate 134,923,195, forward strand.
CTAGTACATAAACCACAACATTTATATTATTTTAATTTTGATACCTTTTTTAAGGAAACATCTCATATTACTTGACATTATTTATTACCACCAAAAATGTCTTAAACATTTTGTCTTTCTATTTTTTGTAATGCAACTCTTAGTTATTTACTTTAGTAACGTAATGCCAGTCTTTATTAACACTTTTTACACTCCCAGCCCACCAAACTCATTAACATAAAACATTTTGAAAATTATAATAGTATTAAGGTTTCTTTCATTAACAATTTACTCAAGTAAAGAAGAAAATAATTTTACTAAATTTTTGCAGCCATCAAAATATTTACTACGTAGCTTGAAAGGAATCCTTTTCGTATGAATAAAAGAAAAACTCCATTTGACATGTAATACTAGCAACAAATGCTCATCTATGCCCGCCACGATCTAAAGGAAGGTATGAAAAACATGATAATTTATATAAAATGGAAAAACAATTTTATATTCATTATTATTTAGTTGCAAAAATTTTGTAAACTATTTTATTTTTTTCTTGAAAACTAAAGCAAATAGTAAATTTTCTTATGGTAGAAATTTGTGTTTTTTTTTTGTTTTCTCCTTCAAACAAATAATAAAGCAGCTGTGTATTTTGGTTAAAATATTTTCCAGTAAGTATATTTTCTTTTATATTTGTTATATAACAAGTTATATTGGTAATGTTCTATTAATTACGTTGATGCATATGTAAATAATGCTGAAAAAGTTTTTTTTTTTCTCAATAAAATGTAGAGACAGCAGGTAAAATTGAAACCGTGATTTCTAGGTATTTTAAACAGGAAAAGCAACTTAAATATATATTTAAAATAACTATTTTTCAAATTCACATAACTCAACTAAAAAATTTTAATAAAGATTTCAAGATATACCAATGAAAATTTATAACGTTACCACGTTTTCTAAACTGATTTTTTTAGCTAATTAATTCATTTAAGCTTTTAAAAATAATTAAATTTTTAAAGATTTTCTTTTCCTTAATCCTCAAATATAAAAATCCACTCCTCTTTATTTATTATCCTTAAACATTTTAAAATTTGAATTTACAACTACAAGTTTAAATGACAACGCCACTAACAACGTTTTAAATAATAAACTATTTCAAAGCTACTATGTTCAGTATGCTAAATTTTATGGCTTAAAAGCTTTTGAAAAAAATTTAAATAGAAATTAAAAAAATAAAATTAAAAGTATATAATTCTACTAAAAGTTTTATAGTACCATAAATTTTCTCATTTTATACCTCTGCCATTGTATAGTTCGTCATAATCTTCATGAAGTATACATAGCTCAGTAGTAAGAGCACCTCAACCTTCATTTAAAGGAAATAAAGTTTTTTTTTTTTTTTTTTTTTGAGCTTTCTGTTGTTCTTTTTTTATTGCCATCTATTGCAAACGTTGAGGTTATTTTATGCATAGTTGCAATACATTTTATACTACTTGAGTTTTATTGCAAACAAAACCGAAAAAAACAAGAAGATGGTCTTATGTCATGCTGTTAGTAAAAGAGTTTTTAATAAATTGCCAAGACTAAGAAAAACTTTAAGCATTTTTGGTTAATCGAAAGATTGGTAATAGAAACAATTAAACCAAATATTTTTTTAATTCAGACTAAACAAAAAATCATAGACTATATAATAGACTATAGCCTAGAATAAAACGAATACTAGTAAAGGATATAGCTTATACTATAGTCAAGATTATTGCATATAGTATGGACAAGATTGCAGATTAGACAATAGTCCACACTATACTCCAGACTATAGACTTTTCTATAGGGTAGACTATACTATAGCCAATACCATAATCAAGTCTATAGACAAAATTATAGTAAGGACTGTAGTCAATACTATAGTCAAGACTATAGTTAAGACTATAGTCAAGACTATGGTCAAGACTATAGTAGACTATACTACAGTCAATACTATAGTCAATAATATATTCAAGGCTATAGTCAAGACTATGGTCAAGACTATAGTAAAGACAATGGTCAAGACTATAGTCAAGACAATAGTCAAGACTATAGTCAATACTGTAGTCAAGGCTATAGTCAATACTATAGCCAATACTATAGTCAAGACTATAGTCAATACTATAGCCAAGACTATAGTCAATACTATAGCCAAGACTATAGTTAATACTATAGTCAAGACTATAGTCAATACTAAAGTCAACACTATAGTCAATACTAAAGTCAAGACTATAGTCAATACTATAGCCAAGACTATAGTCAAGACTATGGTCAACACTATAGTCAAGGCTATAGTGAAGACTATAGTCAAGACTATAGTCAATAATTGACTATAGTATAGTCAAGACTATGGTCAACACTATAGTTAAGACTATAGTCAAAACTGTAGTCAATACTTTAGTCAAGACTATAGTCAATACTATAGTCAAAACAGTAGTCAAGACAATAGTCAAGACTATGGTCAACACTATAGTCAAGACTATAGTCAATACTATAGTCAAGACTATAGTCAATACTATAGTCAGGATTATAGTCAAAACTGTGGTCAAGACTATAGTCAAGACAATAGTCAAGACTATGGTCAACACTATAGTCAAGACTATAGTCAATACTATAGTCAAGACTAATGTCAAGACTATGGTTAACACTATAGTCAAGAATATAGTCAATACTATCGTCAAGACTATAGTCAGTACTATAGTCAAGACTATAGTCAGTACTATAGTCAAGACTATAGTCAGTACTATAGTCAAGACTATAGTCAAAACTTTAGTCAATACTATAGTCAAGACTATGGTCAATACTATAGTCAAGACTATGGGCAAGACTATAGTCAAGACTATGGTCAAGACTATAGTCAATACTATAGTCAAGACTATGGTCAATACTATAGTCAAGACTATGTTGAATACTATAGTCAAGACTATAGTCAATACTATAGTCAAGACTATAGTCAATACTATAGTCAAGACTATGGTCAATACTATAGCCAAGACTATAGTTAGTACTTACGATACTGCATTCAATACTGTAGTCACTTTTATAGCCGAGACTGCAGTCAAGGATATAGTCGATATTATAGTCAATACTATAGTCAAGACTACAGTCAAGACTACAGTCAATGCTATAGTCAAGACTATAGTCAATACTATAGTCAAACCTGTAGTAAACACTATAGTCAAGACTATAGTCAATATAATAGTCAAGATTATTGTCAATGTTATAATCAATACTATAATGAAGGCCATAGTCAAACTGTAGTAACTACTATAGTCAATACTATAGCCCACATTAAAGACTAGGTTATGTTGTAATCAATACTATAGTCAAAATTAAAGTCTACACTCTAGACTAGACTATAGTAATCTCTGTCTCTAGACTAGACTATGGTACAGAATTTGCACTAGGCTAAAATTTAGGCTAGAAATAAGACTAATGCTAGTTAATGCTACAGTGAAGACTGTAGTCAATGCTATAGTCAATGCTTTAGTCAAGATATAAGTATGACTATAGACTAGAGTATAGACTGGACAATATACCAGACTATAGCTCTCTTAACTTTTCTGCTTAATCTCCCATTCACTTCAACTTAAACTTACTACTATTAAACCAACTTCTTTTTAACCAACTCATTTCTATTGTCTTTTACATTCATTCTTCAGAAAAGCAGCCAGGATGACATGAACATGTGTATGAATTTTTTAAAAATCATAAAAATTCTTTACAGAAAAAAAAAAAAAAAATTAAAAACGACTACAAACTTATATTTTCATAGTATATTCATTGTAATATAATGAAAGTTTGTAGAATTTTTATGTCACGTTTTGTTTTAATTGTTGAAACTAACTAACTAACTGTCTGTCTGTCTGCTTGTCTTTCATCTCTGTCTCTTTCAGACATTTTCATTATGTTGGTAATTTGTAAAATAAAAGCTAGAAAGAAAGGGAAAAACCAATTTTGGTATTAAAAAAGGATTTTTTTTTTTTGTTCATTTGAAGCTCAAGAACGATATTTTAAAATTTTATTGATAATTAAAAAAGTTTATGTTGTCTAAAGTGTTCATTTCTTCATAGTTAAATATAACATTTTACAATAGAAAAATGAAAGATAAAAAAAAAAATATGCTAGTTTTAAGGTTTTTTTCCAACAAATAAACTAGAACAATTAAAGTCATTATAAAGGCATCAATTAAAGAGAAAATAAGGTTTAAAGAAGAAAAAATTTAAAGGAAAAAATATTAGGGAAAAAAAAACGTATAAAAAAGAATAAATTTCTAATTTAAAATATGAAAGAATTTAAGCCATATCTCTAAGGATTTTGTTTAGTTTTTATTTTTATATTTATTACCATATATGATTCTTATTATAATTATGTTTCATTTTATTTCATTAAAATATATATTAGTTTAAACTATACAAAAATTTCGTTATAATTGCAAAAAGCTATTCTTAATTAAATTGTTTTACAAAGACCTGCAATACACCTTCATTTATTATAAAATAAAATTCTACAAATACTTTTTTTTGTTATAAATATAATTAAAAAACTAAAAGATCAAAAAAGTAGAAAACTTTTGCTAACATATAGTTTCTATATTTCTGTGCTATTTCTTTATTTTTTATATTTTATATTTATATATTTTTGTTATATTATTATAAATCCTTAAAAACACGAAATAAAATACAATTTTACTTTTTTTTTGTAATGTAAAAGGAAGTAAAGAAAAAGATATATAATACTTTCTTTTTTTTTATACATGGCACACGGTTAAGCTTAAGAACAACAAAAAGTACAATAGAAAACAGTATGCGATTTATGCTGCAATTCCGTTTGGTAAAATTATCATAAAAATGTTACAGCAAATAGCAAAAAAAAAAAAAAAATATGACATAAATAAAATCCTTTTTCACTTTTTATGATGATTAAAAAGTAGAAAATTAAAATAAAATTTTAATATTTTATTTGACAAATTTATAGCAAATATTTTATTACTTTTTTAGCAGCAACTTAAAATTGACTTAAAAATTAAAAATTTTATTGTTTTCTGTTAAAAAAAAAATAAAAATAAAACACCTTTAGAATTGATTTAAATAATTTTTCATATTTTATAAGACATAAAATAGACTTTTTATTTTAATTAAATATAAGCCTCAAAGTATGCTATAAAATAAATACAAATTGTAAATTAGCAAGGGACTAAAAGTGTTAAATAAATATTTTTTGTATATTTTTTCTTAATAATAAAAAAACTTAATTTAATTTCAAGATCAATTTACAATTTAAAATTTATTATTGAAAGCATTTTTTCCAGTTTTCACAAATTTATAAAAATGTTAAAATTTTTCATCTTTACTTAATAAATGATAATTTAGGAGTAGGTAGGAAATAGCAGCATTGAGAAATCCATTATAGTTTGGACGTATATACAGTTTTAATATCTTTTTTTTTTTTTTTCTTTTTTAATTGTTAAGATTAATTAGAATATCCAGCAAAAACTTGGTAATGACATGAAGTTACGAATGTAGTTACTTTGTAATGACAACAACATACTATCTGCATTACATAGAAGTTGTTTAGTAACTAGTTATTTTAACCCGAATGTAAATAATTACATATGATTTTTTAAAATATTAATTTTTATTGATTTTAACAGTTACCAATTCATATATTTGAAGAAGGGATACATAAATGAAAGGCAAAATTTGCATATGAATTAATTTTTAATCTAAAATAGTTTATTTGTATTACATTTATTTTAATTACATTTTTGGTTGTTAAGTTTTTTTAAATTAAAATTTAAAGTCTTTTTTAAAACAACAAAAAAGGTATTTTATATCCTGACATTTCATTACTTATTTATAACCTAAAATGTAACTAGTTACTTTTGTTATTAATAATCATGACTTCAGTAATGCTTTAAAATCAGTGCGCTATTTAACAACTTGAAAGTAATTAGTTATTGAAATGACATCTAAGTAATGTATAGGTTAAGTAGTTGCCTCTAATGTCAACACCGTAATAAAATAATGAGTTATTCAGCTAATGTGCATGCAGTGAAGAGCCATTATATTAACTTCTTAACTCATTTCATGGCAACCAAAGTTTTTGCTGGGTAGTTAATAATAGACAAAACAACAATTTGTATTAAGAACTTAATTATAAATATTTAAAAATAATTATAAATATTTGAAAATAATCCAGCTTTAATTTAAAGCTCTTCTTGCAAAAAAAAAAAAAATAAATAAATTTCTTTTACTCTTTTAAGTAAAAAAGTCTTGTAATTGTCACCCAGTGTAAGCTGCTAAGTATCACAAAAATATAACAAACTAAATAAGTATGCCTTATATATTTTATTTTTTCAGAGAACACACAATAAAAATTCGTATGTTTTTACATTATTTTAGAGTATCTGGGGATCTATAATGGGTTTTAGTATCTGTATCTCTACTTTCAACTTCATGTTGCTATCATACGTAAAACATACGTATTTACACTCGTTGTATTATAGTAACTTTTAGTTTAAACTATGTTTGTTGTTGTTTTTGTGGTTGTTTTGTTTGCTCTTCTAGTAATAAGTGAGTGCAAAATGTTTTCAAGTATTTCATATTACTTTTTTCTCTCTAACATACTTTTATGCGAAGGATATAGTAAAAAAAAAAAACAATTCCTTTTTTTCATAATAGTGTCAGGACATGTTTTTTATTTTTAGAGTACAACAAAAATTTGTGTTTTGGTGTTGGCAATAAAATCTGAACTTGTATTTTATATTTGCAACAATAACTTTTTTTCTCATTTTATATTTTTGTCTATTTGTTTGCTGGTGCCCCAAATCTATGTTACATGGTAGCTATAATATTAGTAAGTAGTTATAGCAGTACTAGCTCCATATATATGCATAATATTCTAGGAATATTTTTTATATATAGTTAAAAAAAATGTATACTTTTGTATTAATGTAAAATGTCTGTTTATTCTCAAAAGTTTACCTACCCATGCACAGTGGAGCAGAATCGAAATTTTTTGGAAATAAATCTGTAACTTCTGATCGTCATGATTTGGTATATGCTAAGCAGAGGAGTGTAAAATATTAAGTTTTGAAGGGGGACCGTACATAGCCCTCAGGGGCGAATCTAAAGGGGCTCAAATTTGGGTACCTCTGACATACAAATTTTTTAATCGCTTGCCAAATTTTTGTTTCTCATCTTTTTTTACATTATTGTAGGCACAGATAAGGCCTACAAAAAACATGCTTGCATGTCCTATTTATCTCTTAGAGTTTTGGAGTTATTTGCATATGAATTTTTAAGTACCTCAATTTTGCATGTTCTTGGTCCAGTTTTTTTCATATATTTCATAGTGTTTCCGATCGATTTTATTTATTTTTTCTTTAGCTAATTAAAAGACAAAATTATCTATCGAATAAAAAATATTTATCTCTTATAGTTTTTGAGTTATTTGCATTTGAATTTTTAAATACCCCAATTTTGCATTTTTTTGGTCCAGTTTTTCGCATATATATCCTAGTGTTTCTGACCAATTTTATTTATTTTTTCTTTAACTAATTGAAGGACAAAATTATCTATTGAATAAAAAAAATTTGAAGTCGATATCTTTATCGAGTCCAAAAACAAACGATTTTGAATATGAAAATTGCAAAATTGACGACTTTTTGTGTTTTTTTGACCGAAAAAGTATCTACACTCTTTTTTTTCTAAAACAAAATTTTCTTTAACAACATATTATAATTTTATACTTTTCTGAAAGGTATCTTCATAGAGAAGACTTTGAAATAAAAAGCAAGCCCAATAACTCAAATGGTCAAGGTACACACCCTCCCAAATTCGACACATTTCATATGAAAGATTTGACTTTAGTCTATATTTTCTCAAATCCCAAAGCACGAATCAGCAAACGGAATGAAGTTTAAAAATCTGTAATATTTCATTAAAAGTTTTCAATCAAAACCTACGGGACTTCGGAAAAATGTGGATTTTATAACCGAAAATGTGAAAAAACTCATTTTTGGGATTTTCCTTTTCCAAAAATTTTAAAGTTTTTTTTTCACATTCTGATTTTATACAATAAAGTTTACATCCACCGAAAATTTCGTTAAGATATCTTTAATAACAAAGATTTTATTACATATAAAATATTTATAGTTTCTCAAAAAAACACTTTTTTACAAAAATATCACTTTAATTTCAAAAATCAGTGAAAGTATAAACTCGATTTTTTTCATCTAAATCACATTGCCTAGCTGACATAATTCTTCTTTATACAGAAAAAGAATGAGATCAATATCTTTTACAGAACCGAAACTATGCCACTTTAAAATTTATTAAGTGATGGAAAATTCCAAAAACCTTGCACTATTGTGGATGTGAAAATGCCATAACAACATAAATAATTTGTTCCCATAGCCAATGTTCGAATGTGTGTTTGTGCAAAAATACACAAAAAGTGGAATTTTGGACTCGGTAAAGATATCGACTTCAATTTTTTTTATCCAATAGATAATTTTGTCCTTCAATTAGTTAAAGAAAAAATAAATAAAATCGGTCGGAAACACTAGGATATATGTATATGAAAAAAAAAAACTGGACCAAAAAATGCAAAATTGGGGTATTTAAAAATTCAAATGCAAATAACTCAAAAACTATAAGAGATAAATAGGACATGCAAGCATGTTTTTTGTACAATAATGTAAAAAAATATTTGAAACTGGACGAGAAACAAAAGTTTGGCAAGTGATTAAATAATTTGTATGTCAGAGGTCTCCAACTTTGAGCCCTTTTAGCTCCGCCCCTAAGGGGTATGTGTGGCTCCCCTTACAAACTTAACATTTTACACTCCTCTGCTACGCATATACTAAATTTCATGTAAATCCAACCAGCCGTTGCAGATTTATTTCCAAAACAATTCGATTCTGCCCCATTGTGCCATGTCAGGAAAATTGTAGTCTTGTTTGCATTAAGATAAAGAATAATGTATGTATATGATTTGCTTGAAATAATAGTTTTATAAGTACTGATATATGTTCGGCTTATAAATAGACAATTGTGGTAAGGGAATTTATAATATTAAAGTGCAATTTTTTGTTATTATTAAAAACAAAGATTTTGTAATATTTATTAAAACTATGAAAAAAAGAAGAAAATGTTTTTTTATATTATTTTAATAGTATTGAAACAAACTACTAAAATTAGCAGAACAAAAAATTTCTTGTCAAAATTTTAAGAAACTTTGTAATTAAATTATTCTCTTTATATTTAAATATTTAAATTTTTAAGTTCTCAAAAATTAGCCCAAAATTAGTTCAATACTAATTCAGCTTCAGTTCAGTTCTAGTTCCGTTTTAATTCATTTCTAGTTCAGTTTTAGTTGAGTTCTAGTTGAATTCTAGTTCACTTCTAGTTCTGTGTTAATTTGGTTTTAGTTCAGTTCCAGTTCTAGATCAGTTCTAGTTCAGTTCTAGTTCAGTTCTAATTCAGTTCTAGTTCAGTTCTAGTTCAGTTCTAGTTCAGTTCTAGTTCAGTTCTAGTTCAGTTCTAGTTCAGTTCTAGTTCAGTTCTAGTTCAGTTCTAGTTCAGTTCTAGTTCAGCTCTAGTTCAGTTCTAGTTAAGTTCTAGTTCAGTTCTAGTTCAGTTCTAGTTCAGTTCTAGTTCAGTTCTAGTTCAGTTCTAGTTCAGTTCTAGTTCAGTTCTAGTTCAGTTCTAGCTCAGTTCTAGTTTAGTTCTAGTTCAGTTGTAGTTCAGTTCTAGTTCAGTTGTAGTTCAGTTCTAGTTCAGTTCTAGTTCAGTTCTAGTTCAGTTCTAGTTCAGTTCTAGTTCAGTTCTAGTTCAGTTCTAGTTCAGTTCTAGTTCAGTTCTAGTTCAGTTCTAGTTCAGATCTAGTTCAGTTCTAGTTCAGTTCTAGTTCAGTGTTAGTTCAGTTTTAGTTCAGTTCTAGTTCTGTTATAGTTTTATTTTACTTCTAGTTTAGGTCTTATTATGTTTTAAATCAGTTCTTTTAAACTTAATTTCTGCTATACTTTATTACTGACTCTTTTTTATTTTATTTTTCCTAGAATGAAAAAATTGTCCTAATTAAGTGACAAAAACGGAAAGATTAAAATAAACGCATTAGAATTTCTAAAAAATATATTTTTTGTTTAAATTTAATCCTGTTTTCTACAACAAATGTTTTTAGTTACTACAAACTTCCACTTTAACAATTTACAAAATTTGTCAGTATTTATTTATTAGAATAGAATAAAATTTCACAATGTGATTTGTAATTCACGTAAATAAAATCCTGTTAAAAAATTTTCCAAACATTTGTTATTTCAGCTTTTTTTTTTTTGTTTTTTGTGATTATAAATTTTTATTTGGCCAATTTTCTGGTTTAATTGTCATCAACATACACAAAGTGTAAAAAATACATTCCTTGTTTAACATTCTATAAAATTGGTTGGTTGTTTTTTTACTTTTGTTTTTGATCATTTTTTTATTTCTATATTTTATTCTCTGTTGTTCATGTTATTATTATTTTTTTTTTATATTAATCTAGCAATTTTTATCTCATATTTTTGTACATTCTGGTATATTTTTTGCGTTGGTTGGTATTTTTATAGATGTAAAAATAAAACAACACAAAACATATAGAACACAAACAAAATAATATAAAACAATAATAAAATAGAAAAAACAGTGTTATGCTGATAGAAAATCTGTTGTTACTGCGAATACATTTACAGCCATTCAATCGCTATGAACCCAATAGTGAATCAGTTCAGCCCCTTTTGCCCACTCCGCCCATTATCACCAACAACATCATAGCTGCTGGCTTTTTATGTCTATATTTTGTATTCGATGATACGAGGACCGTATACAACTATTTTATTTTATACCACCAATTTAGTAGTTTTGCACGCGCAAATTGTTCATCTAATGAACAATTTCCGTACTAGTTTTTTATTTTTATATTTTTACTACTCTTTGATTTGTTTTTTTTTCTACTGCTGCTGCTGCTGTGTAAATGAAATTTGTTTTTTTAAATGTATAAGTAAAAATTTGTTTCATATACATAAATGAGAATGTGTGTAAGTTTGATTGTATTTTTATCTTAACAGCCAGATATGTGTGTTAAAATGTAATTTAAAATTATACCATACTCTATACTAGCTAGCAAAATGCTGTCATATTAAAAAGTGTTATATTCAGAAAGAGAAAAAAATAGATATTCCAATTTATATAAAATAACATTTTGTTATAATTACAATTACGTTAAGTAGAAGGCATGTTGATAAAAATGTAACTAAATTACTTTATAAGCTTTTTGGAGAAATCTTAAGCTGTGGTCAGATTAAGCAAATATTTGATGGAGTTAGTAGAACACGTAGTTAAATGTAAAAATATTTATGTTATTGCTTCCTTTCCCTTAACAGATATTTTATTAAATCTATCAATCACTTAAGTTATAATGTGACAATTTAAATAATAAAAAAATATTATTATTTTTTTTTAAGTCCTATATACTATATACTTCCACTTTGTTTATTTGTCAATGGTTCTACTATTTTTTTCTACATATTTATTTTTATTTAATTTTTTTTTCTAATCAATCCTATTTGTTATTGTTGTTCCATTTTACATGTTCAACAAATGAAGGTTTTTTTTCATTTATTTGTCTGACTTTGTTTTCCGAGAAAAATATTTTTTATGTAAAATTCTATATCTACTACTGTCAAACAATAGCAATAGAAATTATAATAAAAATAATAATATTGCGCAGTTTTTATTTTTTACAAGAAAAACCAAAAACACAAGTTACCAGAGGCTGAAAATAAAAATAAAATATTTGATTTCTATTTATTAATATTTTTCTATATAAATTGAATTTATTTCAAAACAAACCAGCTAGAAAATTCCCAAAATTACACAAAATAAAAGAAAAAGTATTTTTTTTTTTTTTTTAACGAAAATAAATTTCATAACAAAATTTGTATGTTAAACTTGAGCCTCACAAAATTTTGTATGCTCATCTTTGTATAAGTTCAAAATATTTTCTTATAGTTAAAAAATTACTCACGTGAATTGCTTAAGTTTTAAAAATTCCTACAGAGTAGTTGATATTTTATAGCAGGTTAAATTTTATCTATTTAAAAAAAAAATACTTTGAGGTATTTCTAGAATTCATAAATTTTTATTGATTTTTTTTTTTTTTTTGCATAAACTCGAGCGTTATTATGGCAAGATGGGATTCCTTTGTTTAAAATTATTTATTCGAGTCGCGAAATTTGTGGTTAACAAAAAACAAGCGACATAAAACATTAATATTAATAGTTTTGTTTTAAAACAAATGTAATGTATGTCAATGTTATACATGTACGTAATAGCAAGAATTCCATTAAGTTGACAAAATCGTAATACAAAAAAAAAAACAAAAAAAAAAAAAAAAAAAAATATTTTGTTTTAGATAAATAAAATTTTAAAATAAAATCTTGGTGCTAAAAAATAATAACAAAATAAATATTAAACTAGAAGTGAACTAGAAGTGAACTAGAACTGAACTAGAACTGAGCTAGAAGTGAACTAAAACTAAAATAGAACTGAACTAGAACTGAACTAGAACTGATCTAGAACTGAACTAGAACTGAACCAGAACTGAACTAGAACTGAACTAGAACTGAACTAGAACTGAACTAGAACTGAACTAGAACTGAACTAGAACTGAACTAGAACTGAACTAGAACTGAACTAGAACTGAACTAGAACTGAACTAGAACTGAACTAGAACTGAACTAGAACTGAACTAGAACTGAACTAGAACTGAACTAGAACTGAACTAGAACTGAACTAGAACTGAACTAGAACTGAACTAGAACTGAACTAGAACTGAACTAGAACTGAACTAGAACTGAACTAGAGTTGAACTAGAACTGAACTAGAACTGAACTAGAACTGAACTAGAGTTGAACTAGAACTGAACTAGAACTGAACTAGAACTGAACTAGAACTGAACTAGAACTGAACTAGAACTGAACTAGAACTGAACTAGAACTAGAACTGAACTAGAACTGAACTAGAACTGAACTAGAACTGAACTAGAACTGAACTAGAACTAGAACTGAACTAGAACTTGAACTAGAACTATAACTGAACTAGAACTGAACTAGAACTGAACTAGAACTAAACTAGAACTGAACTAGAACTGAACTAGAACTGAACTAGAACTGAACTAGAACTGAACTAGAACTGAACTAGAACTGAACTAGAACTGAACTAGAACTGAACTAGAACTGAACTAGAACTGAACTAGAACTGAACTAGAACTGAACTAGAACTGAACTAGAACTGAACTAGAACTGAACTAGAACTAAACTAGAACTGAACTAGAACTGAACTAGAACTGAACTAGAACTGAACTAGAACTGAACTAGAACTGAACTAGAACTGAACTAGAACTGAACTAGAACTGAACTAGAACTGAACTAGAACTGAACTAGAACTGAACTAGAAGTAGAACTGAACTAGAACTGAACTTGAACTAGAACTAGAACTTAACTAGAACTGAACTAGAACTGAACTAGAAGTAGAACTGAACTAGAAATGAACTAGAACTGAACTAGAACTGAACTAGAACTGAACTAGAACTGAACTAGAACTGAACTAGAACTAAACTAGAACTGAACTAGAACTGAACTGAACTAGAACTGAACTAAAACTGAACTAGAACTGAACTAGAACTGAACTAGAACTGAACTAGAACTGAACTAGAACTGAACTAGAACTGAACTAGAACTGAACTAGAACTGAACTAGAACTGAACTAGAACTGAACTAGAACTAAACTAGAACTGAACTAGAACTGAACTAGAACTGAACTAGAACTGAACTAGAACTGAACTAGAACTAGAACTGAACTAGAACTGAACTAGAACTGAACTAGAACTGAACTAGAACTGAACTAGAACTAGAACTGAACTAGAACTAGAACTGAACTAGAACTAGAACTGAACTAGAACTGAACTAGAACTGAACTAGAACTGAACTAGAACTGAACTAGAACTGAACTAGAACTGAACTAGAACTGAACTAGAACTGAACTAGAACTGAACTAGAACTGAACTAGAACTGAACTAGAACTGAACTAGAACTGAACTAGAACTGAACTAGAACTGAACTAGAACTGAACTAGAACTGAACTAGAACTGAACTAGAACTGAACTAGAACTGAACTAGAAATTAACTAGAACTGAACTAGAACTGAACTAGAACTGAACTAGAACTGAACTAGAGTTGAACTAGAACTGAACTAGAACTGAACTAGAACTGAACTAGAACTGAACTAGAACTGAACTAGAACTAGAACTAGAACTAGAACTGAACTAGAACTTGAACTAGAACTATAACTAAACTAGGACTGAACTAAAACTGAAAAAGAACAGTTCAATTTAAATTTAATTTGTAAGTTATGATAAAACTTATTTTTAAAATCCTATTTCAAAAAGTTCTTCTAATTCCTTCCTTCTCCAGAAAAAAACTTGTATTTTAATCTTATTAAAATCCAAAAACAAACAGTAATATTAAAAAAAAAAAAAAAAATGCTAACTACTTACAATAACTTGTCATTTGCTAACAGTTGGTGTTTGTTTAATACCAAACGCCACCACTACCAGCTTCCTTTTTTTTTGGTCATACTTTTCTTATTTAATGCCTAAGACCAACGGATTATAAAGTTAAATCGAAACCATTTGTATTTTATTTCTCTTATACTTGGTGCTGTTTTCTTAAGCCTCCTGACAAGATGCTGTAAACAAAACCAACCAAAAAACCAACCGCCAAAACAAACTACGGCAGTAGAAGTTTGTTGTTCCTGTACGACTAGAGTTTTCTAGTTAGAGTATTAAAACTTCTTAGCCCAGCTGAGCATTAGTTTTGGGCAAAATTCAAAAACAAAGACAAACAATAAATGCGGCCAAAAATGACATAACGGAACGAAGGATATTTTATACTATTTTCATAACTTCAAAGGAGATATAAAATTATAGGGAGATTTTGAGGAAAGTAAGAAATAAAATGTAGGAAGGTATGGAAGGAAAGAAAACAAACAAATAATAAATAAAATAAAAACTTTATTTTGTAAAAACAACAAACGATATAAAACATAAAGTCTATACAAATAGTAAAGCCTTTGGAGAAATGTGGAGGCATTACGGTTGTATAATAAACACCAGCAACAAAAGTTATAAATTGCCTAAATAAGTATCACGTTTACAGTGGGGAAGTGTTAAAAGTTATGTTTTGTATTCTGCTAGTCTTGTCATAGGCTTATTGTATTTTATATGAAGCAATGGAAGAAATTTAGTAGAAAGCATTACAGGTTTTTATAATTACGAAATTAACTTAATGGTTTTAAATTTAAACAGTCATCAGTATATATATTTTTTTTATTGCTAATATATTTGATTCACACCTTACTAGTCACAGAAGTCATTTATAATACTTAAAGTGACTTCAGTAGTAATCCAGTTCAATTTATTCAGTTAGTTTTAAGTTCTACTTCACTTCTAGTTCCGTTCTAGTTCAGTTCTAGTTCAGTTCTAGTTCAGTTCTAGTTCAATTCTAGTTCAGTTCTAATTCAGTTCTAATTCAGTTCTAGTTCAGTTTTAGTTCAGTTCTAATTCAGTTCTAGTTCAGTTGTGGTTCAATTCTAGTTCAGTTCTAGATCAGTTCTAGTTCAGTTAAAGTTCAGTTCTAGTACAGTTCAGTTCTAGTTCAGTTTTAGTTCAGTTCTAGTTCAGTTCTAGTTCAGTTCTAGTTCAGTTCTAGTTCAGTTCTAGTTCAGTTCTAGTTCAGTTCTAGTTCAGTTCTAGTTCAGTTCTAGTTCAGTTCTAGTTCAGTTCTAGTTCAGTTCTAGTTCAGTTCTAGTTCAGTTCTAGATCAGTTCTAGTTCAGTTCTAGTTCAGTTAAAGTTCAGTTCTAGTACAGTTCTAGTTCAGTTCTAGTTCAGTTTTAGTTCAGTTCTAGTTCAGTTCTAGTTCAGTTCTAGTTCAGTTCTAGTTCAGTTCTAGTTCAGTTCTAGTTCAGTTCTAGTTCAGTTCTAGTTCAGTTCTAGTTCAGTTCTAGTTCAGTTCTAGTTCAGTTCTAGTTCAGTTCTAGTTCAGTTCTAGTTCAGTTCTAGTTCAGTTCTAGTTCAGTTCTAGTTCAGTTCTAGTTCAATTCTAGTTCTGCTATAGTTTAGTTCTAGTTCAGTTCTAGTTCAGTTCTAGTTCAATTCTAGTTCTGCTATAGTTTAGTTCTAGCTCGTTTCCAATTAATTTCTATTTACAATTCCAGTTAATTTCCAGTTCTGTTTTGTTTCAAGCTACATTCAAATTTAGCAAATACTTCAACCAAATTCCAAAAAAAGAAAAACTCCAAATTAATTACAAAAAATCTGGCTTTTTTCTGCTAAAACATATAAATGATGGAGCAAAACAAACAAAGGTACTCTGTGGTTTTGCAATTTATATTGAAATTTTGTTTGTTAAAAAAAAAAAAAAAATCATTAATGGTTTTCATCATATAAATGATGTTTTAAAAAACAGAGACTTGAATATATAAAATCTTATAAACATTGTGGCTTTACAGCGCATAAACAATAATGAATTCTTTGAATTATTTTTCATAAAGTCATGTATGCGAATTTGTTTGATCTCTCATCTACTTCAGTGCAAATGTATTTAGAACAAAAAAAAAAAAAAAAAAAAATCATACAAAACAAACCATTCATTCATACTCATAAACAGGGCAAGTTTTTCAAGCTTTTCGCTTGGAAAGTAAGCATTTGCATATTTCAAAAGAATTTCACAAAAAATGCTTACATTTTAAATCTTTGCATAAATTTGCATATAATGGATACAAAAGTTAGTTTTCTTAACAAAAACACAATTTTTTGGTGATTTTTTGGAGTTCAATAAAATGATTTCTAAAAAATTTTTTGTGAGCATTTTGAGTACATTGTAAATATTGTAAAGAAAAAAAATTCGGAAGCGTCAAATATGATACTTAAAATAGTTATATTTTTATAAACATCGTAATTTATTTGAGATTGAAAGTTAAAAAATGCATATTTTCTACACATTAATATATAAGAATGCATAAATTCGTTGGTTTTTATATACATATTCATGCTATTTTTGAATATTTCTGTGCATATTATACCATTTTTTCGTGCTTTTTCAAGCGCATATTTCAATTATTTTTGTGCATATAAAAACTTGCCCTGCTCATAAATTAAGAGTTTATATGCTGTTTTCCCATCACTACAACTGTATTTTTGTTGGTGTTGGGTTTCTTTGTGTTTTTTGCCCATTTATTTGTAGCATGTGGCATGTATGCAGTTGCAAACACGATTCAACAAAACGATATTAAATATTTATACAAATTTGTGTGCCAGCATATTTGATTCTATTTTTTTTTTTTTTTTTTGCATTTTATTTTTTTCAATTTTTTTTTTTTTTTTTTTTGTTTTTTAAAGGGGATAACAAACAACCCTCCGATTTATTAATGAATTTTTCTAATAAAATAGGGATAGTGTTTTTGAAGTTTTCTAGGGATTTCATTGTTTGTTTTGGGGTGTTTTGTAATGGATTTATGAAAGACTTTATATAAATGGACATCAAATAGAGAACTTAGGATTTTAGTTATTTTTTCGTTGAATTTCAAATGTAATATGTACATATGTAGTAACATATATTGAATATAAAAATTTTATGTAAGTAAAAGGGGATACTTTTATTAGCAAAACAAATATGAATTTAGTTAGTGAACTGACTGGATCAAAATAATGAATTCGAGGAGGAATTTAAATTAAATATTAAATATTTTCTTTATCGATCCGTTCACATAATGGAACCCAACATTTCTTAGTCTATTTTTAAAACATTGGAAAAAAGTGATTTATTTCAATTTAAAGTATTGTATTTAAATTTGTATGCTGTCCAACATGACATGTTTTCAAAATAATTTCAAACTAAGCGGTTTTTTCTAAATATAGCCATTATTATTTGGAATGCTATCCAACATTTAATATGAATTTAATGTTGTTGTTGCCCGTGGTTTTCTATTATTTAAAACCATATTTTCCAATTAAAACCACACTCCACTATTACGCAAAAATGTTTAAACATTTAAGTACTAACAAGTCGTGGTAACAGTGGAGACAAATAGAATACAACTGAACCATAGCTGAGCTATGAATGAGCTGACACTAAAATATAAATGAGCTATAATTGATCAAGGACTCTACTAGAACTAAACTAGAACTGATTTGGAATGATATCCAACATTTAATATGAATTTAATGTTGTTGTTGCCCGTGGTTTTCTATTATTTAAAACCATATTTTCCAATTAAAACCACACTCCACTATTACGCAAAAATGTTTAAACATTTAAGTACTAACAAGTCGTGGTAACAGTGGAGACAAATAGAATACAACTGAACCATAGCTGAGCTATGAATGAGCTGACACTAAAATATAAATGAGCTATAATTGATCAAGGACTCTACTAGAACTAAACTAGAACTGAACTAGAACTAAACTAGAACTGAACTAGAACTGAACTAGAACTAAACTAGAACTGAATTAGAACTAAATTAGAACTGAACTAGAGTTGAAGAAGAACTAAACTGGAACTGTACTAAAACTGAACTAGAACTTGTGTATATATTTTTTTTACTTGAAAAAATCTTCTCACAATTTTGTCTGTCACTGTACCATTTGTATATTAAAAACTATCTGTATTTTTATAACCATAATTAGATTTAATATGAATTTAACTACTACTAGTACTCTACTAGACCATGCAACCCAGCCGCTATTGAACCAGTCAACCAACCAAATAAAAGTAACCAGTGCGTGCAATACTTACACTCACTCAACAACATTCAAGCACAATACTATACATTTGCACTTGAACAGTTTATTTAAATTAATATTGTTAATGAGAAAAATCTACATGGAAAATTAAACAATTTACCAATATTTATCACATTTAGACTCAATTTTTAAGCCACAAAAATATGCAATGAACATAACAAAAAAAAAAAAAAAAAAAAAAAAACGCACAAAAACTATCATAAAACCTTACAATAATTTCAATACCAAAAACATGGTTTAACTCTCCCTTAAATATTTTAACCACTTTTAATACTTTTGGACTAAACCAAAGTATATTTTTATGTGTAAGAGCACTAAATACCCGTTAAATGCTTAAATGTTTTAAATGCAAATACATTGTAGTGACCGACCAAGTTTACATGATGTTGCAACAACAAAACATTTTGAAAATTACATAAATTACAACAATGCATTATTAGTAGGGTTTTTGGCATAATCTAGGGTGCAGCTAGACCATCGGAGAGGAAGGAATAACAAATTATGCATATGCACGTTTTTGTTCTTTTCTAATAAAATTGTGTTTTTTTTCTCTAAGCATGGGGACACATTCACATTTGCAGACATTTATAGTTTATTTGCAAAGTTATTTGTGGCAACATGTAATAATCTATAATATGATTTGTTTGAAAAAATTACTGGAATTGATTTTTTCTTTACTCTGGTAGTTGTTATAGTCATAGATTTTAAATGTCATGGTAGTAAGTTCGGTAAATGTGTTAAACAATTGTTTAGTTTGCTGTTGAATTTCACACTAAATTTTAGTTTTGTAAAATGTTCGATCTGTTTTAATGCAAATGTTACTTTTTAAGACCAGAGCTGTAAGAGAACTGAAGAAAAAATTAATTAAAAATGACTATAAAATAATTGGAACAGAATTGAACTGAACTTGAATTGAAATAAAATTGAACAAGAATTGAAGCACCACTCAACTAGAGCTAAACTATAACAGACAAAGAAATAAAACAATATTAAACTAAAATTAAGAGAGAACTGATCTAGAATTTAATCAGGACTGAACTAGAACTGAACAACATCTGAACAAGAACTGAACTAGAACTGAACTAGAACTGAACTAAAACAGAACTAGAACTGAATTAGAACTGAACTAGAACTGAACTAGAACTGAACTAGAACTGAACCGAACTGAACTAGAACTGAACTAGAACTGAACTAGAACTGAACTAGAACTGAACCGAACTGAACTAGAACTGAACTAGAACTAAACAAGAACTGAACTAGAACTGAACTAAAACAGAACTAGAACTGAATTAGAACTGAACTAGAACTGAACTAGAACTGAACCGAACTGAACTAGAACTGAACTAGAACTGAACTAGAACTGAACTAGAACTGAACTAGAACTGAACTAGAACTGAACTAGAACTGAACTAGAACTGAACTAGAACTGAACTAGAACTGAACTAGAACTGAACTAGAACTGAACTAGAACTGAACTAGAACTGAACTAGAACTAGAACTGAACTAGAGCTGATCTAGAACTGAACTAGAACTGAACTAGAACTGAACTAGAACTGAACTAGAACTGAACTAGAACTGAACTAGAACTGAACTAGAACTGAACTAGAACTGAACTAGAACTGAACTAGAACTGAACTAGAACTGAACTAGAACTGAACTAAAACAGAACTAGAACTGAATTAGAACTGAACTAGAACTGAACTAGAACTGAACTAGAACTGAACTAGAACTGAACTAGAACTGAACTAGAACTGAACTAGAACTAGAACTGAACTAGAACTGAACTAGAACTGAACTAGAACTGAACTAGAACTAGAACTGAACTAGAGCTGATCTAGAACTGAACTAGAACTGAACTAGAACTGAACTAGAACTGAACTAGAACTGAACTAGAACTGAACTAGAACTGAACTAGAACTGAACTAGAACTGAACTAGAACTGAACTAGAACTGAACTAGAACTGAACTAGAACTGAACTAGAACTGAACTAGAACTGAACTAGAACTGAACTAGAACTGAACTAGAACTGAACTAGAACTGAACTAGAACTGAACTAGAACTGAACTAGAACTGAACTAGAACTGAACTAGAACTGAACTAGAACTGAACTAGAACTGAACTAGAACTGAACTAGAACTGAACTAGAACTGAACTAGAACTGAACTAGAACTGAACTAGAACTGAACTAGAACTGAACTAGAACTGAACTAGAACTGAACTAGAACTGAACTAGAACTGAACTAGAACTGAACTAGAACTGAACTAGAACTGAACTAGAACTGAACTAGAACTGAACTAGAACTGAACTAGAACTGAACTAGAACTGAACTAGAATTGAACTAGAATTGAACTAGAACTGAACTAGGACTGAACTAGAACTGAACTAGAACTAGAACTGAACTAGAACTGAACTAGAACTGAACTAGAACTGAACTAGAACTGAACTAGAACTGAACTAGAACTGAACTAGAACTGAACTACAACTGAACTAGATCTGAACTAGATCTGAACTAGAACTGAACTAGAACTGAGCTAGAAATGAACTAGAACTGAAATAGAGCTGATCTAAAACTAAACTGGAACTGAACTAGAACTGAACTCTAGTTCACTGACCTAGAACAAAATCAGAACTGATCTAAAACTAGAACAAAACAAAAACCATAAGAAATTAAATTTTTAATTTAAATTCAATTTATTTTTCAAATATCTCATTCCTTCATAGCCCTGTATTTAAACAGATTTATATGATTTATGGGTATTTGTCTGAAAATTTGGAAAATAATTGTCCTTTTGTATTTATGGACATTTCAATAATCCTTTTTCACAATTTAAATCAACATTTGTAGATATTTGCAAAAGCTTTTAGCGAAACAGGCAGTAAAATGTGGTTCACTGCATATTATCAATAGGGAGTTGTTTGCTTTGAATGAAAAATTTATTTGGACAAAAGTTTTGCGTAAATTACCGAAAAACAAACTTAATATATGATGATAAATTTAATAAAAGGATTTTTTAAAACTTTTTTCTGATTAAATCTTTACAAGTTTCAAACAATTATTAAAAAACAAAATTTAAAAAGAAAATTCCCTTGGTTTTCGTGGGCTGTCACTTTGGAACTCCAGGATTTTTAATTGAAGAATTTAAAGGACCTAAACTGACGAGTTCCATGTAAAAATTGTGAAGGTTATCGTTATAAATAAATCCACCTTATTTCTAATTCAAATAAATGGACAATATTTGTAACCCGTTAAATTATATGTTGTTGGCTCTTTCTCTTTGTATCAAGTTTATCACTCTTAATGTTCTTAACAAAACAGAATTTAACAAATTAAAAGTTTTAACTTTTCCAAAATTTTTCTCTATCGATTTTCCAAACAAACCATTAGTTTCATTTATTCATTCCCTTGCAAAAAAAAAAAAAAAAAAAAAAAATATTTATTTCTATTTTTTTTTTTTTTGCTCTTTCCCTAAATATTCCCTCTGCCAGCACAATGTTGTATGAGTTTTGAAGATATGTTTGTGCAAAAAAAAATATTTGATAGTGATAAATCAAACTACAAATCATACATCAAACGTTCGTTAGTTTTTCGTTGTACGATATTTATTTTATTTTTTTCCTCTTTATTGATGTTGTGTTAAAATAAATGCCATTTTTTCACAGAATCTTTCTGCCAGTGTAGATTAGTTTTTCTAGTTTTTATTTAGTGGATTATATATATGATGTGTTACAATTTCCTGTAGATTTATAAAGTAAATTGAGTTTTTATTTACTACATACATCAAATAGTCCATATAGTCTATGGTTGTTTGAAATTTTTATGAAAAAGAAAGAAAAAAAAGTAAAAATGTTAACATTTTGTTAGTGTATTTTTGTTTATTCATTTATAGCGTGATAAATTTAAAAGACAAAGAATGCTAAACAGCTGAATGCTAGAAAAAAATGATTTTAGTAATTGATGAAAAGATCGAAGTACCATATTATTTTTAACATGATTTTAAAAAATATGACCATATCCATTAAAGGTTTACCTTCCCCTATTTTTAATATAATTACAGTTTGATAATGATTGTTTATTTTTAATTGAAACATTGTTGCTTTTTTATGAACAAAACAATATTGTTTGAAAAAAGCATTGCACTTTTTTCTGTGTTAACCGATTTGCATAGAATTTCAATAAAGAAAACAAAAATATTTACATAAATTAATTAAAACTTAAACTGACACTAAACGTGCTTAAATGTTTTATTATCAAACGTTTAGCAGATTTCGATAATAGGATTAATATTAATTATTTAAGTTTAAATATGTAAATTGATTGTGAACTATACAAATAAAAAATATTGACAAAAGAATATAAGGAAATATCAAAATATTATGGAATGAAAAAATAGTAAAGAATAAAAAACCAATGTTCTGTATAATTTCCGGAATTAATTTATAAAATTTAACCAAAAAAAACAGAAATTAACTGGAACTATACTAGATTTTCACTTGAACTGAACTAGAATTTAACTAGAAATGAACTAGAATTGAACTAGAACTGAACAAGAACTTAATAAGAATTAAACTAGAACTGAACTAGAACTGAACTAGAATTGAACCAGAAATTAACTAGAACTGAACTAGAATTAAACTAGAACTGAACTAGAATTAAACTAGAACTAAACTAGAACTGATATAGAACTGAACTAGAACTGAACTAGAACTGAACTAGAACTTAACTAGAACTTAACTAGAACTGAAATAGAACTGAACTAGAACTGATCTAGAACTGAACTAGAACTGAACTAGAACTGAACTAGAACTGAACTAGAACTGAAATAGAACTGAACTAGAACTGAACTAGAACTGAACTAGAACTGAACTAGAACTGAACTAGAACTGAACTAGAACTGAACTAGAACTGAACTAGAACTGAACTAGAACTGAACTAGAACTGAACTAGAACTGAACTAGAACTGAACTAGAACTGAACTAGAACTGAACTAGAACTGAACTAGAACTGAACTAGAACTAGAACTGAACTAGAACTAGAACTAGAACTGAACTAGAACTGAACTAGAACTGAACTAGAACTGAACTAGAACTAGAACTGAACTAGAACTGAACTAGAACTAGAACTAGAACTGAACTAGAACTGAACTAGAACTGAACTAGAACTGAACTAGAACTGAACTAGAACTGAACTAGAACTGAACTAGAACTGAACTAGAACTGAACTAGAACTGGACTAGAACTGAAATAGAACTGAACTAGAACTAGAACTGAACTAGAACTGAACTAGAACTGTACTAGAATTGTACTAGAACTGAACTAGATTTCAAATAGAACTTAACTAATATTAACAACTTCAGGTTTTGTTGCTACTTTTTGTTCCTTAGCTCCCTGAATTTACTGATTTAGAGTGTCCAGAAATAAGTATAACAGCTGTATAGCGGTCCTTTGGATTGTGATATATGTTTCTTATTGA
Organism: Protophormia terraenovae; assembly: GCA_951394005.1. NCBI lineage: Eukaryota > Metazoa > Arthropoda > Insecta > Diptera > Calliphoridae > Protophormia > Protophormia terraenovae. Next base: position 134,947,572 of record OX596074.1, read on the forward strand.
AAAATATATATTTTTTATCTATATTAAGTACAAAATACTATTTGAAACAATTTATTTGCAAATATTTGTATTTGTATGCGCATATAATGTTTTTCTAAACTAAGCCATGTGTATGAATATAAGTAAATGTATGTGAGTATGTGTCTAAACATTAATTTTATTTCCTTTAACATTTACGTTTCCTTATACAAATACATACAAACAAAATGTTTATTTTATTTGATTTACAATATAATTTTCGAGTCTTCTAGTTACATGATTGGTGTATGTATACGTTTACTCACACATTTTTTAAATGTATATATACATTCTTCTGTGTCTGTATGAGTAATAAGGAGAAAAAAAAAATATGAAAGCAGTGAATAAAAAACTTACAAGTGATTTAGTTTTTAGCTAAAAGTGTTGCAGTACTAAAGTTATTGAAATATATTTTTTGTTGTTGCCTTTGCTCTGTTATGTTTTCTAGTTGTTTATGGAGATAAAGTTTAAGACCATAAATACATACACTTATACACATATACATATTATAACAAATACAAACTCATAAAAATATATTCATTTATTTGGCGAATCTACTCTAGCACTCAAACACTCACTCGTATTTACATAAGAAAGCAGACTGAAAATTTCTTAATAAAATCAATTTAAAACAAGTTATATATTTTAGTTATTTTTTGTACTAACCTCGCACGTTTACATTTGTGTATTTTTTTCTAAAGGATTTAGGGGAACATCCGTAGTTTTTATGTTTTTTTGTTCTCATGATTTTTTGCAAAAATATATCGAATATAGATAAAGCAATTGATTTTGATGTGGTTGAGAGGATTTGAATGATGCAGTGATTTTTTTTATTATATTTGTTTGTAGTTTTTTTTCACAGTTTTTTTTTTTTTTTTTTTGCTTTGTTTGTGTTGCTAACAAAGAAATAAAACAGTATTTGTTAAATTAACCCATCATCGAACAACTTTAACAGAATACTTATAAGAACAAACACTCCTTTATCCGGGGAATATAGAAACAAATAAAGAAATATTAAAGAGGAAATAAGAGAAAATTTCCAAGTCTTTAAAAGTGAAGATTTTCAAAGGAATTGGAAAAATTGCAAATATTTGCTACACATTTTAAGAAAAAAGAGAAAACATTCTGTAATTTATAGAAAAATATTATAAAAACTTTAGATTTTATGATGGTATGATTTAATTTTAATTCTGTTCCAAACTTGTTGGTATTAAAAACCCTTATTTTTATAAAAGCAAATGTTCCTCAACGAGTTGCTAACAAGACAGCAATGACCTAATTCAAAGTTCATTTAAAATATACATTTGGGTTTTAACAATCAATTGAGATACCTTTTTTTGGACTAGAACTGAACTAAAACTAAAATGGAACTTTTTTTAGTTAAAGTGTTTTAGCAACATAGTAGAATTTTTCAAAACTTTTAGAACTAACAACTTTTTGGAATTTAAAATTATTTAGTACAAATTTATTATTTTAGAAAAATAATATTTATTATTGAAAAAAAAAAAAAAAAAACTTTAAAAAATGAAGTACAAAACAAATTAGTAAAAAATTATGTACTAAAAACTTTTTGTGCTAAAAAATTGGTACAAAAAAAATTCAGTACTAAAAAAAATTTGGTATTGAAATTTAGTACTAAAAAATTATGTATTAAAATTTAGTACCAAAAAATTATGTATTAAAGCTTAGTACTACAAAAACTTAGTATTGAAATTTGGTACTAAAAATTATGTATAAAAATTTAGTACAGTTAAAAAAAAAACTAAACAAAAAAATTTTATTAAAATTTCGTCCTTAAAAAATTTTAATTAAGAAATATGAAACTTAAAAATTTTGTTCTAAACAAAGGTAGGTACTAAAAATTCAGTGACAAGAGCATAAGATATATTAAGTACAAGATTTTTATACAAGACAAATATAAGTGAAACATTAGTATTCCAATAAATTAATACTGAAAATATAAGTACTAATAAATTTAGTACCAAAAATATACTCAGAAAAATATTAAGTAATACTGAAATCGAGTTCAAACAAAAAAAAAAAAAAAATTAAGTAATAAAAAGAAATTCTAACATATTAAAAATTTAATAATCAAATAAATTATAAATAATTTAGTACTTCAAATTTAATGTAAACAAATTTAGTACTAAGTTTATGAGTAAAATATATAATTAATTAAGAATTATTTGATGTCTAAAAACTTTAGTACTAAGTAATAGAACTAAAAACTTGTGTACTAAAAATTTAACCCTTAAAAATTAATTTCTTAACAATTTTGTACTAAACAATAAAAATTAAGAGCTAATGTTGATAAAAGCAACAATAAAATGTTGCTACTACAAAATATTGAATCAGTATGTACTAAAAATATATTAGTAGTACTAAAAAATATAGTAATCAGCAATTTGGTGAATGTAATTTGTTAAAATTAAATAAATGTTTTCAATAAAAAAATTTGTACTAAAATATATACCAAAAAATTTGCTACTAACAGTATTTAGTACTTAAAAAATTTAGTACTGAAAATTTTAGTAAACAATTTTTTAATAATTTAATACTAAAAAATATTGTGCTAAAAAATGTAATACTAAAAGATTTAGTTATAAAAAATTTTCTGATAAAAAATTTGGCAGTAAAAAATTTAATTCTAAAAAATTACCTTAAAAAACTTCTATTACAAGTTTTAAAAAAATTAAATAATAAAAAATTAAGTACTAAAAAATATAGTTAAAAAAATTAAGTACTAAATAATCTTGATATATAATTAATTTATAATTATTTTGGTACCAAAAATATTAAAATGCAATAAATATTTTCAAAAAAGTTTGTACTAAAATTAAAACTAACAAACTTGTTACTAGCATTACTTAGTCCTAATAAAATTTTTATTATAATATTTAGTACGGAATATTTTAGTTTTAACAGAATTTATTTCAAAACAATTTTTCTATAATTTAGTACTAAAAATTTGGTACTAAGAATTTATTGTTATTAATTTTGTACTAAGAAATTTTGTTCTAAAAAATGTAATACTTAAAAATTTAGTCCTAAAAAATTTTTTCTTAAAAAAATTTAGTACTAAACATTTTGTACAAAAAAATTACCTTAAAAACTTTTATTAAAAAAATTTACTAATGAAAAATTTACTATTAAAAGATTAAGTAATTAAAAATTTAGTACGAAAAGTTGTAGTTCTAAAAAATTAAGTACTAAATGATCTTGACTTAACAATATATAATTATTTTAGTACCAAAAATTTTTAAAAATTACTTCTAAAAATTTAACATAAAAATGTTGTTCTTAAAGGTTTAGTAAATATTTAATATTAAAAATTTTGAAATTCCCTACTAAAACTTTAGTATTAAATCACTAAGTACTAAAAATGTACTACTGGTACTAAATAATATAGTATACAGCATTTTAGAAAATGTAATAAATTTTTTTTTAATTAAAATCATTAATATTTAAAATATTTTCATTAGAAAACTAAATATCAAAAATAAAATAAAAATTATTTAAAAAAAAGTAAAAATAGTTAATACTAAAAATTTAAAAATCTAAAAAATTTAGTACTTAAAATTATGTATTAAATAAATCTGTAAAAAATTAATATGGTACTAAAAATTTTTTTTCTCAGAACTTAGTAAATGTACTAAAAATAGTTTAAATTCAAATAAGGAAACTTAATAGAGAAAATTTAGTACTGAAATTAAAACTAAGAAATTTAATATGGAAAAATTTAGTTTTAAAAAATTTTAATACTAAAAAATTATTTACTAAAAATTTTGATTTTTAAAAAATTAGAACCAAAAAACGTCTGCAGTAAAATGGTTAAACAAAAATATTATTACAGAAATAGTATTACATAAAATTATTATGAAACATTTAGTTCTAAAAATGTTTTAAAAATTTTGGTACTAAAAAGTTTAGTGCTAAATTTTTTATTATAATTTTATTGGTACCAAATTATTTAATAACACACTATTTTACTTGTTAATTTTTTAGTTTAATAATAGAGTTTATAAGAAATTAGTGCCAACAAATTTTGTTCTTAAAACATAAAATGCTAAAAAATAAAGAAACTAAAAATTAAGAGTTGAATCAGTAGGTACTAAAAGCACTTCAGAATATAAAATAAGACAATTTGTCTTGAAAATTTTAGCACTAAAATATTTAGTACATATTTAAATGTTTTGTACTAAAATATGTTATACAAAACAAATGTACTCAAAATTTTGTACTAAAGAATGTTCGAAAAAAACTGAACACTAAACATTTTGTAGTGAAAAATAAATTTTTAAGTACCTTTATATTTTGTACTAAAAAATAAGTACTAATTCAATTTTTCACAAGAATATTTAGAATAACCAATATGAAGGAGTGAGACTGAAAAAATCTTAACACACATTTTGCCTCTTAACTTTTTTCGGAAGCAATTTTTAAATCTTTTTTCAATCTAGTTATATTTGAATAATATGTCAGTTTTTATTTTTACTGACAACCAAGTTGATTTGTCGCCAGTTTTATCAAAAAAAGAAATACGTACTAAAATTATAAAAAATTAAAAAAAAAAGATCCAAATTGGTCCAACAAAAAATTGGCCAAAGAATTAAAAGTCTGCCGTCAAACTCCTTTTAATGTTAATAAACATCTGGAGAATTTTAGCACTGATAGGAAACCTGGTTCGGAGGGAAAAATAGGCCCACATGGTATTGGGAAGGCCAAGAAAATATAAAGCTTATTGAAAATAGCTCCAAGCACATCTGGTAGAAATGCAGTCCGCGGTTAGCTCAGTGGTCTAACTATTTGATACGAAAAGTTAAAGCCAATGAAGGCTTGAAAACATACAAAGAACAAAAAGTTTTAGCCAAAAATGCTGCAAAAATGTAGAAGCCAAGAATAGAGCACGGAAATTAAAATAAAATTTCATACAAAAATACTCATGTTGTATAATAGACGATGAAACGTATGTACTGGCAGATTTTTTGCAACTTCCGGATCAAAATGTTTGTGTTACTAATGCTTGAGGATATGTTTAAGACCCAAAAGCAGACAAAACTTTCTAAAAAAGTTTCTGGTATGACAAGCTTTATACAGTTGCTGTAAAAGAAGCAAGACATTTGTTAAAATGAGCTCTATAAATATCGAAATATACATCAAAAAATATTTGCAAAAAAAGCTTTTCCTTTTATGAGAGAGCACAATATGTTCACATATTTTTGACCCGATTTGGCATCATGTTACTATGGTAAGAAAGCTCTGGAGTGGTACCAAAACAATAACATAGCTTTAGTACCAAGAGGGGCCATTCCTCCAACTGTACGTAGCTAAGACCATTGGAGAGATATTGAGCTCTCGTGAAAAAAGTATTGAAGAGCACAAAAAAGGTGTCCCAAAATATTGAAGATGTTAAATGAAGATGGGCAAACTGTATCAAAAAAAGTGACTGAAACAACTATCAAATATCTAACGGAAGGGTTACCAGAAAGGTCCACGAGTTCATAAGTAGAAAAGAACTGTTAGTTACAAAATTAAAACAAAACAGATTAATGCTAACAAAAATCAAAACGGTTCTCTGCTGCCGAAACATAATTTTCACTTCATACCAGATTAATTTGTAAAAAAAAAAAAAAAAAACTATACAACCTACAGTTCAGACTTTAAATTGATATTTTTAAGTCCTTTAAAATTTATGCGAATCTAAGCTAGAATTATACTCAGACAATTTAACAATAAACTCATATTAGTTTTAATAAATGACGCAAAACTAATAAAATATAATAAAACACTACAACATCATATTATAAAACAATAGCAAAAACAACAAATAAATTTTAGTAACAAAACTATAAATTACACCGCAAAATGGGGATAAAAGCTCTTACACCAATAACAAATTGTTGGTATAGTATTAGCAAAGAAAGAAAGATAGACCGACCACCCAGTTTTCTATAAACAAAAGTCAGCAAAAATAAAAAAAATAAACAAAGCTGGTTAAAAACATAGTAACAGTTAAAGCTAAAGATAAATGAAGCCAAATACTAAAATGGTCAAAAAGACAATAATGTTTGGTTGGTAAGTAGTTGGTGGTTGAGAAGTGAAAGAGGGGTTAAAAATATAAAAACTATAAAAGAAAAACTAGAAACAACATTTTTCCTAGATGTTTTTATCTTTGTGAAACTAACAACAGAATTTAAGAAGGAAAAAATACAAATAAGAAAAAAATTTCAAGTTTGCGTATACATAAATTATCAGATGAAATCCCAGTTAAAGCTGAAAAGAAAAATGTAACAAAAATTATTTAACGCCTTTTTGTAAGCTTTTTTTTTATTTTTGACAAACCCTTGAAAAATGTATAGCCATATATAAAACACACACAAGAGATATATGAAATAAATAAAAAAGAAATTCCAAATATAAAGATTAAATATGTGCTACAGTTAAATAAAAAAGTTAAACAATAAAAATTTTACAAGATTGGAAAACAAAATTATTTTAATAAAGTGCTGAACATGCAGACAGAATGATGGTCTCTGTTAAAGTGTCTTTTCGAAATATAAAAATTAAGAATATATATATTTTTTTAATTTTATTTAAAAAAAAATATTTACTTTTTCATTGTACTGTACATTCATACATTTCTTTACTTCTCTTATAACTTGCTTATATAAGTTTATAGCCAAAGAAATAACTTTAAGGATTTTGCTAACAAGCTTTAACAACAATACAATAACTAAAATACTTTTGAGACCTCTTAAGGAATGTTTTAGCAACAACAAAAACAAGTCCAACTCAAACACCCCTCGTAGAGTCATGAAAATAATCTTGTTACCAAAACAATAATCAACAACAAAAACAATATTAGAAAGACAAAATAAAGATTAGATTATGACCAAAATGATTTTAGAGTAGAAAAGGGATTATTTCTACTTCCTCCTTTTTTTTTTTCTTTTTTTATTTTTTGCCCATTTTTCTGGTGCGGCAAATTGCTAAGTCACACTTGTATTCATACATTAAGGCTGTAGCAAACGAAAAGCAGCCAAAGGAGAGAAAAAAAGGACATTCGATTAACATAAAAATTAAATTATATATTTTTTTCACTGGGACTATAAAATAAAATAACCAAAAAAAAAAATAAAAAAAAGAAATCCAATAGTATTTAGTTAAAATAATTTTTATGACAACGCAAAAAAGAAAATATAATTTAACAAAATTCCATTTAACTTGAAGGCCAAAAAAAAAAAAAAAAATAATGGTAAAAGTCAAAGGCAACTTTTTCGCTCAAGGAAACAAAACTTGTAATAAAAAAAGCTAAAAAAGTAGAAAACCACATAAAATATAATAACAAGTAAAATTTTAACCCGAAATTACTGAAAATTTCTGTTAGAAACAGTAAAAATCTGAATCGATTATTTAAACAAGTTGCTAGCAACATGTAGATAGAAAATTTTAATTTTAATTTTTTTTTCAGAAATTGTTTATTATTAATGTTGTTATTTCTAAAAATTTTCAAGTTGAATTCATAATGTTGGAATTTTGTTTATACGTTTTAAAAGACATATTGTGATAAACATGTTGCTGAAACATTTTAATTTATTAAAAACAATATGTTAGTACTTAAAGATTGTAAAGCAGTAATTATAAATATCTAATGATTTTATGATCATGTACATTTTACCAAGCAACCTGTTGCTAAGGAAATGTTTCTTAAGATTTTTAAAAGAAAATAAAATTTGCTTTATTCTCATATCTCAAATTATTCGACAAAATGTGTGTGAAAAGAAACTTAAGTTTTCAAATTATTTCCTATTCATTTTATCGACCTCATTATTCGTTCGACATCATGGCACCGTAATTACATCTTTCTGAAGAAAACTTCAAGTTTCTGACTAATATTTTTATTAATTATTAATTAAAAATATTCGAATTTATTTAAACAAATTTATTGCGAGTAACATGTTGCTTAAATATTTTACTTGTTTTTCCAAAATGTTTGTTTAAACATTAAAAATAAAATTTTTTTTATATATTTTTACAAAACAAATGTATCTACCTGCTAGCAACATGATGCTGAAATATATTATTATTGCTTTAGGACAAACAGTCAAGATATTAATCAAAATGTATTAAATAAATATTTATAACTTAAAAAACCTTTAAATATGAATACAATAAAATGTATAGCAAACAACATGTTGCCGAGTATGATTAATTATTAATAATAATTAAAAATCTGTATGTAGCATATTATAATTCATATGAAAAGCAATATATTGTCTAGCTATTTTTTAGTTTATAGCAAACATTTATTTCAATAAAATTTCATAGCTGTGATTTATATATAATGTTGCCAACATATTTCTAAATGTTTTTAAGTTAATTTGATGTTATGAAACAATTTTCTTTAAAATATTTAAGATTTTTGTAGAATTCAAAATATTTAATGCATCAGGTAGAAAATGAAATTATTGCGGTTGGCAACATGTTGCAGAATTCTGATTTTAGTTTTCTCAAAATCGTTTTAACTTTAACAAATTTAAATTTTAGCAATTTTTCTTATTTATAAGTAAGAACTATTATAGGACAACATGTTGCCGAAATATTTTTAAAAGAATTTGAAAAACTAAATGACTGTAAAGTTTGTCAAACTTTAGGAGTTTATAATTTTGTTACTGGAAATTGACAATTTAAAATTCTCAAATTAATTTCTTTATGCAATATTTTTTTTTTTTTTATTTGTTGGTGGCAACATGTTGCTTGATCATGCGAATAAATTTATTTATTTTTAAATTCTTGATTTTTGCATTTTTTAATTTTTTATGTGAAATACGCAAATTTAATTTTATTTTTCTACTAGCAACATGTTGCGAAAGCATTTTTAAAAGTATTAGAAAAATTAATAACAACACTATTAGAGAAAATCTAAAATTTTAGCAATTTATCAGTTTTTGATTAAAAATATGCAAACTAAATAATTCTTTGCTGCTGGCAACAAGTTGCTGAAACCCTTTAACAGGAACTAAAAAATAAATGGTAAATTTATTATCGAAAATTTAATGGGATTTTTTTTTTTCTTTTTGCTATTGGCAACTAGTTTTTTTAATATGTTTTCTGAAAATTATAAAGTTAATGAACAAATTGAAGTAAAATATTGCAATTTTAACAAACTTTTTCATTTCTGCTTAAAAATATATTATTTGCAACATGTTCTTGAAACATTTTAATGAATATTTTTTTATTATTATTATTATTATTATTATTATTATTATTTCTAACAAATAAAAGAAATATTTCTATGCTTTAAATAAGGACTGCGCAGGATAAAATCCGTGCACCTTTTAAGGCTTATAGCCTTTATACTCATAAAAAATACATTAAAATCACTAATTGGTTTACATTTGTTATTACTCTCAGTAACTGTATGCTAATTAGTTTTTCTTAAAATAAAATTTAACAAAATTTATGCAAATTTATAGTCAAAATACATGTTGACCAAACTAAACAATTCCTAGAAGTGTAGGTGAAGTAGGAAGTGAAAAATACAAGTAATAAAAAATACAAGTAATTAATGACCATCTAAGGAAACCCTAATAATCAAAGAAAAAGTTGATTTACAGACTTAAGATCCTAGACCAAAATAATACGTATTTTAAGGGAAAAATCGTATATTTCTAGATGAAATGCTACTCAATTATTAAACTGTTAAGCATCTTTTATCAAATAAGTTTCAGAAAGGTAGTCTGAAGATCCACAAAGCAAATAAAGTTGTTAATAGGAGCCGTAAAAAAATACGAAGGCAAAAAAAAGACAAAAGTAATTTGTTTTTATTTTATTTTATTTATTATTATTTTTTTTTTTTAATGTGAACGCATGTAAATGTTAGGAATTCCATATCACACATGTTTTGGGAAATGGAGGAAAAAAATCAAAATTGTCAAACAAATTTTTGCTCTTGTAAGACATTTTTTCGTCCGGTGAAAAAAGCACTTTATTCATAACAAATGAAACTTTTAACAAAGAATTTTACGAAAATTACAGACCGCGGAAAATATTATTTTTTATCATTAGAAACCACAGCGAATTTAAATTTTTCTGGCCTGTTCTCACATCTCACTATTAAAAGAAGATGAGCAGTATCCGACAAAAAAGTAACCGAAAAAACAATAATAGTTCAATAATTTGTAAGAACTAATACAAAATAATTTTCATTTTATATTTAAATCATGAATATAATATTCTACAACAAGACAAAATTTCAGAAAGGTTAACCTATTAGTTTAATTTGTATAAGCTGAATTATATGCACTCATTTTTAAGTGCGCAGTCCTTACTACTTTACAGAAGGTAGTATTTAATAAAAATATTCAGCAACATATTATCTTAATGCTTATGTAATAAAAATGCTTTAAAAATTAAAGAACACTTGCTGTCAACATTAACAAAATAATCGAAAAAAATCGTGGGTTTTAGTTGTGTATTTAAAAGAAAAATGTTGATAGTAATTGTTAGTTATTCAAATGTTGTTAAACTTTAAGATACACGCTTTAGCACAAGTAATTTCCTTTTTTTTCAGAGTTATGTTACTGGTGTTAATTTAGTAAAAAAAATAAATTTCATAAATTTCTTTGCAACATTTCTTAACAATTATAATGTTGCTTAGATTATCAACATGTTGCTAATGTAATCTATGTAAAAATTGAGCCATTTTAAATGTTTTATAATTGTTAAATTAATAGCTTACAAATTGTCTTACAAAATAATTTTCTTAGCAACATTTTGACAAAATTTTAGTTATTTTACTAAATGGCTAAAAGTGGCAACATGTTGGTAAAAAAAATTTAAACAAAAATTACGAATTTAAATTGTTTTATAGAGGCTAAATATCAGGTTTTAATTTGTTATTAATCTCTTTCTTTTAAAAATATATTAAATAGTATCATACTACTTGTTATAGCAACATGTTGCTATGAATATTAACCCAGTAATATTATAAACATTTTTAGCTACATGTACCTAACTTTTCCAAACTTTTCTTTAGCAACATGTTGCCCACTCTCTCTTTAAACCCCAAAATTAAATCAAATACCTTATGGTCACCCAAAATTTAACAAAAAAAAAAAAAAATTATTCGTAATTTTCTTTTGAAATCTGATTTTAGTGTCACATCCTCTTTTTTCATACATTCCCAAAATACACATACATAATTTGCTGCCATGTTTTCTTGTTAGTTTATGTTAAATTGTTCATAAATTTTTTTTCTCTACTTCTTAAAAAATATAAATTTATAAACGAATTTCTTTATATTCTTTGCTTGTATTTGATTAGTTTTGCATTCAATTTTTTGTAGCATTTTTTTTTTTACTTTTTGTTTGCTTTTTGGCAAAATACGTAAAATTCATAAGAAAAAAGTCACTCTAGAGTAAGAAAAAAAAATGCTGGTATTTTTTTGGCATTTCCGTTCCTGTTTCAAATTTTTTCATTTTTGCCTTAAAAATTTTTTTTCTTTATTTCTAAAAAAAAAAAAAAAAGGAATTTATGCTTACGTTTTTTTTTTTTTTTTTTCTTTTAGACCTTTTGAAGATTCCTTTTAGTATGTTTGTCATATTTCTTTTTTTTTAAACCGTATTTGGCATACAAGTATTTCCGTTACGCTAAAGTCTACAAACTGTTGTCACTGTCGTTGTTAGACAGTCAGTAGGCTCCTTTTATTTTTGTTTTTTCTATCCTCTTTTAAACAATGTTTTATGCAGTTTTTTCACTAGTTTTTTCCTGAAACCTTGTTGAAAATAAATTTAAAAATTTCGCAGCAACAAAATCCAATGATTACTGCTCGTTTAAAGCCAGAAAAAAAAAACTAGTAGAAGAGGAGGAGACTTCTTGTGTTATTTTATTTCAATGTAAGTGTGTGTGTGTTTAGGGTTTTTTGAATTTATATGTTAATGTTAAAACATTTTTATGTTTTAACATAAATTTATGGTTTTCCTATTTAAATATATATTTTTTGCTAATGTTGTTTTTGTTGCTGCTCTGCTGCTATATAAGTTAAAATTTATAATTCTAAGGATGTCCTGCTTAATGTTGTTTATTTTATTTCTTTAGTATTTTGTTATTCATTTAAAATATATGTATGTGTGTTTGTCCTTGTGTTACTTAGAAAATCATGTTGCTTGTCAACATTTTAAAAGTATTTTAAATGGAAATTTATTAATCTAAAAAAACATAGAATATTTAAAGGAATAAAAAATATTTAAGTAATTTTTGGTGTATAATATAAAATGTTGTAACATGTTGCAGACAATTTTGAGAAGACCTTAAAAAACTTAATTTAAATATCTTTTAAAAATTAAGTAATTTATTTGGTCTTATAATTTAGTTTTAAACAGAATGTTTTTTTTTTTCAAATTATATAAAATGAAAGAAATTATTAAAATTTCTGTTATTTTATATAATTATTTCAAGTTTAATTATTAATTTTACGCTTGAAACATTTCTTATATTTTTGTTAAAAGAAATCAGTAATTTTTTTGAAACTTTAGTTAATTTTTAGATAATATTTTATATTAATTTGAAAATTCCAAAAACATTCCTAACTAAAAACATGTTGCTGAAACATTTTTATGTAAAACGCAAAAGTACTTGTACATGCAAACATTAACTATTAAATAATTACCATATTACTTTAAATGTGTTATTTGCAATAGAAAAGAAAATAATTATAAAAAATTAAGATTTTATACTCCTTATTTCAAATATGTTGCTGGTAACATGTTATCATAATATTTTTTTTTTACTTTTTATAAGAATGTACATATTTTTAGATTTTTTAAAAATGTCCCATATAAAAAATAATAATAATTAAAGCTGTAGTCCTACTTAACATATTTCTGAAACATTTCTAAAAAATTCAATTTTTTCAGAATTCTTTAAACTCAATATAAACAAGTTTTGCCACTTGCAACATGTTGCTGTAATAAATTAATAGCATATTTATGTTTTATTTAAATCTTTTTTATGACAAAGTTATGAAATGAATTAGGTTTAAATTAAAAGGAAAATACTATTTGTCAACATGTTGCTGTAAATTATTCTGAAACACTTCTAAATATATTTTTGAAAATTGATTTCTATTAAAATTCAAAATTTCAGTATTCTTTTTTTTTAAGTCAATATAAACAAATTTTGGCACAGTTTGTTACAAGCAACATTTATATTTAATGGTAGCATTAAAAAAATTCGACCAGTTTTATAGCTCCAAACATGTTGCTGAAACATCTTTCTCAAAACTTAATTAATAAATTAAGATATAATGAAATAAAATGTTCCCTTTCTCAATATGTTTCGGAATTATTTCTTTATATTATTTTAGGTTTCTTTAAAATTAAAGCACATAAATTTTTACAATGTTGATAAGATTTCTTGCAAACAACATGAGTTAACTTCCATTTGATTTTAATTCTCTAAGAAAAGAAAATTTCTTTCTTGTTTAAAAATCTCAATAATGGCCGAAAAATTTATAAATATTTGATTTAAAATACTTTGGGCAAAACTTTAGAAAATTGAGCATTTTGTTTAAAAAATGTAGGTACTCATTTTTATAAAAAATTAAACATTAAGTTAAAAAAATTTAGGTTCTCGTTTCAACATGTTGCTGAAACAGTTAATATCCAAAATATTTTCCCTTCAAGTACTATTAAACAGGACAATTTTAAAAATATCAATAATGTTTGTAGTTAGCAACATGTTGTCGTAACATCTAATTTATTTTTTTAATTTAAATAATGTTTTAGACAAAACTTTTTGAAAAAAATTTAAGATTTATTTATTAACTGTTTTTTTTACATTTAGTTTATAATTTGTGATCAGCAACACGTTGCAAAAAAAAAAAAAATAGTTTTGAATATCCAAGCATTTATTGTTTTTTAAAATAGATTTTATATTCATTCAGTTTTAGAATTATGTTAACAAAATCATGTGGCGCAAAATGTTGCTAGAACATTTTTAAATACATGTAGATATATTTGAAATCATTTTTTATTTCTTTTAATTTAATTTTAACTAAATAAATATATACTTATTATTATTATTTTTAAGCTTTAAAGACTAGAATCTAATTTGAATTCTTTAGCAGTCAAAATGTTGTTTCTAATACTTTAGTACAAGTTTATTAGACAAATTTTCTCTTTTAATACTAAACAAGTTTTATTTCTATTTCTGAATAAAATATTATATATTTGAAGTTTTTATTGTATTAAAATTAGCTAATGGCAACAAATTGCCATAAAAATTTTATATTTTAATAATATTGTTTAAGAATTTTTCAATAAAATTTTTATAAACCTTTTGAAGAATTATTCATATTAAGAACATTTTGAAGTTTTTATTTCCAGCAACATTTTGCTAAAAGGTATAATATTTTAAACATTTTTTATTACTGATTTAAATAATATATATTTTATAAAAAATAAGTTCCTTCAACATGTTGCTAAGTCAATGTTTCTTTAAAATTTAAAAATAACAAATTCAAAGCAAAATTAGTTACAAAAAAAAAAAAATATATATATATATATATATATATATATATATATATATATATATATATATATATATATATATATATATATATATATATATATATATATATATATATATATATATATATATATATATATATATATATATATATATATATATATATATATAAAACTTAGGAGTATTTTCCAATATCTTTAGCTGGCAACATGTTTTTGGACTTTTTCTCTTTTCGAATATTAATATTTTATTTTGGGTAATTTTGGGGTGGAACCATATTACTAAACAATTTTTTTAATGTTAAAACTATTCGGAGTTACCTTAATTTTGAAGCATTTTAGGGCTTTATGATAACAATTTTAATAATTTTTAATTGTTTATATGTTGTTAGCAACATGATGCAAAAGAGTTTTTTATTTCATAATTTCTTTTTAATGTAGGAAAATTTTAAGCTTTTTGAGAACTATTTGTATTTTAAAAATTTTTATTATATTAAAATTAAAATAAAATGTTGCTAGCAATATGTTGCTAAAGAAATATTTGTTTTTAAGTTGAAAAATATACAAATATCTTAAAATTTCACTTATAAATAAATTTAAATTCAATACTATTTAAAATGTATTGTTTTTCTACTCAGCAACATGTTGCTTAAAATATAATTTTTCTAATAAAGAGAAATAAGTGAATAAAACTGATTAAAAAAATAAATAGGACTGAACTGAATTTTCATTTCTTTTCTTAATTAAGAGTTTCTAACGACATGTTGCAAAAACAAATGTTTTTAAATTAAAAAAAAAGCTAAAGCTAAAGCAAAAAGTAAACGAAAAACACATATTAGTTATTTTAAGAATTTAAAAAATAATAAATGATGGCAACATGTTGCCAACAATGTTTGTCTTTTACTTATATAGAATAATATTTCAAACTTCTTGTAGAAACGAGAATAAAAACTTTGTTACAAATTGTTGAGACCAGCAACATGTTGTTAGCTTCATTTAAATGCTTAAGAAATATATGAAATTAAAATATTAAGGTCGTTCACTATAGGCTGGTTATCAGGTTATGTGATTATACAGAAAAAATCATTACAAAAAATAACCAACTTTGCCTTTTTCTATCACCTTTTAATTTAAATTCATTTTAATATCTCTCCCCTTCAATATATCCCATAAAAATTTCCAATTAACTAAAATATACAATATCTGTTTTAATCTTCTTGATTTTATGACTGTTATAAAATTATACAATTCATTAACTCTTAAATTTTATATTTTATAATTATTTTAATGAAACATCCATAAACCATAAAATTTAAAAATAAATGACAAGAGAAATCTTGAAAAAAAGTTTTAAAATTCGTATAAAAAATTAGCACGTTTCAATATTGTTTTTTTGGCAAATAGAGAAAATAATAAAAAAAAAATACAACTCTCTTTTTTTCTAAATAACTGACACATTGTCAGCAAAAACTTTAAACAATTTGATTGTTGATATTTGTTAATTATAAAGGAGTGGAGGGTTTTTTCAAATGTTATTTAAGAAAAAAAATAAAAAATGCTAACATTAAACAAGTATTTAGTGTGTTTATTAACTGAGTAAAAGCGTTTATAATGAAAGTCATCGTATTTTTTTCTGTTTGTTATTTCTGCAAATAGTCTATTTACTTTGATGGATTAAACATTTAAAATATATAAAAATGAAAAAGAAAAAAACATTTATATATAAATAAAAATAAAAGTAAATGACAGCTCTATGGATAAATACTTTTAAATAACAACTAAAAGTTCATTGACTTAAAATGTTAACAGATAAACCAAACGTCGCAACGACAGCTACATAATATAACTATTGGATTGTTAACTGGTGAATGGCAGTCAGTCAGCCAGTCCGTCTTTCAGAGTATGGACAGACAATTTTAAAATAAATAAAAAACAGTCGTGTTTTTTGTTTACCAAGTAGTTGGTTAAATAAAACTATGTAAGTTTGCCAATAGCAAGAGCAACATAACAACAACAATATTTGTAGGAAAAAAAAAAAGTTTATTACAAAAAAAAAAAAAAAAAAGAAAAAAAAAAACATGCCAAAAGTATAAAATAATATTGTAAAGAATTAAAATAAATGTTTATATTGTTAAAGTAGGGCAATTAAACGAAGGCGAAGTGAACTTTATGAAGAACCTACAGAGTTGAAAGTAAATGATAAGTTTAATAAGGATATTCCTAACTGCTTAAATTTGCAAGTAGGTTTAGTAAAAAAAAACAGTGTTTTATTGGTCGCAACATTTTGCTAAACATATTGAGTTATAAGACTATAAAATGTTACATAAAAATCTTAAACATTTAAATTAGTATAAAAAAACACGAATAATTACAAATTATTTTCTAGCAACATTACTATCTTCCTAACAAAAAGTTCCAAAAATTTTGGCTAGAAACTAAATATACATATTTCATTGTATAATCTAACCTAAATATAGTCTAATTAATTGTAATTTAGCATAGTAATAAAATTCTAAACAAACAAATTTCTTTAGCAACATTTGTTTAGTAAGGATACATACTTTAATTGCTCGCAACATGTTTCTAAGCACATTTAGTGCTGAAAAATATTAGAAGAATATAAATCCTGGAATATTTACAAAAATATTTTTCAGCAACATTATTGCTTGAAAGAAATTTAATTTGAAACATAATCTTTATTGCTAATTTATACACAGTAATAATATTCTAAACAAATTATTTTATTTAGCAACATTGTTGCTAACATAATATAAATTTTAAATAATTTTAAATAGTATTTTCTTTGTGCTCCAAAATTAAAATATATACCTTTAGCTACATGTTGCTAAAAATCCTTCATACCATTTAACAAGTGTCAATTTTTAACTCAATTTAAACTAGAAAGAATAACAAAAAATTAAATGCTTTTATTTTAACATGTTGCTAGAAATATTTTTCATATTTTAACAACAGAAACTTAATAGATACAATTCCAAAGTTTAAACTGTTTTGTTCAACAAGATGCCAGATACTTTAATAAAAATACTAAAATTTAACTTAAAAAAAAAAAAAAAATGAGAACTGTTGATAGAAACATGTTGCTTTAATTATAGTGGAATTAATACCTCATACAAAAATTATTTTTTTTATTGAAACGTGTTTTTTATTTTTATTGAAACATGTTGCTTTAATTATAGTGGAATTAATATTTAATACAAAAATTACTCTTTTATTAAATACATCGACATTTTATTTAAATATTAATAAAATTGTAAGCAGCATTTTGTTATGTTGTGTTGGAAAATTTTCTCCACATTACAATTAATATTCTAAGTAAAAAATTAAAAAGTTTATTAAACGTAACCCGTAATTTGCTGAAATAATAATCATTATGCTGGCAACATTTAATTTTTTAAATGAAATTGTAATAAAAAAAAAATATGTTAAAATCACAAAGACAAATATTTAAGTAATAATTCGTTTGCAACATGTTGGTGAAACATTTCTAAAAGATACGTACGTTAATAGAAGTAACTAGAGAACATTTAAAATTTTGATAAATTTTAAATAAAAAATAATGAAATAATGTCTAAATTGAATACTTTACAACGAAAAATATTTTGAAACATGTTGCCAAGTTATTTCTACAAATAATTTTAGTTTTGATTTTCTTATTTTTAAATTAAAATTTTTCATAAAAACTTAATAAATAAAATAAATAAAAAATTGGAAAAACATTTAAAAATATTGCTGGCAACTTAAGTAAAATTGTTGATACATTTAAAATATTGCAAGCAACATTTGTTGTTTTTACTATATTTTGACCACAATTGTAGAAAATAACATTTAATATAAAACATTTAAGTAAAAATTCGATTACATGTTGATTTTAAAAGGTCTTTGGAAATGTTATTTGCAACATTTTTGTTGAAAATAAAACTATTATTTTCTTTTATTTTGTTTACCAAACTATTTAAAAGAACTTATATTGACTAAATTAAAGCGAAAAACGTTTTGCGTCATGTCTCTAAAATAATTTTTTAAAACTATTTTAAGATTCCTTTAGTTTTTAATTAATATTTTGAGATGAAGTTAAATTGTTAAATAATTTTATTTTCTAATTAACATATTTTATAAAAAATTTAATAATAATTAGAAGTAATGCAAACAATTCAGAAATGTTGCTCGCTATATAAATTTCTTGAAACATTAAAAATGTTGCAGTTAATATTTTTTGTTTATTAAAATTTGATCTCAATTGCATAAAATATTTAAGTAAAAAATCGATTGCAACATTATAATAGAACATTTTTTAAGGGCTTATTAAAATGTTGATGGCAACATTTTTATTAAAAAAATATTATTTTTGGAAATTTTATAAACAAAATTGTTGAATGAAAAGCTTTATTGACTTAGAAAAGCGACAATGGATTTGCAACATGTTGATAAAAATTTCTTAAAAATTAATTTTAAACTTTAAAGAAAGTTTAACAAAACCTTTTAAATAATTATAGTATGTCCTTACTGCAACATGCTGTAAAACGTTTAAATACAAAACTAATGAATTTAGAGCTGTATTGGTTTAAGTAAAAACATTTTACAACATGTTGCCTAAGTAATAAATGTTTTTCTTAAATTTCTATACAAAACTATTCAAAAGAAAAGATATACTGACTATTTTAACTTAGAAGTTAAAGGCAGAAATGTTTCACAACACGTTGCCAAATATTTTATACAAATTATTTTCAATTGTCTTTTTTATTTTTTATAAATAAATTTTTTAAGAAAGTTTTAATAAAACAAAATTTTTAAATAATTGAAATATATTTTTAAGGCAACATGTTGCTAAAACTTATATAAAATAATATAAAATATTTTAATTAAAGCAATTCTTATTGCCTTATTGCAATTGTTTTGCAACATGTTGCTAAAATAACTTTTAAAATTCCTTTTTTTTATCTAATTTATATTTTTTTAATTTTTATTTAAAATTGAATAATAATAAAAGAAAGCTTGTTTAAATAATGGAAATTCATTGCAACATGTTGCTAAAATGGGTACAAATGTTGTTAACAATACAAAATAAATTACAAACCTTATTGAGCTAATAAAATTAAGAATATTTAATGTGACCAATTTATTAAATAAATATTTATTTAACGATGCACAGTGGGGCAGAATCGAAATTTTTTGGAAGTAAATCTGTAACTTCTGATCGGCTGATTGGATTTGCATGAAATTAGTCATAGCAGAGAAGTGTGCAATGTTAAGTTTGGAAGGGGGACTAAACAGATCCCTCAGGGGCGGAGCTAAAGGGGATCAAAATTGGGTACCTCCGACATACAAATTTTTTAATAGCTTGCCAAATTGTAGGCATTGATAAGACCTACAGTTGGTCCAGTTTTTTCAATATATATCCTAGTATTCTTTATTCTTTATTTATTTAAATAAACAAAGCCCTAGAGAGCCAAGTGATTATAGAATCGTATTACATAGAAGAATTAACCAATGCAATGTATTTCCGACCGATTTTATTTGTTTTTTCTTTAACTCGTTAAAGAACAAAATTATCTATTGAATAAAAAAATTGGAATTCGATATCTTTACCGAGTCCAAAAATAAACGATTTTGAATTTCAAAATTGCAAAAATTACGACTTTTTGTGTCTACAATCGTTTTTTTCTAAAATAAAATTTTCTTTAACAACGTATAATAATTTTACACTTTTCTGATAGGTATCTTCACAGAGAATACTGTGGAATAAAATGCAAGCCCAATAACTCAAGTGGTTAAGGTACACACCCTCCCGAATTGGACCCATTTTATATGAAAGTTTTGACTTTAGTCTACATTTTCTCAAATCCCAAAGCACAAATCGACAAACGGAATACAGTTTACGAATCCATAATATGTTGTTAAAAGTTTTCAATCAAAATCTACGGGACTTCGGAAAACTGTGGATTTTATAGCCAAAAATGTGAAAAAAAACATTTTTGGGATTTTCGGTTTTTTTTTTTTTTTTTTGGGAATTGTGGGATTTCCTTTTACAAAAATCATAAAGTTTTTTTTATTTTCTAATTTTCACGACAAAGTCTATATCCACCAAAAATTTCATTAAGATATCTTTAATAACAAAGATTTTATTACATATAAAATATTTATAGTTTCTCAAAAAACCAATTTCTTTCAAAAATATTATTTTAACTGCAAAAATCAGAAAAAGTATAAATTCGATTTTTTTCACCTAAATTACATTACTTAGCTGACATAATTCTTCGTTATACAGAAAAAGATTTAAATCAATATATTTTATAGAACCGAAACTACGCCACTTTAAAGTTTATTAAGTCACGGACAATTCCATTTTCTGTGTATTTTTGCACAAATCAATGCCTACAATAATGTATAAAAATATTTTAAATCAGACAAGAAACAAAAAATTTGGCAAGCAATTAAAAAATTTGTATGTCAGAGGTACCAAATTTTGAGCCCCTTTAGCTCCGTCCCTGAGGGGTCTGTTCGGTCCCCCTTCCAAACTTAACATTGTACGCTCCTCTGCTACGATTATACCAACTTTCATGCAAATTCAATAAGATCAGAGCCTATCAGAAGTTACAGATTTATTTCAAAAAAATTTCGAATCTGCCCACAGTGCGATGTTTTGCAACATGTTGCTTAACAATTTCAAAAATTTATATTTACATAAATAAAAATTAATCTGTGTTTGTTGGTTTGTTTGTATCTTACAGACAGCTAAACCGCTGCACCGATTTTCTTGAAATGTACAAAGAACATCCTGAAGGCCCCGAAAGTAAAATAGACTACTTTATTTTTCGATAGAAGCAGGGGAAAATAATAGTCCCATACAAAGAAAAAATTAATTAACGGATAAGTTAAATAATGTTACAGCAAAAGCTTTAACATTTTGCAGAAATACCACTCGCATCAATCTCCAAACTAAAAATGAAAATGGGACGGATAGGATCAGGGGAAATGGTGCCACCCCATGCAACGAAAATATTCAATACCGCATATCTAAAAAAAATATTACAGCAAAAGTAACTCCCGCATTAACTTTCATACCTAAAATGAAAATGGAATGCATAGGTACAGAGGAAATGGTACGATTCCCCATATAAATATTTCTAAAGAATTATTATGGTGGGAGCTCTCAAATTTTGTGGGAACTATTTCCTTATCATAATACATTAATAAAATAAAAATAGGGCGAATAGGGCCAGGGGAAGGGTATAAAACAAATACTAATTTTCGCATATCGAAAGTAGTAATTTATTTAATCATTAAAAAATGATAACAATCATAAAAAATGTTTAATGGACTGGAGAGGTCGAGGGGGAGTAGTAACCCCCATACAAAAAGAAATAATAGTTATTTCATCAAAAAGGATAGCGAAGCGCACCGAGTTAAGTTAGTTTCTTAACAATTTCGAAATATTAAAAACCAAAAGTTAAAAAATAATAATAAAAATAATAATAAAACTTTAAAAATGTTGCCAGCAACATTTGAGTTCAATTAAAAAGATTTTCAACCATTTCATATACAAAAATTAAAACTTAAACATATTAAGGTAAATAAGGATTTTACAGCATGTTGCTAGAGAACTAAAGTCAACTTTACAAAGTTGCTAGCAACTTTATACTAATTTTTAAAATATTTAGAACTGAATTTTTTTAAATTATATCACTAAAACGTTAACAATTTTGCTTTTAATACAGTAAAGAAACCTAGAATCCTCTTTGAAATTTATTACACCAATCATTTCAAAGTAGGGTACTATTAAATTGTAGTAGGGGAAAAAATTAAATTCCAAACAACAACCTTCAATAAGCTTTTAAGCTGTAAATACAAACAACTACCTTATTCGGTAACATTTTTAAACAAAAATGTTTCAAATAAGAAGTGGTGGCAGCAAGAGAATAATACACACAACAAATAAAATTGTCAATAAATTACATGAGCATAAAACCTAACATGAATTAAAAAAAAAAAAAAAAAAAAAAAAAAAACCTCAAAAAATCATGAAATGTTTTTGTTTAAGAATTAAAACCCACAGCATTTAAATGTTTTATTTCTTTTATTTCTTTACAAATATTTTTTTTTTTTAATAGTGTTTCAAAATCAACAGCAATTGTTATAACACATTTAAACAGAAAACAAAATTGTTTCATATTTATTCCAAATCCTTTAACTGATTTACAAAATAATATATTGAAATTCTAAAAAAATATTTATTGAGATTTTCTTCTTTACTATTTTCCTTAAAATATTTAGCTCTTTGTTGTCTTCAACAGAACTTAAAATACAAAAAAGAAAAAAAGTACAAAGTGCTAATAAAACACTTAGTTGCTTTAACCCTCAATTCCAACACTTTATCTGTCAGAGTTTTATAACATTTTGCCATAATCTTTTAACTCTATAGCTGTTCTTTTTCACCCAGCCACCTCCCCCTAAAGAGCTTTAACTTTGGCCCCTTATAATAAACTAATATTGAAAACTAAAGGGATGTTTTTTGTTTTAATCAAAGTATAAAAGGAGTGGGAGATATAAGAAGAGACCTAAAAAAACTAACGCTATTTGCAACTTGCTTTAGCAACACAAAAAAAGTTCTTGAACTTTTGTATGCATAAATACACTTTATTAAGGTTTTTCTTTTTCAGCAACGCATTTATTTTTTTTTTAACATTTTTCTTTTTTAGCAATTTTATTATTTTTATATTTCTTAATAAAAATTTATAAAATTTATTCACTTTGTTTAGGAAAAGTGTATCTTAATGTAACTCATGTATTTGTAATATTTATTTTTTTTTGTTGCACATAGATATTAGAATAAAGAAAAATAAGAAGTAAAATAATATTATAACAAAAATAAATAAATAAAATAAAGAAAAGTAAAACTTTTACCCTTAGGAACATCTATGTAAGTAAGTATACAGCAACATTTTGTTGTCGAACAAAATTACATTTTATTGTAGAAAATGAATACTATAACCTTAAGTTAAAATTTACTAAAGTTTTTTTTTTCTTCTTCAGTTTTATTTTTATTTTTTTTATTAACTTTTGGGCAAAATAAAGTTTTATTTTATTTCCTTGTTAGGAAGAGAGTAAAGAAAAGAGAAAGAGTGTAACTGATAAGAATTGTCTAATTTAATAAAGTTTTTAATAATGACTTCAATATCAATTTCAGAACTGTAGAAAAATTTAATAAAATGTTTTACCACTTGTAATAATTAAAGACTTAAAGAGGTTAAGCAACATGTTGCCTAAGCCCACTTAAAGTTTAAAAAGTTTCTTTAATTAAGTTCTTAATATTTTTTTTAGTAATAAGTGTAAGGTTAACATTGAAAAATATTTGTTATAAATTAATAATACAAAGAATTGGTTTCAGTTTTATTATTTTAAGCTTTAAATGCTCCATAAAGTTCTAGCAACATATATTTCAGCAGCCTAAACTTTTAGGAAAACTAAACATGATGTAAAGGGAAACTTAAAAATTTAAAGGTTTATATAATCAAGCTGGCAACGGAGTACATAATGTAAGCAACATGTTGGAAAATATTTGAAATACGTTAATATACAAATAATTTCTGTAAAACTCTAGCAACATTTGTTTCTGCAGCTAAACATTTCCGATGAAATTAATAGTAACATTTTTTCTTCACACAAATAATATTTTTTGGAATATTTATATACAAAACTAGTGAAATAAATATGAATGGACTAAATACATATGTTTCAAGGAAATATTAAAAATATTTTCTCAATCGAGCCAGCAACATTTTTTCAATTGAAAATATTAGCAACATATTTTAAAAATGTTTAAAAAAATCAACATTCAAAAAATTTGTTATGGTTATAACTATTTAAACTTTGAATACTTAAAGTTCAAATTACATTTTTTTTTAATTAAAAATGTTAGCAACATATTTTAAAAAAGCTTAAAGAGTCAATATTTAAAGAATTTATTATGGTTATAACAATTTAAGCTTAAAAAAGTTCTATAAAACTCTAGCAACTTTTGATTCTGCAGCCTAAATATTTTTGAAATATTTATAAATTTTGGTAGCAAAATTTTTCTTCACACAAATAATAATTTTAAGTTCTGCAAAGTTTCTATAAAGAACTAATGATATAAAAAATTGTAAAGGAATACTTAAAGTTCCAAATATTTTTTAATCGAGATAGCAACATATTTTATAAAAAAATGTAATAAAATATGATAAAATGTTTATATGGTTATAACAAATTAAGCTTTGAAACGTTCTATAAAACCCTAGCAACATTTGTTTCTGGAAGTCTAAACTTGTTCAAAGATATTTAAAACTGTAGCTAGAAACATTTTCCTTTAATAAAGTAATTTTCTAACTAATACTGAATACAATATTAGTAAAATCTATCAAAAAGTAGAAATTTACTAAATAGAAAAAATTTTAAGCAACATGTGCTGGAAAAAGATGCTTCCATTATTTAAAAGTTTGAACTTAAAACTATTTCCAAAAAATATACTAACAACATGTTGCTAAACAAAAATATTTTATTTTAAACTTTTTATTAAAATTGATAAAAAAAAAAAAAATGTTTATATTAGATGAAAATAAGTCAGTTTACAAACATTTTAAAAATAAAAATAATGAAATAATATTTAAGAAAACTCTAGCAACATTTGTTTGTACTCGTTTAAACTTTTCTAAAAATATTTAAAATTGTCACTAGCAACATTTTCCTTACAACAATTTTTCAACTAATTTTAAATATAAAATTAGTGAAATCTAAAAAAGAGAAAATTAAATTAGCCAAACTAACTTAACAAATGTTTAACAACATGTTGTTAGTATATTTTTTGCAAATAGTTTTAATTTTTACAAACAATACATCCACAAAAATAATGAAATAGTATTTCAGTTTAGTAATTTGAAAAAAAAAAAAAGGATTTTTATTGAGCGGAGCAACATGTTGCTAGAAAAATATTTGTTACATCTAAAAAGATGGTTATTAATTTCAAGACATTTTTTTAATTAGATAAATTTACAAAATTAGTTACAATATCTGGCACAATTGTTGCAAATTGTTATTAGCAACATGTTGCTAATATAATATATTTAATATCTTATTAAAAAAAATATATATAAATATATTTCAAAAATGATTAGCAAGAATTTCAAAGAATTTGAATTAGATAATATTACATAAGTGATAACAAAATCTAGCAAAATTGTAGCAGATTGTTATTAGCAACATGTTGCAAATAGCACATATTTAATATTTTATTAAAAACAGGAAATTGTTAAATTCAGTTTCACTTTTGAAACTCCAAAGAAATAACTAAAACAATATTTAATATAAAAAACATTGGCAACATGTTGTAGAAGATAGTATACATGTATTTAAACAATTTAAAAAGCTTTAATTTTTAATATTACATTCTTCGTACAACTTACTTCAAGTTGAAGTTTCTTAGCAAAATGTTGTCAAAGCAATTAATACTAATAGAAAAATACACAATTAAAACAAATAAATAAAAGTTTCTTTAAATAATTAAACAACATTTGTTGCTTATGCTTTTCTACTTAAAAATGCTAAGAAATTATTAAAATAAAAAAAATAAAAATATATGTATATTTAATAAAAAATCATATAAATTTAAGAAAAATTTTTAGTATGATTTATTGAGCAACTTGTTGTATACAAATAAATTTAAAATAAACAATTAAAACATTTATATTTATAATTTTTATAAGCTGAGCAACATTTAAAAAATATTTTAATTTGTAGCAATTATGTTATTAAGTACAGCAATATGTTGCTAAGTTTGTAAACTAGTAAGACAACATGTTGCTAAAATTGTTTTAAAGAAAAAATTTGTATTTAAAATTAAATTTCTTTAAATTGTAATTATTAATAATGTTTTTATTTAAATTTCAAAAATATTTTATACCAAAATGTTGACAAAAAAAAAATGTTAAAAGCTAAAATCACTAGAGTATTGAAAATTATATTATTTTCTAATAATATTTTGTTAATTTGGGATATTAATAAACATTAAATGAAAATTTTTACACAATTTTTACAGGTATAACTATGAGAAAAATAATAAAAAGCAAATAACCTTAAGGCATAAACAAAATTATATATGCAAAAGTTGCATCAACATGTTAGCATATTAAAAATCATTATTTCAATCAAACTTTTAAATTTAAATTTAAAAAAATATGTTGATATAAATATTGGAAAAATATTTAAAAGAAAACTAAACCAGTTTTGTTTACAAAACATGTTGCTAAGAGAAGATATAAAATAGAATTTTTAATTAATTTTTTAACAAATTATTGGCAACATTTTTTTTTTATTACCATTAAGAATTTATTAATATTAAAAATGTTCTTCAAGTTTTTATATCTTACAATTATACTTTACGAAGCTTTTCTTTTTTGCAACATGTTGGCAAATACAAAATATTTCTAAGAAAGTAAAACTATTCAAAAATATTTTAGTAAAATTTTAATATAAAAAATTAAGCCATATAATTAAAAAGTTACTAATTTTTGTAAAAATATATGGGTGTTGGAAAAGAAAAATAATTTAACATAAATTTAAATCGTTTTTAATACAAGTCATATTAATATTTTTTTATTTATGATATAATAATTTGGAAAATGTTTTCACAATTTTCTTTATAACACATAATCCTTCTTCACTGCAACATGTTGCACAAACATGAGATTAAACAAAAAATTAAGGTACTAGGAATAAAACTGAACTATTTTTTATTTCAAAACATATTGCAAAGAAAATTAATATTAAATTTTTAGTTTTAAGTTTCATTATTACTTTTTTTAAATTTAATTTCCTTATAAAACAAAAGTTATTTTTATTTATTTTATAAAAAATAAAAAGATTCAGAAAGTTTAAAAAAAAAAAACTCTTTCAACTTTCTTTTTGATTAAAGATTTTTCTCATCAACATTTGCTGCCTCATAATGCGCATGTTTACAGATGTGACCCAAATCTTTAAGAACATAAAAATCAGCAAATAAAAAAATTTCATAAAAATAGCAAAAAGCTGTTAAAAAATATATAGAAAATTAAATAAACAAAAATCTTAAAACAAATAAATAAACAATTTTGCTAAAAAAAACTCTCATAAGCAAAAATTTACAAAGTCATGTATATTTGTTGGGTAAATTTCCTATAAATACTTTTTTTTGCCAACAAATGTGGGAACAATTAAATGCAAATTTAAGCAAATTCTTAAACTAAATTCTAATTTTTAAATAAAAACGTTTAAAAGGGGTCATTAACGTTAAATATATTTTTTAAATAAATATTTTTCCGAAGCCAAAAAAAAAATCCAATTTATTTAATTTTTTCAACTAATTATTTAAAATCCTTATTCAAGTTTTTTTTTAAATTGCCAGCAACAATTTTGGTGTCTTTTTTTCCATTTCTATTTCTCCTTTTTACATAAATTGGTTATTGACCTTTTTTATCTTTTAGTTTTTTTTTCTGATTTAATTAGTTTTTAATTTACTTAAACAAATTGTTGTTTTTTTGTAGTAAAACACTAAATATTGCGTGTCATTTTTATCGTAACATTATAATTTCTTTGTTTGTAGCTATTGGTGGTTTTTGTTCAAATGAAACCTTTAATTACTTAAGCATTTATAAAACAGCAATTACTTTATTATGCTGGTAATAAATTTATATGTTTAAAAATATTAAACAAACACCCGGCTAAAAGTACAAAATGTTTTTGATATAAGGAAGAGAGGGGTTTCATGAAATAATTCTGTTAAAGGAAATGAAATTTTTAAATAAAAATAATACCAATATTTCATTAAATATTTTTTATAAATATAAAGATAATCAGAGCTTCCCCATAAAAGTATTTAGTTGCATATGTCTGTAACATGTTGCACAAAATGTTTATGTTATATAATTATCTGATTTTTTTTTATTTTCATATGAAAAACATGTTGTTAAGGTACTGAAAAACAAATCTGTGATTTCAAATATTTATTGTTATTAGATTTTGCTTTATAAATGTTCCCAGGAAATTTTTTAAAGTAAACTTGTTTTAAAACAAATTTTTTTTTTTTTTTTTTTAAATAAAGAATTAAAAAAATTTCTTCAATTATTTTTTATAAAAAATTTACACAAGGTATGTCTTTAAATGTTGCTAAATTTTCTTAAGCAACATGTAGCAAATAAAAAAATATATATTAAATATTTATTATTTAACATTTTATTAAATATTGATATATTCATTTTTCTTTAAATCTAGAAAAATATTTCAAGAAACATTTGTTTTAAAAAAATCCTTAGCAACATGATGCAATATGTAAAATAACTAGTCTTAAGTTAAATATATAATTTAATAAAATAATTGTTCTAACTTTACTAACAATATCTAACTAAATTTGTGGTTGAAACTTCTTAGCAACATTGTTGTTGCAGAAAATTTTGTAATTGAATACTTTATGGAATTATTTATTCCATAATTACTCGACTCGCAAAAATTACAATTTATAAAAATTTTTACTTTTGACTTTCGTTAGTAACATGTTGCTAAAACAATTAAAATTTATAATAAAAAGTATACTTTAAATTATACATTAAAAAAAGATCAAACAACAATTTTTTAGATTAAATTTGCTAATTTTTTTATTATTACTTTATATAAATTAAATAAAGGAAATATGTAATAAAATGAAATTCCATAATAGAAAATTTAATAAGATAAAACAAATTAATTAATAAAAATATTGTTAGCAACATGTTGAGAGAAGTTTAATTCTAAAATAATAAATTCCAATAGAATTTATGAGATTCTTTTGGAAAAGAAAATTTCTAATTAATGCAGAATCTTTTTTTAAAATGAATTTAAATTAGCAACTTATTAACTTTTGAAAGAAAAATACTATTTATTTTTAAAACATGTTGCCAAGATTTTAAATAAATATTTTTCATAAAAAAAAGATTTTAATAATAAAAATTTAGTTTTTAAATTCTTAATCAAATTTTAGATAAAATCTAAATCTACCAACATGTTGCTATAAATATAATACAAAAAAAAAGTTGAATAAGTTTAAAAACAATTTGGAATTTCTTATATTTTTTCAAATATTTAAAAATTTTTGACAAAATGTTGCCAGGAAATTTTTAGTACAAAAATCACTAAAAAATTTAAAAAAATGAATATTTTTTTTAATAACCGTAAAATCTAGTTTATTCTAAAACATGTTGCATAAAGATGTTGCTAAAATTTATAAAAATTATTTAAAAAAGTAAACTAAAAAACAATAATTTTTAAAATTCTCATAATAAATATAGGAAAAAGCTTTTTTTAGAACTTTCTCAGAACAGTTTGTTATAGTATCTATTGAAAGGTAGAATGGTTTGTTGAGTGTTTTGTCATATGTTGGATTTTTACGTTATCTGATTATTGTTGTAATGTAGGTGATGTTTGATTTATGCTATTACGACTTATTTTGTTTGATGTTTCATACATTGTTATTACTTTTTAATGAGCATTTGAATCTTGTTTGGGGCTTTTACTGCTATTGTCACTTAGCATTTAGTTAAGTTTTTATTATTATTATTTTTATTATTTTAAAATAATTTATTAATATAAATATTGTTAATTACATATGTATATTCATTGATTTGTTAGTAGAAATTTGTAACCGAATAAGGCCTTTATAGGCTAGGTTATTGGAATGGAAAATAAATAAAAAAAAATAAAATAAATAAATGTTGCCAAAGAATATTTTTTACTAAATTCTCTAAAATGTATTAAAATTAAAACATTTTCTTAATTTTTGTAAAATTTAGTATATTTTCAAAAATGTTGCAGCAAGATGTAGCTAAACATTTTATACAAATAAACTATTTAACAAAAAATTTTCTAAATAAAACTTAAACAATGCATATAGTATGTAATAGCTCATTGGAACAATAAGTTTCTTTATTAAACTTTTAAAAGAAATCAATTAAAAAAAAAACTTTTTTAAAAATGTTGCAAAGAAAAAAGTATTAAATATTATATTATTTGCAAAAATTAATTTTTCAAGAATTTTTAAACTTTTGAAAAAATGTTTCCAAGAAATTTTTAGTACAAAAATCACTAAAAAATATAAAAAAAAATGTTTTCTTAATAACTGTAAAATATAGTTTATTTCAAAATATATTACATAAAGATGTTGCTAAAATTGATCAGAAATATTTAAAAAAGTAAACTGAGGAAAATTTTTTTTTTTTTTTTTAATTCTCTAAATAAATGTTGCCAAAGAATATTTTGTACTAAATTCATTAATAAAAATAAACACATTTTCTTAACTTATGTACATTTTAGTTTGTTTTAAAATATGTTGCCGCAAGATGTTGCTAAACATTTTATATAAATATTTATACAAAAAAGCTATTTAACAAACAATTTTAAAAATAAAACTTAAGCTTTGTATATAGTATGTAATAACCCATCGGAACTATAAGTTTCTTTAAAAAACTATTTTAGCAACATGTTGATACACAAAGAAATTATTTTATAAAAACACTTTTTTTGTAAATGTTGCAGAGAAAAAAGTATTAAATAATAATATTATTTGCAAAATTTGATTATTTTTAAATTCTGTTAAAATGTCGCTAAACATTTAATAGAAGTATTTACCAATTATAACAAATATTAAAAAAAGTATTGCAAATTTTAGATTAATAAAATTTTACATATTACTTTAATGAAAAAAAAAAAAAAATTATTTGACTTTTCTGAAACATTATTCCTGTTTTCTCAATGTTACAATAATATTCTGTTAATTTGTACAAATGTTGCGATAAGACGTTGCTATACATTTAATAAAAATATTTATAAACAAAAACTGTTTTATCAGTTTTTTTGCACACTAAACACTTGCGAAAAGAAAAATTTAATTTCAAAGCAAAACATTTCTGTTCTGGCAACATGTTGATACTAAAACAAATTTTCAAAAACTCTATTTTCCTAAATGTTGCAAAAAATTGTTATTACTTAAATAAGTGAAAAAAAAAAGTATTCATAAAATTTTATTATTTTCTAAAAATGTTGCTTAAGATGTTGCTAAGATCAAATATAAATATTTTTAAAAAATTAACTTAAAAAAATTATTCGGAAGTATTAATTTCTTCATAAATCCATTCTAGCAACATGTTGTTAATTAAAGAAATTTAGCTTTTTGAATAAACTAAGTTATTTTGGTATTCAACATGTGCAAATTTTAAATTTCTTTTACATTAAAACATGTCTCAGCAACATGTTGTTTTCATTATTATTGATTTAAATTTAGGGACTTCAATTCTGCTTAAAAAAGCATTCAAATAAAATATTTACTTTTTGCAACATGTTGCTAAACATATTATTAAAGAAGATGTTAATTTATATTTTCTTATTTAAATTATAATGACAAATAAAAACATATATATCATAAATTTTTTAACTTTCTTCCAAAAAATGTTGTGGCAACATGTTGCTAATAAATTTCTTACATGATATCATTATCAATTTATCGATTTAAACATTTTCTTTAAGCATTTATCTTTAAAAGTTTTATAATACATTAAATTTCTTTTCTGCAACATGTTGCTTAATGTCTTTGATATGAAATTTAGCAAAATTCCCTTAAAACTTATTTATAAAACTCCCCTTATAAACAATTTCATTTAACACTATTTGATATTAACAAAAAAAAAAAAAAAAAATTTTATAAAAAACATACAGAAAAAATGTTTGCCAACTTTGAAATGTTTATATGAACAAATGTATCTCTGTACTGCAGCAGTAGTACATGGAGTATATAAATATTTATTTCAATATAACCATATATTTAACAATGTTAGTATATTTATTAAGCAAACATGTATACAAACGGTTATTGTTGGTGTATGTGTTATTATTAGTGTTTTTTATAGTATTTGCGTTTGCGTTTTTGTTACTTTTTCAATTTTGGTAGCTCAGCTAAAATACCTTTTTGGTTTTGTTTTATTTTTTTTAGTAACGGTCAGTGAACTTTTAATAATGATGATTGTTTTATATTTTTATGTAGTTGTGGCGTTTTTTTTTTTTTTTTTTCGTTTGGATTTCTTGTGAATTAAGCTTTTTGCCCACTCCTACTGCTGTGGAGTATTTAAAGGTCTAATATATTTTTACATTTGCTTTTTATATTTTTTGTTATTATAAGCGTTTTTTTTTTTTTTTAATCATTGTTTACTTTAAGACCGCTTTGGGTATTTGTTTACATTTTATATTTAAACACAAATTTTTGTTGTAGGCAGGCAGTTGTATTTTGTATTTTCTCGTATTTGAATATTTATTGAAATATTTTTTTGTTTCCATTGTTTGTATGTTATGCTTAAATAAAACAGATAATGACTAAATTTATTGGTATAAACGATTTTTGTGAATTCATTAGCAACATGAATAAAAAAATATGCGGTGTTGTTTTTTGCATAAAATTAATAGAAAGTAAAATTAAATATTTGAGTTTCATTCAATGATTGATTGAAAATGATGTGGGCAAAAAAATAAAAAATAAAAGATAAATAAAAAATTATATGCTATAGGGAATAGGTCAGCACAGGTGTGGAGGTATAGGAAAAAAAATAATTTACAAAAGAATATAAGCAAAAAACTCTTTAATAAATTCATAATAAAATCATTGAAACCAAAACAAAAAATATTTAATAAATTGCTATAATTTTTAATAGGTTTCAGATCTTAGCAACATGTTGCTAGAATGCAAATTTCAAATTATTATATTTAAACATTGTGTGAATAACACGTAATAGATTTTCAAAATACTCTAAAAGTAGAAAAGTTACAAAATACGATATATTGTTAAAAATAA
Organism: Protophormia terraenovae; assembly: GCA_951394005.1. Taxonomy (NCBI): domain Eukaryota; kingdom Metazoa; phylum Arthropoda; class Insecta; order Diptera; family Calliphoridae; genus Protophormia; species Protophormia terraenovae. The sequence goes on from OX596074.1 coordinate 134,981,010, forward strand.
ATATAGATTTATTAAAGCTGTTTAAATTATATATCATTTCTTTAGACAATTGTTGCTGGCAACATATTGTATCTTGATAAAAAATATAAATAATTTATATTTTGCAAAAATAAAGAAATAAATCCAAATATAATATTATATAAAATTATTATTTCTTATTATTTTATGATTTCTTTATACAAATTTTATTGGCAACATGTTGCTAGTCAAGAAATTATTTAATAGAATGTACTCTGCTGCCTCATATTCAGTTTTAAACATAAAATTTGGAAACTAATTAAGAAAAAATGAGAGAAACTATAATCGGTCAGGACCTACCATATAATACCCTACACCATTGTGTATGAGCTAAAAACTAGACCTGTGGCTAATTGTAGACCAACACTTTTATTAAATGTAAAATAAATTATACAGATACAAAACTATGCATTGATACTAACATCTATATGATTTTATGCTCTTTTGGGCGATTCCCGGAAGTGGGTTTATATGGGAGCTATGGTAAATTATGGACTGATTCTCATAAATTTTGGCAATATTGTTTCTACTTACATAAAACTTATTTGTGTCGAATATTAACTTGATACTATCGTTCGTATGGGATTTATGCACGTTAAAGTGATTTTCTGAAGAAGGGATTTATATGGGAGCTACGGTCAATTATGGACCAATCTTAATGAAATTTGGCACAAAGGTTGAAACTTATACAAAACTCCTTTGTACCGAGTTTTATTGAAGTATTGCTATATTTAGGGCATTAATGACCGTTAAACCCCTACTCCGGGAGGACATTTTATGGGGGCTAAGTGAAATAATAGACCGATCATAACATATTTCAATAGGCTTCGTTCTTGTGTCAAAATAATTGTTCGTGGCAAATTTCATCAAGATATCTTTAAAATTGCGACCTGTACTTTGTTCACAAGGTTTACATGGACAGCCAGCCAGCCGACCAGACGGACGCACGGATGGACGGATATCGTTAAGTCGACTCAGAAAGTGATTCTGAACGGTATACTTTAAGGTGGTTTTTCTGTGTGTTACAAACATCAGCACAAACGCATAATACCCTCCCCACCTATGGTAGTGTAGGGTATAACAAAGTGAAATACGAGTATTTCTGGCAACATGTTAAACAAATATTTACTTAAGATATGTATCAGCGAATGAAACTCATATTTATAATGTTTTCAATTAATTTAGTTTCATAGGAACTTCAGCTTAAGTTATTCTAGATAAATGTTGCTGAAGAGCTTTTTACTTACAATATGTTGCAGTGAATAAATTTTTTTAATGTGTTTTTAATTTTATTTGGTATAACATAGTTACTAGGCAAGATGTTGCTGAGCAATAAATAATTTATTATAAAGTATTATTCTACCATATATTGAATTTTAAGCAACAATTGTAGAAAAAAATTAAAAAAGAAAAAAAACGTGTTGCAGGTAAAGCAATTTTTATTTAAAATGTTTTTTAATTAATATAATTTGATATATTTAATATAAAACCAAAGAAAAAATTAAATGTATATTATCATAATAAGATTGGCAACATGTTGACATAAAAATGTGTTTAAATTTTATTTAAAAGGAAAAGTTTAATTTAATTTCTGTTGTAAATATTTTTTTTTTTTAAAGAAAATAAGTTATGGCAATGTTGCTGGCAACATGTAGTAAATAAAGAAATTATTATATGAAAATTTAAATGCAGTTATTTTTAATTTATTTTTTATTTTTATTTAAAATAGAATTCCTTTAAGATAATGTTGCTGGCAACTTGTTACAAAACAAATATTTATTTATGAAAACATATTTTTGTTTTAAATATATTATTTGCTAATAAACATTAAAATTGTAAAATTAAAATTATTTATAGACTGATTTTCACTGTAATGCTGTTAGCAACATATTGTTATTCAAAATGTTATTAGAAAAAAAAAAATAAATGAACTACTTGCTATTAAACAAATAAAAACAACAAAAGTGTAAAATTAATATTATGAAGAAAACTGTTGCAACAATAACATTGTTGGCAACATGTTGCCGATGAAAATAAATGCTTTAAGTCTTTGATTATCGTAAGATTATTTCGTTAAAATTTTTTTAATATCTTAAAATCATTTATTTATTGTTTCTGGCAACATGTTGCATAAAATAAAGTCATAAATTTCAAGAAAAAAAACAATTTTTTTTAAATTTTTCTTCAATAAATTAAAATCTTGTTGATAAAATATTTATTTCTGTTAGCAACATGTTGCAGTTTATTTTTTATTTAGCTTCATAAAATGTTGTTAAGATATTTTGCAAATCATATACAAATATTGGTGGCAACATATGGCTAAAGTGTGAATTATTTGCTACATTATTTTATCTTCTTTAGAATTTTTATTAAGAAAATGTTGCTGGGAAATTTGTGGCAATTGCAGTAATGAACCGGTCCCTCAGTACCAGTTGAGTACCAATTGACATCTATCTCGTCACCAAAATTCCAATTGAGAACCAGTTGACACAAACAAACTCATTATTTAACAGTTGAGAGTAAATTTATTACACGCTTGTTAAATACGGAATTAGCAACTCGCGCGCAATAACAATCGGTGGCTGAGTGGTTAGCGTTGAAGACTTTAAAACATAACATACGTTAGATGAACATGGGTTTGATTCGGAGTGCCGACATTAACGAAAAATTATAAAATTAGAAAAATAAACATAATTTAATTAAAAATAATAAAAAAAAAAAAAATGGTTAAAAAGTAAACAATTGCCGAATCTTTATCAAATCTTTGTTATTTCACTAAACCTGTTTTCTTGAACCGGACATAAAATGTATACTGTGACCTGTCCCAAGGGTCTAATTAGCCACCTCCACTGACATCACCATGTAAAGTGATAGGTTCTTCTCATATAAAGTTCCAGAACTGAGACCGGTCACTAGCCCTGAGAACCTGTTACGTGACCAGTATTGAACCGGTTTTCTTTACTCTAGGGGAACTCCTTTCTTTTTAAAATTTTTAAAATTGTTATTATAATAATGTTGCTGAAAATATATTTATTATAATAAAAAAAACTTTTAAAGAAATTAATAATAATTTTGTTACTAGCAATATGTTGCAGTTTGGTATTTTCTGTTCTTATCTGTGTACTTTCTAAGAATCTTTTTTATTTTATTTAACAAAATCTGTTTAAAAACCTATATTCTATAAAACTAATGTTGCTGGCAACATGTTACTGAAAAAGAATCATTTAATACCAAAGTTTACTATACTAATCCGTTTTCTTAAGCTTTTTTTTTTTGGTAAAAATATTGCTGGCAACAAGTTAAAGTTTAAAAAAGATTTATAAATGCAGACATGTTATTTTTTCTAAACTTATTTACAATTTAAGTTTATTCATTTAAAATATATGAAAGTAATTAACATTCATTTTTGAGATGCGAGGTTTTTAAAACTTCAAAAACTTCTTATGTATGACAAGTAAGAGCCTTGACTATTATTACATTTTTGTAGCCTCATGTCTTGGCTATAAAACATAAATGAGTTTTTCATTCTACCTATATAAACTTTGTATCTTCCTTTCTATACTAAATCAAGCCTTAGGAATAATAATTTTGCAGAATTATTCGAGATATAAATTTTTTGGCGATTTTGATCATCTGTGTTATTATTAGCAACATGTTGCAGTTGGATATGAGTATTTCATTCATATCTGTTAAATTTAATATTTTTCATATAACTAAATAAAATCTATTTCAAAATTTCATTAGGAGTTTATTTTGTAAATTGTATAAAACTAATGTTGCTGGCTACATGTGTCATAGAGAATCATTTTATACTAAAGTTTATTAAATTAATACGTCTTCTTTAAACTCTTTATTATAAAAATATTGCTGGCAACATAGTAACAATTTTATTAGCAAAATGTTGCTGCTTAGTAGTTTCTTTGAACTATTTTTTTTTAATTTATTAACAGTTTAAATTCTATTTTAAAAAACAATTAACTTTAAAAAAGATTTTAAAATTAGCTTGTTTTAAATTATTTTTAAAAAATTTTCCTTTGAAGCTTATTTAATTAAATTTTTATTATTAAACCTTTCCTTTTGGTATAAGGATATTATTTATATTCCCTTACAGCTCTTTACCTTAATAGATTTTATGTATGTTATTTTTTCTGCAAATCTTTTGGGAGTCTTTTTCAATGTTTTTGGTTTTTTAAAAAAATACTTTATTTTAATGTTATTTCCCTCCTTTTATAAAAATACTTTATGACATTTTAAATTATGGCAGACAAGTCTCTTATTCAACATTCACACTTTTTTTGTATAAAATTATAGCAAAATGTTAAGAGTGTGTAGTTTGTTGTAGACCGTAGAAACAAGAAACATTTATTAACTTTATTCCATTAATAATAAAATAAGAAACAAAAAAAAAATACATAACCTTGACTTGATTTATAATTTATTATTATAATATAAAATTAACTGAGGTTTCTGGCTTAACACAGAGATGGGATAGTGTGAATTTTATTTGCATTTTTTTGATGAATAAAAATAAAGCTAAATGAGGTTTTAGAATCCCTCGAGAGGGATTTTATATTAAACGGAGGATAAGTGTTCTTTTTAAAGTGGTAAATGTTTGAGTAGTATTTTTTACTTAATATTTGTCAAAGGAGAAACTACCCGCTTGCTCTCTTGATTGTATTTGCTGAAAAATTAGTTTATAACTTTTTTAAAGGGGGTCTTTTAACCAAGAGAGATTTAAAATAAAATTAAGTTATATTTTTAGTTTAGTAGGCATTTGTTTTTTAGTTTATTATATAGATTTATTATAAAATTTTAAATCATTCTATGGCTATTGAAAATTGTTCTTTAATTTAGGAGGTTCAACTTCCACAGAGGTATGTATTTCATAATTTCTATCTTAACATTTAATTTATTTTTAAATTATATTTTAGTTATAGATTTTAAACTTAATTTTTTTTAAATAGTCTTCTATGAGGTATTTATTTAAACTGGGATCCTTGGTCCGGGGGGAATCAACGATTGTCAGGGTATATATAAAATAATTATTTAGTTATTGAAGAAAATCATCTATTAAAATATATATATATATATATATATATATATATATATATATATATATATATATATATATATATATATATATATATATATATATATATATATATATATATATATATTATATATATATATTATATATATATATATTTTAAATAAAACTTTAATTAAAAGAAGTTTCTGTTTAAAAATAACATAAGGCTGACTTTGATGTATTTATTGAATCTGGGGTCCTTGGTCCGGGGGATATCAAAGATTGTCAGGGTATATATAAAATATTTATTTAGTTATTAAAGAAAATCATATATTAAAAATAAGTTTTTTTTAAAGAACTTTTTAATTAAAGAAAGTTCTTCTTTAAAAATAGCGTGAGTCCGACTTTTGTTCATTAAATTTTTAATTTAAACGTGAGTTGAGTATTTTTTATTAATTTAATAATTATATTAATTAAATGTACTTACTTTTTTTTTAATAAAAAATAGTTTATGTTTATTTTTTTTTAGTTTTCTTTTATTATCCTCTGGCAAATAATGTTGGTTTTACTGTTTGATTAGAAAATGGCTTTAAGCGTTTTATTTTTTACTGCTTTTTGTTGCTGCAGAAAAACGTTTAATAGTTGAGTTTTAAGTTAAGTTTTAAGCGGTTTTATTTTTATTGTATTAGTAAGAGAGAAAAAAAAACAAAACAATTAAACCTTTGGAAGGTTAGTGAGGCAAAGATAATTAAGATATTTAATAAATATTTTCTTTGAAATCCTTTAAAAGGATTATAATATTGTGGATTTTAAATAAAACAGAGGGCGAACAATTGAAGTTTTAAAGGAATTCAATTCCTTAAGTGTTAACGATTTTTTATAAAAAGATGATTAAAAGGTGGCGAAGAAATATTTTAAATAAAAATTTTTATTAGAAAATTTGTATTTACTTAAAGGTTATTTTTAAGGTAATTTTACTTTTTATTTATTAATTTTAATAAATTTTATTTAATAATTTTTATAAATCTTATTTTCTATTTTTAAGATTTTATTTTTTAAGTTTTTAACAAAATTTATTTTTTTTAGTTATTTTATTTATTATTTTAATATCTTTAATTTATTATAATTATTTTAATTAAATTTGTATTTAAAAAAATTATTAAATTAAGTTTTATTTTTAATTTTTCTTATATTATATTGTAATTTAATTTATTTTTTTAATTTTTTTCTTTAAAAAAAAATATTTATTTTTATATTTATTATTTCAAATTTTGTATTTATTCTTTATTAACTTTTAAAAATATTTATTTAATTTTTATACAAATATTTTTAATTGCTATTTTTTTAATATTTTTTATTAACATTAATGTTTAATTTTAAACGCTGCTTTTTATTGTATAACAACTAACAAGAAATTGTTATAAAAAATTTAGTTTATATTTTGAAGTTTTATAAATTTTTTAATATTTTATAAAGTTTATTTATTTTTTTTTTTTAATTTATTTATTTATTTTTTTTAATTAATTAATTTTTATTTTTTAATTTTATTTAATATTTTAAATTGGATTTCTTTAATTTATTTTAAATAATTATTTATTTCCTTAATTATTTTAAATATATTTTAATTATTTTATTTTCTATTTAATTATATTTAATTTAAATTGGTCTCACTTTTTTTAGTTAAGAAATTCACCTCAAGAATTGTGTATCTTGTTATTTTCAACTCAAAACACAATTAAAGCGTGCAACAGTTTTTTTTTTTATTTAATCACTTAACAAGTAACAAAAAATTTTCCAAAAAATTTCCCAATTATATTTTTTTAATTACCTTTTTTTTTAAATATCAAAATTATTTATTGCACTTTTTTTATAAGCTTATTATTTTATTTTTAATTATATATTTTAATTATTTAATTATATTTAATAAAACATTTTATTTTTAGCAAAAAGGAATGTTTAAGCTTATGTTTTTTTAAATTTATTGCACTTAGAATTTTTTTTACTTATTTTTACCAGCTGGCAATTAAACTTTATAAATGTAATCTGTAAATAAAAAAGATTTAAAATAATAATTATATATATTTTTTAATATAATTAAACATTTCAGTAACTCGCTCTCACCATAAATGGAATTTCAAAAGTTTTTTTTTTTTTTTGATTTATTAATTAATTTAGTAATTTTGAATATTTATTTTTATATTCACAAAATTTCAAAACCAGTTTTAAGTAATTTTAAATATTTATTTTTGTTATAATTTGTTTAAACACCATTTTAATTTTATTATTAATTAACGAATTTATATTAATTTTCTTAATAATATAAAATAAAATAAAATCGATTTCCTTGTTATCGAATGCAACTCTGCTATTGCAAAGCTTTGAACCTTGATCGACACTAAAGATGTGTTAAGACTAGTCAAATATTTTATAACGTAACCACTATATAAAATATCTGCGGGAAATTTGTGGTAATTGCACTAATGGACCGGTCCCTCAGTACCCGTTGAGTACCAATTGACACCTAACTCATCACCAAATTTTTAGTTGAGAACCAGTTGAGAGTCTATTTCAAACAGGCATGTTAAGTGCGCAATTAACAGCTCGCACGAAGTAAAAATCTGTGGTTGAGTGGTTAGAGTTGAAGACTATAAAACGTAAGATACGTCAGAATAATCGATTCTGAACATGTCCTCTTGGACATTTCCTGCGACCTGCCCCAAGGGGCTAATTAGCCACCTCCAATGACAACCTATGTAAAAGTGAACCGGTCCTCCCATATAAAGTTCCTATCACCTATCACGTGACTAGTTTTGAACCGGTTCTCTTTCCTCTAGGGATATTTTCTTACTATGTACTCCATTTTAATAGGAAAATAATTTTTACTTATCATTAATCATAGCTGACATTTAAACGAATATTTTTTGACAATGTTTTCTCTTACAAAACATTTGCTGAATCAAACAACTGTAAACAATTATTTTGTAAAACTAGTGGTCGCGCAAATTTGATCAAATATTTGACAAATGTGAATATAACTTAATGTTTAAGAGTGAAGATATTTATCTTTAAAAAACAAAACTTCAGTCCTGCTTTTACAATTATTAATCGTACCATCAAAATCTATTTATAATCTCCTTTTCAAATATTTTAATTAATACTTTTTTAATCACCATTTTGGTGTATAATAGTTTAAACAATTTCAATACTTTTTTGCTTTTCAAAATAATCATATCGTTTGAAATATTTTTCGGCTATAAATTTTGTAAAAGTTTATTTATTTAAATTTATTTTAGGCTGTATAACAGTATGTATATAAATACTCATTACTTAACAAAAAAAAAAAAATAACAAAAACAAATTTAAATATTTGCAGTTTTATAAATTATTTTTTTTTTATTTCTTGTGTTTATTTTACTATAAATATAGAAACAGCCGACCACCCTAAAAGAGACATTAAGAAAAAAAAGTACTAGTAAATAGTACATATTTTAAAAATTTAAAACGTATAGTAGAAAAAAACATCAACAACAAAACCTAATAAAAAATGTATACAGATGAAATAAATTTAAGAATCAAAAAAACATTTAAAAAAATGAGATAATAAACATAGAATATACTCGTAATAATATTTTGTACTAGTAGGTACATACATAAATGACTTTATGTTTTGAATAAACCTATAAATTGTATAACCCAATAAACAAATTAAGGTTTTGAAAAAAAAGAATAATAAATTGATAAAATAAATATTAAACGATAATTTTTAATTATTAAAAAAAAAAAAAAAAAAAATAACATAGCTTTACTAACCCATGTTAAGCAAAATTCCTTAAAGTTGTTTTCAAAAATTATTTACATACTATACCTTTGGTAAACCATTGTTAACTTTAAATATTTTAATGTTACCTCGACTTTACTATAAAAATATTTTAAAATTATTTCTGTAAAATTTTTCAAGAAAAAATAATAATTGGCTCTAAGTCTAATAAAAGATCGCCGAATTCTAATTTTATTTTAAATTTTTTTTTTTGAGTTGTAATATGTTTACTGGGTGTTTAAGTTTTATTTTTACACAATTTAATAATTTTAAGGACTGCGCATGAAAAAATCCGTGCATACTATAATAACTTGCCATGTGCTAAGTTTCATGGTAATAGCAAAAATGTTTTTTCTTAAAATGGAAGTTTAACAAAAATCTCCAAAACACATAATTCAAATTTTTCATGAAATCTTGCATTGGTCATATAAAATAATTGAAAGGAAGGCAGTTGTGCCGCAAAATACAGTTTCTTGAGTCATAATATTATACAAAGAACCTAGTAATGGAAGACAAATAGTATCTTCAGGCTGTAGGACTCAGGCAAAATAGAAAGAATTTTGAGAGAAAATCACCTAATCTCTTGAAGTAAAGTGTCACAAAAAGTTAATTGCTTTGAATATTTACCAGAAAATTTTAAAGGAAGTCTAGCCTGAAGACTTATAAAGTAAGAAAAAATCCTAATAGAAACGCAAGCAAGAATTTGGAGGTAAAAAATAACATGAAATAACGTCAAACGATTTTTTTCAGAAATTTTATTTCCGTGTAGTAAACGATGAAGCGTTCGTATAGGGTAACTTCTTTCAACTTCCTAGCCTGGAATTCTATGTTGCAGATGCTAGAGGGATTATGGCAGAAAAAGTTCATTTTGATTTGGAAAGTCATATGCACACACAGGAATAAAGATCTTCATTCGTAAAAATATGGTTGCGTTAACATGCCTTTGGAAAAGACTTCTCCCTTTCCTAATAAAATTTGGTGTATCCGCTGTTTTCTGGCCTGTTTCCGCTTCTTCTCATTACAACAAAACAATGGAGTTGTATCAAAGTAATTGTAAGAGTTTGTACCGAAAAAGGCTAAACCATCAAATTGTCCGAAACTCCGTGCAATTGAAAGATATTGGACTCCAGTAAAAAGCAATTTAAAGGACATTAAAAGCTTAGCAAAAAATGAAACGGAGTTTAAAAATAAGTGGGCTTATTCAAGCAAAAAAGTGACCGAAACACAATAAAATCTTTAATTAGTATAATTCCGGAAAAGATCAAATATTTCCTTAAAAACCAACAGGAACTAATTTATTCCTTTATGTTTAGAACTTGAACATAACAGTCATTAATAAAAATATCACTTTAAAAAAATTCACTCACTGGTTTAGTTTCTATAAGCAGATTTGCATGCACGGATTTTTTCGTGCGCAGTCCTTATTTTTCTAGTTTCAAAAATAGTACATCCAAAAAACTTGTTAAAGTACATACATGTGTATGAAACACATAAGTATTAAATTATTATTATTTCTGTCTATAATTTTTTTTTTTAGTATAAATATTATGTTCACAAATAATCTTCTTCTTGTGTGTTTAAATGTAAAATATCCGGCAAACAAAATATTTTACCACATTTTGCTAGAATGTATTTAGAAAACAGAGATGGCAAATTAAGATTAAAATAATAATAAAGAAATTAGGAATATTTAATTATCTTGTAAATTTTAACAAAATTTTATTGACTTACATATGTGTATGTATGATTCTCTAAATATTTAAACAAAATAATTAAAACATTTTAAAACTTTTAAGAAGAAAACTATGTTCAAATTTAAAACGAGATGGAAAGATATAGTCGGTTAAGCCCGACCATATGATACCCTAGACCATCATGTATGTAAATATGTGCATCATAAATAGGGGAAGGCTCATACATTAGACCTGTGGCCAATTGTGGATCAATACATTTACTACGTGTGAAAATATATAAAAATATAATAAGGTTTACATGGATGGACTGCCAGCCAGCCGACTAGTTGGACAGACGGACGGACGTACGGACATCGTTAAGTCGACTCAAAATGCAATTCTGATTCGATTGGTACACTTTAATGTTTTTTTCTGTGCAGCACCAAAGCATAATACCCCAACCACTTATGTTGGTATAGAGTATAAAAATATGCTTATTTTTTTTTTTTTTTTTTTGCTTCCTTTCTATTACAACGTTAGTGATGAACTTTTAGCCTTTGAGGATTTTTAATTAACTAATTTTGTAAAATAATATGCAAGGTTTATCTAGCAAATATTGTGATTTTGTTAATTTTAATTATAAAATGTTTATAAATATTTCCATAATGCCATCTCTGTTGTAAGTATTATTTAAGTATTTTTCTAACTAAGTACTTTCCTTGCCGAAATTTTCTTCTTCTCTACATTAAGATTATGTGAAAATTTGAAGGGATGCTTTTTTTTAATTTTCATATACAAATTGTTAACATTATCTTTTTTAAAGAACATGCATAACTATAATAATTCTTGTAATATTTAAAGGAGTAACATAATATAAAAGAGTTAATTCTTTAGATGAAAAATTAAAAAATATAAGCAAGATCCAACAGAAAGTAATTTCATTGGTTAAAACTTCAATTTTTTGTTAACACCAAAGAAATTTTTTACAGAAAATTAATCGAATAGAAATTTTCTATAGAAAATTAATAGAACAACAATTTTCTACAGAAAGATAATCGATAAAACATTTCTTTGAAAGTAATTCGAAAATGCTTTTTTTTATTAATCGAATAGTAATTTTCTATAGAAAATTAATCGAACAGAAATTTTCTATAGAAAATTAATCGATTAAAAATGTTTATAGAAAGTTATATGTATGTAAAAAATTAATCGAATAAAAATGATATATAAAGAATTAATCGAATATAAATTTTCTATAAAAAATTAATCGAATAAAAATGTTCTATAGGAAATTAGTCGAATAGAAATTGTCTATAGAAGTTTAATTAATAGGAAATTTTCTATAAGAAATTAATCGAATAAGTTGTACAAAAAAATTAATCAAATAAAAAATTTCTTTAGTAGAAAATTTAATGAAAAAGTTAATCGAATACAAATTTTCTGCAGAAAATGTAATAAGAAATATTTCTGAAAAATTATTTTTGGAAAATTATTCAAATAAAAATTTTCTATGCAAAATTATTCGAATAAAATTTTCTATAGAAATTCTATCGAATAAAAATTTTCTAAAGAAAATTATTTTAATAAAAATTTTCCTTATAAAAACAAATTGAATTGAAGTTTTTTGAAAATTAATCGAATAAAAATTGTATATAAAAAATTTTTCGAATAAAAGTTTTAAAAATTTAATAAAAATTTTCTAAAAAAAGTTAATCGAATAAAAATTAATCGAACAAAAATTTTCTACACAAATTAATAGAATAAAAAATAATCAAACAAAAATTATTTTTGGAAAATTAATCGAATAAAAGTTTTATAAAAAAAATTAAACGAATAGAAATTTTATCGAATAAAAATTTTCTAAAGAAAATTATTTGAATAAAAATTATCTTTATAAAAATAAAATTGAATTGAAGTTCCATGAAAAATTCATCGAATGAAAAAATTTCTTTGAAAATTTATCGAATAAAAATTTTTTATAAAAAATTAGTCGAATAAAAGCCCTCTTTAGAAAATTAATCGAATAAAATTTGTCTACAAAAAGTTAAACCAATAGAGATTTTATATAAAAATTTAAGAAAATACAATTTTTTTATTTATAGAAAATAAATGAATAAACATTAAAAATGTCTTTGAAAACTATTTGAATAAAAATTGCTTTGAAAATTATTCAAATAAAAATTTTCTATGCAAAATTATTCGAATAAAATTTTCTATAGAAATTCTATCGAATAAAAATTTTTTTTAAATTATTTTAATAAAAATTTTCCTTATAAAAACAAATTGAATTAAAGTTTTTTGAAAATTAATCGAATAAAAATTGTATATAAAAAATTTGTCGAATAAAAATTAAAAATTTAATAAAAATTTTCTAAAAAAAAAAATTAATCGAATAAAAATTAATCGAACAAAAATTTTCTACACAAATTAATAGAATAAAAAATAATCAAACAAAAATTATTTTTGGAAAATTAATCAAATAAAAGTTTTATAAAAAAAATTAAACGAATAGAAATTTTCTATAGAAATTTTATCGAATAAAAATTTTCTAAAGAAAATTATTTGAATAAAAATTATCTTTATAAAAACAAAATTGAATTGAAGTTCTATAGAAAATTCGTCGAATGAAAAAATTTCTTTGAAAATTTATCGAATAAAAATTTTATATAAAAAATTGGTCGAATAAAAGCCCTCTTTAGAAAATTAATCGAATAAAATTTTTCTACAAAAAGTTAAACCAATAAAAATTCTATATATAAAAATTTAAGAAAATAAACTTTTTTTATTTTTAGAAAATAAATGAATAAACATTAAAAATGTCTTTGAAAATTATTTGAATAAAAATTACTTTGAAAATTATTTGAATAAAAATTTATTATTCTAATAAAAATTTTCTATGCAAAATTATTCAAATAAAATTTTCTATAGAAATTCTATCGAATAAAAATTTTCTAAAGAAAATTATTTGAATAAAAATTTTCTTTATAAAAACAAATTGAATTAAAGTTCTATAGAAAATTCGTCGAATGAAATTTTTTTTTTTTTTTGAAAATTAATCGAATAAAAATTTTAAATAGAGAATTAAGCAAATAAACATTTTTATAGAAAATTAATCGAAAAATATTTGCCCTTAATGTTATTTAAATAAAAAAACCAAATAAAAATTTTTTATTATTTTTTTTTTTTTTTTTTTTTTTTTTTTGTCCAATAACAACGATTCTAGTGGAACCTGTTCTAGAATTTATAAACTTAGAACCTGTTCACAAAATTATTCTGAGTATTATTCAAATTTTTTTTTTTATTAAAAAATCAAAAAATCCACATTTTCATACTAAATGCTATAAAAAAAATTAAAAGTTCAACTTTAGCCTTAAATTTCTCAAGAACTGCTGAACCGATTTTAATGAAATTGAAACAGCAAAAAAAATTTAAGAAATAATTTTACAAATATCTCTAATGATTCAAAAGTTTTGACCTATGAAGCCTGTTTTTATTTTTTGTAGAAAAGAATATTGATAAAATTATTTTCAAATTTTATCAATGAAAGTTCCACTTCTAAATTAATGCAAATCAATGAATTTGAATTAACAAATAAGCAAATTTTAATTAATTGAAATATTTCTTAATTTAATTATTATTTTTTGCCTAGAGGAAAATTTTTAATGATTTAGATATTCTTTTAACTCAATTTAATTCCTTTGAAGACTGTTTTTAGATATACATCCTTGGTGTTGTAAAATTTTTAAGCAGATAAATTTTTCTCTAAGTGGCTTAATGTTGTGTAAATTGTAACATTTAAACATAAATTTCTCTGCTAAAACTATTTCAAACCAACTTAACCAAATGAAAAGAATAAAAAAAAAAAAAAAATCTTTTTTAAAAACAAGCAAAATAATAAATTTTCTTCATAACAAAAAGCATGTTAAACAAAATAATAAAAATGATAAATTTTCTTCCACAATATACATGATTTAGAAAAAAAAAAACTTTATAAATCTTGCTAAAAACGATAGGACTAATAGAAATATATTTTTAAGAAAATTGTGGGGATTTCAAACTCATAAACTATAAAATTTACATGAATTCTCGTTGAAATTACAGCAAATTTTAATGTTAAAAATTGTTAATAAAATATTTTACGAACAACACTATTAAATTTCTTTCAACTTTATTATTTATAAAAGGCTATCACTGAATTTAAATACCAATCCTCTGGAAACAACAAAAAATTTTTGTATATAAAAGGAAATAATTTCTATGGTACCAGGATTTGAGAGTAACTATTTCAACATTTATTTTTATTTCAGGAAGTTATAAAATAAACATTTCATAAGAAAAAGTAATGCTAAACAAAATTGTAAATAATTTTCAATTAAACATTCTCCTACAATCATTGGAAAAATTCCATTCTAATTTTAGCACTTAATTTCCATTTAATTTTTATTTAAAAAAAATCCTAAATAAGAAAAGAAAAATGATTAATTCCAAGTATTTATTATAAATTATATTTATTTTTAGTTTTTGCTAAAAAGAAAATGATTTTTAATTCTGTTTGCTTTTTTTTTCAACAGCTTTTTAATAAAAACTATAAAAATGGTTTAGTTATTCCTAGAAAAATTTCACAGTACATGGATTTTACACAAATGCTAACAATAGCGAACAAACAAAACAAGTGTTGAAAAAAAAAAAAAACTTTAGTAATCAAATGTAATTAATCATTTTCAAAAAAAAAAAAAAAAACAAAAAAAAATACACAACAAACAAAGAAAAAAGGCAACAAATAAATGGAAAAAATACATTTTATTAAGTACATTTTTTATAAAATGTGGTACTAAACATTAAAAAAAAGGGGTAAACAAAGTTTTAAAAGCAGTTGGTAACAAACCAAAAGAAATTTTAAATTTCAAACATTAAAAATAAAATACAACCCAACATTTATCTAAAGACCATTTACTACCCTATTAGAAATTGTATAATTTTCATTAGATTTTAATATAGGGTACCTCAACAACCACCACTTTGGACTTAAAATTACAATTGTTTTTTTTTTTTTTTCGTTTCTAAATATTTTATTGTTCTTTTTAGTTTTTGTGTTTTTGTTACATGACCGTTAAGTAAATGTTTTCATATTTCATTTTAATTATTTGCAATAAATTTTAATACATGTTTATTAAGTATACAATTCATCTACTCTTGAATGTATGGAAAGTAAAAAAAAAAAAACAGCAAAAACAATTATAATGATTTTTAGTTTTTACTTTGGTACATCATCATCATCATCTTCAAAAACAACAGCAGCACCAACACCATTGCCGTCGCCACCATCGTCAATCACCCACCACTAAGACCACAGAAAAATAAAATAGAAAAAATTGTGTCAGTTACATAATATATAAGTTAAACTGCACAATGGGTTTATAGAAGGCTACTTATAAAAATGATTTTACGATTAGTGGAGATAAGTGAACTTTTTATCATAATTTGTTGTGATCTTCAATACTCTTCACCAGAGTTCAATATCATTCCACTGGTTTTAACTCCGGACAATTTGTTCTCTTGGTACAAAAACTATGTTATTGTTTTAGAACCATTCCTGATTTTTCTTACCGTAGTGACATGATGCCAAATATTATATATGTATATTCTTTGATATATATTTTGGTATTTATAGGGCTCACTGCACAGTGGGCCAGAATCGAAATTTTTGAAAATAAATCTTAAACTTCTAATCGGAGTAGTGTACAATGTTAAGTTTGGAAGGGAGACCCAACAAACCCCTCAGGAGCGGAGCTAAGAGGATTCAAAAAAGGGTAACATATAAAATTTGTATCGCTTGTCAAATTTTTGTTACTCATTTGATTTTAAACATTTTCAGATATTTTTGTAGACCTTTTCTAGGTACCTGCAAATAAATTTTAAGTACCTCAATTTTACAAGTTCTTAGTCCAAAATTGTTCATATATAACCCAGTATTTTCAACTGATTTTATTAGTTTTTTCTTTATGTAATTAAATAACCAAATTATCGATTGAATAAAGTAATCTTTACCAAGTCCAAAAATAAACGGTTTTTAATTTGAAAATTGCAAAAATTATGATTATTTTGTGATTTTTTTACTCTAAAATAAAATCTTCTGTAACAATATATAATAATTGTATACTTTTCTGAAAGGCATCTTCACAGAGATGATTTTAGAATAAAACAAGCGCGAATTATATTCGGCCCGGTCGAATCTATATACCCACCATCAACTTTTTCAAATTTAACGTTATATGGGAGAGGGAGGTAAAGTGGGCGGACCACGCCCATTTTTGGTTTCTGAGTTTATATCAATCCCCGAACTATACGTACAAAATTTCGTTGTCATACATGCTTTTGTTAAAGAAATATCAGCAGAAAAGTATAAAACGGGCACCCTGTGTTTCTAGTTTTTAGCCCATAACTTGTTTGTTTATTAACCGATTTTGCCCATTTTTAATCCCAAACAAACCTTATATAAGACAAATATTTGTGCCAAATTTCGTCCCCCTACGTTATCCCATTCGAGCCCTGCTTTCAACAGACAGACGGACGGACATAGCTAGATCGACTCAGAATCTAACCAGGACCCAGAAAATATATTCTTTGTGGGGTCTTAGATGATTCCTTCGACATGTTACAAACGGGATGACAAAATCAATATACCGCCCATCTTTTTGATGGTATACAAAAAAAAGGCAATAACACAAGTGGTTTTCTTGAACAATATGGAACTAAAATATACTGACGGCTCAAAAATGAACTATGGTTTTCTGGTGTCTTCTCAACAAACCTTGGAATTAGACACTCATATAGACTCCCTGATGAGGCAAGCATACTTCAAGCGGAAATACTAGCGGTCAAAGAGGCATGCAAACTAATTCGCGATAGAAATTTTCAGAGTAATATTGGTACATTCGTTGAGCCAGGAGGCAATGCTATCGCTCAAGTCTCACAAAACTACCTCTATTCTAATCAGGCAGTGTAAAGATTAACTGTTAGGATCAAGTCGACTGTATGATATTACTATAGTTTGGGTTCCAACGCATAGGGTCTACTATGTCAATGAACAGGCAGACGAATTAGCCTGGGCAGGCTCTGCTTTGAATGTCTTCTTACCGGGTTCTGTCGCAATTCCGCTATTATCAGTCAAAAGCAGAATCCAGAAACACTATCTTGATAAGGCGAAGAATAGATGGCGAGATTTAGCCTACCTACAACGAGAAACGCTCCACACAACTCTATAAACGCAAAGAAATACGTACTCACCTTTGGACTTTTTTCTTTCTTAAAAAAATCTGCTTTTTTCTGGCCAGATATCGCTACAAGGCAATGGAGTGGTATCAAAGAAATTGAATTGTGTTTGTTATGAAAGATGCTAAAATATTGGTGATGTTGTGCCCTAGTAAAAATAATTTAAAGCTCAACAAAAAATTAAAGAGAGTTTAAAAAAAATAATCGGACTTATTCGAGCAAAAAAAGTGATTGAAACACAATAAAAGCTTTAATGGGAAGAATTCTGGAAAATATCAGATATTTCATTAAAAACCAATGGGAAATAATTTATTATTTTATGTTTAAAACTTGAACATAACAGTCATTAATAAAGATATAATAAAAAATTGACCATTGGTTTAATATCTATTAACAGATTTAATACACAGATTTTTTCGTTTTTGGAAATAATTTTCTAAACTGTTCTAATTGAATTATAAAACATTCATGTGCATGTGTCATTAGAAAAAATAAAAAATACTTTTTTTAAAAAAGTACTAAAAACAGTTATGATTTTTACCCCTTAAATGTTCGAATTTTCAAAAAGTATCCAACTTTTATTCGCCTATTTTCGATAAGGTTCTAATTTGATGAACTTTTTATTTCTATGCTTACAGTATTAAAAAATAGCGTGCCAAAAAAGTACAAAAGTACCAGACACCTATCCGATTAGTTTTTTAATGAATAACAATAAATATTATTTTTTTTTTTTTTTTTTTTTTTTTTGTATCTCAATTAGCTTAGAAGATATAGGGTTGCCGAATTTACCCTTTTTTTTACCCCGCAAACAATCAAATTTCCAAAAATCCTATCTTAGTGGATCTATTTGATAGGAGACCAGTCTACAGTTCATATTTCAACTTTCTAGTTTTAACCGTTTGGGCTATGCGATGATGAATCAATAAGTCAGTCAATCACTCAGTAACGCTACTATTTTATATTCATACACACAGAAAATAAATTGTTTGGAAAATGGTTGTAACTATTGAAATTTAATACAACATAATATAATTTTATCCTAAATACTGAAATTAAAGGATTTTAGAGGATTTTCTTCGTTTATAGTTAGTTCACTAAATCAATTTGTTTCAATATTCGTCTAACATTATTATATTAAGTTTGCAATTCTAAATAAAATATTGATATTTGCTATTAAGATATTGTTTGCATTAAGATAATTCAAATAGTTACTAAATTTTTAGTTGCAGTAACCTTTAAAAGAAGAATATGAAAAAATATTGAGAACGAGTATACGGAAAAAATTATCATTGAATCACTTGAAGGTGAGCATTTTATTTATTAAAAAGTATATTGTGTAATGATCCAAAGTTCATTCATTGATCCAAAGTTGAACCACAATAGGCTATTTCTGAAAGCAAGGACAAACGGTTAAATATATATTCAGGTACACAACGATGATTCCACATTTTCCAGTAATCTTGAAGTGCATATTAAGTATATTAAAATCAATCATTATTTTAATATACTTAATATGCCGTAAATAGCCGTAAGTTAAAAGATGATGAGATAAGAGCCGGTTATACAAATCTGTAATTACCCTGCGGGAAATTTGTGACAATTGCAGGTATGGTCCGGTACCTCTGTACCAGTTGAGTACCAATTGACACCTAACTCGTCACCAAAGTTCCAACTGAGAATCAGTTGACACAAACACACTCACTATTTAACAGTTGTGAGTTAATTTATAACATGCTCGTTAAGTGTGCAATTAGCAACTCGCGCGCAATAACAATCAGTGGCTGAGTGGTAAGCGTTGAAGACTATAAAACATAACATACGTCAGATGAACATGGGTTCGAGCCGAGGTGCCGCCATCGACATTAACCAAAAATTATAAAATTGAAATAAACAGAATTTAATAAAGATAATAATAAAAATAATGTTTAAAAAGTAAACAATTACCGAATTTTTATAAATTTTTTTTATACCCACCATCAAAAAGATGGGGGGTATATTGATTTTGTCATTCCGTTTATAACATGTCGAAGGAATCATCTAAGACCCCACAAAGTATATATATTCTGGGTCCTGGTTAGATTCTGAGTCGATCTAGCTATGTCCGTCCGTCTGTCCGTCTGTTGAAAGCAGGATAGGGCTCGAACGGAGCAATGTAGGGGGACGAAATTTGGCACAAATGTTTGTCTTATAAAAAGTTATGAGCTTAAAACTAGAAACACAGGGTGTCCATTTTACACTTTTCTGCCGATATTTCTGCAACAAAAGCATGTACGACAGCGAAATTTTGTATGTATAGTTTGGGGATCGATATAAATTCGAAACTCTAAAAAGGGGCGTGGTCCGCCCACTTTACCGCCCACCTCCCATATAAGTGAAAATCAACAAAATTGTTTTCAAATAGTTCAAAGACCAATTTAAACTCGGAAACAAAAAATGGGCGTGGTCCGCCCACTTTACTTCCCACATTACCACCCCCTTCATTATAACGCAAAATTTGAAAAAGTTGATGGTGGGTATTTAGATTCGGTCGGGCCGAATATTTGCGCTTGTTTTTTTTTACATTTATCGTTACTGAACCTGTCCTCTTGGACCAGTCCTAAGACCTATCCTGTGACCTGTCCCAAGGGGCTATTTAGCCACTTCCAATGACAACCCCATGTAAAAATGACAGGTTCTTCTCATATAAAGTTCCGGAACTGGGACCGGTCACTAGCCCTGAGAACCTGTCACGTGACTAGTTTTGAACCGGTTCTCTTTACTCTAGGGTAGGTATATCTAATACCATGGGATCAAACAATAAATTCATTATTACGTAACATCTAATATGTCGTCTGCAACAATTTCCTACCTTTTGGATCTGCGTACCACTGGGAAGGGGTGAATTAAATCATAGGATCGTTCATGGTGCAAAGGTATTTGTATTTAATAATCCGAGACAATAATCGAGAATACATGTATGAAAATGTTACCCGTTTATCATGTCATTGTTTTTTTTTTTTTTTTTGTCGAAATAAGAATAGTTGAGTATGCTGTGTCATACACTTTTAGTGCCATCAATTTTAATAAATTTAATAAATCATTTCATTATGAATATGAAATGATTTATTAATATTTTTATATACATTCATTTTTATAACCAGTTGCTTTAAATTCCTCCTATGTATCGTTCCATTAAGTGTGGTACACCAGTATCACTCATATTTTAAAAGAATTCCTCTTGTATACTATGTCTATACATGTACTTATGTAGTCTGATATGTACATCTAAACGATATGCATTTTTTACGGTTCACGCTAAATTAAAGCGAATTAATTTAAATAAATAGACCGATCCCTTGGTATAACTTTTTTTATGTGTTATAAACCTGGAACCATTTTCATACATTATTATATAATATTATATATAAATACAAATTTAATTGCACTAGATCCAATAAGTATTATTAATTTAATATTTTCAAACATAATTTATTGTATTTTTTTTAGTTCTCCAATAAATACAAATTTTAGAAACTAATTTTTGTATGTGTATAAATAATTCACAATAAGCAGTAGTACAATTAGTCTACACAATCGAATAGCTTTTAAAAATCAGTTACGTTTACCTTCTTCATTCGGTAACTACAATAGAATTATATGATAGTACTTGCAATCGAATAAATTCGATTGGCAATAAATTCGGTTGCCACAATGAAAGTGTTTTCTCTGTGTATATATAGAATATAGATAGATAATATAGATTGATTGGATTGGTTATAAACTCCTTACTTTTTTCATTCTGATAACTAAAGGCAAGATTTTGTTAACTCTCTCATTAAGAGTATATAACATAGAAATTCCTTTATAATTTCACTACACACAGAAAAAAAGATTGGTTGGAAAGCGTTTGTGTCTATCATTATTTCATAATATGTGACGACTTTTTATTACAATTGTTTAATATTTACAAGTTTAATCGACTTTCTGTCCCCATGCTCTCAAATTCTTCACTTTAGTACAATGTAATTGTCTACTACTTTAAAATTGATCATGTTAACCATACTAACCGGTTCTAGAAGCTATTTTGACTATGTCGATTGGGACAATTAAATTAAAATATGAATATTATTTGTCAGTATCACTAATGTGGTCTTTGTAATTTCTAAGCTGTACATTTAAATATAGTTTTATACATAAAATATATTATCAATTATAATAAACGATTATTAATTCTGAAAATTTTATCAATGCGTTTACTGTATAAGATTAAAGTAGATTTATTTGCAAATAAAGCAGATTCAGTGCTCCCGACCGACAAATAATTGTAAAATTCAAAAGAAGTTTATTTATCATTTGACATTCTAAATTAAATAAAATAATTTATATTTTTATACAAAAAATATTTCAAATACGAAAAATTTGGAAATTTTAAATTGCTATTAGAAGGTAAGATTTATCCATTAATATTTATATATTTTCTGCTCATCATCCATTTGTAATGTTTTCATACTTTTCAGATTAGTCTATTAGTTAAACGCAGTTGTTTATACGCAAAAGAAAATTAGGACAAATATTAGTAGGATATCAGAAGCAAAAACATTCATTGGTTAATATTGTCTCTCTCTATACGCCATAAAAAATATATTTCGGAAGCCTCAAAACCTGGGACAATCAGGATTATCAATACTGACCTCTTATACAAAGCTGTCTCTGAGTTGCGGAATTAAAAACCAGAATGGAGGAAAATGAAACCAACAGTGACATAAAATTTTAAATTATAGTCAATTGGAGTGTAATGTACATACAGTATTGGAAAAAATAATAGGAACACAATGTTTTGGGAAAAATAATTAATTTTTTTTAACATTATCATAATTTCCAAATACTTTTTCAATGCTTGGTTGAAGATCCCTTCATTTTTATAACCTCCTGACAACGGCGATTCATAGATCCCACAAGATTCGCACATACCTCGGGCGGAATTGAGTACCAGGTTTCTTGAATTTTTTCCCACAACTCTTGTTTATTTTTTTATTTAAAGCTACTATTTTTGAGGACTCTCCAGAGATGCTTAATGGGGTTTAAGACCGGTGATTGGGACGGCCACTCCATTACAGGCACCTCATTCTGCTGAAACCATGTTTTGACGCTTCTAGCAGATCAATATCCTGCATGAATTCTCATTTTAGTGGCATTTCATCCTCAGCAAATGAAAGCATTTTATTTTGGAGAATGTCTATATGGTCAGCAGCATTAATTTTTCCCTGAATCCAAACTATTGGACCAACTCCGAAAAAAAATCCCCATAGCATTATAGAACCACCACCGAGTTTGACGGTTATTTTTGGTATATTTTGGATCAAATTCAGCATTTGCAGGACGACGTACAAATGATTTTCCGTCACATCCAAATAAATTGATTTTTTTTCGTCTGAACATAGTACGTTGTTCCAGTTTTTATGGCACAGATGTCGCCTGGCAAATTCCAAACTTTTTTGTATGTTTTTCTTGCTCAACATTGGTAATTTTCTCGGACTGCGTCCCATTAATCCGACTTCCTGTAGCCTATTTCTTATTGTTCGACTTGTAACTGAAGCACACAATTCATTTTTAAGGCTATTTGATGACATAAAGGGGTTATTTTTGGAAAGTCGAACTAAGCGTTGGTCAAAACGCGCTGACGTTTTACGCTATTTACCTCTAGTTTCATGACTTTTTTTTGAATGAATGGCATTGAATACTTCAGTTTTGGAACACTTCATTATCTGTGCAATTTTTCTAATTGATAACCCGTCCGAATTTAACTTAAGAATAACATTTTTTTCAGATTCAGTACAATGAACACCACGAGTCATTTTCAAATTTATTTACCGAAGACTTAAATCATTAACACGAAACCAATATGATTAAATTAATCACATAAACATTTCTTTATGGATTTTTAATATGTTTATGTTAAAAATAATAATTATTATTGACTAATGGTAATTTTTTGTAGTGCGTCCCTATTATTTTTTCCAATTGAAATTATAACTTTACTGATTTTTTTTGCAAATAAATATAAAATAAAAGCGTAAAAGAGAAAAAGTAAACAAATAATGAAATTCCGTTATTTTAGGAACAGTTAAATAGCGGGACCCTCAAAAAGAGTCTTAACATAAAGAAACTGCTTGCATCTGTTTGCGAAAGTAAGGGTTGTCCCTATTATTTTTTCCAACACTGTATATATGTATCTCTAAAATTTATTAAAATAAAGTGACAAAAATATAAATAACATACAAATTGCAAATAATAAAAAAAAAAAAAAAAATTAACTTCCAAATTCATTTGTGACAAACGAATATTTTGTCTTACAATTAGTTGCTATAACCGAAATTATACAGTAATTGCAACTGAATGTCTAGATAGTACGCAGAACCGACCAAATTCGGTTGGCTAAAAATTCGGTTGTGACAACGAAATAGTTTTCTCTGTGTAGGTGCATTTGCTTATATTTTTCCAAATTTTCTTCTACATTATTTTGATTTTTCGCATATTTTTCTATTTTCTGCTCATATTTCTTTAAATTTTCTTATGGGTTTTCTTGCGTTTCATACAGTACAGACAACAACAATAATAATTTATGTTTAGATTTTTCTTATTTCTCAGATGATTTTTTCTAATTGTAATATTTTTGTTGTTGATATTTGTTTAGCAGGAAAAAAATCTTACATTAAGTAAATGCAATTGTTGTTGTAGTAATTGTACAAAATAGTAAATGTACTACAAGACGAATTAGATAAAATATAGAATCACAAATAATTTATTTTCTCATTGTAGTTGTTGTTGTTTTTGTTACTTTCTGTTTTTTCTTTCTTTATTATTTATTATTGTTCCATGTTTTTGTAGTTTCTATTTTAAATGTTTTTGTTATTATTATTTTTGTTTTCAATCTTCTTCTTCTTCTTTTACATAAAATGTACTTGTTGTTTTTGTTATTATTAATATAAAAATGAAAAAGAAATAAGAAAATAAACATTAAACACACAAACCCCACAAATATAAATAAGAGAAAGATGTGATAGAAAAAAAAAGAAAGATGAGAAAGCAACTGAATTGTAATTGTCGGTCTTATTGTTGTACATACATACAAGTACACATGAAAAAAATAAATAACAAAATATGAAAGCAATTGAGGAACATAAACATGATGATGAAAGAAACGTAAAAGAATTAACAGCTAAAAGGCGAGGGAGGAAGAAAATTCATACATGTACATTGTACAATACGACAAAGATATTATTGTTCATAATCATAATGAACAATAATCATGATAAAAGAAATGTTAATTATGATGGTGATAATAATGATGGTGGTGGTGATATTTAATTTCATCTCTTCTTGTTTTCATTTTTTTGTTGTTTGAGTTGCGCTAGTGATTGTGATTGTAATTTCATATAATTTTTTTATTTTTATTTTTATATAACCTTATTACAAGAAATAGCAAAAAGCATTTACATCTATACAAATACTCGTACTATTTAAGTACTATTGAGGAAAATGAAAAAAAACATAAATGGACCCCTAATACTTTTATACAATTATGACTCATTTTAGAATTTTATTGATAAACTATCACAAAATATTAAGTATTACAAGATTATTGAGAGATATGTAATAATTTCGTTTTTAAGATAAATATAGGGAGATAATAATGGAGATAATAAATATTTTTATTTGTTTGTATACAAAAAATCCTATTGAACTTTATTTGTCTTCAAAAAAGTATCATATTATTTATTTTATAACAGAAATCTTTTTGACACTTCATTAAATGTTTTTAGTTGAAATAAATTTAATATTTTTTATTGAAAAAATATCCACAAATTTTGATAAATTCATAAATAAATCTAAAATTTAATTTATATTTAAGACTGCAAAGTTAAATTTAAAATTCATTTATTTATGTATCTGTTATTTGCAATTTTTTTTTTAATAAAAATATCTCGAAAATAAAATTAATTAAAAATGTCAAACACAATTAGGAATAAAAAAAAAAAAGAAACTTGATTAATTGTACTGATAACGGTCAATGGCAGTAATTTTAGAAAAAATATTAAAACGAGAAAAAATATAAACATACAGCAAAAATCAATGTTTTATAACTAGTTCAAGAATTCATGAAAATTACATGTCGTTGGGACCAATAATTTTGTTATGAAATATTCACATTCGAAACTGCATATGTAGTAGAATAGAATTAAGCGTTATGAAACGGTTGTAGAATTAATTATTTAAATTAATGGTTCTTGCTTGGGGATATTTTTTAAGTTAATTAAATTTTACAAAGCTCTGATTTTTAATTTCAAGTTGTTTTAGAAACTCCTTTGGAAATCATAATGTAATAATGTAAAAGTAATATACAACTATTTCTTAATAACACTAGTAAAAGAAATATAAGGAATAGATGGAATTCCGTATGCTAAACTTGAATCAGCTTTCAGTTTTTTTCCCATCAGGTCGAGATTGTTTTATGGGCGTGTCTAATATATATTTCACTATAACACGAGAACGGTATGCACGATTTATATAAATAATACACCAAAATATGTGGAATAAAATTGGCTTTAAGTCGTTCTACCAACAAACTTTTATCCGCTCAATAATTTAGGAGATATTTTGAAATAAGTGTCCGACAGAAAATTTTTCATGCTGCATTCAGGATTTTTTTTTTTATACCCACCATCAAAAAGATGGGGGTTATATTGATTTTGTCATTCCGTGTGTAACATAACGAAGGAATCATTTAAGACCCTACAAAGTATATATTTTCTGGGTCCTAGTTAGATTCTGAGTCGATCTAGCCATGTCCGTCCGTCTGTCAATCTGTCTGTTGAAAGCAGGGTAGGGTTCGAACGGGACAACATAGGAGAACGAAATTTGGCACAAATATTAATCTAATATAAGGTTTGTTTTTGCATAAATAGTTTGAGGATCGATATAAACTTGGAAATCAAAAATGGGCGAAACTTCAACGAAATTGTGTTCAAATAGTTCAAGAACCAATGTAAACTCGGAAACAAAAAATGAGCGTGGTAAGCCCACCTCCCATATAACTTAAAATTGGAAAAAGTTGATGATGGGTACATAGATTCGACCGAGCCGAATATAACATTCGCGCTTGTTTTTATTAAAACTCCTTTTTAAAAGTGAAAACATCAAAAATGTTTCAGTTTATCATCTTTATCTCAAAGCAGATAAAACTACGAGTAAATAAAGCCGCGTATCGTTAAAACTGATGCACAAATCTTGAGTTCATTTACAGTTAAATTAAAATACCAATGCATACCTACAGTTAAGTAGAGATGCGCTAGTGGGCAAAAAAAAAAAATATATAATCTTTGGTCTTAAATAAAAAAATAGGATAAATTAGATAGAGTTTCATGTGCTAAACAAGAATCAGCTTTTACTTCTTTTCTATCACGTAAGGATGTAAGGCAAAACAAATAATTAAATTTTGAGAAATTGGTCCAATGATTTTAAGAATTTTTTCAAAAACTCAATTTTTTAAATAAAACGAGAAAAGTATAGTCGGTCAAGACCGACCCTACACCATTTCGATTCACATAATTTTGTTTTTACTTATATAAACCTTGTGTTAAATATTAACATAATACTAACAATTCTGTCGGATTAATGCACTTTAAAGTGATTTTCGGGAGGGGGTTTATATATATGGTCAATAATGGACCGATCTTCATGAAATTTTACAAAGTGACTTGTGCTAAATTTCATTAAAATATTCCTATTTTTAAAGCCTTAAATAAGTGTTAATTCTCTATTCCGGGAGGACATTTGTATGGGGCTAAGTGAAATAATGGACCGATCATAACCAATTTCAATAGCGTTCGTCGTTATGCCAATATGTGTCAAATTTCATCAAATTATCCTCAAATTTGGGACCTGTACCTTGTGCACAAGGTTTACAAGGACAGACAACCAGCGTGCCTTCCAGCCAGCCAGCCAGACGGACGGACATCATTAAATCAACTAAGAAAATGATTCTGTGTCGATTGGTATACTTTAAGGTGGGTGTTGGAATATTATTTCTGTGCATTGTAAACATCAGCTCAAACGCACAACTACATTTGGTGGTGTAGAGTATAAAAATATAAAACAAAAAATATTATTAAGTTTTTAATTACCTTCATTCTATACAGACAAAAATAGGTAAAATTATTTTTAAATAAAATGATTAACAAACTTTATATTGGAATTTAATTATATTATTTATTAATATAATTAACTTTCTTTGGTTTACATTTTTCTTTAATGAATTAAGAGATCTTAATAAAATATAAAGAAAAATGAAAATTTTGTCTATAAAAATATAGAAATAAAATAAATTTAAGTCAATTTCCAACAATTTATTAAAAGAAATAGCAGTACCTAGCAAAAACTTGGTAATGACATGTAGTTACTTTGTGATACATTACATAGAAGTTGTTTATTAACTAATTATTTGTAACCCGAGTGTAAATAATTATTTATAATCAGAGTTTTGAAAATAATAATTTTTATTGATTTTTATAATGCAGTTAAATATTCATATATTTTAAGAAGGGATACATAAATGAAAGGCAAAATTTGCGTATGTAGTTTATTTTTATTACATTTTTGGTTGGTTTTAAGCTTTTATACCCACCATCAAAAAGATGGGAGGGTATATTGATTTTGTCATTCCGTGTGTAACATGTCGAAGGAATCATTTAAGACCCCAGAAAGTATATATTTTCTGGGTCCTGGTTAGATTCCGAGTCGATCTAGCTATATCTGTCCGTCTGTTGAAAGCAGGATAGGGCAACGTAGGGCAAAATAGGTTAATAAACAAAAAAGTTATGGGCTAAAAACTAGAAACACAGGGTGTCCGTTGTAGCTTAATTTCATACTATTCTACTGATATCTCTTAAACAAAAGCATGTACGACAACGAAATTTTGTATAAATAGTTCGGGGGTCGATATAAACTCGGAAACCAAAAATGGGCGTGATCCGCCCTCCATATAACAAAAAATGTAAAAAAAGTTGATGGTGGGTATATAGATTCGGTCGAGCCGAATATAACACTCGCGCTTGTTTAAATTAAAATTTATAAAATCTTTTTAAAACAACTAAAAAACTATTTAATGTCCTGACATTTCATTACTTATTTACAACCTAAAATGTAACTAGTTCCTATTGTTATTACCCAGAAAAAACTTCGCTTACCAAATAACGTAATTTGTAAGCGAAGTCGGTATGAAAAACTGCTTCCATTTTTGGTGCTATAACTGATGAATTTTGTTCGAGATGTCCAAAATTAAATAATTTTTTTTTTTGGGTTCCAAAAGAGCTGTTTTGGATGCTGTTTTTTTTACGCACAAAAAAAAAAAAAAAAACATTTGGCTTGGTAGAGATTTGAACCCACGCATCTTTGTCTTACTCGCTACACCACAATCGCCTTATATTTTTGTGCGCTAAAAAGTAGTTTTCATATAGTGAAATAAATAAACACAATTTATAAAAAAATGCGTTTACCTTGAGTGGGAGTTGAACTCTCTTTAATTTTAAAAACACATTTTTTTAGTTAGGCGCTCTAAACAACTGATCCACTTAAAAATCAAATTACTTTCATATTTATTAAATACCAGTTATTGAAGTAGTATTAAGTAATGCTGCGAGTGGCGAATAAGGCTACAATGTAATGCATACACGAAGCTGTTGATTTTAAAAATAGAAGCTAAGTTTTTGCTGGGTTACTAATTATGACTTCAGTGTGGAAGTAATTAGTTATTGTAATGACATCTAAGTAATGTTTATGTGTGTTAAAATAATGAGTTATTCAGCTAATGTGTAAGTAGTGAAGAGCCATTATATTAGCTTCTTAACTCATTACATGGCAACCAAAAATTTTTGCTGGGTAATAATAAAATCAATTATTGTAGTTTATATTATCATTTTGATGATTGCAGCAAAATCAAACAAAATTTAATTAATATAAGCATTTTCGTAATTGATGCCCATTTTTTTTTTCTGCGTATTCTTGATTTAAATTAAAAATTTATAAACATTTATTTTTATAATTTATGATAATGAAAAAGCTTATGAATAAACTAAAATTTTCTTAATATTAAAATTAATTTACCACATTAAAAGATTAAATGCTAGGTGAGTTTAAGCTTTCAAAATACTTAAAAAATTCCAATAATTATTTTGTTACAATTTAACACAAAAAAAGAAAAAAAAAATTAGTTTTTTTTTATATTGTTTTTTTATATTTGAATTTTTCCAGTAGTTGAATTTTTAAATTTGTGCCTCTGTTGTGTCGAATTGCATTAATTTTCTCTAATATCTATTATTGGGATTAAATGCCGATTTCATTGCTTCAAAATAATATAAATTAATTGTTTATGCTATTTTGATATTGAATATTAAGAGACAGTGATGTCAAATGGAATAAATTTTTTATTTTTAAAGGAATTTTTAAATATCAAAATAGAGGGAATTTCAAATATATTTAAATTTTATTAAAAAAGACAAGAAATAATTTAAAGATATTAAATAAATTAAAAGATATTAAGAACAGAAATTATTTATTAACTAATGCAAGTTTTTAATGAACTTTTTAATAAAGATGAATTATTAGAGGAGAAAATATTCTGAAAATAGGGAAACAAAAAATTTTTATTTTTATTAAAACAGAGTGATTTTTCACACATTTTTTGTGGAAGCAATTAAAAAGATGTCTTATATGAGAAATTGAAAAGATATGCATGATATGTTGAAATTCATTTAGAAGACTTTACTTTGATCTGTAAGTTTTTAAACTTTATTCACTTTGTAAGTGACCTTTGAACTAAAAGTATCTATCACTTGAAATAACAGTTTATAAAGAAATATGTGTAATATTATAAAAAAAAATTGTACACAGAAAAAAGTAAAAATGGACTACAAATACGAAACTGCTTAAATGAATTAATTTTTAATTGATTTCGCTCCAATCATCAAAATGATATGTTTTTTCTTAAATAAATATAATGAAATGAAAATTGTTGAAAATTTACTATTTATTTTTTTTACCTTTTATTTTATTTCAATATTTTTATAAACAAACTTTGTTTTTATTTATATTATAGGAAGAGCTGTCAGTTTATTTAAAAAAAATGTAATCTAATTAGAAAATTAATTATATTAATAAATAAGAAGTGCGATCGAAAAAATCTTAACACACGTTTTGCCTCATAACATTTTTCGGAATCAATATTAAAGAATTTTTTTGATCTAGTTATCATGGAAAAATACGTCAGTTATTATTTTTAATAACAACCATGTTGATTAGTCGTGATTTTCGTTAGGAAAATTATTAATAAATTTCAAAAAATCCAAATAGGTCCTACAAATAACTGGGCACAGAATTAAATTTATATCGTCAAACTATTTCTAATATTATTGAACAATATCAGGAGGACTTGACCATTGATAGGAAACCCAATTGCGAAAGATAACAAGGTCCACATGTTATTGGAAAGGCCAAAAAATTTATTTAAAGAAATAAATAATTAATTTTAATTAAATATGTGTTATTTTTTATATTATAAATTTTATTTATTTATTTAATTATGTAATTTTTTTTTTAATTAAATACGCAAAACAGAAATATTTTTTGAATTTTATTTCAAATTCTTTATTATTATTTAATTTTTATTTTTTTTTTTATTTCAATTAAAAATTTTGATCTTACACAGGAAAATTGTTTCTGCAGCACAAGGTTTCTCTTTCAATTCGAATAGACGGTATTAATAAGTACTAAGCCTCTGATCCACTTTTTTTTTTTTTTTTTATTGACTTTAGTTTTACCATAAATCGCGATTTGTATAATTAAAAAGGTTGCACTATATATTGAAGCATATCTCGAAAATGACTTGTCTGATTGTAATAAGAAAAATATCAAAAAATGTTAAATAACATTGTCTTCAAGTCACTCTTACATTACTTTTTAATACGGTCAACATGTATAAAGATATTGAGCCAATTTTCTGGAGAAATTTCCTAAAAAAATTTTCAAATAAAAAAAAGTTATTTTAAAAAATCATCAAAATTCGAAAATTTTAAAAATTCAAATTTTTATTATTTTTTTTTTTTTTTTTTTTTTTCGTAAAGTTAAATTTACTGCAAATAAAACTAGACTTACTTTATTTAAATCAATGAATAAATGTTGATTTTATTCTCAAATTAGTGAAAAAACTCATTAAAAAATTATAAAATAATTTTTTTATTATTTTATATTTCATATTTATAGTTTTATTTGCAACAAATTTATCTTTATGATTAAAGAACAAAAATTTTAATTTTTGACCCTTTCGAATTTGTATGATTTTTTGAATTTTTTTTTTTTTTTTTGATATTTTATATAAAATTTTATATTTTTTAGAAAATATACAACATCTCCATAGCTATTGATGGTATTAAAAATACATAATAACTTGAAGACAATTTTAATTGGAACTTTTTGATATTTTTGTGAATAAAATCAGACAATTCGTTTCCGAGATATGCTTCGAAATATGGAGCAAAATCTTTAAAATTTTCAGAGTCAATTAAAAATAGTGGATTGGTTGCTTAGTAATTGAATGATAATTTTTTGATATTTTTTTTTTTTTTAACAAAATCTGACAAGTTATTCTTGAGATATACTTCAATATATAGTGCATCCTATTAAATTTTCCAAATCAATATTTAACACGAGAATTAGTCAATTAAAAAAAAGTAAATTAGATGCTTAATATTTATTGATACCTTGTATACGAATTGAATAAATAACCCTTTGCCGCAGAATCAGTGTTTCCCTGTGTCATTTTTCAATTAAATTTGTGTTATTTGGTTTCATATTACAAATTTTATTTAATTTTTATTTTATTTTTGTTTTAACGCAAAACAAAAATATTTTTTTAACTGCTTTATTATTTTTTTTATTTAAATTTGAAATTTTGATTTTATTCAGTAATTAGGTTGTTAATTTTTTATATATTAATTGCATTTGATTCGTATGTCTTTTTTTAGCAAATATAGTACTTGTTGTACTTTATTTTTATCAGGAATTTGGAGTTTGTTATTTGAACACAGTTTTTGTAATTGTTTAAAAATTTTGAAATTTTTAACACATATTTAAGGGAAAAAAAAAATTATAATATTTTTTTATTATTATTTTTGATAAATTTTGCAAAATTTTTTAAATTATTATTATTTTTTGTTTAAATCCAAAATTTTAAATCTTGATAATTTTCACACTTTTATAATACTAAATGTAGTTAATTCCAAGATTATTTGCATATTTTTATTTGAATCAAATATTTCGTATTTTTATTATTATTTTTTTTTTTTTGGTTTTTTATCCAAAAATCTGATAATTATTATTAATATAAAATTAAATTTCAAACTATTCTTACATACACACAAATTCACTCTCACACACATACATTCATAATATATATATATATTTTTTTTTATCTGAAATTCTTGTGTTAAAAAAAAAAAAAAAAAACAATGAATTAATCCGAATTTCTTAAGAGAAGCCATTCTTTTCAAACCGGAAGTAAATGCTTAAGAATTTAAATATTGACTTTTGAAATTCCACTTATTAAAGCAAAGAGCAATCATTTTTTTATAATTAAAATATAAAAATATATTCACCTTTTTTTAATAAAAAAAAATACCACAAATTGGAAAATTTATTTTATTTAGTTGTTTATTTATAAATTGTAATAAATTCCATAAACATTTATTAAGTATTAAGTTATTGTTGTTTAATTTTATTGCAGCAAATTGAACACCACTTTGTTTAAAGCATAAACAATTTTTTTTTTTTTTAATAAATTCTGAGAATTTGTTTTGCTATAAATTTTATCAAAAAATTTATTAAATTTTTTTCTTATTAATTTTTTTTATTTTATTTTTGCACACACACACGCAACGCGTTATAAGATAAATTTTCAAAATTTATATAATTCTTTTAACATTTTCGTTAAATATTTATTTTTGCAATTTTTTTGTTTCTAATTTATTAAAAATCCCCTCTTTTCTCATTCTTTAAAACATTTCAAAATACATTCACGTTGATGTCTGTCTGTTTGTCTGACGTCTTAGAAGATACCAACGATAAACCAATGATGATGACAATGTTTTAAAGTCGTTGTTGATGAATGAAAAATTTATAACAAAAATTTTATTTTTTTATTTAAATTGTTATTTACGATAATAAATATTTATTTATTTAGTTTAAAATTCGAATGAGACAATCAGCGTTAAGAAAAAATGTACGATTTTTTTCTCCTCTTGATTTCAAATTCAATATTAAATTCTCTGTAAACCGTTCGGTTTGAATGTTAGAATCGAACTATTCGTTTGTCTGCCAAGTTTACGTACACATTGCCAGTCAGTTATCGTTTTCCAATATAATAATGATGATGATGATGTTATCGTTGTTTTTGTTGTTATTGTCGTTGGTGGTGTGTGTTTTATTTCCAATATTTATATTGTTTTTGTTTTGTACAAGACGACGGGCTGACTCTTCTCAAATTGTGCAGTCGCTGTCGTCTTAATAAATAAATGGATAAACGGATGGATGGCTGGATGGTTGGTTTGATGGCTACATAACAAAATTATAATCAAACATAACATTAAAAAAAAAAACAAGTCTCCAACAGAAAAAACACAAAAGACTCCCTAATTCCAATACACTACACTATTTGCTTCCATTACACACTCACTAAAAACCAGAGAAATACAAAATATGTAAGCAATCCATCAAGCTCTAACCAAGTTAAACTAGCAATGCGCCGGTTTAGATTTTTTTTGCAACATCATACTCCAACCTTAAAGTCTCCACCACCCGCTCGCAATAAACCATAAGCAAAACCCCCCTTTTTGCAAAAACAACATCATCATTATTACTCTCCTTTCCATTTACTTATTATGCTCACTGGAATAGAGTCTTAAAAATGTTTTACTCTCTTTAAAATGATTTTCCATTGATTTGAATTCTCTCTCTCATTTATTTATTTTTTTTTGGTTTTTGCAGGTTTTGTAACCGGCTTTGTCTCCACTAAAATAACAACAACATTAAACCATACAACATTTTGCTCCATCGTAAAATACAAAAACAATCATCATCTGTTTTTATTTTGGTCTTCCATTTTAATAGTATTTTTCTTCCAATGACGTCGCGTTGTAATAGTAAATTTTTGTGTAAAAGTGTTGTAGTGTGAATCAAACATGTTGCAAACCTATACAAACATACGTATTCTTACACTTATTCTCACTCACTTGTTTGAATGCAATTCTTTTTGTATAAGAAAGAGGAAAGAGTATAAAAAAAAAGAGGAAAGACCCGAAAATAAGGTATTGCCAGATGCAAATATGTTATTTATACCGGTATTTTGTTTAAATTTTAATGCAATAAATCAAGGACTTGAAATTTGTGAAAATATTAAGTATTTTAAAATGTAAACAACCGTGTCTAACTCAAATATAATATACTTTGACAGTTCTTACTAAGTTTTAATAAATCGAAATCTACAAAAATATGCTACAAGAGGAGAAAATCGCTGAAAAAAATTGTATGTATCGGTTTCACTACATCAAGAGGCAATTCAAATGTTATAACCTATTTTGGAACAAATATACACCGATGCACATTGGATTAAAAGGGATCGAAAATGATGCATAATTCAGGGAAAGGTGATGTCATACTTTAATGATCACTTTTAATTTTCATATTTATTAGCAAGAACAAAAAATTAATTTTCAGAATTTTAGGATGTTATTTTGGCAGAATGACAATGTCCTTCCGTCTGTCCATCAATACATTTGGGTTAAATGGGTCTAAAATGGCGCTTAATTTAGAAAAGGGTGATATCTGAATTTTTATAATTACGTTACATTTTTTCTATTAATAGTAAAAAATGCATTTTAGGAATTCTAAAATATTTTTTGGTATTATGATAATGTCCATCCAGTTGTCTATACGTTTGGGTTAAATGGATCGAAAATGACACTTAATTCAGGGAGAGATGATATCAATAACTTAATATTTAGATTTAGTTTTTATATTGGTCATAAAGTTAAAAAATATACATTTTTGTAATCTTAAGCCTTGCTTTTTTTAGAGAATTCTAACGTCTGTCCATCCGTCCGTCTGTTAGGATATTAGATATTGACTTAAAATTTTCTTTATTTGATAGACAATTTCGTTCTCTAATAAACTGAATATAAAAATTGGGATATGTAAGTATAAATGTTGGGATATGTTTGGAAAAGACTTGACCAACATTTTGCAAAGTTGAGATTGTTGAAATTTTAAATGAAATACATATAAATAAGATATAAGTACATGTTAGCATGTTTTCTAAACATTTTATCAAGGACTTTAAGGTTATATAAAAATCTTGGATATCGAGTGAGGAACAAAAATTTGCTAGTGGTTAAACATTTTCTATGACATTAGTTACCTTTTTGGAACATCCATAGCTCCGCTATTGTCTTCTGCTACAACTATTTGAAATTTCATGCAAATCAAACCTGCCGATTAGAAGTTACAGAATTATTTCGATTCTGTCCCACTGTTCAATGTTTGAAAGAAAATTACTGCACTTAAGCTGTTTTTTTCTGCATGAAATCAACTGGGTTTTTTTTTTAATTGATTTCTTAAATCGGTCCACATATGAGCACGTCTTTTTTTTTATAATATTAAAGTGGGCTATATGTACTATAATATTTCAGAAAATTTTTAGAACAAACATCCTCTAACATTTTTAGTTGCATTCCACGAAAATTTAAAATTAGTGTATTTTAGGACATTTGTCAAAAAAATAATAAAATTATAAGGATAAAATACAATTTACAAATAGCACTGGTCGGCAAAAACATTTTTTTTTTCGTGCTCCTTCCTTCAAAAAAAAAATTAAATAAAAAAAAATATATATATATGTGGACTAAATGGAATTCCGTATGCTAAACCCGAATCGGCTTTCAGTTTTCTCCCATCAGGTCGATATTTTTTTTTATGGGCGTGTCTAATATTGTGTCCTAAATAAGCCGATTACTCGAGTATATTTCACTATAACCGTATGCACTATTTATATAAATGACACACCAAAATATGCGGAATTAAATTAGCTATAAATTGCTTAAAGTTTAAGAGATATTTCGAAATAAGGGTCATGCTAAATTCAAAATTTCTTTTTTTTACTAAAACTTCTTTCCAGCAGTGAAATCACCAAAAATTATCATCTTTATCTCAAAGATGGTAAAACTACGAGTAAGTAAAGCCACGTATTATAAAAATTGATGCACAAATCCTGATTGGATTCACAGTTAAGTTGGGATACCCATGCATACCTACAGGTAAGTGGATATATAATAGTGGACAAAAAAAAAAAAAAAAATTTTTTTTTCGCCATTTTGATAAATGATACAGCAAAAGATACAGTGCATCTTTTGCTGTATCATTTATCAAAATCATATAAACGGTTCTTGAGTTATAGTCCAAATTGTACAAACCATTCTCGAGTTTTAAAGTCTGACCGCTGAATAATGTGATGATATTAGTCATGCCCATAAAAAAAATCAGCACGTGATAGAAAAAAAGTGAATGCAGATTCTTGTTTAACTCGTCAAAATCCACCTACTCCACCTATTTTTGTTTCAAGAACAAATAAAAAAAAAATGTTTTGCCCACCACTGTATTTCTACTGAATTGTATGTAACATGGGTTCATCAATGAAGATATGAATGAAGATACATACCTTGTTTTATGCGCAGCATTACCAGCTTTAAGAAAGATGATAAACTGAAACATTTTTCATGATTTCACTTTTAAAAAGAAATTTTAGTAACAAAAAAATCTAAAATTTTGCATAAAAAAGTTTTTTTTCTGAAATTTATTTCAAAATAACTCCGAAACTATTGAGCACATAAAAAATGATATTTTTAGTACGCATCTTTTGGTATATCACTTATGTCAATCGTACACACCATTCTTGAGTTATGAGGAAATATACTAGAGTAATGGCCTTACTATGGGCGAAATATTAGACACGCCTATAAAAAAATCCTAACCAGATGAAAAAAACTGAAAGCAGATTCGTATTTAGCACATCAAAATGCATCAAGTTCAACTATACGTCTTTGGAGGAGAATTTTTTTTTTTTTTTTGTCGACCAGTGTTGTTGAAGAAAAGTACACTTTAACACCTGAAGTTGGTGGTTCCATTTTAAATTTTAACTTTAAAAGACCTTTTATTGAAAAGAAATACACTGAAAGTTGATAAATTTTTTTTTTTTTTTACTAATTTTCAATAATATAAGAACAGTTTTAACTTTAACAGCTCCTTATAAGAATAGAACTCAACATAAATGAAAATTTTAATTGATACATAATTTTGTTTATATTTATTTATTAAAAAAAAAATAATTTCAAAATTCAATTAATCCCCGTTTTGGAGAAGGAGATATATTATAGGCATTAAAGGACTTCATAATAAAAATATTTATCGACAGCAAGGTAGGAATCTAATCGTAAACCAACCAAGGATCACATTTTCAAAGTTTAAAAACAACGGTAAGAACGGCAGACAAGTATAAAAAGGGGCACCATCTTCAAAATTTGTATCAAAATTACTCGGAAAGTGAAAGCTTTCAACCTGTACAAGACTGGCGACAAATACTTACTTATGTTTTAATATTTCAATAACTGAACAAATACTTTGTCATAAATAAAGCATTTTTTAACTTAGTAAAAAAAATATACGCTGATGAGGTTAAGAGTTTTAACTTTGGCCAAAA
Source organism: Protophormia terraenovae (assembly GCA_951394005.1). Lineage (NCBI taxonomy): Eukaryota > Metazoa > Arthropoda > Insecta > Diptera > Calliphoridae > Protophormia > Protophormia terraenovae. Next base: position 135,019,655 of record OX596074.1, read on the forward strand.
TAAACCGAATAATGGCCAAATTATTACTTTTAGTATAAAAAATATAAGGTTAAGGACATTAATTAGAAAAAGTGACTTTAACATTTAAATACCAAAGTCGCATTTAATTTATCATTGATTTGTCTCAAAAAAAAAATAAATAATAATAAAAAATAAAAATGCACTTTTAAATTTAAGCAAGAAAAAAAAAAAATACGATCAATAACTTTTCAACAAAATCTGATGCAATTTTCAAATTTCATTTCAAATCTATGTTAGTTTTTTGTTAAAGTCGCGCACAAATCAATTCGTTATCAAAAGTATTTAATTGAACAATCACTTTGAAAACAGAGACAACAAATTTGGCTATTTCTGTTACAAAACAAACAAAAAATCTAAAAAATGCTCTCTCAGCTGTTTATTTAAATAAAAGGCAACAAAAAAAAAAAAAAAAACATTGACACTCTTTCAATAATTGAGAACTGTATAACATGAAAAATACTATAGTATAGACAAAATATGTTTAATACGAGTAAATAAAACAAAAAACGCCAAAAAGTTGTCTTAGGTTCAAAGAGACAAAAACAACAACAACAAAAAGGAGGCCTGCAAAAAAAGAGCTATATTGGAATTTGTGAAAACGTATCAAAACTATAAGAAATAAAAATCAAGGCAAAACAAAGAAAATGTGTCTAAAAAGAAGAAAGCCAAAATGATAGAATACACAATTAAAAGGGTTTGTTAACAAGTATATATTCATATAACAATAATAACAAGAATAGAAATTTGCCAAAAGGATCTTATGTGTATTGGAGAAGACTATGGGGTACACAAATTAGTACTTTTAGAAATAATTTATATAATTTTATTTTCTCACTTAAAATCGATTTTTTTGAAAAGATAACTATAGTTAAATAATTTTAATATATAATATAATATTAATCTAAAATAGGATTTCACATTTTTGATTTTTTCTTATTGTTAAGTTTTTGAAATTAAAATTTAAAAAATCTTTCCACGTTTAAAATTAAAAAGAAATAGCTTTTTATATCCTAAAATTTACTTATTAGTAACCTAAAACTCAACTAGTTCCTCTTCTACTTTAAAATCAATGAGTTATTGAACAACTTAAAAGCAATTTGTTCTTGTAATGACATATAAGTAATGATATGAGGTAAGTAGTTGCCTCTAATATCATGACCGTGTTTAAGTAATGGGTTATTCAGCTAACGTGTTAGTAGTTTAAGGCCATTATATTAGCTTTTTAATTAAATATCTAGCAACCAAAGTTTTTGCTGGGCGGTTAAACTTTTTCAAAACGAGACCCAAAAAAAAAAAAGGAAAAATAAAGATTTGAAGCACTACTTTTGAAAAATAAAGTTTATATTTACATTTAAATAAAATTTAACTGAACAAAGATATCATATTGAAATAACCTAGAGACTTATGCTAAAATTAAAAAATTATAGAACTGAGAGATTCCATGTCAAAACGGACGGCAATCGAATTTGACATCTCCGATTGAATTGAAATTCATTACAAGCATTGACCATTGGAAGTGTTTCCGAAAACATGAAATCTCAGACCCATGTTCACGCAGAGAAAAAACATGGTTACAGCATGATCACTACAACTATTCAATGTTTATATAGCCGTTTTTCATTGATTTAAATAATACTGTGTTCATGATAGCAACGCTTATGATTCCTTTTAATCATTTAATGATTACCCACAATCAAAATTTTAATATGGTTCACCGAATTATAATATGTATTTAAGTATGTTTATATGAAATCATATTTATGACAAATCCAATCACTTAGTCAATTCTACAACTATTTGGTTAATTCTACAACCATTAAGCCATTAACTTTTAATGCCTTTTGAATACACATTTTTGTGTATCAGCACAGTTGTTTGTTAGTATATTAATTCTCATTTAGTTTATATATGAAAAAATATAAATTGACAATGTTTGTTTTTATTCAGTTGATGAATGACCACATATCGTGGTACAAATTAAATATAAAAACATGGGATTATATATATGATAAAATGGGATTAAATATATGATAAAATTAGTTCATATATATGATATAATGGAATTATATATATAACAAAATGGAATTATATATATGATAACATGGGATTATTAAATGATAAAAACGTGATAAAATTGAAAGCAATACTTAAGAAACTTACTAAAAGTTATTAATAAGGTTATGAACCTTACTAGTAAATTATAAATTGGAATCATATTAATGATTACGTACAAATATACGTATTGTAACCTGGAATCATATATTACAATCGTAGTATGTTGCTCTTAGTTTATGGTCACTAGAACCATAATTTTTCTTTGCGTGTTTCTTTTCGGTCCGGAAATATGACAGTTTAAAAAACGAAAAAATTTTAAAAACTTTACAAATTAATACCTATTTAACTTCTAATAACTTCTTAAATATACATGGTAGATCTCTAGTTGTTGCTGCATATTAAGGACAAATATGTATATTACCTTCGTAACGATACATACAAAGTTTTTTACATCAAAAGTTCAAAGGTCAAAAAATAATTCAGACATAAAATAATTCAAACTTTTATATCTCAAAAACCGGTATTTTAAAAATTCTTAAAAAATTACATATTCTTGACATAACTTTTCTCCATATGGATATAAAATTTCAAGTTGGAGCCTTATTTAGTTTAGGAGTTATGGACAAAAATAAAATCCAATTATTAATAACTCCTGAGCTAGTGAATTACTTTAGATCGAAAGTTCAAAGGTCAAAATAAGACTTACAAAAAATAAACCATTATATCTCCGAAAACGATATTTTTAAAATGCTAAAAAAAATGATATAATATTAATACAACTCTACTTCATGCTTGTGCAAAATTTCATGTTGGACACTCATTTAGTTCAGAAGTTATGTAACAAAATATGAACTGAAGTCAAATTTTGTATATACAATTTTATTTTTTTTTTTTTAAATATGTGCTCATAAAAAAAATAATTTCCCAGGAAAAATTTTAGAACATATTCTAAAATCAATAGTTCTATAGCTGGTGTAAACAGAACCACTTCAGATTCTTTAATAACATCCTTAGAACTAGTGGTATCACAACCAATTCTGACACTAATGAAGTAGAATCATATTATGATTCTAAACTCGTTTGAAGGAATGTTTTAGAGAACTAGTGCTTAAGAACTAATTCTTTATGACTTCTACGTTACTTCTGAGAACAAATTATTAGTTCTTGAATAACTTCGTAGAACTGTTTAAAAAACTTGTATAAAAAATTCCAAAAATTAAAGAAAGAAAAAAAATGGTTTATAAAATTAAATTGATTTTAAAAGTGGCCTTTAGGAAATAGCCCATTAGGATAAAAAATAAAAAAACTGCTTCTAAAACCGTTTTCTATCGCTTCTACAGAACTAATTCTAAATTCTAAATGTAGCATTGATAAAAGAACTAATTCTAGAACCGTTCCATAGAATGGGTACTGGCTAGCTAACACTTCCATAGAACTAGTTCTGGAGGTGACAATTTCAAACAAAAATCATTGGTCGTAACGCCAAAGTAGAACAAGTACGGACTATTTTCATGTGTTCTGGAACTAGTTGTAGAACTAATAAAATTTTTCCTGGGTTTTTTAAATAAAGGGCTTGTGGGGAGTAGTTTGCCCCAAGCTCCTTCAGTTTTGCATAAGTGTTAAAAATTCTTTTGAAAACATAAACAAAAATTATATAGCCCAGTGTAAGAAATAAATCTTATAAGGAAATAAATATTGCCACCTTAAAAAAATAAAAACAAGCGCGAATGTTACATTCGGCTCGGCCGAATCTATAAACCCACTATCAACTTATTCAAATTTTACGTTATAAGGGAGATGGGCGGTAAGGTCGGTGGTAAAGTGGGCGGACCACGCCTATTTTTGTTTCCGAGTTTAAATTGGTCCTTGAAATATTTGACACAATTTCACCTTATATGGGAGGTGGGCGGTAAAGTGGGTGGACCACTCCCATTTTTAGTTTCCAAGTTTATATCGACCCCCAAACTATTTATGCTATAAATATAAAAGTATGAAACAGACACCCTGTGTTTCTAGTTTTTAGCCGGTTTTTGTTTATTAACCGATTTTGCCCATTTTCAATCCCAAACAAACCTTATATAAGACAAATATTTGTGCTAAATTTCGTACCCCTTCGTTGCTCCGTTCGAGCCCTATCCTGCTTTCAACAGACGGACACACGGACGGACATAGCTAGATCGACTCAGAATCTAACCAGGACCCAAAAAATATATACTTTGTGGGATCTTAAATGATTCCTTCGACATGTTACATACGGAATGACAAAATCAATATACCCCCCATCTTTTTGATGGTGGGTATAAAAATTTAATGTTTCAGCTTCATGTTAATTTCACTTTTATCGGAATCATATATTTATACGATTCTTACAACAATATTAAGAATTTTGAGATTGCCAATTTGGCATGCCACTACCTACCTGATCCTCTAGAAATCTACACACCTTGAAATCAAATCAGAAATACCTTAGCTCTGACCATGTAAAAAAAATTGATTTTTACCATATTTTGCTTTATAATTCCTAAACCGAAAGTCTGCAATTTAAATTTTGGCTCGAGCTTAGAACAGATTTAAAATATGAATATAAAATTCCTTTATATAGGATATACCCCGGCCCCAACCGTACTATTTTTATTTTATAAATGCAATATGTGAAGAAAATAGTTCTCACAAAATTTGAGGGCTCTCACCGTATTAGTTCTTTTGATATGCTATTAATAATGTTTTTTTTTTGCATGGGGGGATACCATTCCCAAGGCCCCATCCGTCTCGTTTTCATCCCAAATATGCAGGTTTGTATGAATAACAAAATATCCTCACTTTTGCTGTAATACGGATACAGTTCTCAAGATATTCGTATTATTAGTATTTAAGTAGTGTGATCAAAAAAAATTTAAAAAAAGGTTTTGCCTCATAATTTTTTTCGAAAGCAATATTAATATATATATTTTTTTTTTTTTTTGATCTAGTTATCAATGCAAAATACTTCAGTCATTATTTTTAATAACAACCATGTTGATTTCTCGTGATTTTGATCAAAATGAGTGATGAAAATATTACAAATTATTAAAAAATTTCAAAAAAATCCAAATAGTTCCTACAAATAATTGGCTACAGAATTAAATTTCTGCCGTCTAACTGTTTCTAATGTTATTAAACAATATCAGGAGAATTTGAACATTGATAGGAAACCTGGTTCGAAAAGAAAAAAGGGTCCACATGATATTGGGAAGGCCAGAAAATTGAAAGCATATTGAAAGGAACTCCAAACACATCTGGTAGAAAAACAGTCCGGTTAGCTCAGTGCTTTGACTATTTAGTGGGAAAATTTAAAGCTAATGCATAGGTGGTAACATATAAAGTCCAAAAAGATCCAAACAGGAATGTTGGAAAAACTTTAGAAGCCAAGAATAGGACTCGGAAATTAAAACCAAATTTCATACAAAAATGTTCTTTTTTTTAAACTTTTTCATACTTGAGGTGTTTAATTTTGACATCCCGTAGCTTATCTCATTTTACTACAGAGTGACTACAATATAATTTTACTGAAAGCTTAGGTCTTCCTCTACAATTCTGCCATACATATCAATTCGTTTCAACTTGTAGTTTTGGAAATATGGATTTATTAAAAAATTTTTGCAATCCACTAAAGCCAAAAAAAAAAAAAATCTCATTCAAACTCTATTTTTTATAGAAACTACAAATAAAAAATATTGTAAGGTCAAAATACTAGTAAAATTTTAATTTTGGTACTTTTTCAAATGCGTACTAAATTTCTAACTTGTATTATTAAAAAGTTGTTCTATCTAAAAGATTTGTTAGAGGGGATTTTTTCTTCATTTGTGTTTGTATTAGCCAAGTGTATATATGTTGGCTAAATTAGTACAAACAATTTTATATGATTTGCTATAAGTTGCTTGCAGAGGAATTTTTGTATTTTGTTTGAGTTGCTTGTTTGAGTTTGAGTTGCAAGTTTGTTAAAATTTTGTTAGAGGTTTGAGTTAGATTAGTTTAGTGTGAAGAGGGATTTTTTGGAGTTTCTTTTGTTTAAATTTACGCGTATTTTATTTCTTTTTCGCTTAAATTATGTGCATATATATGTATTTTTTATATGATATCAAATCCATAAAACCAGAAAAAAATGTTTATTTGTAAATGTTGCAAGTTGTGTGTGAAGTCAAAAGTAGCATTTAAGTTGGTGGTTTTGCTGTATTTATTTGTTTTATCTTTTTGTAATAAAAAAATGTTTGTTTGTGGAGATTTTCAGCTGATTTTGTAAGTGTGTATGTTTATGTGGGAACACAAAAATGTGAAAGGAATTTTTATGAACATTCAAAAGATACATATATATATACATACATACATATGTATTTATAAGGCCTGATCTGTATCTTAAATCTTTAAAAAGTATCTTTAAAAAGTATCTTGTATAATGAAATTAAATGTTAAGGGGATTTTCAAAAAGCCAAAAAGATTGGGATTTTTAAAGTGCAAAAAATTTAAATGTATCTTTTAGATACATTACTATAATAATTAAATTTTTTTTTTTTGCTTTTAAATTTACTTACATTCTTATATGTATGAAAAAATATTTATATAAAATATACAACCAGCCAAGTTAAATAAAATAAGTTTAATATACTATTTGTATTTCATTTTTTTTTTTTTTTTTTTTTTTTGTTTTGCTGCTTTCACATAAAACATGTTCAACTAAAAGCAAAACGAAAAAAAAAAAAAAAAAAAAACATAAAATCAATGCAAAAACACAAAAGACAAGAAACATACAAAATAAAAAAATTGTTGTTGTTCGTATAAAAAATTGTTAAAAAGGCCAACGTCACCAACATCATTCACACAAACCCTGTGAGATAAAAGCAGTAGTAGCAGCTTTTATACTCTACCAGCAATAAGCAGCAGCAGCAATAGCAACAATAGTATAAAAGTAGTTGTGTGACTGGCTGTAGTCATTCGTTGTCGCCAATTCCTCAAGCCAACAATTATATTTGATATTTGTACTTTTTAAGAGAGTGAAAAAATACAAACATTTTGGTATAAAATTCTTTCAAACATCACATGTTTGGAAAAATGTGTAGATGTTACAGAATGGAAAAAAACAAGGGCGAATGTTATATTCGGCTCGGCCGAATCTATATACCCACCATCAACTTTTTCAAATTTTTCTTAAAGAGGGCGGACCACGCCCATTTTTTTTTCCAATTTTACTTCGACCCCAAACAATCTGTACAAAATTTCATTGTCATACATGCTTTTGTTGAAGAGATATCAGCAGAAAAGTATGAAATGAAGCTACAACGGACACCCTGTATTCCTAGTTTTTAGCTCATTTATTAACCGATTGTGCCCATTTTCAATACCAAACAAGCCTTATATAAGATAAATATTTTAGCCAAATTTCGTCAACTTATGTGGTCCCGTTCGAGCCCTATCCCGCTTTCAATAGACAGACAGACGGACATATCTAGATCAACTCCGAATATAACCAGGACCCAGAAAATATATACTTTGTGCGGTCTTAAATGATTCGTTCGACATATTACAATAAATCAATTTAAGGTTTTTATAGATATAATTTTAAATTCAACATTTCTCAAGTAAATATTTAAAAAGTAAAAACCTCTTCCCTTTAAAAAAGTTTAAAACACAAAAAAACCCATTCCATTTTCATTCTAACTGCAATTTTGATTTTAATGACCACCATTTCCATATATGTAGTTCTTTTTTTTTTATTAACAAAATGTGTTAATATTTAATGGTTACAATTTTATCATTATTAAAAATTTATATTTTAGTTTCGAATTGAAAAATATATAATTTTTTTACAACCAGAAAAATTGAAATGTTTAATGAACATGAACTGTCATTTAAATTTTTATTTGTTTCCTATTCTATGTTTCTCCATCATTCACTCATTCAGTCGATCATTGATTTATTTTAATTATTTCCAGTGACAAATGATTTTTAGTTGATACTTTTTGATGGTGGTTGTGACTAAAAAAAAAAAAAAGAATTGGTGCAATTTGTATGACAGAGTTGTATGAAGAACATAGTATATGAGAAAATAATTTTTCTCATATTGAGACAATTAATTTTATTTAGGGGAAATTAAACTTTATTGAGAATTGAGAAACTTGCACCATTAAAGTCTATCATCACCGAAAGATATCGTTACTAGCAAATATTTTTGTTATAGATAAAATGTTTATAATTAATCCAAAAACTAATTAACCACTAGTCACTTTATTAGCTACGTGACTAGTCACATGTGCTTGTCCTAAGAGGATGTCTGATGCCACCTCAACAACTTTTTTACATATAATCACCTTCAGGAATACTAAAGGGTCAATAAAGTGACAGTAGGCACTTCTACGACTAAGAGGGCGGCCCTTTTTTACATACGCAATCATCCCTTTACTGGTTACAATGAGTCAATTAGTGACCGATGGAGAACGACAGGTAATTATACACCAATGAGATGTTTATAAATAATTAAATAAATAAATAAATAAATAAATAAATAAATAAATAAATAAATAAATAAATAAATAAATAAATAAATAAATAAATAAATAAATAAATAAATAAATAAATAAATAAATAAATAAATAAATAAATAAATAAATAAATAAATAAATAAATAAATAAATAAATAAATAAATAAATAAATAAATAAATAAATAAATAAATAAATAAATAAATAAATAAATAAATAAATAAATAAATAAATAAATAAATAAATAAATAAATAAATAAATAAATAAATAAATAAATAAATAAATAAATAAATAAATAAATAAATAAATAAATAAATAAATAAATAAATAAATAAATAAATAAATAAATAAATAAATAAATAAATAAATAAATAAATAAATAAATAAATAAATAAATAAATAAATAAATAAATAAATAAATAAATAAATAAATAAATAAATAAATAAATAAATAAATAAATAAATAAATAAATAAATAAATAAATAAATAAATAAATAAATAAATAAATAAATAAATAAATAAATAAATAAATAAATAAATAAATAAATAAATAAATAAATAAATAAATAAATAAATAAATAAATAAATAAATAAATAAATAAATAAATAAATAAATAAATAAATAAATAAATAAATAAATAAATAAATAAATAAATAAATAAATAAATAAATAAATAAATAAATAAATAAATAAATAAATAAATAAATAAATAAAAGTTTATATATTTTATTTTATTTTTTTCTTAATATAATTTTATAAATTATAGTTATAAAAATTAATTAGCTCAACTCAATAGATAGAAAAAAATTTTTAAACGAATCTCAAAAATCGAAATTTTATACACGCAGCGAAAAAATATGGTTCTTGTGACCATAATATAAGAGCAACACACTGTAATATATTATTGCAGTTTAAAATTACTATGTTTGAACATAATTATTATTATAATTCCATTTTATAATTTTTTCATCAATTAATATTTCGAATTGCTTTCGATTTTATCATGTTTTTTCAATTAATGATTTGACTTTATTATATTATAAACCAATTTTATCATATTGTAGAATGCTTTTATCATATCGTAGTTTAATTATATCGCATTATAATTCCATTCTAGTATATTTTGATTTCATTTTGCCATATTTTGATTCCATTATTCATGCTATAATTCCACATTGTCAGGTTATCATATATATGTAATCCCAACTTATTAAATTATAAAACAGAAACAAAAACGTATCATGAACATGATATTATTTAAATCAATGAAAATTACTAAACAAACATTAAATAGTTGTAGTGATCATGCTGTAACCTTCTACAAAATTTTAAAATAGTAAAATTTGTTATACATAAATAATGTTAAAGAAGACAAAATTTTTTATTTTATTCAACATGACTATTTTGTGTTTATAACATTTATAGTAAATATGTAGATTTGAATTAAACAACTTTCCACTGTTAAATGTTTAAAGTCAACACACTAAACTACTTTAACATTTGTTTTACCAAAATTATATATTTTACTTTATGTCAGGCAATATTTTATCTCATCTTCCTCTCTCTCTCTTTCCCTCTTATTACATTACTTTTGAAGGCCTGTGACTCTCACAACAATTTGTTACCATTTCAATTATTTTATTATTATTATTATTTTTTTTTTCTCGTGTGTTGCACATTCCAAAAATACTCATTGTCGTTTTTAAGCAAGACTCAAGAAAAAAAAAATCCTAACTGTAATACCACAAACCATCAAGTAACTAATAATAACAACAAGAACAAATACCAAACAAACAAAAAATGGTTATGAAAAAAACTTGCTGTGTATCTGTGTCAATATGAATTGTAAACTGCAGTTATCCGTTTTAAGTTTAGATGAAATTTAAACACATTGGTAATAATAACAACAACTACAATAATATTAGTAGTTGTAGTTGTTATGGTAGTAAGAAAAACAACAACAATTTAAAACAAGTCAGTCAAAAAGACTTCGAGGCACAGTGGTTTAAGTTAGTATGAGTATAGGATAATATTTAAAACTTAGATAATAAATTTGAAATATAGTCAAAACACGAATTTCGAAAATGTTGTGGTTTACGATATTTTGGTGCTCAGGACTCGACATATATTGAACAAGAAGATTTTTTTCTCAACTTTCGGAGATGAAATGCTTTTTTTTTCTATTGACATATTTTTGAAAATATTGAAATTTCAATTACAGTGCAAGCTTGGTATTCGCGACTAACCACTATCGCGACGACTTAATTTTTAAAATTGTAGGTTCTATAATCGCGAAAGTTTACGAAAAACGGGTTCTATTTTCACGACTTTTATCTGTTGTAAATATTAACCTTTATGGGTGATTTGTAACTTAAATTTTGTCAGTTTATTCGTGTCATTTGTTGTGTAAATTCATATCTTAATATGAGAAAAGTTCAATATATTTTAAAACCAACGAATTCACAACAATTAGAGATTTTAAACAAATGTAAAAGTAGAGATTCCATAAATTCAATTTGCGTGGATTATAAGTTGCATTAGTCTTCGGTTTACCGCATTATAAAGCAAGAAAATTCATTAAAACAGAAAGTGGCCCTGGCAAACTTTGCACCTTAAAGAAAGCTGAGTACTTAAGGGGAAAAAAATTTACTATCAAAAGCCTGTCATTTGTATTCCAAAATTTATCAAACCAATTCAGATTTCAATGCCAGTGAAGGATGGTTGAAAAAATTCAAGCGTCATCATAAAATTAGATTTTAAAAAATCAGAAACCTCACATTTTGATTCATTTGTGAAAAGTGTAATTTGGAAGAGGATACTTCCAAATTGGTTGTTGGAAAATCGAAAAAACTACGCGCCTTCAAATGGTTTTTCAATAATCCCGTAATACAACTCCAGTAATAACGCCTGAAAAAATTATGTCATATTTATATTCAAGGACTGGTTCCATCACGAATGTGTTCCCCAAAATTTTCACCAATTAGTAAAAGTAAGTGGTTCATAAGTAAAATTTTTTTAGATCCGAGAATTTTTGGCTTCAAAAGGTCTGCCGCAAAAGGCAGTTTTGCTTTTAGAAAACGCGTCGTGTCACCCAGTTGATGAACTAAAAAGCGATGACGGTTGAATTATAGCAATGAATCTATCACCCAATTGCAATTATAAAAAACAACTGTTCACCCACTTGATTGGCGAGAAGGGAAAACATTTGGAGCTAGAACTAAAAAATGCAGTTCAGATTCTGAAATCAACTGAGGTATTTCCATAGATAAAATTACTTAAGATTGAAGAACAATAGCATTTCAAAATTATTTATATAATTTATTTATGATCCAGATCCTCAAGGTAAATATTTAACTTTGTTTAAAAATCTTAATACTTATGTATCAGCCATTTTCTCGAGTAGTTTGCTTCAGATCTGAAATTTCTTTAGAACCAAAAATAATAAAAAAAATTCTTGAAACAAGAAGTGATATTATGGTGTCAACCGACAAGGCATGACTCTAATATAACTAAATAATAGTATTCCAAATGAACGAATTTTAGTTTACATTCTTTTTATTTCGTCCTCAAAAAGACTATGTCTACTTGATCTATCCTATATACAGACAATCACTCATAGAAAACACATTTAAAGTTAGAAATTCAAAATAATGATTGATATAGACATCAAAATAGCATCAGCAAATGATGAACTACCTATAAAAAATCAATATTTTTTGCGAATTTTTCAAAATACAAAAACAACAAGAGTACAGCAAAAATACTATTAAATTCATTTTTATTTACAAAGAGCACAAAATTGAGTAAAGAAAAAATGTAGACCTACAAATAAAAACGAAATAAAAATGTTGTTATGCCATTGTATAAGTTTTCATTAAGTTCTGAATTCCCATGCAAACAATCGATGAAAAATTTTGTATTGTAGTAAAACAAAAACAACAGCATTAACCCAACACCCACTAAACTTATGCACTCAAACACACACCCATACATACTTAAACACTCAACCCCAAAATTAACAGGCATCAAAATAGAAATAAAGAAAAAATTCAGTTAAATCAAACATTTTGATTTATTTTCACTTAAAACAAGTGATAGAGGGAAAAAAACAGTGAATTTTTACTTTTCTCACTTTTTCGTTGAATATTGTGATTGTCATTTCTGACTATGTATTGAAGTGTTTACAATGACAGCAACAACTACATACAAATGTACACATATAACAAGAAAACAGAATTAACATCTACCAAAAAAATAAAAAAATCAACTTTAGCTGTTATAGTCAGCCAGTCTCTCAGTCAGTTAGTAAACAATTTTAAAGCTTTATTAACATTGTGCTCGAGTGTATAACTAAAAAAAATGTAGGCTAGGTCAGGTCATAGTTCACGTGTTTAACAACTACAACAACGACATCGAACACAAATAACAAAAAAAAAAATATTACAACGTGTACATCTAGTACAGGAATATCAACAAAAAAAATTAAACCTATGGCAACAGTACAAGTCAAAATAAATTTTTTTAGAAAAAAAAAAAAAAAAAAAAAAAAAAAAAAAAAATTAAACAACAACGAGAAGGGGGAAAAACATTGTGGTTTAAAACAGAAACAACAATGAATTGAAAAAGATGTAAAAGAATAGATTGCACAAAAATGATGTATTTACATTATAAGTAAAAATTATCAAAATATAAATTTTACAGATAACACTGGTCGACAAAAATTTTTTTTGTGCTCCTTAAAAAAAATATGTGGAATAGATGGAATTTCGCATGCTAACCTCGAATCTGCTTTCAGTTTTTGACCATTAGGTCGATATTTTTTTATGGGAGTGTCTAATATTTCGTCCTAAATAAGCCGATTACTCGAGTAAATTTCACTATATATAAATAATACACCAAAATATGTGGAATAAAATTAGCTTTAAGTAGAAGTTCTACTAACAAATTTTTATCCGCTCAATAATTTTGGAGATATTTCGAAATAATTGTCCAAAAAAAAGATTGTTTATGCCAAATTCAAGATTTATTATTTTTTTTTTTTTTTACTAAAAATTATTTTTAAAAGTGAAAACATCAAAAATGTTTCAGTTTATCATCTTAATCTCAAAGCTGGTAAAAGTACGAGTAAATAAAGCCAAGACTGCATTCACAGTTAAATTAGGATACCTATGCATACCTACAGTTAATTGGAGATACACTAGTGGGCAAAAAAACATATTTTTTTTCGTATCGATATTTTTTATGACCATGAATACTGCGACCCCGCCTTTAGGCAGTCACTTAACATAATTTTCGGTTCAGTTAATATTTCCGTAGTTATTTGGTAATAAGTAGCGAAAAAATTAAAACTTTTTTCTTGAAAAATGGTGAAAATTTTGATCTATAACTCCTAAATTCTTGAGCAAATAAAAAAAATGTTTGACATACCTTGAAAACAATTTTCGTATGCATCTGTTGGTGTCAAAATCGTGTAAACGGTTCTTCAGTTATAGCCTAAATTTGACAAACCATTCTCAAATTTTATAATGTGACCGCTGAATAAGGTGAAGATATTAGTCATACCCATAAAAAAAAAAATTGAAACCTGATGAAAAAAAAAAAACAGAAAGCAGATTCGTGTTTAGCACATCAAAATACATCAAGTCAATCTATTCGTCTATGATGGAGAATTTTTTTTTGTCGATCAGTGAAATTACGAATCTACTTAGCTTCGATTTTTAAGAGTGTACAAAAAAAGTTGGCAAATTCGATAAATCTTTAATATATATATTTTAATATATTTTATCACTAAAGATAACTATAAAAATCAAGGCATTACTTTAAGCCACGTTCGAAAAATTCGAACTTATAGATGAAATTTTCGAACTCAATATAAATATTAAAAATGCATACATATATGGGCAATTATCAAACCTGTTTAACCTGGCTGAAACTGACTTAAATTCTTAATAACTTTTGTGGTAAAGATATTTTAAACAAACTGGTTACAGACCTGAACTCACAAGATATGAAACTAATACAGTGCAAAATTTTAGCACAATAGGTTTCTTTTTCTAACCATGATTGTTGTTCAAAGTTCAAGAATATAGAAAAATTGATAAAAACTACTTAAGTTTTTACCATTCTTCTACAATTTTTGTTCGCGCGTTTATTCTTCTTGATATTACTCTATCATAAGTAAACTAATCGGACTTTGTACATAACTTCTGCACCATCTTTCATGTTGTGCAGACTTTTAACAACTAAGGAGTGAGATCGAAAAAAATCTTAACACACATTTTGTATCATAACTTTTTTCGGAATCAATATTCAAAATTTTTTTTGATCTAGTTATCATGGAAAAATACTTCAGTTATTATTTTTAATAACAACCATGTTAAATTGTCCTTATTTTCATCAAAATAAGTGACGAAAAAGATTTACGTCCTACAAGTTATTAAAAACTTTTAAAAAATCCAAATAGATCTTACAAATAATTGGCCACAGAATTAAATGTCGTCCGTAAAACCGTTTCTAATGTTATTAAACAGTATCAGGAGAATTTGACTATTGATGTGAAACCTAGTTCGGTAAAAAAAAGGACCACATGATATTGGGAAGGCCAGAAAATTGAAGGCATATTGAAAGGAACTCCAAACACATCTGGTAGAAAATCAGCTCAGTTTTCTCAGTGCTTCGACTATTTGGTGCGAAAATTTAAAGATAATGGGAAAGTTGATAACATATAAAGTTCTAAAAATTCCAAACTGGAATTCTGCAAAAAAAAAAAAAAAAAAATTACATGCCAAAAATAGGACTCGGAATTTAAAACCAAATTTCATACAAAAATACTCAAGCTATATAATTGACGAAGAAACGTAGGTGCTGGCAGAATCTTCGCAGCTTGTGTCTCAAAAATTTTTATTGCTAATGCTCGAAGCAATGTTGGAGATAAGTTTAAGACTCAAAAGCAGCAAAATTTTCTTACAAAATTCATGGTATGACAAGCTTTTTGCAGTTGCGGCAAAACAGGAAAGTTATTTGATACATTCGGATCTATAAATACCAAAATATGCATAAAAGAATATTTGCAAAAAAGACTTCTTCTTTTCTTAAGAAAGCACAACGTGTCCACATATTTTTGGACCCATTTGGTATCATGTCACTACGGTAAGAAAGCTCTGGAGTGGTACCAAATCAATAACATAGTTTTAGTACCAAGAGAGGTAAATTTTCAAAATTGTCCATAGCTTAGACCAGTGGAGAGATATTGAGCTCTTGTAAAAAGTGAATTCAAGAGCACAAAAAAGGTGTCCCAAAATACCGAAGATTTTAACAGAAGATGTGCACACTGTTCCAAAAAAGTGACGGAAGCAACTATCAAATCTCCAAAGAAAGGGTTTTCAAAAATGGTCCACAATTTTATAATTAATAAAAATTATATATTTCTGTGATCTGTGCTAAATTATCAAATGATTAAAAAAATAATGAAAACTCTAAGATCAACTGTTTTCAAGTTATTAAATATTATGTATGTTAAGAATTTTTCGATCTCACTCCTTAAATACAGGGTAGTAAAGTTTTGATGACAAAATTTTTTGGTTTTTAAAATTTTTCAGTTTTTTGGGCGCGGTCTGTGCGCCCCTCCACCAAATACAAAATTTGGAATAGGGGTTAATACTTGTTGTAATTGTGCGTATTTTGCGCTATATCCCGTTGATGTGCCCGAAATGACCAACGTAGTAGATAGTCTCAAAGTTTGGAAAACAAGTGCGAAAATTTTTCAAAAAGTCAGTTTTTCGCGAGGCACATTCACACTTTCATATGGAATTGCTTGGATTACTGCGTGAACTTTGTTTTTTGTCATTTTACATAACAAAATCTCAGGAGCATTAAAAATAAAATTAATACAAACATTTTATGGACTTTTTGAAAAATATTCAAAAATTGCACTTTTTATTTAATTTGCAATTTAAACAAATATTGGATATATAGATATACGAGGGGCGATAAATATAATTGATTGGGGTCATAAATTTAAATCAAATGTCATTGATAATTGAAAACGGAACACAAAGAGTAACAAGAGACGAAACTAATTGTCAAAAACCTAAGTCGGTTGTCAAAAACCTAACTCATGCAACAACAAAATACATGTAATCAAATACATTTTGTTGTTGCCAAAATAAAATAAAAATACATTTTTGTTTACAAAACAACAATCTTGTTTAAATGTCAATCGAGAATTTCGTCTCTATATGCTACTCTATGACGGAACACTTTTGTCAAAACACATTTCGCTAAGGCACATTGTGTGGACAGCATGAGATTGACTATAATTGATATAATTAGAAAGGTGTTTGTTATGCTTAATAAAAATTCCGGAGGCGCATCAAAAAATGTTGAGAGATAAACATTTTATGGACCAAAAAATATTTGTTTGTGTTAAAAAAGGATCACAATATTAAAAAGCGTTTCTATGTAATAAACTCTAACAAAATATATTTTCAATCAATATATGGAGAAATAACTTAGATTCGATCCAAACTTTTCACAAAATTTTTAAAAATCGCGAGAAAATTTTTAAAATTTTACTAGGAAACCCTAAAATATGCTGCACTAATACCATCAAACATTGAAAATATCATACATTTTATTTGAATAACTCAGTAGGTTGTGATATTATGTGTAATTTTGACCAGAATTGTACATAAACTTCTAGTTTATAAAAATGTTTATATGTTCAACTTTAAACCACCACAACTTTCGCGCCCCTCACATGAAATGATTAACGCGAACTGATTCTACATGCATTTGAGTCACTTTATATGTGAAAGGATTTTAATGTGCCATCAAAAAAAATGTATATTTTTTTGAAGGGCTAAAATCAAAAATTTTTTATTGTTACCCATAACATTAATTAAACAGAATTTGGATTTTTATAATTTTTAAATTAAATTAAACTTGAACTTAAAATTTAAAATTATTGATATATACTTATCATTTTTTACTTTGTTTCAAAATTTTCTATTTCGCAAAATATCTTAAAAACTTTTACTTTAGAAAATGTATAAGAAATATATAAAATTAAAAAAAAAAAAAATAAAAAAAAAATATTTTATTTATTCTCAGCTAATTTCGAATACACACACAATGTTATTTATCTAATTTCGAAAGATAAATTAGTCCACTTTAAATAATTTTTTTTTTAATATTTAAAGTGGACTAATTTAAAATAAAATAAAAAAATTTATTTTAATACTTTTTTAATGTCGAAAAAATCCAGCCTATTTTCGAATTTTTATATTATATTTTTCGAAATTGCACAAACTGGTTCTGAAACACTAAATAAGTCTGTCACTTTTGAACGATTGGAGATATCTCCATACAATTTCACATGGTCAGATGTCTGAAGAGGGATGCGTTCAAATGTATGAACAATAGAGTGTTCCGTAGACAAAAATTTTGTAGGAAGATCCCTACAACGATGAGTAAAAGTTTGCTTAAAATGAGAAAATAATAATTTTTTTTTTTTAAATTGATCTTCAGTTCCCTACTAGCGATTGAAAGTCCCGGAACGGAAAGTCTAGAACATTTCGTCCAAAAAATAGTATTGAGTTTGGTCTTGAAATGGTTATGAAAAAAATCTTAAATTTTATGCAATTATAAAAAAAAAAAAAAAATTATATTTTAAAAAATTTTCGCAAAAATTCTCATTTTAGTACATCATGCAAAAAAAAAAAAAAAAAAATTGATATTTTTCTTAACAAATTGATAAGAATTTTATAATCTTGTTGGCTAAAATATTAAAAATTTGCATTGTAGTAAGTGTATTGCTGATAATTTATAATTTTCAGATTTTTTCAAAAAATTCTTCATCAAAATGCCTTAAAAAGTCTTCTAGCGAAAAAAAAAAAAAATCAAATGGAAAAAAAATTTAAAATATTTTTCCCATAACCAGCATAAAATTATAAATTTTTTGACACCCATTTCGACTAAAGGAACGAAACTTCTTTTTGACCAAAATGTATGGGACCCATAATTTTCAATCGCTGGTAGGAAACTAAAGAAAAATTTAAAAAATTTTTGGAAATGTTACTTTTTTTAAATCTTTTCATTTATATTATAAAAATTATATATTTTAAGAGTGGGTAAAACATGAAAATACATTAATTACTTGTTTTTCTATGTCGAACGAAATTATAATCAAATTTTTAACATAGTAAAGTCTCGAAGAATATCGCACGTAATCGTACAAACACTAGTTTCCGGTGGAGTCGAACCCACGACGCACGTTGGGGTAAAAGGGGTCGAAAGTGGCGTTTAATTGAATTTTGAAAATTATTTTTTTGTAATAAAATTGGATACCAAATAAAAATAGACAAAATTATGTATCGATAACAATAAAAGTCATTAGCCTAGGTTGCGTTGTTTTTGTGTACTGAGTCAAAGTTCAACATTTTTTTATATTTTGGAAAAAGGGCAAAAATTTAAATTTTCATTAACTTTCGGTGAATTTTTTTTTTTTAATAAAAAGTGCTTTGAAGGAAAAATTTAAATTATTAACTTCAGGTATTTGAGTTTATTTTTATTCAAGATTTTGTAAATTATTTTTTGTCCAGGTATTTTTGTTATTTTTTTGAAAATGGTCCAAAAATACACTAATTTTCAACTTTCTTGGAGTGCAACTAAAAATGTTACAGGATGTTTGTTCTGAAAATTGTCTGAAAAATATAACATGTTGTCTACTTTAATATTCTGAAAAAAAAAAAAAATCGTGCGCATATGTAGCCCGATTTTAGAAATGAGTAGAGAGTGGAAGAGTATGTCAAATCCTGATTTCCGAAAATTTTTAAATAAATAAATTTAAAAAATATATTTTATATATTTATTTATTTTATATATTTCACTAGTTATTTGTAACCCATGATATAATAATAGAAGGTAGAATCATTTGGGAGAGTTGTCAAATTTAATTCTTGTTATGTCAAATAATAAAAATATGTAAAAACAGAATGAAGAAAAAATCATAAAACTATTCTTTATATTTGAATTACAGTAGAACCTGAATAATTAGAATTACAGTAGAACATGTATAACGCCTTTTTATTATAATATAATATTATTCACATTGAAAGCTAGATTTAAATAAATTTATGGTGAAAATCGATCTTTTAAAATCGAATGGTTCGAAAAGTGAAATTTCTATCAATTTCAAGAAAAGTTTTTGTAACAATGTTTAATTTTCTCTATTTAACAATGTTTAACAGCTCTATTTAAAATATATTTCCATTATTCACCCGTAATTTGCCTTCTAAATCAATAAAAAGGGTTTTTGATATTAATTTTTTATAAGATAATTGTTTATTGAACAAACTATTTATACAATCATTACATGAATCGTACTCATATGTGTATTTTACTTTCATTTCGTCGAAACAAGCAACACATATTTTTTCAATAGGAGTAAGGTCTTCCTTTTTCATTAGCGATATTAAATTTGTTTGAAGTCCAAGTCGAAAGTTAAGTTTTCGGGCCCACCTATTTAGAGTGTTAACAGAAGGCAATGGGAAGTTATCACTATAGAGCTTACAGTAAGCTCTAGGATCATATGAATGGAGTGAAATTCCGTATGAAATGACTTCCCAACATCAGTGAACTTTTTTGTCGGGATTTCATTGTAACCTACACATAATAATTGCTATTTAAATTTAATGAAATAAAATTGAGTTTTGAGTGTTGTCCATATCGTTTACATTTTGACCTTATGACAAAAGAAAATAATATTATTACCATGTATCCATCTGCATAAGAAACAAAGTCATTAAGAACTTTTATTGAATTTACAAATGGAACTGCATTTGGCATCAAACGAGCTCGTTTTGAAGGTAGATGCAATTCAATGTAATCGGAGTTGTTAAAATGATACATACAAGTTTTTGAATTTTTGTCAAGAGGTATGCCACAAGATCACACTCCACAACTTTATTTTAGCATCTGGACATTTAAGGAATTAACAATTTTTTGATCGAAATCATGCGCTTACAAAAATTTTTTCACACAGATTATAATAATATTTTAAAATTTGTTTGATGTTTTATTTCTCATATTATATGATTCTTGAAGAAAAAAAATATTTAATGTCTTAATTTTTGAAATATTTTTAAATTTTTTGATGTTTTATTTTATATTTTTTTTTACATTATTTTTGTTTGTTTTCAGGGTAAAATTAATTGAGAATATTCTTTCAAATGATTCTACCTTTTATTATTATATTATGTTTGTAACCGATAATGTAACTAGTTGCTATTACTACTATTACTTTGAAATTAATGAGTGATTGAATAGCTACAAAGTAATTAGTTCTTGTAACGACATCTAAGTAATGACTTTCTGAAATGCCTACCTGTAATAATATAGAGTAAGTAGTTGCCTCTAATGACATCAACGTTTTAAAATAATGAGTTATTCATCTAATGTGAAAGTAGTGAAGAGCCATTATATTTGCTTCTTAACTCATTACCTGGCAAGCAAAGTTTTTGCTGGGAATGGCTTAATTTGGCTAGAGAATGCCAAGTTTCTAATAACTTAAAAAAAAAACTTTTCATTCCTTTAGTTTCTGTTTAAAGGATTTTCCGCTAAAAAATTCTCACGGAAACCTATGAAAAATTAAATCTAAACTTTACCCAACTATTGCGTGATATATTTGTATTGTTAGGGTTTTGTTTAACGGTCTTTTTGTTGTAGCATTTTTTGTTTAGGAAAATTTTTGGTTTAAGGCCAAAAGCGTAAAGAGTGTTGTTTAAATGTAACCCCAAATAAGTATTTTGTTAGAAATTTTAAATTGGAATAACAACTCAATAATTGACATTTAAAAATTGAACCGACAAATTTCACTTTTTAAGTATTTAAGAAATATGTATTAATAATAATGAAATAATAATTAATCAACTAAATTAAAATAAAAATAAAGTTTTTTAAAGCTTTCGATTAACTATTTTTTCTTTAAGGTAACTTAAAAATTTTAACTAATTTTTTTATTATCTCACATCAAAAATGTTTTAATTTTTAATATAATTTAAATTTATTTTATTTTATTTTTTTTTTTTTCTCAGTCGATTGTACATTCTTCTTTTCATAGCTTAATACTCTTTACTTCTAAAGGTAAAAAATTAAAAATAATTTAATTTTTATAAAATTTTCACATTATACAAGATGTATTTATAATGATTGCAACATGTGTGTGCAACGATCTTGACCACTATTATTATATAAACATTTTCACAACTCTTGATTGTTCTTTTTCAAAAATTATTTTCCAGGGGAAAAATTTTTATTTGCTACATACATACGTACAGTAAATAAGTTTAACATCTTGTGCATTGGCCACATACATTATACTCATAGTTATTATCAGGGCAAGTTTTTATATGCACAAAAAAATTGAAATATTCGCTTGAAAAAGCATGAAAAAGTGGTATAATATGCACAGAAATATGCAAAAATAGCATGAATATGTATATAAAAACCAACGAATTTATGCATTATTATATATTAATGTGTAGAAAATATGCACAAATATGCATTTTTTAACTTTCAATCTCTAATAGATTTCGATGTTTATAAAAATATAACTATTTTAATTTTAAGTATCATATTTGACACTTCTGATTTTTTTCTTTACAATATTTACAATGTACTCAAAATATCAAAAAAAAATTTTAGAAATCATTTGATTGAACTCCAAAAAATCACAAAAAAAAAAAATGTGTTTTTGTTAAGACAACTAAATTTTGTATCCATTATATGCAAATTTATGCAATGATTTAAAATAAGCATTTTCTGTGAAATTCTTTTGAAATATGCAAATGCTTACTTTCCAAACGAAAAGCTTGAAAAACTTGCCCTGGTTATTATAAAACTAAAAGAGTTGAATGCAACTTATTTTTAGTTTTAGAGTACTAAGGCAATAGCATTTTTAACCCAACCAAAAATGATATGATTGATTTGGAAAAAAAAAAAAAAAACATTACAGTGTTTAAGAGCTTCCAAAGGAGTAATAAAGTATTGACATAAAATGAGCTATTCTCATTGAAAGCAGTTTAAAAAGATTATAAGACCGAATGAAGAAAATAATAAAATAATAGAAGCAGTAAGAGCTTTAAGCTCGTCAAACTTAATTTTCAATAAAACAGGTTTGAAATAAAAGATATAGTTACGAAACTTTTGGATATAAACTTGATTCGAAAATTTTTTATACGTTACTATACTTTCGCTTCCTTGGAAAAAAATATAACTTAAAAATTAAATTCTAAATTAAATAATCTTAAATTCTTCACTGGTTTATTGTTAAAATATGTGAGTTTGTATCTGTGTGATAAGTAACTGGCATTTTATAGCCAAAGTATATATTAATTACCACAATATGACCTCATTTATTATGCATTTCATTTTATTTCATACATTTTATTTTAAAATTTTAATAATTTTCGTTTAATTTTTTTGTTTCTTTATTTTTTGAAACATTTTAATATTTTGTAGATTGCTAATAATGTTTTAAGCCAACTGCTGCTGTCAAAACATGTGAGTACAAGTTAAAATTATAATAGTTATTTATTTAGTTTGTGGGCAAAATTGTTAGGCAAACAGAGCAATTTAAAGCAGCACCTAACAAAGTAACAGTGATGCAAAACTGCATCAAAACTAGACCATAGACTGGGCTATAAACTAGACTATGAAACGGGCTATAGCCTACACTATAGACTAGACTATGACCTGGCTATAAACTAAGTAGACTACAGACTAGATCTTAGATTATAATATAGACCTCAGGCTAAACTATAGACTAGAACTTAGATTAGAAGAGACTATCAAATAGTTCACAGAATAGTCTATAGAATAGACTATAAAATAGTCTAGAGAATAGACTATAAAATAGTCTATAGAATGGACTATAACATAGTCCATAGAATAGACTATAAAATAGTCTATAGAATAGACTATTTAATAGTCTATAGAATAGACTATTTAATAGTCTATAGAATAGACTATTAAATAGTCTATAGAATGGACTATACAATAGTATATAGAATATATTATAAAATATAGAACGGACTATAAAATAGTATAATAATATAATATATAATAGACCATAAAATAGTCTATAGAATAGACTATAAATTAGTCTATAGAATAGTCTATAAAGTAGTCTATAGAATAGTCTATAAAGTAGTCTATAGAATAGACTATAAAATAGTCTATAGACTATAAAATAGTTTATAGACTAGACTATAAAATAGTCTATAGAATAACTATAATATAGTCTATAGAATATTCTATAAAATAGACTGTGTATAAAATAGTCTTTAAAATAGACCGTGTATAAAATAGTCTATAGAATAGACTATAAAATAGTCTACAAAAGGGACTATAAAATAGTCTGAAGAATAACTATAATATAGTCTATAGAATAGATTATAAATAGTCGCTAGAATAGATTTTAAAATAGTCTCTAGAATAGACAATAAAATAGTCTATAGAAGAGACTATAAAATAGTCATTAGAATAGACTATAAAATAGTTTACCAATAGACTATAAAATAATCTATAGAATAGACTACAAAATAGTCTGTAGAATAGACCATAAAATTGTCTATAGAATAGACTATAAAATAGTCTATAGAATAGACTATAAAATAGTCTATAGAATAGACTATAAAATAGTCTACAAAATAGACTATAAAATAGTCTGAAGAATAACTATCATATAGTCTATGGAATAGACTATAAATAGTCGCTAGAATAGACTATGAAATAGTCTCTAGAATATACAATAAAATAGTCTATAGAATAGACTATAAAATAGTCTATAGAATAGACTATAAAATAGTTTACCAATAGACTATAAAATAGTCTATAGAATAGACTATAAAATAGTCTATAGAATAGACTATAAAATAGTTTACCAATAGACTACAAAATAGTCTATAGAATAGACTATAATTAACTATACAACTCACTGTGCAAAATAGTCTGTAGAATAGACTATAAAATATTCTATAGAATAGACTATAAAATAGTCTATAGACTATAATTAACTATACAACTCACTGTGCAAAATAGTCTGTAGAATAGACTATAAAATAGTCTATAGAATAGACTATTAAATAGTCTATAGAATAGACTATAATTAACTATACAACTCACTGTGCAATATTTTATTAAAGCTGCACATTGACCATTAATTTGCTTTAGCAGAGGGAGTTGTATTATTTTAATCAATATTTGGCCAAAAGGTAATAATCATGTTTATCTAGTTTTATTGATGTTTTCATAATAAAATAAATAATATAAATTTCAATATTTTGCAACTAAATAATTTGGCACAGACAACCAGCTAAAAAAAAGGAAAACTTAATTTTAAGCATTTTTTGTTATATGAGGGTGTAGCAAATTTTAAATAATTTATATATAAATCAAATACAAAGTATTTAAAGATTTATGTTTAATAAATTTTAAAGAAACTGTCATTTAATATTGGATTTTTTTGTAACTTAAAAATATAACTTAAATAGTTTAAAAATATTTATAAAAAATTTAAATAAATAACTTTAAAGTTAATATTTCACTTACAGGATTAAATAAATATTTTATAAGATGCTTAATTCCTTTTTATATTTGACTTACCTAAAAAGAAATAAAAAAGACAATTGATATTAAATAAATGGATAGCAAAGTATATTATAAATAAGATTTCAATTTATGAAAATTTAATTTAAAAAAATAATTTAATAAAAATATGGCAAAACTTTTGTTTCAGGATTTATTATTGTTCA
The DNA here is from genome assembly GCA_951394005.1 of Protophormia terraenovae. Taxonomy (NCBI): domain Eukaryota; kingdom Metazoa; phylum Arthropoda; class Insecta; order Diptera; family Calliphoridae; genus Protophormia; species Protophormia terraenovae. Next base: position 135,045,059 of record OX596074.1, read on the forward strand.
AATATTAGCATAAATTCGGAAGAATGGCAAAAAAAAAAAAAAGAGTCAAAAATGTATCATAAGAAGTGTAAGTCATAAATTTAACTATCTTCATAATTGTGATCTGAGTTTAATGACAAGTTATATATGCATACACGGACGGACAGATGGACAGACGGACGTAACCCGTTAATTTACTTATAAAAATAAAACAGCTTTGTTTCTTCTTGCAAAACATGTTGCAAGAAGAAACATCTGACCATGACTGTGTAAATCTATTGCATGCTTTAAGTCATTGACTAAATTTTACATATTTTACAAAAAGATGTTACCGTTAAAATTGCACATTTTTGTTTATTATTTTTTTTTTTGTTTAGCAAATGTGTAACATATTTGCTGCTTCAATACCTGTTCATATAACTACATAATATTTAGATACGAAAATATACTAAAATTGATTTAACTTAAAGCTTCTCTCATTTTTAAAGACTATAATTTTGATTAAATATATTTTTATTTTAAACATACACTACAACAAAACATACATACAAAAAAGACCTGGTTGAGTATTTTTTTTTTTAATTTTATTTTTAAATTTTTTGTTATTTTTTTAAATAATAATTTTATAAAAATTACAACATGACACAAATAGAAGGAATATTTTAGTAAAAAGTACTTTTTCAAAGAATTATGACTGAGTTTCGGAGGAAAATGTTACTTTAAAATTGGTTGCATTAAATGTAACAACTTCATGAATATTTATTACTAAAATGCACAGTGGAGCCCTTTGTAAAATAAGTGGTAATAAGCGTAGATCTTTTAAACCGCTGAAACGATTCTGATGAAACGAATAAAATCCATAGAAAAGGAGTTAAGCTTTCAAAATATTGTTAGCACGGACGGCGCTACAGGGGGCTTAAGTTGACTGAACTGACTTAAATATTTTTACATTTTTGAATTTTTCTAAATAAGATAAAAAACATGCGCATTGTACTAAACTATTTCTTACGGTTTAAACAGTGGTTCTCACAAACAGCTTCACGGCACCCCTCAAAAATGACTCACCACAATCACCAAAAATAGATTAGAGGCTTAGTACTTATTAATACTGTATTTCCAAAATGACTGAAAACCCCGTGTCGCAGAATTTTTTCTCATTTTGTAACTCTGTGTAATTGGTTTCTGTAAAAAATAATTATTTTTTGGTTTCTAATTTCGAGAATTCAGAAAGGCAAAAGCACTATAGCGGATGCCTGATTTCGGCTTCAAACAGATTACTTGGTGTAGGTAAAAAATATTTATCACATATGTGGGATTTTTTTTTATTAAAGCTTCGTGGCCATAGATTAACAGCTAGATATTTATGTGAGAGAAAAAAACCTAATTTAATTGTCAAAAACCTAATTCATAAAACAACAAAATACATCTAGTCATATATATTTTGTGTTTTCAAAAAAAATAAGTAAATTTTTTTGAAAATTTTGTATAGGGAGGCTCTCACATGTTCGTGGCTTTAATAAGAAAATCAAATGAAACACAATTTTATTTTTGAATAATAAATAATTGTGTATCGTGTTTATTTTTTTAAATTCTCTAACTTAAAATTAAAATAATCACTTCACTTATGTTTAAAAACTTATAAAATTTGGTTGCCGCTGGTCAACGTTTCAACTTTTAAATTGTTTAAAAGAACTTCACAACTTTTCTGCAACCGACTAATTCAAATTTTCAACTTTACAGCAACTAACTACTAAATTCCCTTTGTTACCTATTTTATATTCTCATCTACTACTACACGCTAATTCCCAAAGCACCAGAACATTTCTAGCGAGTAAAACCTATAGTTGTCCCTTTCTCGTCCATTGTAAGGTCGTTTATCAAATTTAAAATGTCATCTGGAATATTCGTTTTCCGTCATGATATGTCTCGCTAATATTTCATCCGTTGCGTACGTGAACCGCCACTAACTGCGTTCAGAATGTTCTGTCCGTTAACAAATTTAACCCTTTGTCACCAACATATGCCAGATCGGGTGATGCGACCAGGCTTCAATAACACACATATAAGATTTTATCCTCCCGGACGAGCCAGATTTTGAAAATTTTCTAAGGGAGCAGAGAAAATCAAATTTATGTGCAATTTTCTAAGCATTTTTTCTCTTTCCAAAGATTTCTGAAGCCCCTAGACGTGGTGCAAAATTAAAATTCAGCTAGCTTATAAAACTATTTGTTTTAGAAATCTTAACGGAGCCAGATTTTTAAATTTTTTACCAGGGAGCGGAGATACGATAAACCTTTTTCCTACAAATTTTAAGGGAGCCAGATTTTGAAATATTTTTCAGGGAGCTATAATCGATAATAGGATTTATGTGTCTTTTTCTAAGAATTTTTCTCTTTCCAGAGCTTTTTCAAGCTCTTAGATGAAATGTGCAGCGACTGATAAACATATATTTTCGAAAAAAAAAAAATAATAATAATAATATTCTGAACATTTTCTTTACTATATATATCACGTGCAAAAAAATTTTGTCATAATTCTGTAGTAGATTGCTGTATTGTAAAAGAATCAGCATTTACTCTCTCTTAATAACACTCAACCATATAACTGCCTCTTTTATTATGCAGAATTGCATGCATACACATGATACTGTAATAGTTGTATTAATACTACTATAATATTAAGTACCCTACAGTTCTGGTTATGAATTTTAACAAGTTAATGTGTTGTAACAAAATCACAAATTTCTAATTTTGTACGATTTTACAACTATAGTTTTTCATAAAAAGTATACTTATTATCAGGGAAACCACAATATGCAATTGAATGTTTTTTCCTGGACGTTGAATGAAGCCATCGATAAAATATTTATCCGTTTCAGAACAAATAAATCATTTTGGCATCGATTTGTTAGTGCATATTTTACTCTTAACCGCATATTTTTGCATTTGGCGATTTTTAGTGCATATTTATAGCATATTTTGTTATTTTTAGGTCATATTTAACCCTTTTAGAGCATATTTTGATATGTTAAAGATAATTTTTTTATACATCATGAAATGTTTTTCAAATTTGATTTTATAAAAAAATGAGAAAACAAAAAAAAATAATAATAATAATAATAATAATAATAATAAATAAATAATAATATTTTTTTATGAAAGCATTTCGTCCTAACCGCGAAAATGTCGTAAGTGCAGAAAGCAAAACATTACACATTATTGTTAACAAATTGTTAAATTATGAAAAATGTCACTTACTATAAAATTCCTTTCGCTATAAATCTGAAATGACACTTGATACGTCGATGAAATTTTGACAAATGATTCTAAATTATAGATTTTAATCAAAACGCGAATTTCGAAAATGTTGTCGTATTATGGCGGTCAGTGATCGATATGATAATTTTAATAATTTCTGAACTAATAATAGTGCTTAGAATTGGATGGGTAAGAAAATAGAAGATCAATAAAGTTTTTGTGAGATACAATAAATAATGGGAAATCAAATTTCGACGAGGTTGATAAATTTCCGTCTTGACTTATTTTATAACGTTGAAATATTAATAAAACCTTTGTTTTAATAAAAATCATAATTTTGTTTAAAAATTATGTAAAATCTCTGTTTTTTAAGGGCATATTTTCGCGTTTTTAGAGCATATTTTTGGTTTTTTATTGCATATTTGGTTTCCCTGCTTATTATGAATCGTTTGAAAATCATATATTTTGAATCCTCTACTAGAGTGTCTTTTTTTAAACCACATTGGCGCATGTACTTGTTTACACAATTGTTACTTTATTGTTTCGTTAATATTTTTACTGTCCCATTATGGTTCCATATCGGCTCCTAAATTGTCTCTGTAACTCAAGTTTTCACCTAGAAAAACTACCACCTTCAAAACCATTATCAGAACTGTTGGATAGCTGCTATTAATATTGTTGCTGTTGTTTATAAAATGCAATTGTAAAGTGATTGCTTAAATCAAGTTTTCATCTTTATACTATTTCATTCTTGTTGTTTGTCTGATGTTTGTTTTATTTTGTTGATGTTGTTGTTATTGTTGCAGCAAAATAAAGTTAAATAAAATATTTATATGTGTACCCGAGTACATGTAAGTATTAATTTTTGTATTTGTATCTTATTTTTTTACTAAAAGAGAATAAGAAGTGTGTATCGTATTTCTAGTTGCTGCTCATGTTATTACCAATATTTTATTATAGTTGTAGCTTACTGCTGCTAGCAGCAGCAGCAGCAGTTGTAGTACAATCATTATTATTATTTGTAATATTTGATACAAGTATTACTTGATTTTTTTTTTTTTTCTTCATCTCCTTAAAAATCTCAGCAGTTGAGCGTGCGTTTGTGTGTCTGTGTGTGTTAAAGAGAGTGTATTTGTTTTGTAAATCTTTAGTATTAGTATTGGTAATGTTCATACAAGAGTGTATAAATATTGCATTTTATATATTTCTTGAGTATTATTTCATTTATTGAATATTACTTTTTTCTTTAGTTTTTTCTGGCATTTCTCATTTATTTTTCTATAAAATTCATCTTTTAGCTATAAAGTTGGTTTGGGTAAGTAATAAGATTTTGGTATGCGGATTTAGAAAATAAAAACAAAAATAAACACAAATTGTAATAATACATACTATTTTTATAACAAGTATTTAGAAGAGTATATAAAATAAAATTAAACTGTTTGCAAATAAATAATAAAACTTGTATTTGCATGGAAATTTGGCTTAGGTTTTTTTAAAAGTAGTTATCAATTAAATTTACAAAATTTTGAAAACTTAATTAAATTGTAGAATTTGAACAAATAACAAAATACAAATAATCTTCTGGATAGCCTAATATATAATCTGGGGTATAGTCCAGTCTATAGTCTAGTTTATAGACTAGTTTATAGTCACCCATAGTTTTTAAAATAGTCAAAATATCAAAATATCAATCAAATCGCAAAGGATACGCAATACAAAGGATTGTACAATTGTGAAGAAATCGGATATTTAAAAATACAATCTCCACGCGGGATGAAAATCATTCAGCTTAACACCCTCTTAACAAAGCAATCTGGGATACAAAAAATACTGATGTAGCTATGATATGCAAATAATATAGCAGCAACTGTTGGAGGAACACAAAATACTGATGTAGCTATGATATGCAAATAATATAGCAGCAACTGTTGGAGGAACACATTTGCATGCGACAATAATATAGTTGAGAATTATGAGTATTTTTAACTACTCAATACTCTTCTTTTGGGTACTCGATATTACTCAATACAATAACAGGTTTTTAATTTGATCATAAACTGAATTAAACTTTAAGATACAACTCTGAAAATATCGATTAGTTATGATTTGGTATTGAGTACTCAAAAAAAAAAAAAAAAAAAAAAATATTCGGTATCGAGTATTTAGTACCGAAATACTCGATATGCAGTTGTTCTTTCTAGAAGTTAATGAGAAACTCCGCTGAAGGATTTGTCAGAGTTAAGAGGAAGACGATTTATTTCGACAGTTGTAACATCACTTCAAACATTCCATTGAATAAGTGTGAGTCTTTCATAACCAGCCAATACTGCTAGATACATATAATCCCAATGATATGAAGGGGAGCCTTCAACCAATTGTATCTAGTTCTTGGCCAACTTCTTCGAAGAGGGGAAACTAAATTGATTGTTAAATTGATATTTTTAGGTTCAGACCTTGCGAGAGACCCCGAATGGAGTGTTAGCGAAAGTAGGAATCGGAATTACTTAATCGACAAGCGACACAGGAGAAAATGGAGCCGAAAATTCTCTCAGAGAGATTTTCTGGCAGACTGAGACCAACGGAAACACCTTAGATTACAAATCACTGTGCATAGAAGAAGGCAAACAACGGAGATAAGACAAAACTGATGTGGAACTCTGAGGAGAAAATATTGACAATTTGTTTTGAAATCAGTGTCAATAAAGCTCGACGATAAGAAGGAATTTTGGTGTGATCTTCAAACGGTAAATAAAAGAAGATAACACGAAAGCTGCAGTTAGTTGGGCTGTGAAGTTGATCTGAAACTATGGGAAAACGCATAACGAAAATTCGTTAAACCAAAGAAATTCATAGACAATGTGATATCAAATCCTTAGGAGAAAAGGAACATTTTTCCAAGGGAGTATAATACCAGGAATTCCAGGAAGCATTATGGGATCAAAACTTTAAAATTTGCTTGGAGATCGGTAACAATAAATTTCCATGATTGAACTGAATTGTAAACAGAGCAATAGACGGCTGTAGGGATTAATCGCTGATGTTGGCAAAAGAGTTTTATAAGCTCCCACGGAAAGGGGAATTTCCTATGGTTTGATAAAAGCAAAAACACTGGTTTCAATACTACAACCCAACAAATTATTCTAAAATCCATTTTCATGTCTCCCAAATTGCTTGTAAGATGCGCTTGGGAAAGTAGTTTGGCAGCAAATGGACATTGAGAGACATAGTAGAGATGACTAAATGCCAGAGTAAGCTAAAAAATGTATGAATCTGTAAAGTGTTGAGAATATATATTTTGAGTTTCGAAAGATTATTCAACAAAATATATTAAACATTTTAAAATATAAGAAAAAAATTTTTTGACAAATTTCGTTACAAATGTGTAAAACATAAATATTTGAGTCCCTGTAATCAATATGATATATGTATAGCGGATACTATTTTACGAAGTCCGAGGATTATAAATTTTATTTATTTTTTTATTTTTATTTTTAAGAAACGATAAATTCGGCAAATGGCACATCAAAGAAAAGTCAATATCATGTTCTATCAAATTAAATAAAATTTGACATTTAATGCACTTTGGATAATCATAATGGAAGCATTTATCATTGCGCATAATTTGATGCAGAAACTACATCGTTTTGTGGCGTTAAAGCAGCATTTCAGACATACAAAATCGCCTCTTGGATTTAGTTTGTCTGGTAACAAATTTTCTTACTTTTATTTCGATTAATCCAAGTGCTTTTAAATATTTGCAAAATTGTTGCTTTATATGCTACTAGTACTTCTAATGATTCTGGAAGCACTTTCTAGCTTTGGCTATAGTCTTTATAAAGCAAAGCATCCCATTTTTCAAAATTTTTTTTTTACATTACAAACAAAAATACACAATTATACATAAATCATTAAATACAAATTTTCAGGGAATATTGAACGGACTTTAATAATAAAAGTGTGTTTTTATTTTAAAAGCACGACAAGTTAAACTATGTATTTCTCTTTGTGATATGAGAAATTTTTTAAAATTACTTTTTTGTCCTAAAATACATATATCTAATTCTGCTCTTTATTTTGAACTTACTGATGTATAATTTAAAGGAACCCGAACAGAAAATGTAATGCATACAGGAAGCTGTTGATTTTAAAAATAAAAGCTAAGTTTTTGCTGGGTAGTTGCCTCTAATGACATCACTGTGTTAAAATAATGAGTTATTCATCTAATGTGAAAGTAGTGTAGAGCCATTATATTAGCTTCTTATCTCATTACATGGCAAGCAAAGTTTTCGCTGGGAACCAGCTTGATTCTTCTACTTTCCAAAAAAGCTTTAAAGAAAAAACATTATAACGTTCTTTGAGGCATATAGTTAAAGGTAATCAAATTACCTTTAAAGTGATGTGGAATTTGAATACACGATAATTCGCGAATTAAATTTCGAGTTCGCGAATCTCAAAAAATGGTATTTTTAAATTCGTGAAAATAATATATTTAGACGATGAAGCCATTCTGAATGTTCTCTGAAAGTATCGTGCTTTACCCACGAACATTTAATGTTCAGAAAAAAATGTCGATACCTTTATAAATTTTATATCATAAATAGTTTGAAAGATATTTGTAATTTTGTGTATACAACTTTATAAATATTTTTAGCTATTTTACATTTCCAAATCGTTATATCGCGAACCACTGACTATTGTCTGAAATTTTAATTCAGTCTTAGTTTTGAGCATAATGACTGCACCAAATATTATCAAATTCGGAACAGGTGAAGAAACCAGCTCGTTAGTTTTAAATGGAATAACTCATAACTTAAAACTTTGAATGAATACAGAGAAAATATTGGACATTTTCAAAACTTATTTATTATGCTATTTATGTTATTTCATATGTGATTTTCACTGCAGCAGAGTGTATTTAAATATTAGTTTATGAATATGAAAATTGTTCACAAAAAAGTTCTACGTTTTTTAAGAACTTCTCAGGAAAACAAAAAAACAAAAAACAATTTATGAAAGTCATATAAAATACAAGCGTACTAAAATTGAAAATGGGTCTTCAATAAAACTTTCAGATGGTCTAATAAAATATTTTCGGAAAATTACACGAAAAGTCTCATTTTTGTCATCGACTTCTGAGAAAATGGTTTAAATTTTCCTGGGAAAATTTGTAATGGTTTTTAGTTACATTTTGTTTGTTTTCTTAACGCAAGATAGATTATACATATTTTCAATCAAAATGTTTTTCTTCATTTCCAAAATCTTGGAAAGATATTAATTTTCGTATGAAAAAGCTGCGAAAAAAGTTATGTCATTTATTAAATGATTTTTAACATTCAAGAATTTTTTTCTGTTATTTTGAATATATTTGGAATTTTTAACTTAAATTTAAAGAAATGTTTTTGGAAACCCAGAAAAAAATTTCCTTTCCCTCCCCCCGTGGATTCGCGCCTGTATAGGACTGACCATACTCGAACAGTATCACTAGACGAAATAAGTTTAATTGTTAGAATAATTCCTCTAGACTTAACTATAGGTGAGGTCTCTAAAGTATAAGATGCAAATGAAACAATTTGCAAAGAAGATGGCTTTGAATGATTTCGGTAATAAGAAAATGGATGAAATGGCGTTACAGAGAGAACTTCTATTTGTCTGCAGTTTAGTGTATAATCTAGGCCAAAGCTTCTATAGTCTACAATCCTGTTTATAGCCAAGCTTACAGTCTACTCTATACTTCAGTCAGCTGGCAATTAAAAATTTTATCAGCCAATTTCGGTACATATTTTTCTCTTAATTAATTTTATAAAAAAAAATATCATCTCTTTAGTATTTTAAATACTTTTTAAGAAAACAAATCATATTTTAAATTTCAATTAAAATCAAAAGCAACACTTGAAACCTTAACAAAGATGAAACTAAAAAAAAAAATATTTTAGAGCAACGGTTCTCAAATGGGGGTCCGCGACCCACAAGGGGTCCGTAAGAACATTCGTAAGGGGTCGCGAAGAGATCCTGAAAAATTTTCTTGAAGTTTAAATAAAAATTCCAATGAATAATGAAACTATTTAAAAATGGAAAGATGTCTTCGAAAAAAAGATATTAAAGACAGAAGCAAAGAAAACAATGTTTTTTTTATTACTAAAAGGAGTTCTTTTAAGAGTCAACTAGTACTAGCTGCAAGAAAAACCAATGAACGCGTGCTTGAGGTTGAAATGATCCAATAAAGAATATAATGCTAACCAATGAAACGTTATAAATATAAACTTTACGATGAGGTAAGGAAAATATTTAAGAAGATAATTTGATAAAACTCCATTTTTGACAATTTTGTAATTATTATGCCTTTTTTATAAAGTCATTTAAAGCTATTTCCAAATTTTAACTTTTATTTTAGTTAACATTTGCTCGATTGGTGCGACTTTTCAATGCTAAGTACAAAAAACTTTTATTTCGAAAAAAAGTGCTCGCTATAAAAAAAAATTTGCTTAAACGACTTTATAATTTTAATGGCGGAAAAATCCTTTACACATTCATTTCAAAAAGAGTTAAAATTTACTTATGTATCAATTCCAAATCAACAGTTTTAAAAGCATTTTAGTTGAAATATAGCAAAGTTTATCTGCTTGTTAGCAGATAAAATGAATTTTCATCAATATTCATTTTCTTTTGTCCATAAAACAAATCATATTAGATATTCATTATCAGAAAGTCTATTAATATTAAAGATCTCATGAAGTAAAAACAATGTTCTGATTTTTGAACTAGTCAAAGTTGTTGTTGTAACAGTAAGATATATTGTTTCCAGTGATGCCATACAAAATTTAAGAAAAATCCCTCTGCTTAGTTGAAAAATTGCATTTTTTCCTTTTTTTTTTTTTAAATGTCCCTCCATTTTTCCCTCCTCCTTAAAATTGCTCTTTATTAACAAAAACTAAAAATTTTTTGTAAAAAATGCATTGAAATTGAGTTTTTGTTTGTAATTCAATAAAAAATAACAAAAAATATTTTAAACAAATAACGAGAACACTGAAAATATCCATTTGGCAAATTAAGATTTCTATTTTTAAATGAGTGTGTATGATAATATTGCATTTTTTGTTTACTTATTTAAAATTTATGTTGCTTTTTGAGATAAATTTAGACTTATTAAAAATTTCCTTTATTTAAAAAAAAAAAAAAAAATTCCCTGCCTTTTTCCCCTCAAAAAAGGAAAAAAAAATTCTTTCAAAAAGGGAAAATGCCCACCATCTGACATCACTGGTTGTTTCTGAGTTGACAGCCCTTCGCCGAGATATCTCGGGTCATTCCGACGCGTAGAATCGGCTGTCGTGGGAATGAATTGTAATGAGTCACGCTTTCATTGCAATGTCAAAAGGGGGTCGCGAAGCAAGTTCTTGTGAGAACCCCTGTTTTAGAGTTTTCAACAGCATTGAAATAAATAACAATTAAGTATTTTTTTTTTTTTTTTTTTTTGGTAATATTTTCTTCCTCTTTTACCTCTGCTCCACAGGCATAATACAAAGATATATTTTATAGCAACAAGAAATCACAATAGATTTTCATTTAAATCAAACTACATTCAAATAACAAATCACATGCAATATTTGAGATGATTTTAAATTTATTTTCATTTTTGTTGAAAACTATTTCATGATTTTGTTCATCTATTCAACTGCAGCCATATATGGATACAAATTGTTATTATTCTTTTATATTTTATTGGTTTTTGTATGCAAAACTTGAATTTAAATTATACTTGAATGTACGTATGTATGTCTGTTTGTTTGGATGGGAAATAAATATGTAAACTTCTTCACATAACTATTGTTTTTGTTAAAATTACAACAAATAAACTAAAAATAGGAGAACTTACAACAAAAACATCATACTTTACACTTATAAATTGTAATGTTGCAAATTTATACACAAACACTCTAAAAGCAAACTACTTTCCACCTCCTCCTCCTTCTTCCAAACCATCAACGGTGTATAATGAGTGGTTGTAGCAAATATACCTATACACTTGCCTTACAAACTATGGAACCACAATTCATATACATACATACACACATACTCTGAAAGAGACTCAAATTGTTTAATACTGGTATTTCATACCTAGAGTTACATGTTGATGCCACTTACTTACTTACTAACATTCATGCAACATATGTAACAATTTTAGTTAAACATACGTTTGGATAATTTTAGAAAATCTAGTTATTTTTGTTTAGTTATTCAGTGTTTTTTGTTCTTGTTTTAAGTATTTATTTGTTGTTGGTTTTGTTGTTACTCTGTATAGAACAGCATGGTATAGAATAAGAGTAGAAGTAGAAGTGCAATTTATGTATTTTGTATTTGTTGTTGTTGTTGTTGTTGCTGGTGTTGAAGAGTGCTAAAAACAAGTTGTTTAATGATTGTTAAAAGTTGTATTCACACACAGATACACACTTTCGTATAAAACTCGGTTAAGGGCATTATTACATTTTACATTTTGTATTTGTTGTTTCTTTATCAAATATAAAATATTTTGTATACATACATACATACATACATACATACATACATACATACATACATACATACATACATACATACATACATATATATATACATATATTAGTACAACAAAAAATAATTGTTGCAACTACTTCATATAAAAGAAATTATATTAGAAACAAAATACAATTTTTTATTCAATTTAGTGAAAACTTAATTAAATACATTTTGTGATCAAAAAGAAATATTCATAAGACTTTTATATACGTTTCTATTTCCAATATTATCAATTCACTATCATCTGAATCATCTCCACAAATTCGGTACCATAATACAGTCGAACACGGTTATAACGAACTCGAAAGGACCGACAAATTTAGTTCGTTATAAACGTAGTTTGTTATATCCTTAAAATTCCCCAAAAAATTATTTGGAAACAAAATATATGTATTTCATTACAATACTAGCTTGTTTGTAATTAAATCGAATTTCTTCCATTTAAAAATTGACTGTTTTTATGACTTTTATTAAAGATTTCAATATATCAGGAAGAATATATGTTTTATTCATCAGTCATTTCATAAGTTGCAAATTGAGATTAATTACAATTTTTTATAATCATTCAATGTTTTCTTTATTACCGAGTTTTTGAAATTGGCATGTTTCGAGATGTTTACTCTTTGAGGCACAACGATATAATTTTATTTTAAATTTTAGTCCTCCTATTTTTAATTTTTACCTATTTTTTTTTATAAATGTGTATGCGTTTGTTAAAAAGGTTAACAACTGTAAATATAAAATTCCTCTTTTATTTGTCCGATAATTTTAATTCAAATTAATGAAAACTATTTTTATTTGTTCAATAATTTAAACTGGAATGAATAAAAGTTATTTCTTTTAATTTTTATATTTTTTAAATATTTTGCAAGGTTGGAAACCGATACCTTTATAAATACCGATACCGATTAAATACCGTTTAAAGTTGGTTACCGTAACTGATACCAATACCGAAATTATTATTTTGTTAAAAATACCGGTATTCAAATACCGATTCCCTCTGTACCGGTATATACCGGTATTTTAAAAATAAAATTTTTTCAATATAATATGGTATTATAAGAATAATTTCTCATATAATTTACTTGAGGAAATAAGGAAGATAAAATTATTTTTAATAATAAGAATTTATTTAATTCAACATTTATAGAATTTTATTGTTTGTTTCTTGGTTATATCGTTTGCAATAAATATATTTATTAAGAGGTTTAAATGCATTAAAGTCTTAGTGCGATCACAACGGGATCACGGGATATTCCAGGAAATTTGCGATTTTTCTTGCTCGGCTTTCCGAGAATTTTGTCCGTGATTTCCGGGAATTTTAAAAGCACTTAAATGAAAGAAAACTCCATGAATTTTACAAACGATTATATATTTTTCGAATTTTTTAACGAATATAATACAATATGTTAAATCTAGCTGAGAACTATTTATAAAATTTCATTATTCTTTGAATTGTTTTTATAGGATGAATCTTAGGTATGAATTCAAATAAACATCATGTCAGCACTAAGAAGCAGCAAGCAAAAAAAAACTAAAACTCTTTGAAAGGATATAAACTTGTCATTGGTATGGACAACATCCGGAATTAATCTCTAGAAATTTTAAAACCATATATCATGTTCATAGGAACTTGACATTTTTCGTAATAACGATATTTACCGGTATTTTAGTTTCGGTACCGGTATACCAATACCTATATAATTTAAAATACCGTTACCGATACCGTTACCGAAATTAAAATAAATTGAATACCGATACCGTTACCGATACCGATACCGTTATTTGTTTCTGTTTCCAACCTTGATATTTTGAAATGTGTAATTTTATTTATCTAAAACAAGTATAAGTGGGAGTTCGTTATGAACGTACTGTCCGTGATTGTCTGAAACCATTTACTTGACTGACTACATTAGGGCACCACTAGTCACTTTACTAACCACCTGACTAGTCACTTTAACATGGGGATGGAAGAAGTGTATTGGCACCAAAGGACCAAAAGGTGGCGATATAGTGACTAGTACGGAAAAGTCAATTCATAGGAATCCTTTTACTGGTGAAATTGAGTCAGTCACCTGACAATTTTTTTAACTAGTCACTTTACCAATTAGGTGACTTGTCACTTTAACATGGGGATGTCCTAGGAGGAAGTCTATTGACACCCCAGGACCAAAAAGTGGCGATATTGTGACTAGTACGAAAAAGTCAATTTAAAAAAACACAAATGCAAAATAATTGATTTCTTTAATAAATTGAAAATTCTAATTAGAAAGACTGGGTTTAGTATTATATAAAATAATTGAGAGGTAATCCATTTCTATTGTATGTATTCCACGTGTTTAAATTAAAAACACATTTATTTAATGTAGTACGCATAACATAAAAATATAAAAAAAACATTACTAACTTTTTTTCTTACAAAGTAAAATACTAAAGACTTTGTTAAGTACCAAAGAGTCAATAAATTGATATTTGACACTACACACGTCTAAAAAAGATGCATCAGAGCCAAATGTCCTAACATGTATTTATTACCCTTAGTCAAGTAACCCAACCTGTTTGGTTTTTTTGTCCTCACCAAAGGGTTAATAAAGTATAAATCGCCACCTCCACGCTTTCTAAAGAATCAATAAAGGGTGCTATCGCCACCTCAACGCTTTCTAAAGAGTCAATAAAATGTGCGATAGCTTAAATATCGCTCACAAAATATGCGCAGTTTGGGTAAATAAAAAAAAAATACACATTTGAATGAGTTAGGTTTGAACTGTTTTGCCGCAACTGCAAAAAGAGTGTTATACCAGAAATTTTGTAAGAATTTTTTTCTGCTTTTGGGTCCTAAACTTATCTAAATTTTTTCCAGCATTCCTGTTTGGATCTTTTTGGACTTTATATGTTATCAACTATGCATTAGATTTAAATTTTCGCACCAAATAGTAAAAGCACTGAGCTAACCAGACTGTTTTTCTACCAGATGTGTTTGGAGTTCCTTTCAATATGCTTTCAATTTTCCGGCCTTCCGAATATCATGTGGACCTTTTTTTCTTTTAGAACCAGGTTTCCTATCAATGGTCAAATTCTCCTAATCCTGTTTATTAACATTAGAAACAATTTGACGGCAGAAATTTAATTCTGCGGCCAATTATTTGTAGGACCTATTTGGATTTTTTTAAATTTTTCAATAATTTGTAGTACGTACATCTTTTTCGTCACTCATTTTGATCAAAATCACGACAAATCAACATGGTTGTTAGTAAAAATAATAATTGAAGTATTTTTTAATGATAACTAGATAAAAAAAAATAATAATGTTTAATATTGCTTCCGAAAAAAGTTAAGAGGCAAAACGTGTGTTAATATTTTTTCTATCGCACTCCTTAAATAATGAAACTTGGTACGCATATTACTTTAGGCCTAGAATGAATAAATACGAAGTTCTGAAAAAATCGGCGAAAGAATTCGCCTACCTCCTTTATATCCTGAAGTTAAAAAACTAAATTTTCTCTAAACTTTAACAACATTTGTAGCAGCTTGTTTTGTCGTCGACTTAGGTATTTCAGTTGCGTCCAGAATCGTCTTACGGGATCCACGAAACTTAAGTGAGATCACAATAGATTTATCATTTCTGAGAGTTAATTATACAGTGTATCTTTATTTAATAATTTAATTTTTCAGATATCTGTAACAATAAATTATAGAAAATACTCTTATATAAGTCTTATATAAGTAAATTACTAGCAGAACGATGATATGTAGGGATTCAGTCGGTTACTTTTCAGGTAATTTTTATTTTTTTTAAGAGTCGTCTGGCTTCAAACTCTTCAAAGTCGTAGAAAAATGCTGAACGTAACATATCTTCTCTACCTTATAAATGGCAGCTTACACACTGAATTTCTCTTGGGAAAGATCAATGTAAATATTACGCGTTACTACTCGTATCAATTCCTCATTGCTAAAATTCTGATCCATTTCGCCGTATTTGTGTTGAATTCAATCAACTACTTATATCAGATTATAGACTTTAATAAAAGTTTAGTTGATATTAATTAAGATATAATTTATTATCTCAATAGTTAAGTTATCTTTACTATTTATTTAATTTTATAGTCAATTATTTTGTTTTAATTCTTATATTATAATAGTCTGTAAGGATTGTATTTCTATAGACAGAAAATATGTACATAAATAAAATAAAACGATATCTCTGCAACTACACATACTAAAGTAGATATCCCAGAGAGACTAAGCTTAATGGTCAACATGAAAAATCCTCGTTAAATGTATTGCATGATTCAATGACAGAAACCTCTGCAGGAATATGACAGTTTAGAGGAAACACTCTTCCTCAAATCGGAAATAAAAAAAGTCATTCCCATCTAGGTTTTTAAAAGACTAAAGAATACATTGGCAGTGGATCTAATATATATATAGATCAAAATATAAATATAATTTTAAATTCTATGGGACTACATTCAAGGCAAAACGAGCCATATTAATAGTAGTTTCCTTTTTTTATAATAACAAACCCAAATTCATACTTTCAGCTTCATCTATTATATAACTCAAATCAAATTGTTGCACATGCTAAACACTACTCTTTTCATTTAGTTGGGTGGCGTAAAAACAAAAACTTCTCACACAACGCGAAACTATAGAAAATCTAAAAGTATTTCATTACAAAACCACAACATATCATAAGAGTTTTTCCTTTTCACAAAAGACTTCCTGGTATTTAATAAGAGCATGTGAACGACATTATCTTTACTCTCAAACATTGGCAAATAGCACTCGGTGGTAATAAAAAAAAAATAATAATAATAAACTGCAAAAACTTTCCCAAAAAATTATAAAAAACTCTAAACCAGTAACAAAAAAGTACGAGTTAGTTGTGTACAATCAGCTGAAATAAAAACTTGACTCATAAGACCTTGAAAAACACGTAACTTTCACCAATTTGAAACAATTTTTTTCTTTATTTCTCCTTACTGTACGTTTATTGTTGTGATTGTTGTTGCAATATTTCTGCATCTTCTTAAAATATCTTTAAGGTGACTGGAGTTGAAATAATGCAAGGAGAAAAAAAAAATACAAAACCATGCAAGAAAGAAAAGAAAAAAACTTTTAAATTACCAGCTACAACCAATGACTTACAAATAGTTTGCAACAAACAAACTAGCAGCAATAGCAAGCAAACGTTGCTAGTTATTTGTATGTATAAAAGTCGCTCCTCAAATGAGAGTGTGTGTAAAATGCTTGTCTTTTATATGTGTATGTATAAGACCCAACCAGAAATCACAACAGTAAAACTTGTAATGAACTAAAACTTTAAACTGCAACAACAAAAAGAATCCCAAACAAAACCACAACAGCAGCAGCAGCAACAACAGAAAATATGTTTCGTATTTGCAACAACGTCAACAATTTCTCGAGTCTCATTTATGGAATGCCAAATAAAAATTTATAAAATCCTCTCATATCTTAAGTTTTCTTAAAGTTTTTTTCTCTGAGTTGTTTTTTTTTTTTTTTCTGCTTTAAAATTCAAGTCTTTATGATTCTGTTTCTTAAAAGTACAAGTTTTTAGTTTCTTCTTCTTTCAACTTTATTATACGTTGCAACGTGCATACAGGTTGTAAGTAAAAAAAACAAAAATATCTACAAAGTGTGTGTGTATGTGTATAAATTTAAAAAAAAATTTTGTTTATTTATGTACATACACACGTATATATGTGCTATATGTATGTGTATTTGTTTAAATGCCTTTTGGCCTGATTGCTAGCAATTAATGTTGTCTTTCACCTCAAGTAAAACTAAAAAAAAAAAAAAAATATATTTTGCAGCTATATTGCAACACACACAGCCATTGTTGTTGCTAGAGCAACAACAGAAATAAATTCAAATAAATAATGAAATTCATCTACAGCAACATGTAGCAAATCGAAAATAATTCAGCTTTGTTGGGGCAAAAAAAAAAACCTCGAATAAGAAAATTTATTTTAAAACAAAAAATAATAATTAAAAGAGACGAAGGGAAAAATGTAGTGAGATTTGCTGCTAGCAAGAATTTGAATACAACCAATAGTGATGCATATTCTGTAAATGAAATTGTATATTGATTACACTGGTCGACAAAAAAAATTGTTCGTGCTCCTTTAAAAAAAAAAATATGTGGACTACATGGAATTCCGTATGCTAAACTCGAATCTGCTTTCAGTTTTTTCCCATCAGGTAGAGATTTTTTTTATGGGAGTGTCCCAGTGATGTCAGATGAAGGGAATTTTCCCTTTTTGAGGGAATTTTTAAGGCAAATTTTAGTCAAAGGGAGGGAATTTTAATTTTTGTCAAAATAAAGGGAAATTTTAATACGAAAAAATTTATCTAAAAAACGACAAAAATTTTAAATAAATAAGCAAAAAATGCAATATTATGTACACTCATTTAAAAATAGAAATCGTTCTTTGTTAAAAATATTTTTTGTATATTTTTTATTGAATTACAAACAAAAACTACATTTATGTAAATTTTAATTCATAATTTACCAAAAAATTTTAGTATTTGTTAAGAAATAGCGATTTTAAGGAGGAGGGAAAAATAGAGGGAACACTTTTTCTAGAAAAACGGGAATTTTTCAACTAAACAGAGGGATTTTTCTTAAATTTTAGCTGGCATCACTGGCGTGTCCAATATTGCGCTCTAAATAATCCGATTACTCGAGTATATTTCACTATAACTCGAGAACGGTATGCACCAATTTATGTGGAATGAAATTGGCTTTAAGTCGTTCTGCTATCAAATTTTTATCCGCTCAACAATTTAGGAGATATTTTCATGCTAAATTCAAGATTTTTTTTTTTTTTACCAAAACTACTTTTTAAAAGTGAAAACATCAAAAATGTTTCAGCTTATAATCTTTATCGCAAAGCTGGTAAAACTACGAGTAAATAAAGCCATGTATCATAAAAATTGATGCACAAATCATGATACCTACAGTTAAGTGGAGATACACTAGCGGGCAAAAACAAATTTTCGTCTTAATTAAAAAAAAAAGAAAAAGATAGGTGGATTAGATAGAATTTAATGTGCTAAATAAGAATCAGCTTTTACCTTTTTTCTATCACGTATTGACTTTTTTTAAGGGCATGACTTCTATGACCCCGCCTTTAGGCAGTCACACTTGTATAACTCCAGAAAGGTTTGTCCCATTAAAATAAATTAAACTCCAATATATACACGCAAAGAAAAAATATGGTTCGGGTGACCATAAACTAAGAGCAACATACTATGATTGTAATATATGATCCCAGGTAACAATAAGTATATTTGTACGTAATCATTTTTCTGATTCCATTTAATCATTTTCTCATCATTAAATGATTCGGTTTAATCATATTTATAACTTTTTTTTTACAATATTTCTTTCGATTTCACAATTTTTTATCATTTAATAATCCCATTTTATCAGATATATAAACCAATTTTATCATTTAATATTCCCATTTTACCATATATATAAACGAATTTAATCATTTAATAATCCCATTTTATCATGTATATAAACCAATTTTATCATATATATAATCCCCTTTTATCATATATATAATCCTATTTTATCATATATACATAATCCCATTTTATCATATATATAATCCCATTTTATTATATATATAATGCCCGAGCTTACAATACTGAATATATTTAAAATAAAGCACATTTATCTGAAATTTTTATTTTTTTATTTATTTATCGAAAATATTGAAAAAAAAAAAAAAATGTTCAGGTATAAAAATTTATTAATTTTTAATTATTAAATTATAAGTTATTAATATTTTGTATATAATATTTATACTCTACATATTAATTTTTAACATATATTTATATTTATTGTTTAAATATTATTTACATAAGAATTTAATTCAACAGTTTTACGTTTCCTTTGGTAATGCAATGTAATTAAAATTAAATAAAATTCAATTCTAATGATTTAACAGATATTGAAATATAATAATCCTCATAATCTGCCTGAAAGGCTTGAAAATGTGAGTTAAGTCCATGGCTTAAAAGCCTTTGACCGCAATGATAGTAAGATTCATTAGAGCAATATTTATACCACCAAATAATGGAACGTCATCTTCATACATTCCAATATGGATAACCATTCCTGCATATCTCAGAAGGCGACATATTTTTCATTTATTTTTTTATTTTATCATTTTTTAAACTTAGAACACAAATCAATTGAACACTTTTCCAAAAACATACAGCTATATCGTTTGCCTTTTAGCAAACTACTGAATTTATACACAAAAATGTGTATTCAATAGTTATGCAGAAAATAAATATGATTAACGATAAAAATACAATAGTTGTGTGAAATCAAATTATAGTCAAAAGCAAATATTTTATATTTGAGAAAAACATAAACATTTTCAAATACAAACATTCAACAGTTGTGCAAAACAAAATATGATTTAAAATCAAATAAAAATATTGGCTAAATGGTTGTAGAATTAACTAAATTTGCAAAATTAAATTAATGATTGTAGAATTAACTAAATAATTGTAGAATTGACAAAATGATTGTATTTAATCATAAATATGATTTCATATAAACATATTTAAATACATATTATAATTCAGTGAACCATATTAAAATTTTGATTGTGGGTAATCATTAAATGATTAAACAGAATCATAAACGTTGCTATCATGAACACAGTATATTTAAATCAACGAGAAAACGGCTATATAATCATTGAATAGTTGTGGTGATCATGCTGTAACCATGTTTTTTCTCTGCGTGTAGCGACTTAAATTGTCTTTAAGCTGAATTTACATAATTTTTTGTTCAGTTAATATTTTCGTAGTTATACGGTAATTAATATATATATATATATATATATATATATATATATATATATATATATATATATATATATATATATATATATATATATATATATTTTTTTTTTTTTTTTTTTGGAAAAGTGGTGAAAATTTTGATCCATAACTTTCTTGAGCAAATAAAAAATATTGTTGACGCGCCTTGAAGACAATTTTTGTATGCATCTTTTGGTGTATTATTTATCAAAATCGTGTAAACGGTTTTTGAGTTATAGTCTAAATTTGACAAACCATTCTCGAATTTTATAATGTGACCACTGAATAAGGTGATGATATTAGTCATTCCCATAAAAAAAAAATCAGTACGTGATAAAAAAGTGAATGCAGATTCTTATTTAACTCGTCAAAATCCACCTAATCTATCTATTTTTGTTTCAAGAAAAAATAAAAAAAAAAAAAAAATTTTTTTTGCCCACCACTGTATTTCTACTCAATTGTATTTTCATTTAACTTTGAATAAAATCAAGATTTGTGCATCAATTTTGAAGGTACATGCTTTATTTTATTCGCAGCATCATTAGCTCTAAAATAAAGATAATAAACTGATGATTTTTTGATGTTTTCATTTATTAAACGAAATTTTAGTAACAAAAAAATCTAAAATTTTTTTTGTATACTTATTTCAAAATAACTTTAAAACTATTGAACACATAAAAGATATTTTTAGTCCGCATCTTTTGGTGCATCACTTATGTCAATCGTATACACCGTTCTTGAGTTATAAGGAAATATACTAGAGTAATAGCCTTACTATGGGCGAAATATTAGACACGCTCATAAAAAAATCCAGACCTGATGGAAAAAAAACTAAAAGCAGATTCGTATTTAGCACATCAAAATGCATCAAGTTCAGCTTTTCGTCTTTGGGGGAGGATTTTTTTTGTCGACCAGTGTTAAATAAGAAAAATCAACATTTTTGTTAGCAACATGTTGCCAGGGGTTTCTTAGCAACATTTCGCTATAGAATATCGACAAATTTAAATGTTTTTAAAAATTAGAATATTGGTTACAAATACATTGTTTTTTTATATTATTCGCCAAAAAATTTGAATAACAATAACAAAAACATATTTGGCCTTCTTCGGAGCAGGTTCACCCGGAGACTGCTGCTTGGTCTCCTTAGTATAGTAATGGATCCATGTTTCATCCACAGCTACAAAACGCCGCAAAAACTCATTCGGATTGCCGTTAAACAACTCCAAACAATCCTTTGAAGTTGTCACACGTTTACGTTTATGGTCAATTGAGAACAAACGCGGCACCCATCTTGCAGACAACTTTCTTAAACCAAGCTGATCATTTAAAATCGAAACATACTGCCATATGAAATGTCTATGGCATCGGCAATCTCACGCACTTTAACTCTTCGGTCGGCCAACACCATATCGTGGATTTTTTCGAAATTTTCGGGTGTACTGACCTCAATTGGCCGTCCAGAACGTTCATTTGTACTTGTGCGACCACAACGAAATTCAGTAAACCACTTTTTTACCATTGAAATCGATGGTATAGTCCCCATAGTATTTATCGCGCTTTTCCTTGGTTTGATTGACGGTTTTTTTTTTTTTCGCAAAAATAATGTTTGTCGAAATTCACTTTTTTCCATTTTTAGAACAGCAGGTTGTATGTTTTGAACGGCTGTTAAACGCAAAGTAAATGAGGACACTTACTCAAAATTTTACAGTAGTCTATTAACAGGTGATACTTGA
Source organism: Protophormia terraenovae (assembly GCA_951394005.1). Classification (NCBI taxonomy): domain Eukaryota; kingdom Metazoa; phylum Arthropoda; class Insecta; order Diptera; family Calliphoridae; genus Protophormia; species Protophormia terraenovae. The sequence goes on from OX596074.1 coordinate 135,067,449, forward strand.
TGGGAACAGTGTTGCATTTCATATAACTACGAGGGAAGTTCGAAAAGTCACGGAAATATTGATCCGCTCTCGTATTATATTGCTAGTAAATTCTACTACTTCTGAACACTCGACACTACTCTGTACATTTCATTTGGGTACTCGATACTATAGTTTTTATAGGGATCAAAATCAAAGTTCCATCTTAAATTAGAATCAACTTAAAGCTCTGGTATTTTTGATGCTCTATATCCTATTCTTAAGCACCTATCACAGGAGAACGCAGTAAGGGAAGTTTTTCTATCCCTATTCACGGTCATTCAAGAAATTAAGCAAAAATTGAGAACTGAAGGTCAAGCAAGAATCTAACAGCTATATACAGACAAAGCAATTATGGAAGGACGAAAAAATAAAGTATACTAATATTCTTCTGGAAATTAATAAGACGCTATTGAGAATGGTAATTAATCTAATTACTGGTCACAATACTCTTGGTAGGCATATGGAAAGATTAAGAATTATAGAAGATGAAAAAGAAACGGTATCCTTTTTACTTAAAAATAATAATAATAATAATAATAATAATAATAATAATTATAATAATTATAATAATAATAAAATACCAAAAGTAAAAAAATCATAAAATTAAAATATGATTCCTAACTCCCGTGGGAACAGTTATAATATTGGTGTTCTGTAGGCATTAAGAACAATTAACTTTTTAAATACTTTAGTTACCAGTTTCTTACATCTTTAACGTAAAGTATAAACTCGATAATTCGATTGTCTATAATCCGGGTTATTCGGTAATCTGGACGCCATTTCCGAACTTATTACATACTCTATAATCCGGATTGTAGTAATTTTTATTAATTATTATTTATTAAATAACTCAAAAACTATAAGAGATAAATAGGACATGCTAGCATGTTTTTATAGTTCTTATCAGTGCTTACAATAATGTATAAAAATATTTGAAAAAATTTGGCAAGCGATTAAAAAACTTGTATATCAGAGGTACCCAACTTTGAGCCCCTTTAGTTCCCCCCTTGAGGGGTCTGTATGGTCCCCCTTCCAAACTTAACATTGTACACTCCTCTGCTACGCCTATGCCAAATTTCATGCAAATCCAATTAGCCGATCAGAAGTTACAGATTTATATGCAATGTATAGTTTAGAAGTAATGAGTTATAAAGTGTGATTAATTTTGAAAAAAAAATCAACCGCTTTTTCATTTTTGAAACGTCATATTTTTGGACCGGGAAGAGTTTTTACTCAGAAAGTTTGGAATTTAAACAATATTTGCAATACTTAATATCTGTAGGGGATTTCATTTAAATCGGAGATATCAAATCCGAAAATGTCTGTTTTTTCCGTTTTGATATGGAATCACTCTATTACAAAAAAATTCAAAGAGTAATAATGAAAAGTACTCTCTTATGGATTCTCATTCACTTAGGATCAGTATATTTAATTTCATATTTGTATGTTCAATATTATAAAAGATTTATTGGTAGAACGAAGAAGTACTACAAAGTTCCCTTTTTTGAATTCTTACCCACATAGGACCATGCAGTTTTAACTTCATGTTTCTTGGTTCAATATTAGTTGTGTTTTGCTGCTAACTTTCATAGTCAATTTAAATTTATATACTTTAGGAGTTAACGCTAACACTTAAGGGTAGCACTAAAACATAGCTATTATAGAAAATTCGAAAAGTACCATTAGAAGTATGAAAAAGTACCACAAGTTCGCCTCTTAATTCTCACTTACACAGAAAAAAATAAAAATGTATTTCAATTACGAAATTTGTTATATTAATAAATTTTTTTTATTGATTTTGCTCCAATCATCAAAGTTATAATATTAATTAAGGGGAATTAATTGATTTTAATTAAAATTTCAATTATTTTCTTAATCATATCAGTAAGAACTGTTATTGAAAATGTTATATTGCACAAACACGCTTCTTCCAATAATAAACACGAATTTTAGTTTAAATTTGTATTGCAATACATCAAATATTTAAAGAGTACAAAAATAATTTTACAATAAAGTTTATAATTTAAGTGAAATATAATAACGATTATAAGTAAACATATAACGTATATGATATAAAATTAATTACGTATATTAAGGACACTTGTGAACAGTGTCATTTGATGTTAGGAAAGACGTTTAAGTTTGAGATAGTTACTTCAACCTAAGGAAAGATATATTAATGCTTATAGTACATTATAAATCTTAAAAATGTCACATCATCACTAGCCATAGATCTATTCGAATATTGAACCTATTTTTGTGCCCAAATGAAGGTTGTTTATATGAGCCATACTCGTTAAAGTCTTATTTTTCACATAAAGGAGTCTACCATTTCCATTAAATGATTATCGAAACGACACTGGCGGCAAAAAGAGTATAATTTGTCATTGCTCTGGAAATGTTTTGTTCATAAGCGAACAAATTTATGGCTAGTGATAAAAACAATTTCGTTCTTACTCATAATACAGAAACGAGAAACGTAGTAAAAAACTCCTCCGTCAATTTTTGTAGAAAAAATATAAGTAATTATTAAATTTATTGTATTAGTAATTATTATAATTAAAGTTATATATAAAATGAAATAAGAAATTAATTGAAAAACTTTGTCGAATATTTTTTTCTGTGTACTTAGGACTACATGTACTTAAGTTTTTCTTTCTAGCTTTAGTATAACAAAAAATGCAGTATTTATTTTGAATAAAAAATTTAATTTCCGATTTTATCCCCTTTTTTGGTACTTTTTACTCCCTCTGCATATAACAAATATTGTATTCAAATGAATTTTTAATTGTACTGGGATCAAATGTGAAAATTTTCATATGTATGTGTCAGTAGAAAAAAAAAAAATATTTAAAAAAAAGTACCAAACACGGGTACGATTTTTACCCCTTAAACGTTCGAATTTTTAAAAATACTATATTTTTATTTGCAAATTTTCGATAAGGTACTAATTTGAGGCTTATTTTATTTCTATGCTTACCGGGTTAGAAATAGATAGGGTGCCAAAAAAGTACCAAAATACAGTTTTTATCCGTTTTTTTCCTAAAAGGGCAGAATTTCAAAAAAAGTACCAGACATCTAGCCAATTATTTTATAAACGAATAATAATGAATATTCAACTTTTTTTGGATCTATATTAGTTTAGGAGATATAAAGTTACCGATTTGACCCATTTTTCCCCTATTTTACATTCGATATTCAAAAATCCCGCCTTAGTGGATCTATCCATATTTTCTTTTTTCCTAGCTTTAACTATTTGGACTATGTGATGATGAATCAGTAAGTAAGTCAGTATATATAGATAAAATAATTTGATGCACCTAAATTATATCCCAATTCAATTACATTACTTTAATCTTCCTTTTAGATAAAATACAATTTTTATAAAAAATATTTCCTTTAAATGTTCTAAATACCTTTAACTTTAAATTGCTCCAAATAAGTATTCATTATAAAACGAAAAAAAAATCTATTCTGCAACTAATTACCATTGCCATGTTACCCCATTATGAATTCCAGCGTTGAATAGTCAAATTCCTTTAATTAAATTTTCTTACAAATTACAACGCATTTTATGTCTGTCCATACGTTTAGTTTCTGTGGTCTTTTGTAAAAATGGAAATTTTATTTTATCATCATCTACATCAGCCAAGTGTGGATGGAGTTAGTATAAGTAAAGTAATTTAAATTGTAGACTATTCGTACATTTTGTTCGTTAAAACAATATCTTGCAATATAAAAAACAACAACAACTCTACTGCTACTAACTACTAGTACCCTCAAACAACTGCAGTAGCAGCAACAACAACTTTAGTAACATCTTTTCCTATTTTTATTTCTTTAACTATTTTTTTGTCGTTGTTTTTGTTGTTGCTTTGTAGACCAAACATGGTTAAATAAATACAAAAACTAACTTGTTTGTATGTCTGTCGGTTTGTTTTTTTTTTTATTTTATTATTATTTGCTATGTCTTGGCATAGAAATTCTGGATTTTGTTTTACCGTGTTGCACATTCAACAAGCTTCGTTTTGGTGTAATACATATTACTTGGAGAAAGGGTATTGTGAAAAGAGTGAAGATTGTTACTTCATTTGTAACAGATGTAAAACTTAGAAATATTTGGTTTTAAAGAGGATCGAATATCATCGATTGAGTTCCATCGGCTCTGAATTCTTTCAATGAGAATAAGAATCCTTGAATGTTCCCCATATGCGTTTCATTTTCCTTAATTAACACATTATATTTTGGAAAGACGATCTTCTTTTCAATACTCTAAAAGCTTCTCCAAGTTTCAACGAGAGAAAAAAAATAGTCGGTCAAGCCCGACCATATGATACCCTACACCATTGTGTATATTATAATTCGGGGAGGGATCTTTTATTAGACTTAGAGCCAAATAAAACATACGAATACAGAATATTACCTCGATATTAACATTTATACGAATTTATTCACATTTGGGTGATTTCCGAAAGAGGGTCTTATATAGGAACTATAGTAAATTATGGACCGATCTTTGTAAAATTTGGAACTGTCATTTATGTTTATATAAAACTTATTTGTAACGAATATTAACTTGATACTAACATTTTAATGGGATTTATACCCGTTGAAGTGATTTTCTGAAAAAGGGTTTATATGGGAGCTATGGTCAATTATGGACCGATCTTTATAAAAATCGGCACACTTATTTAGACTTATATGAAACTTATATTTATAATTTCACTACAATATTGCTATATTTAAGGGTGTTATGATCGTTAAACCCTTTTCCGGGAGCGCATTTGTATGGGGACTAGGTGAAATAATGGACCGATCATAACCAATTTCAATAGGCTTCGTCCCTGTACTATAAAAAATCTGTGTGCCAAATTTCATTAATTCTTGTTCAAAATTGCGACTTGTAGTTTGATTACAAGGTTTACATGGACGGACATATGGTCAGAAGGACGGACGGACATCGTTAAATCGACTCAGAAAGTGATTCTAAGCCGATTGGTGTAAATTAAGATGCATCTTAGAGCAATATTTTTGGTTGTTACAAACATCAGCACAAACGCATAATACCCTCCCCACCTATGGTGGTGTAGGGTATAAAAACAACATTGGATTATTAAAAAGAGAGAATAATCATTCTTATTATCTGTGCTAGAATGAAATTTTGCCGAAGTATAGATCATAGGATCTTTACTCCTGACAACAAGCTACCTTATATTGTCACACCCTGTTGCTGTTACTTTTGTTAACTTGGTTTAGTTGCTTTTAATACCTGAACCAAAGCAAATTATCTTTAACTACTTTGCTACTCGTCGTTTGTAACCACTCAATCGTTTGTCATTCAACTCTCATCCTTAAGATGACTTAAAACAATTTAAACTGGGCAAAACTGCAAAAACAAACAGCATACAACTACAGCAACAACTTTCAACTGAGAGTTGAGTGCATTTGTGATTTCTTCTTTATTTTTTCTTGTTTCAGGTTTTCAGTTGGATTTTATTTTTCAACGTCTTCCTTTTTTTACACAATTGAATTGCAAACAAAATGTAACTTTAAGTTGTAAATGCATAGAGTTTTCTCATTTTTTCTTATTTAACTATTTTTATGTAAATCTCTTGTTACATTTGCAGTATTGTAATCACTGCAGTTGTATGATATAAGAATTATGTAAAGCTAAAGAGAAACGGATTAGAAACAATGACCAGGAGTAAATAGAAAAAAGTTACAGGTAGAAGACTTTAAAAAATGTATTTCCATTAATATTTAAAAGAAACTTATATTCCAAGGACTTCCGCAAACAATAAGACATATAACAGATAACGAAACTTTGAATGAATAAGGCTTTATGCCCGTTATCTACTTGTTTTAATAAAGGGGGTCAATACAAAGAAAACAACTCCCATATTTTTTACTGCATAATCACATCTACCCTTATGACCCAAATCTGAATAATATCCTAATATGCTTTTGTATTTATGTTTTTAGAAGTTTCTGTTTATTTCTCAAACTAGAATCCAAAAGTTCAAAACTAATTTCGTGACAGGTTCTTAGGGTTAGAGAACGGTTCCAGTTCCGGAACATTACATGGGAGGAATCTGTCACTTTAACATGGGGTCGTCATTTGAGGTGGCTAATTGACAGCTTAGGATAGGGCACAGGACAAGTTCCAGAGGACGTGTTAACGTCGATGATGGCGGCTGTTTGAAACGAACCCACGTTCTTCTGATTATCTTGTGTTCTATTCTATTCTATTCTATTCTATTCTATTCTGTTCTATTCTATTCTATTCTATTCTATTCTATTCTATTCTATTCTATTCTATTCTATTCTATTCTATTCTATTCTATTCTATTCTATTCTATTCTATTCTATTCTACTCTATTCTATTCTACTCTATTCTACTCTACTCTATTCTATTCTACTCTATTCTGTTCTATTCTATTCTAAGAATAACTCGATTTTTATACCCACCATCAAAAAGGTGGGAGGTATATTGATTTTGTCATTCCGTGTGTAACATGTCGAAGGAATCATTTAAGACCCCAAAAAGTATATATTTTCTGGGTTCTGGTTAGATTCTGAGTCGATCTAGCTATGTCCGTCCGTCTATTGAAAGCAGGATAGGGCTCAAACAAGACAACGTAGGGGGACGAAATTTGGTGCTTGATATTTCCTAGAATCAGTAAGTAGAATTTAGTTCGTTTATCTGAACTGTGAAACTAAAAAGATTGTAATAGAGAACAAACAAAAAAGGTTTTAGTAGTTTTAAAAACTTTAACTTGATTATAGTAAATTACAGCTTTTTCTTTCATTTAGGGGATATTAAATTTTTGCTAATTTAACCATTTCTCCCTCAGCTATTTATCTTTAAAGCTGCAAGTAGTGCAAACAAATTTATGCAAATAGAATGAAAACAAAGAAGATATTTAAAGTCTAACTTAGCTGCTTTAAGTTTTAAATCATGTTCACTCTCAAAAAACCTACATCACCATAAACACATTTAAAACCACAAACTGCAGCAGAAGTTGCCACAATGTTACAAACAAAGTTTTGCTACCTCTTTACTTTAAAGAGATGTTGTGGTAACCGTAGCTTTAGCTACCGCTATTTATGTTGTTGCATATGATGATTGTCGCTTTTGCAAATTGCTTTAAGCAGACTTAATTTCATATACTAAATAAATCAAGTTTATTTATTTTCTTGTTGCTTCTGCTGCTGCTCTTTGTAGTTTTTGTTTTTGCTGTTGGTGTTAGCGGTTTTTGCTTTTTAACTTAATTTTGTTTTTGTATTTGTTTGCAATTTACACAAACATGAAAATGTTAAGTGATTATGTAAATAGCTTTAAGAGAAACAATATATTCATAGTTTTATAACAATTTTGTTTTATTTTACATAAGATTTGATGGTTGGTTACTTTTCCCTTTCAAATTTTACAAATATTTTTCATAGTTTGAAGGTTTTATTTTATTAGGCAAAGGCAACGAAAAAGGTTATGTAGGAGTTGTGTGCTTAAAACAAATTCATTTATTGATTTTTGTGCCATGGATAACAAAAAAGCGATCTAATAAACAAAAATTAATGAAAAAATCTGAAGCTCTTTTTTGATTTTATCCTGTAGCAAACTGCTTTCATGTTTGAATTCTAAATTCCCGTGACCACATGCAACACTTTACCACCTAAACGAAGGAGATAAAGTTGAATCTATATAACATATATATAACGATAACGATCGAGTTTGATTTGAGACCTTTGAATTTGACCACCTACAGCGTATATGTGGCTCATTTGAATGAAATTATTTTTATATGGTACATGTCAGAGAATATTCTTCTAACACCAAAAGTTGACCAGTTTTTCATATCCATACTTTGGATTCCAAAGATACATTATTCTAATAAATATATAAGTCACCTAACCGACTACATTAGAGTACCACTAGTCACTTTATCAGTTACGTGACTAGACACTTTAACATACGCTTGTCCTAGGAGGAAGTATATTGCCACCTAAACGACTTCTTAGTGTCACTTTTTTGCACACACAATTACCTCCAAGACTACCGAAGGATCAATAAAATGACAAATAGGCACTTCAATGACCAAAAGGTGGCCCTTTTTTTATATACACAGTCACTTTAACGGCACAAAGTGTTACTTTTTTAATTATCACAAAAATAATAATAAAAATAAATTAATCTATATTTGGCCATAATCATTTTTAAGAAGGGAAATACAAATTTATAATAAATTTCAAAACAAAAATTAATAAATACACCCTAAAAAATAATATAATAAAAATAAATTAAAAACCAAAAAATATACATATTTTAGGCCGCCTATTTAAGGACACCAAAAGTTAAAAAAATAATAATTTTTAGTTTTATTTTGGAAAGAAAAAACACAGAATAAAAATAATAAAAATTTACAAAAAAATGCATTTCATAGCTGTAAATTATGAAGATTAATTAACAACCGAAAATTAAAATAAAAAAGAAAGAAATAATAAAGTAAAGATTATACCACTTTACTGGTTACAATGAGTCAGTTAAAAATATTTGATTTTTCTTTTCGTCTTCTTCCCGCTTACCCTAGAATCAGTAAAGTGCAAATTGCTATTACGCTCAATGGTGACCGATGGAGAGCGGCAGATGACTATACACCAATGAATCTTACTGTTTAAAAGCGGGTTGATCGCCACCAAATAAACCGCTGGGTATTATCTCCCTTATTTTTTCTTCCATATCAATGCACATCAATAAATATGTTCCAGATCATATATTATAAAGGTTACGTATGATTCTAACACATCATAATTAACAGTTTATGTAACAAATAATAATTTGACACGTTTTTTTCTATCTTAAAAAATAAAATATAAATTTTGGAAAGCACATACATACATATGTGCTTGGATTAGCACACATTTTATTTGTTTAGAATTAAAAAGAAATAAAATTTCATTTCCCAAAAAACCCGCATTTTTATACCAAAGAAAAACAAGCCGGCTTTTGTAACCCACTAACATCAATATGCCTAGAAAAACAAATATGACAAAAAAAAAAAAAACAGCAAATTTACAAAAATGTTTTCTTAAATTTTATAGTCATATTTGTATTAAATATTTTATTAAGAATAAAAAAAAAACAATAGAAAAACAAAATGTTCGTACGTGCCTCTTAACAATTACAACTCATTAACACTTATTTATTCTACTTTACGAGAATTTACAACCAACCACTCTATGAATACTACTACTACTGCTTCTGCTGCTAACACGACAACCATCTATTAGAAGGAAAATAAAATTTATAAAATATGAAATGAAAACACATATAAGTACATGCACCCATACTTATGTATATTATATATGGCTTAAGAGAGAACAATGTGGTAGAATCGCTTTTTTTTTTTTTTTTTTGGAGTCTACAACTTTTAGTCCGTCGGTTAGATTTACATGAAATTTCAAAAAATGAAATGGAAATAATTATACAGTTTGTGACCGTTAAATATAACAACAATACGTTTTAGCCGATATCTCAGATGCTAATGGACCAATTGAGTTTATTTCTACAACAAAAAAATAAAAACTAAATTTTCTATGAAAAAATAAAGTTTCTATCTTATACAGAGGCTTCAAAAAGTTGAAGAAAACTAAATTGATGTAGTTTATTGTTGTTCTTTTTCATTATCCATAAAAACAACAACAGTATGCAAATCTGACATTCAATAAATTAAAAAAAAGATTTGCCTATAATTCCGTTATTTATGAACCAATTTGTTAAATTAAAAAAACGGTTCTTGAACACATTTATAACCAATGTGTTTAAGAACAAAACCCGTTGCTTATATAGGAGTTTCAAAAATAAAAATACTAAAAACGCGATTTAGCCTATATCTCGGATATTATTTGACCCATTTTGTTCATTTATTGAATAAAAAATTAAAGATTAAGATTTTTTTGCATAACAACGTATTCGATTTTTGTAGGTAACGTCGGTTTTTGGCGATATCTCGGCTATTTATTAACCGATTTTGCTCATTTTTATTAGCGTTCTTCTAAAAAAAATTACCAACAACAGGATGTATATAACATATATATCCCATAACAGGGGCTTTCTAAAATCTGATTTCAACAGACAGACTATATACATTTAGGTAAATATTGTAGACATTACAAACGAAAGGACAAATTTATATATACCTTTTAAGGTATACAAAAGTATTTTTGGGCACATCCGTCAATAGATTTGGATTAAATGAGTCGAATATGGCGTTTAATTCCGGGAAAGGTGATTTCAAATGAATATAACTCGAAGAACATAAATAGTACATGTGAGCATGTTTTTCAAAAGATTTATGAAGAGCTTTAAGGTGATATAATAATCGGGTAAATGTAGGTTCCTTCTTAACTCAAAATGTTACTCTTCTATGCTATGTCTGTGTGAAATTTTATGTGGATTCAAACAGTCGATTAGCAGTTACATATTAATTGCCAAAAATTTTCGATTCTGTCTCACTGTGCAATGTGATAAGAGTTTTTACGTTTGTTCGTCCGTTTGTTCTGCATCATCCCTACATACAACAAATGAACATCTTAGTTATGCATATGAACAATTGTGTATACATACGAGGGTCGTTTAAGGGAATTTAAAATTTATTTGCTGCTTAATACTTTTAATTATAATATCATACTTTTACGACCCTCTTTTTTTAACAAATAATTGCAAACAACAAAAAAAATTAAATTCAACACTCAAACACATATCTACATACTCTTGGAATAAAATGAAAACAAATAAACTTGACACAATTTAAAAACATAAGCAGCTCCAGTAGCACTAGAACCCGCATTTTTTCTGTTTAATATTTACCAAAAGAATTTTGAAATCATACTTAAACTGAATACTCTCACTAGCACATTTAGTCATTCACATTTCCATAAATTTTTATTTAAAAAATGTTCATTTCTAATTTCTCTTTAAATTAAAGAAAAATATTTAAACACAAAAAAATAATATGTTTGAATGTATGTACTATGTTTGCCGGGGAAAATTAGTACTTTCATACAAATGAACATTAAAAAAAAAATAATAATAAAACCTTTTGTTTCATCATGTCTTTTAACAGGAAAATTTATTTGTTAAAAATAAAAAGAAAAATTAATTTCTCACATTTCATTTTTTTTTTTTTTTTTTTTTTTGGGAAAAAAATTCAAAATGAATGATTGAAAAGAAATAAAAGAAAAATGTGTTAAGTAGGAACAAATTTAAATGTTCTGTCAATGAACCTTAAAGAGCATCTGTCATCATTAAAAATTATTTATTATTTTCATAAATTTAAATGTGCTGAAAAACATTAAGTAAATGAAAAAGTAAAGGAAGGTGATTTGTCAGAGTATTCAATTAAGAAAGTGAAGGATTTTTAAAACAGACTTTCAGATTCGCTTTTAAAAAATAACTAGAGTAAAGAGTAAATGTAAAAAAGAAGGTGCAATCTATGAACAGCACAAGAACTAAAGTAGAAAGTAGAGAGCTAGAATTCTATTACAATTATATACTTTGGATTATTTCTCAAATATGCGATCATGTTTGCAAAATTAATTTTTATTTACACTTCATCGAACATATTCTGTACATGCAATCAAGCAAACAAACGCCCATTCATTCATTTTTTTGCTGTTTTATTTCATATTTACTTAAAAATTGATTTTAGAAATGTTTCTTCAATTTAATACTGTTTTTTATCATTTTGACTGCATCATTGCTTCGCTTAAAATGAAAGTGTGGGCTTGTTTATTGAATGATAATGCTGGTGGTTTTGGTGGTATCGTATAGCTTTTCTTCTCTTTTTATTGTCAAGAATTGCTGCTTGTCTGTAGTTCACAATTCAAGTTCAAATATTATGTTTAATTCGAAAGCGTAAGAAGATTAAATTTGATTGATTTTTTCTTTCTCAAATCGTTGGATTGGGAAATATGTGAGCAGAGCGATAAAATGAAAAAAAAAAAAAAAAATATTTAAAATTTAATATGAAGTGAAAGGACAAATACTATTACCTTAAACAAATGACTCGAGAGAACTGAACTGGAACTAAACTGAAACCAAACCAGAACTGAACTAGAACTGAACTAGAACTGAACTAGAACTGAACGAGAACTGAACTAGAACTGAACTATAACTGAACTAGAACTGAACTAGAACTGACCTAGAACTGAACTAAAACTGAACTAGAACTGAACTAGAACTGAATTAGAACTGAACTAGAACTGAACTAGAACTGAACTAGAACTGAACTCGAACTGAACTAGAACTGAACTAGAACCGAACTAGATCTGAACTAGAACTGAACTGAACTAGAACTGAACTGAACTAGAACTGAACTAGAACTGAACTAGAACTGGACTAGAACTGAACTAGAACTGAACTAGAACTGAACTAAACTAGAACTGAACTAGAACTGAACTAGAACTGAACTAGAACTGAACTAGAACTGAACTAGAACTGAACTAGAACTGAACTAGAACTGAACTAGAACTGAACTAAAACTGAACTAGAACTGAACTCGAACTGAACTAGAACTGAACTAGAACTGGACTAGAACTGAACTAGAACTGAACTACACTCAAAAAATTTTTACATTAACCGATTGTAGTTTATTCCAAAAGTTTTCATTTAAGTTAAAAATTAATGAAAATTTAGTTATTTAACAAAAGAGTACATTTTTTTAACTTTTATAGTATGTTATTCAAAAAACAAACTACAAGAAAAAGATGTTTTTACGTACAGTTAATATTTTCAGTTATTATTTTGCTACAATATTTCAATTATACATTGTTCATATTTTCTAAGTAAAAAGGGAACGAAAGTTTTTTATGTCAGAAAAAATAAAAATAGGAAAAAATTTTCTAAACAGATAAAGTTTTTAAAAAATTTTTAAGTATTTAATACAAAATATATTGTATAATTGAAATTATAAATCCTCTTCTATTGCAGATATCTAAAAATTAACAAAATGAGAAAGAGTCATGAAAGTCAAGCGAAAGATGAGCAAATCTATAATCAATTATCTGTTATTAATTAAATATATGTATAAGTATGTTTATTGTAATAAGTTCAAATATTTTGTCAAAATAGCGTTATTTAAGTTATTTATACATACTTTTATCTCTTGAGAATAAGAATAATCTGTACATACAAAAATAATAAAAAAATTGTTAAAATAAATGAGAAAACTGTATTTAATATTATTTTTGTACGTTATATTTTCGTTTTAGAAATAAATGATTTTTCAGTTAATATTACTGAATTTGTAGGTAGTTTTTTGTATGTTGCATTAAATGAAAAATCAGTAGTTTTTAATGTTTTTTAGTTTGATTTTTGATGAAATCTTTTAAAAGAAAAATTCATTTATTTTTACACATTTTGTTAGTTGTTAAATCAACATTAAAAATTAAAAGTAAAACTCATTTATTTCAAATGAAATGTAAGCGATCCGTTTTTTAAATGGAATTATAGTTGTTAATAATGATTTTTTTTGTTAAATTTACCTACATAATATTTTGAGTGTAGAACTGAACTCGAACTGAACTCGAACTGAACTAGAACTGAACTAAAACTGAACTAGAACCGAACTAGAACTGAACTACAACTGAACTAGAACTGAACTAGAACTGAACTAGAGCTGAACTAGAACTGAACTAGAACTGAACTAGAACTGGACTAGAACTGAACTAGAACTAAACTAGAACTGAACTAGAACTGAACTAGAACTGAACTAGAACTGAACTAGAACTGAACTAGAACTGAACTAGAACTGAACTAGAACTGAACTAGAACTGAACTAGAACTGAACTAGAACTGAACTAGAACTGAACTAGAACTGAACTAGAACTGAACTAGAACTGAACTAGAACTGAAATAGAACTGAACTAGAACCGAACTAGAACTGAACTAGAACTGAACTAGAACTGAAAAAGAACTGAACTAGAACTGAACTAGAACTGAACTAGAACTGAACTAGAACTGAACTAGAACTGAACTAGAACTGAACTAGAACTGAACTAGAGCTGAACTAAAACTGAACTAGAACTGAACTAGAACTGAACTAGAATTGAACTAGAGCTGAACTAGAACTGAACTAGAACTGAACTAGAACTGAACTAGAACTGAACTAGAACTGAACTAGAACTGAACTAGAACTGAACTAGAACTGAACTAGAACTGAACTAGAACTTAACTAGAACTGAACTAGAACTGAACTAGAACTGAACTAGAACTGAACTAGAACTGAACTAGAACTGAACTAGAACTGAACTAGAACTGAACTAGAACTGAACTAGAACTAAACTATAATTGAACTAGAACTGAACTATAATTGAACTAGAATTAAACTAAAACTGCACAAGAAATTAATTAAAACTGCACCATAGCTAGTATTGAACTATAAAACAGGAAATTTTCGTTCGCAGAATAATCTTAATTAGATTAAGGCGATATGAAGTTAAATTTATTTTTGTCTTAATTTTTCTAAAACAATACAACAATTAACTTTCATATAATGAAAATATTTACTAATACTCTCTTAAATTTTTATTAAACAAACTTAAATTTTTTGTTACAACAAATTGTTTTTCTTTAATTCTCTCCAGTTCATACTGATAAAAGTTAAGCTGTATTATTGTTTTAAAAAAGAACTGTAATTATACGTCAAACTGTCTGTATGTCTTTCTATATGTCTGTTTTCATTTGAATGCCAGTTAATGTAAATATTCTAGTTTTTTCTTTTTCTTTAACAAAACATAAAATAGAGTTTTATCCTTTAACTGTTGCTTTATTTTTCTTAAATTAAAAATGTGTATACTACAGTGCTAGATATAACAGCAACTGCAAATACATAGATAAGTATATTAAAATTTAATGTGAATAAATTATAATTAAAAGCGATTTATAATTAGCGATAAATTCTTAAAAGAGTTAATTAATATCTAGAATTTTTTAAGGAGCTCTTAAAAGAAATTTAACCACTGTAAATGTATAGTGGAAAATAGGTTTTCCACTGATTTTCATATTGTCCGCCCATAAATTTAACTGCCCTCAAAACCGCTACAAATGTTTATTTATATTGCCTAAACATTAGCTATTTTTCCATTACAGAACTAACTCCTTTTTTCAATTTCTTTCTTGCCAAGTGGTCAATAATAAAATGAAGTGAAAAACGATTTAGCAGAATAAGATAAATAAACTAATGAAAAAGAAATAAAATGACAAAAACATTTAAATAAACAAAAATAATCAACAGGCAAACCAACAGTAATACTAGCAAGCAATCTCCAATAAAATCTACAGAATATATTTGTATATGAAAGAAAACAAAAATAAACTATATCCTCTGGGAATGTTAGTTGCAAGTATTTAAATCACCCCAAAACAATGAGAGTTATTGACTTTTTAATAGATTTCAATATAAATCGAAATGAAAAAAGGGAAAAGAAGAACATATTTAGAAATAAAGAAAAAAAAAAAAAGCAAACAGAATCTTATAGAAATGATATACACACATACATATATAGTAAATGGGAGTTGATTAGTTTTCATGTGCTGCCTGACAAAGGTCTTATGAAATTTGATTGATGTATCTCTTTTGCTTGTATCTATTTTTAATCTTTTACTATACTAATCGATTGTTTAAATTTAATATATAAACCCATATTTAAATTAATTCAGCTTTTCTGAAAATATTAAAATAATATAAGCTTTATATATTTTAATATATTTAGAACCTTCGGAAGCAATATTTTTTTTTTTGGTCTTGTTATCTTTAAAAAATATGTCAATTATTATTTTTAATGACAATCATTGTTGATTTGTTGATCGAGGTAATATTAAAAATAATAATTTTTTTTAAATTTTCTATTTCAAAATAATATAACTTTTTATCTATACCACATAAGTATATGATTCTTGCACAAAAATTAATTAGAATTTTGTACAGAATCCTGGACTCAAGTTGAGCCCTCTAAGTAAAAAAAAAAAAAAGACTAAAAAAAGTATGTCCAAAAATGGGTCAAAATTTGACCTCGGTCCAAATATATTTTTAAGAAATAAAAAAATATATCCCACACATGTAAGCGCATTTTTTGAAGAGAATTATAAGGACTATCTATGTGCAAAATTTTTTTCAAACAAATCATAAATAACATTTTGGCGATTTTGTTAAAAAAATTTCATAGCCGAGGTGAAATTCCCCAGACCCCCTAAGGGCCTGTGCTCCTTCAAATCAATTGAAATACACCTCAGGATTGTCCATGTATGTATTCATTCAAATACATCCAGCAATTCTAAAGTAACAGAATTATTTCCAAAATAATTCGTTTTAGGACTACTGTTTGTGCATCAATTTTGAAGATACGTGGGTTATCGTAGTCTTACCAATTTTGAGATAAAGATGATAAACTGAAACATTTTTAATGTTTTAACTTTTCAAAAGAATGCAGAAATGAAGCACTTCATTCTTAAAAAATTGTTGCATTAATACAGAAATATACGTGAATGAGTGCCATTGGGAAATACTTCTCCATTTCCTAATAAAATTCAGTGTATCCCCTGTTTTCTGGCCTGTTCCCGCTTCTTCTCATTACAGCAACAAAACAATGGAGTTGTAACAAAGAAATTGTAAGAGTTTGTCCGAAACTCCGTGCAATTGAAAGATATTGGACTCTAGTAAAAAATAATTTAAAGGTCATTAAAAGCTCAGCATAAAATGAAACGGAGTTTAAAAATAAGTGGACCTATTCGAGCAAAAAAGTGACCGAAACACGACAAAACCTTTAATTAGAATAATTCTGGAAAAGATCAGATATTTCCTTAAAAACCAACAGGAACTAATTCATTCTTTTATGATTATAACTTGAACATAATAGTCATTAATAAAAATATCACTTTAAAAAAATTCGCCTACTGGTTTAGTTTCTATAAGCAGATTTGCATGCACGGATTTTTTCGTGCGCAGTCCTTATTTTCGAAACGTCTCGAGAACAAATGTTAAAGAAATTATATTAAAATCTATTCAATTTTATTATTATTATTATTATTATTATTATTATTATTATTTGGCACAGCAACAGTAGAAAGTAACCGATTCAAAACCCGTCACGGTTCAGATTCCCATGTTAGTGATCGATTCCAGTTCCGGAACTTTATATGGGAGGTAGCTGTCACTTTTACATGGGGTTGTCGTTGGAGGTGGCTAATTGGTACCTTGAGAAAGGTTATAGGATAAATCATAAAGTCACTTTTCTTTGCACCGTATATTAAAAAGTTCAGGAGGTATTTGATGGCTAAATAAAAGACGATCCTATATACACCGTTTGATATCATTTATTTGACATTTGATCTTTTTATACAAAAATGTGAACTTTCTAATGCAGGTTGTGGTAAAATGTGTCAAAATTGGCGATTAATTAATTAATTTTATTAATGAAATTTAAAATTAAAATTTTTGTAGTAAAGTTGGATAGCGAATAAAAATAGACAAAATTATGTATCAATATCAATTAAAACCTTTAAGCTAGATTGTGTTGTTTTCTTATAAGGAGCTGTCAAAGTTAAACATTTTTTATATTTTTGAAAAAAAAAAATTAAAAAATTAAATTTTTTATCAACTTTCAGTGCAATTATTTTAAATAAAAAGTCTTTTAAGGAAAAAAATTAAAATATAACCATGAACTTCAAATATTTAGGAGTAGCTTTCTTTAAGTATTTGTAAATTATGTATTGTTCTAATATTTTTTTTGAAAATTGTCCTAAAATACACTAATTTACAACTTTCATGGAAAGCAACTAAAAATTTTAGACAATGCTTGTTCTGAAAAATAGTAAATATTATCCACTTTAATATTATGGAAAAAAATCATGCACATCATGACTGATTTGAGAAAATATAAAAGAAAAAATATAAAAGAAAAAACTCCAGTAGATTTCATACAAAAAACAGCTTAGGTTCAGACATTTTCTTGCCTTTATCAAACATTAAACAGTGGGGCAGAATCGAAATAAATCTGTAACTTCTAATATGCTGGATGGATTTACATGAAATTTCACATAGGCGTAGCAGAGAACAGTAGCATTACCCACATACTCTTCAGGTGCGGAACTATGGGGGTTCAAAATAGGGCTCTAGTGTCATAGAAAATGTTTAACCACTAACGAATTTCTTTACCTTGCCCAATTTTCAAAATTTTTATATCACCTTAAAGTCCTTAATAAATCCTTTAGAAAATATGCTTGCGTGTACTAACACAAATCTTATATATTTTACGAGTTATATAAATTTGAATTTCAAAAATCTCAATTTTACAAGATCTTGGTCAAAATTTTTCCATTAATAGCCAAACATTTTCAACCGATTTTATAATATTTTATGCAATTGGTTAAATAATAAAATTATCTATCGAACAGAGGAAATTTTGAATCGTTATCTTTATTGAGTCAAAAGTAAAACGATTTTAAATTGGAAAGTTTGCAAAAATTATAAACAGACGAACAGATGGACGAACATTAGAATTCTCTAAAAAAAAAAAAAAATCCTAAAAGTTGAAAAATAGCTTTTTTTAACTTCTCGGTTAATATGAGAACCAAATATATGTATTAAAATTTAAATATCACCTTTCTCTGAATTAAGTGCCATTTTTGATCCCTTTTACCAAAATGTATAGACAGACGGACGGACATTGCCATTCTACTAAAAAATATTTTAGAATTCTAAAAGTACATTTTTTTTACTAACTAATAATTAGAAAAAAAGTAACATGATCATCAAAACTTGGATATCACCTTTTCCTGCATTAAGCGTCATTTTCGTACCATTTAACTTAAATGTATAGACGGACGAGTATTACCATTCAACAAAAAACATCTTATAATTTTAAAAATGCATTTCTTTATTTACTAATAAATAATAGCAAAATTAAACGTGATCATTAAAGTATTGCTATCACCTTTTCCTGAATTATGCACAATTTTCGACCCATTTAACACTAATGTATAGACGGACGGACATTACCATTCTGCTAAAAAAAACCTTAAAAAATCATTATAAAAAATTGCCGAAGGGGGTTTTATTTGCTTACATGCTTAAGATTAAAATAAGTTATATCTGTTTATTAAATTTCTTAAATTAGTCCTTGGCATAAATCATATACATATGTATTTATTTTAGTTACTAAAATTAAATTTAAACAAAAATTAAAAAAAGTACTTTACAAAGTTATACATATTTATGAATTAAAAGTAGTCTTATCTTGAAAACATTATCATTTCCAAATTGCAAAATTGTAATTCCCCTTTTTTTATTTAATTTCAGTTAACAAACAAAACGATCTTAATTTTTGATATTTCTTTTTTCTTCACTACTTAAAATTCTTTTTTTTTTTTTTTTTTTTTTTGTTTTCTTTCATTAAAGCAAGTATTTATTTATTTTTGTTTTTTCTTGTTTAAGAAAACGAGTGTAATGCAAGAAGATACTGAAAAGAGTACAAGTACTTTATTTAAACTTACAATTTTTTTTTATCTTGATCTGTGTATCTTTTATGTGCATTGTTGTGTAGCTGCATTTTTTATATATATTTTTCTGACTTTTTGCTGTTTTTTTTTATTATTGTTATTACTATTATTTAAGTTCTTGTTGTTATTGTTATTGCCGTTGTTGCTATTTTTGTTTTGTTGATCATCAAGTGCTCATGGTTATTTTTCTAGTTTTTTTTTTTTAATTTTTGCAGTCATGATTATTAGTGTTGTTGTAGTAATTTTAGTTTGTTTACTTGTGTAGTTGTTGTTGGAACTGATGTTTGATGGTTCCATTGACCATCTAAAGATTTTATTTTTTCTCAGTTTATTTTCTTTTTTTTTTTTTTTTTCTATATGTTTATAATTTTCTTTTGTACCCGCATACCAGAAATTCCAGTGAAAAAATATTTTTTTTTTTTTTTTTTTTTTGTTCAAATAAGCAGCAGATACTCTGTGGCTCTGTTACTTGAGCAAAAATTAATTTTCTCGCTTTTTATATCTTTTCCAGTTGGAATTTAAGAAACTTGTTTTCTTGAAGAGTTTAAATGAAGAGTACTGGAAAATGATCATTGCTCATTTTACTCTAAACAGTTTTGGAGAATTTTCTTTTAATATTTTGTATAAGAAAAAAGTCTCTTATAATTTGTTTTGTAAATTTGTTGCAAGTTACACAATTAACTTTGTTGCTTCGAGATTTATTAGTTGAAAAATAACCATCAAGAACAAAACATCGTTATTAAAAAATGTTCAATTATAATTGATCGGATCAATTGACCGAAGTATTAAGAAAATAGGGAATTAATTTATATTTTTTGGCAATACTTAGTTTTTACTATAAATACGTTTTCACTACTAATTAAAATTAATTTTTATCCCCAAACATTTGTGAAGGCATAATATTTTTTTTTTTTTTTTTGCAAAATGTTAGTGATCAAAGATTGTGATATTTTTTTTTTTATAATTTTTGTTATGAAAATTTATTCTTATTTTTTTTTTATAATTTTTCTTATGAACATTTATTATTCCCATCAAAAAGATGAGGGTATATTGATTTTATCATTTCCTGTATAACCTGTTGAAAAAATCATTTAAGACCCCAAAATGCACATATTCAGGGTTCTGGTTAGATTCTGAGTCGATCCAGTTTTGTCCGTCCGTCTGTCTGTCTGTTGAAAGCAGTATAGGTCTCGAACGGTACAACCAAGAGGGAGGACATTTGGCTTACCAATACCAAATAAAGGTTTGTTTGGTATTGAAATCACTTAATAAACAAAAAAGCGACCACAGAATACGAAACTTTATTTATTTTATTTTTTTTTTCAATCCCACTCAAATAAAAAAATGTATTAATGATTAAATATATTATGTTTTTATACCCCACACCACCATAGGAGCGCGTTTGTGCTGATGTTTGTAGCAACTCAACAAATATTAGTCTAAGACCCACTTTGTTTTATATTAATCGACTTAGTATCACTTTCTGAGTCGATTTACGATGTATGTCCATCCGTCTGTCTGTCTGACCATCCACGTAAACTTTGTAATTAAATAACAGGTCGCAATTTTGAATATAAAATAAGAAAATTTGGCACACAGGTTTCTTATAGTTCAAGAACGAAACCTATTGAAATAGGTTATGAGCGGTTCCTTATTTCACCTAGGCCCCATACAAACGTTTTCCCGGAAAAGGTGTTTAACGATCATAAATAGCAATATTTTAATAAAATTTGTCTCATATAAATACCATATGTCTAAATCAGTGTGCCGAATTTTGGACAGATCTGTTCATAATGGCCCATAGCTCGCTCATAAACACGTTTCCAGAAAATCCCTTTAACGGGCATAAATCCCATTAAATGTTAGTATCAACATTCGACATAAATATGTTTTATTTATTTATTTATTTATTTATTTATTTATTTATTTATTTATTTATTTATTTATTTATTTATTTATTTATTTATTTATTTATTTATTTATTTATTTATTTATTTATTTATTTATTTATTTATTTATTTATTTATTTATTTATTTATTTATTTATTTATTTATTTATTTATTTATTTATTTATTTATTTATTTATTTATTTATTTATTTATTTATTTATTTATTTATTTATTTATTTATTTATTTATTTATTTATTTATTTATTTATTTATTTATTTATTTATTTATTTATTTATTTATTTATTTATTTATTTATTTATTTATTTATTTATTTATTTATTTATTTATTTATTTATTTATTTATTTATGGATCGATTTATAAAGTGATTGATTTTTTGTTTGCTCACTTATTTTACACTCCCTGTTGGAAATCGAACCCACGACCCACGGGCTGATGGACTAGCTCACTACCAACTAGGCTACGGGGGTACTCTCTTTAGAAATTGAAAGGATCGATTTTAAGTCCATACTTAATATCGTTGTGAGTCAAGTAAATGGCGACTAAAATATGGAGAACTAAAATATTAAAAATCATCGATGATATGTTGCCTTTTCCCAATTTAGCTATTTTTTTTTTTTTTTTTTTTTAAATGTGTTTTTAACTTTTTATACATAGATTAAAAATTTCTTTCTCACTTACCTGAAACTATTTATATAAAATATTTATATATATTTTCAAATATGATACCATTCTTTTGAAATGTAAAATAAAAATCACTTGACAAATGTTTTTTTATTGTTTGATGATTTCATGAAATGGAAAACCAAAAATCATTATTATTACGACATCAATACAAACCATATTTTATTTATTTATTTTTTAAAAACAGAAACATAACTCACATCATTTGTTTATGTATGTCACTTGAAATAGTCAAAGTGGAAGAGAAAGAAAAGAATAAAATATATAACTTTATAGTCACATTTCGTGGTAATAACTTTAAAGATGCTTGCATATTTTTTTCCCCCATTTCTTGCCTCTGGTTCACTTTTTTTCTTTTGTATTATTTATTTTATGTCGGACATTTTCTGTATGGAAATAACTCATAGTTGAAGAAATTACACAAAGAACCAAATCACAAGGCAAAAGAGAAAAAAAAAAAAGCGAAACGTATGAATCACTTTAAATCTACCGCTCGTTTGACTTTTTACATCAAAAATCACTATAAATTTTATGCAAATTTATTATGTTCAACAGAGGAACAAGTAAGTAAGAAAAGAATATATAAATATATCCCCCCAAAAGATCTCCACCTGAAATAAAATCACAAACGTGCTTTGATTTTTATGCCGCCAATAACGTGCCTACGACCAAAGTACGATTATGGCAACCAGACAATGAATGTTTGTATGTATAGTAGTGCGTACGTATGATGCCATTCAAAAAAAGTGAACGCAAAAAATAAAAAAAAAAAAATTGAAATTTTATAACAGGGTTGTCATTTTTTTTACAATTTATATACAGTTTTTTTAAATATATTTTACATTTAAAAACAATTTTTAAGCATGCCATCAGCAGCAAATGTGACAAGGCAGACATTTTGTGGAATTTATTCTTTTGGAGATAAAGAAGAGTAGGAGCAAGACAAAAAATGTATTTTGTAACAAAGGAAAGTACGAAATTTCATTAAGATGTTTTAAAAAATTTCAAAAATAGGAAAATAAGCATAAATAATTTATTTAGATTTTCACAACAAAAAATAGTTTATGGTCTTTCGAACCTGATGCTGAATAACTGACAACACTTTAATAATTACTATAACTTCGACGCACTTTGGGGTAAAATAATTACTATAACTTCGACGCACTTTGGGGTAAAATATGTCAAAATTTGTTAAATAAAGTAGAATATCGAATAATTCAAATCATGATATGATAGTAATGCTCTAGTTCTGCTCCGTGACCGGAGTGGCCAGAGTCCGTGATAGTGACTGAGGATAACCTGAGTTCTATTTTATTCACTCTCATTTATCAAAATTATTGGATAAAGCAACATGATGCATTTGCTGCGCATCCATCAGCCATTTCGTTTCCCCAAATACATGTATGTCCTGGTACCCATAACAGCTCCACCCGAAGGTGTCTCAGCTGAGTTAAGAAACGTATATAGTCATCAACACATCTCCAACTTATAATGGAAGAATTCAGAGCATTGCTTTCAGCAAGACTGTCCATATATGCATATATCAATATTGGAAGCGCAGAATTGAAATTCCTGAATTCGATTCGGTGCTATGTTAATAGCATATATCTCGGCCTGGAAGGCTGTACACGAATTGGGAAATCTGAGAGACATCGAAATGTCTAAGTCATCAGAAAAATATCCGATCTAGTGAGCACTGAGATTGCATATTTCTTAAAAACGGAATTTAATGCCCTCTCATCTCCAGATGGGATTCTACCGTTAAAAGATCTATCAAAATACATTCTCGGTATCAAATAGTCGGTCGCCTGTATAAGAGTTGATCTTCGTATTTCATTAAGTATATTGCCATAACCACCGCGGTTATGCCTGACTTGGCGGAAATATTTCTAATGAAAATATCAGGGGGAAGAATGTTAAGCATAGTCTCTAAACTAGCCTGGAGAGAGGAACTCATGGTACTAGTGATTAAGAGATAACCCAATATCTGCACTCTATTAAGGGTATAAAAAAAGTACTAGTTCGGTTTTTGTAGGATTTACTCCCAAACCGTTCTCCCTAGCCCATGTTAGTAGAACGCTCAAAGCTGATTCTATGAGTTAACTAATCGTGGGGAAAAATGTTCTCCTGATGAGGAGCACAACTTCGTCAGCATATGCAATGTAGTCGCAAACAACCCCTACATCATATAATGCCATAAGAATCGACGACATGTTCATTGAAGGCGCCCTCTATACTTAGAAAGGATGCCATCACATACTTTTTCCTGTCGATCGTGTCCTCAATTATACCGACCACGTTATGCAGTGCCGTTTCCTCTGACCTACCCTTTAGGTAGGCATGTAGTGCAAAAATTTGTCGGTGAGAGAATTCCCTTATATGGACTTGAACTGGTCTTTCCAGAATAAAAAAAAAATAGACTAATCGGGCCATAATTCTTCGCGGTGCTGTGGTTTACTTTTCTTGTTTTGGGGATAAATACCACTGTAACCTCTATCCATTCCCTAGGAATATATCCCAATTAAAAAATACCCCTAAATATTCGAATAGGCCATGTCATAATGACCGATATGGATTTTTGTAGTAGTGCCAGGAAGATCCTATCTGGCTCCGATAACTTATAGGGTTTCCACTATCAACAATGGAAGCTACTAATTCACTACTGTGGATTAGTGACGCTGGGTGGTTTCTAATTTCGGACTCCTCGTTAGTATCGTCCCTACCGGCATGAAAGTAAATACTCATCAGTAATTCCAAGAGTCTCCTTACTACCCTCGATAAAGGTACCACCCGGATTCATGAGGAAACCGGGCGTGCCAGGATTCTTGGATAGTACCTTACGTAGAGTATTTATGTAACTCAACTTAAATTTTAAAGTATTACCTCAACTTAGAGAATTTCTTTATTCATCCCTAATCAATATATTAATCAATCAATTCACTACTTTACACCTCTGAATTTTTACTATTTTTTATATAAAAAAACCTCTCTATAGGTTGGGTTTTCATATAATAGTGATTGTATATGACTGCATGTGGATTTGGACACCTTTTGTTAGCAAAAAAAAAAAAACGGTACAAAAATATGCTGCTTACTATTTTGCAAATAAACAGAAGTGTCAGAGTAGGTGGGTGGATTATATTTATATACAAATAGAATAAGTTTATTTGTGTGTGTATGTAGTATATATACAAATAATAAACTAAGGAAGGAGATACACTATGAAATGAAGCAAAACATGTGATCATGTTGATGACTCCAATAAGAAGGAGGATGATGTGGTTTGTGACGATGACGTAGCTTCAAATAAGTAACCAGGCAGCAGATGCTGTTGATTTTAGTGACAAGAGATGACACTAGTAATTGATTCTTTATACGACAATAAAAATAGTGCACAGAATGAGAAATAATGGATAGAAGAATATTTTGGTTTAAAGTTGTTTTCATTTTGTTTTAGTTTTATAACATTTAAATATTATACGCTTAAGAGTGGGTGGGAGGTATGGTATTCATGTTTTTGTTGTTGAATGATTGTTAGTTTTGATTGACAGTTCAATAAAACTTTTCATATTAACTTGCAGAGATATAAAAAATAAAATGGCTAGAAAAGAAAAACTTTTTATATGGAAACAGGACAAATTGTGAAAGATGGAAGAGAACATTATATAAAAATCAACAAAAGAAAAAAATAAGGAAAAATTCATTTTAAATTAAATATGCGAAAAAAAATTGCTGCTAAAAAAAATAAATTTTAAATTTATTAAATTTGATAAAAAAAATATTTTAGTTATGAAAATAAATGTGATGGCAGTCAATTTTTAATCTTATCGAGCTAATAAAACAAAAAAAATAAAAAATCCATAGCTTATAGGAATAAATCAAAACTATGAATTGAAAAAAAATATATTTTTGGGAAAAATATATTCTTTAGAAAGATACATTTTATTTTTATAGAAAATTTTCGATAAATTTTCTTTCTATAGAAAATTTTCAATAAATTTGCTTTCTTTAAAAATTTTTCGAAAAATTTTCTTTTTATAGACAATTTTCGATAAATTTTCTTTATATAGGAAATTTTTGATAAATTTCCTTTTTATAGGAAATTTTCGATAAATTTCCTTCTTATAGAAAATTTTCTTTTTATAGAAAATTTGCGGTAAATTTCCTTTCTATAGAAAATTTTCGATAAATTTTCTTTTTATAGAAAATTTTCGATAAATTTGCCTTAAAAAATGTTCGAAAAATTTTCTTTCTATAGGCAACTTTTAATAAATGCTCTTTTCATAGAAAATATTCGATAATTTTTTTTTTTTTTTTATAAAAAAATTTCGATAAATTTTCTTTCTATAGGAAATTTTCGATAAATTTTCTTTTTATAGGAAATTTTTCATAAATTTCCTTCTTGTAGAAAATTTTCTTTTTTATAGAAAATTTTCGATAAATTTTCTTTCTGTAGAAAATTTTCGATAAATTTTTTTTTAGACAATTTTCGATAAATCTTCTTTTTATAGAAAATTTTCGATAAATCCGCTTTCATTAAAAAATTTTTGAAAAATTTTTTTTCTATTGGCAACTTTTAATAAATGCTCTTTTCATAGAAAATTTTCGATAAATTTTTTTTATAAAAAAATTTCGATAAATTTTCTTTCTATAGGAAATTTTTGATAAATTTCCTTTTTAAGGAAATTTTCGAGAAATTTCCTTTTTATAGGAAATTTTCGATAAATTTTCTTCTTATAGGAAATTTTCGATAAATTTTCTTCTTATAGGAAATTTTCGATAAATTTCCTTCTTATAGAAAATTTTCTTTTTATAAAAAATTTTCGGTAAATTTCCTTTCTATAGAAAATTTTCGATAAATTTTCTTTTTATAGAAAATTTTCGATAAATTTGCTTTCTTTAAAAAATGTTCGAAAAATTTTCTTTTTATAGACAATTTTCGATAAATTTTCTTTCTATAGGAAATTTTGGATAAATTTCCTTTTTATAGGAAATTTTCGATAAATTTCTTTCTTATAGAAAATTTTCTTCTTTATAGAAAATTTTCGATAAATTTTCTTCCTATAGAAAATTTTCGATAATTTTTTTTATAGACAATTTTCGATAAATCTTATTTTTATAGACAATTTTCGATAAATTTTCTTTCTATAGGAAATTTTGGATAAATTTCCTTTTTATAGGAAATTTTCGATAAATTTCCTTTTTATAGGAAATTTTCGATAAATTTTCTTCTTATAGGAAATTTTCGATAAATTTTCTTTTTACAGGAAATTTTTGATAAATTTCCTTCTTATAGAAAATTTTCTTTTTTATAGAAAATTTTCGATAAATTTTCTTTCTGTAGAAAATTTTCTTTTTTATAGAAAATTTTCGATAAATTTTCTTTTTATAGAAAATTTTCGATAAATTTGCTTTCTTTAAAAAATGTTCGAAAAATTTTCTTTTTATAGACAATTTTCGATAAATTTTCTTTCTATAGGAAATTTTGGATAAATTTCCTTTTTATAGGAAATTTTCGATAAATTTCTTTCTTATAGAAAATTTTCTTCTTTATAGAAAATTTTCGATAAATTTTCTTCCTATAGAAAATTTTCGATAATTTTTTTTATAGACAATTTTCGATAAATCTTATTTTTATAGACAATTTTCGATAAATTTTCTTTCTATAGGAAATTTTGGATAAATTTCCTTTTTATAGGAAATTTTCGATAAATTTCCTTTTTATAGGAAATTTTCGATAAATTTTCTTCTTATAGGAAATTTTCGATAAATTTTCTTTTTACAGGAAATTTTTGATAAATTTCCTTCTTATAGAAAATTTTCTTTTTTATAGAAAATTTTCGATAAATTTTCTTTCTGTAGAAAATTTTCGATAAATTTTTTTTTAGACAATTTTCGATAAATCTTCTTTTTATAGAAAATTTTCGATAAATTTTTTTTATAAAAAAATTTCGATAAATTTTCTTTCTATAGGAAATTTTTGATAAATTTCCTTTTTATAGGAAATTTTCGATAAATTTTCTTCTTATACGAAATTTTCGATAAATCTTATTTTTATAGAAAATTTTTGATAAATTTGCTTTCTTTAAAAAATTTTCGAAAAATTTTCCTTTTATAGACAATTTTCGATAAATTTTCTTTCTATAGTAAATTTCGGATAAATTTCCTTTTTATAGGAAATTTTCGATAAATTTTCTTTCTATATTCTATATTTCTAAAAATTTCAGATAAATTTGTCTTCCATAGCAAAGTTCGGATTTGTCTTCGGTAAAATTTATTTTCTATAGCAAAGTTTTGTTTTTATTATTATTATTATTTTTTTTTTTTTAATTTTGCGATTAGCTTGAAGTTTTGCAAAATGGTTTCATGATGTAAAATTTTATTGTCATTACTAAGTGCAAGTGACAACAATCAGTTAGGTGTCGAACTCATGGTATTTACCATGATATTTATCTTTTAGTTTAAATTTAAATTATTATACTTTATGAATTCCAAAAAAGAAAAAAGAGACCCTATACTTCACTTCCATGCATTCACGATAAAAAAACCAAGGATTTTACAGATTCCTTAAGCACAATGCAAGTGTTTGTAATAATAATGAATATAAAAATATGTTTTTTTTTTTATGGCAAGAACACCAAAATTTCTATATAAAATTCTAAAGAAAATATGAGAAAAACTCAAATGAAAAGGAAATTAATAACAAGAAGCCAACAACACAGCATCATCAACATGATAGTCAGTCAACTTATCTTTAATATAATTTTTATTTTGTCATCAAAATATAAAAAATATAAAAGAAAATTAAGATATTATATGTACGTATGTATGTTTGTGTATTGAAAATAAATTATGAAACGAAATGAATGTAATTTAGTTTTAAATATATTTAGAAGTTTCTCCCTAAAAGGAAAATGCATATAAATTCATATAGAAATATATAAAAATAAGAGTACAAGTTGATGTTCAAAGCATATTTTTATATAATAACTAGTATCACACAGTGGTTCCAAAACGCTTTTTTTTTTTTGGAAAGAACTCAGTAACTAAAGAACCGTTCTCAATAAAATTTCACATGGTCAGAGCTGAGATGTTTTCAAGTTGATTTGGAGGAGAACAGGCTCCTACCCCCGGGTATGTCATTTTTTTTAGAAAATCGTCAAAAATTCATTTATGAAAGAAATTTTATATATAGATAGTCCTTGTAAATCTACATTTGTAGGTTATCTTTTTTAGTTTATGAGATATTCGGGTCGAAATGAATTCTTACCTCATTTTTAGCCTTTAGTTTTTTTAACTTGGCGGGTTTAATATTGCACCTAGAATTTTTATAAAATATTTGCCAAATTCCCTACAAAATTCTAAATAATATTGCTGCAAGAATCATATAAATATATGAATCCGTTAAAAAGTTATATTAATATAAAGTTGGAACTTTAAAAAAATTTTAAATTTTTTGGGTTTTTTTCCAAAAAGGTGGCAATATTTATTCAGTGATAAAATTAGTTTATAATTTTTATTAATGTTTTCAAAAGAAATCTTAATGTAAATGCATGTAAAGTAAATCCGGAGGAGTTTGTGGCAAAGGTCTGCTTACAAGCCCTATCATGTTTTGTCAATTTTGGAAAAAAATTTTTTTTCTTTTTTTGCTATGTTCTCAAATTGCAAAGCTGAGATCGACTTAAAATTATTTTAATTTTTTAGCCCTATATGTAAGGTATACACCCAAAAAGTATTTTCTAACGGAGGCCCCTTATAACAACAGGGTGACCATTTAAATGAAAAAAGTAAATTTTTGAACCAAGCTTTCCCCGAACTGGAATTTTGGGTATTTCGGAGTAAGAAAATGGGAATCTATTTATTCTTTTCTTTTAAGGACAAATTTTTTTTATATTGTACTAAAATTTCACAATTATAACTTAATTAATGTAGATTTTATTTAAGTTCAAATATTAATTAAAAAAAAAAAAAAAACACTACATACAAAAATTTTTCGTTTTTTGGTTAATTTAATGAAAACATTTAGTTTGAATACTTTATTATTTATATATTATTATTTTTCAAGTAATAACCTTTCCAATGACACCAAATACTTGCATAAGTACTTTACACAATCGTTTAAAAACTAACTGAAACTTGAATTACTGAATTATTTCCAAAAAAAAAAGCGTTTTAGAATCACTGTGTATCATCATAAAAAAAAATGTTAAACATATAAAACCAATAGCAATATATTTTATGACATAAACAAAATTTTGTTAAATAATATTTTGCATTATTTAGCTCATTTTTAAAATGAATGAATGATGCATTCAGGGCAATAAAAATATTTTCTTTAATGGATAATAAATATTGGAAAAAAACATAAATAATATTAAAATATATTAAATATTAATTTAAGTAGAAAATACACATACAAGAGAGCTTAATAACTATTTAAACGAAAACAAACAAATTAAAGCTTAACCCTGGAAGGGCTTCGATATTTTTACCCCTCTGAGGGTTTCGTTAGTCGAAAAGACTAACACTAAGTTTTATTAAAAATATTTCAAAACGTATCTTTAAAATGAAAAATAAAACAATTTATTTTTGGTTGGTGAATTAATTTTAATAAAATAACAGCAAAAATTCCTAAATACTTTACGTTGTTTTCAAAATATTCAGCAAAAACTGAAAATACTTCAGTATTTCTACTTTTCCAGAGATGGTGTTACATAAGTAACCTTTGTGTTAGTTGTGTAAAAGATTTGGAATAGGCAACATACGTGCTTTTAAATGTGTACATCCTATAATTATTCTACCAAAAAAACTGTTTAAAAATAAATGTTTTTGCATACTCTGTGCATATTTCAAATTTGTGATACTTTTTTGCATTTTTTTTTTTTTACAGTATCCCTTAGTAGTTCATTGTTTTTTTTAACCGCAGAAGCTGCAAATTTTATTTTCTTTTTCTACAATTTACACTATTGTTATAAATTTACCTGGATATAGGATAATTTCGAAATTTTTACGATGCTTAGTTGTTGTATTGGGTGTAGAATACAGTCGATAAAACATTTGTCGCTAAATTAGATCCTTAATGCAGTTTTTAAAGAAATTTTATAAAAAATGGTTCTTTAATTGTTTTTAACATATTTTTGGAATAAACTATTAATATAATTAATCTTTAGATTGATGCAGAAAATGTAGAGAAGCACCGATAAGTCATGATTTAGTGAGATATTTCACTGCATATTTGGTAAAAATTATCAATCGCGTTTTTAGGTTTTATTATAGAATTCATAAGATGAAGTCGATCTGTAATCGTTAGTACTTTATAATATGGCTTCATTCAGTCTTCAGCATGCCTTTTCTATTTGATATAGAAAATAGAGCTCCCTAATCATCATTGTGTAATGTGACAAAAAAATGTACTTATGTGTTGTTAAAATTATTTCTGGAAGTCATATTGTATTTATTTTCCCCCAAAAAATATATTTCACACTATAGGAACAAATATTAAATACACTGCATTACTTCATTTACTAAATTACTTTATCGCTAAAAGTTCAAAAAGTCACACTAAGTGCTTCGTTAGTCGTTTTGACTAACATGGTTGCTTAAAATTCTAACTTCCAGACCACTCACAACAACATACGTCTGGACACTTCAAGATCTTATTTACGGCAGGTGTTATACCAAAATTCTCAAAAAAAATATGCAATGAATAAAGAAATACCAATAAAAATAGCATTGTTGTTAGTCGAAACGACTAACGAAACTCTTCCAGGGTTAAGAAATATTTTTTTTTAGGATTAATAAAATATATGAATTAAAAATACAAATTTATCAAAATAAATATCACTGAAGTATAAATAATTACATATTTACTTTTTTCAAATAATTTATCTTTCTAACAATTAAAAAAATAAACAATTACTTTACTGTATAAACCTATACACAAAAAACACATTGATTACCTACATTGAAGACAGTTGCAAATCTTCATATTCAAATGTCATAACTGTCAAAAAATTGTACAGTTAATTACAATATTCGTGTATTTATTTCTTTATGCGTCTGACTTTTTGAAAAGGTCAGGCAAACAAATTTACTTCAAAATTTGTTTAAAAAAAATATTTAAAACCTTAGGCAAAAAAAAAAAAAAAAAAAAAAAGTTTAAAGTAGTTACTGAGGAGTTGAGAACTCAAATGTATGTAAAAAAAAAAATAATAATTACTTTCAATTTGCATAATTTATAAAAAACAAGCCATCAAAATTCATTTGTTTAAGGTTGTGAAAATATTTTATGCGTTATTTTGCTTTTAATAATTTATTTTAAATGTTCCTTAAATGTCAGATGATAGATATATTTGAAAACAATTATAGCTATTTATTACCGTTTATTTACAATATTACAATAAGATAATGAAAAAGTGTCAGACCTCATATATAAAATTATAAGAAATTTATAATTGGATTTAGTTTTTCAAATAAGGTTTAAAAAAATAACGTTTATCTGTATCAAACGAAACAAATAGTAGTCCCAAGAAACAATGGCTAGACAATGCGGCGCACAGTGGTATTTTTTTTTTGGCAAAAAGTCTATTTTTTTCAGTTATTTTTTAGAAATCTAATGATGCAATTCTGTAGAGAAATGTTTCATTAGTAGAAAGCCACGATTTATTTTCGAAAAAAATAAAATTTTGTATTAAAAAGAGTGTGGTAAAGTTATCTAAATACTATACATCAAAAACTGATGAAAATTTTACTACATTTCAGTTGTTTATACAGTAAATATGGCAACTACCAATAGTTTTAGAGCATTTTTATTAAAATATAGTATTTTAAATTTAATAGGAAAGAAAAAATATTAAAATTACATATATAGTTTAAGAGATCTAAGCAAATCAAAATGGCTCCAAAAATTTTAGCATTTGCAGTTTCCATTAGAAAAAAAAATAAATTAGCTCGATCTACCTCCGTGTTAGCACTACTACCAAATGAAAGTTTGGAATATTTTCTTTCATTTATGTAAAAAAAATCTGCGACTTTTTGCTAACGCAGAACACACTTATAAATTTTGTGATAAAAGTCACGTATTTTTTAGGAATATTTACAATAAATTGCAATGTATATTTACAATAAACGGTTTTGCATACTTTTAGGCCTTTAGGAAATACGACTGTTATAGTATGCGGCAAACAATTCAATGTAACACACAATTTAGTGTTCACGATGCTAGATGGCAAAACGGCTCAGACAGTTACAAATACTGCTTCAGCAGCCGTATGCTATATTTGTAAAGCGAAGCCCTCTGAAATGAACCATTTGGATGTAATATCAACAAAAACCATTGATAGTGAAGCTTGTAAATTAGGTATTTCATCATTACACGCTCGAATAAAATTTATGGGGTGCATACTCCATATATCTTATAATATGCCTTTTCAAAAGTGGTCTGCAATTAAGATATTAAAACAAGATAATTAAGATATTAAAACAATAAGATATTAAAACAAGAAAACAAACAGCGCATTCAAGCAGCATTTAAAGAACGCATGAACTTGCGAGTGGATGCTGTACAACAAGGAACTGGGTCGTCGAATGACGGAAATACTTCAAGGCGTTTCTTTTCTAATCCTGCTCTCGTAGCAAATATAACAGGTATTAGTGAAGAGCTAATAGATCGCTTCCGAATTATTCTCCGAATAATTATGTGGGCAAAAATTGATACGGGGAAGTTTAAGAAATTTTCGTGGGATACTGCAGAGCTATTCGTTCGTAAATACAATTGGTACTTCATGCCACCTACTGTCCATAAAGTATTGATACATGGAAATGAGCATGCCTATAGGAAGCAGCAGTGCTCCCTATAGGCATGCTCTCCGAGGAAACGAAAGAAGCACGTAATAAGGAT
Source organism: Protophormia terraenovae (assembly GCA_951394005.1). Classification (NCBI taxonomy): domain Eukaryota; kingdom Metazoa; phylum Arthropoda; class Insecta; order Diptera; family Calliphoridae; genus Protophormia; species Protophormia terraenovae. Next base: position 135,101,518 of record OX596074.1, read on the forward strand.
TACCATCTTACCGACATCATAACACCATCTTACTGACAAATAATAAAATTTTAGCCTTAACGTATGCTTTCATATTTTCACATTTATAAATCTAAAATTTTTTCCAAACTACGCATATTCAACAAGAACAACAATGTTACTCATTATATTACTGCTGTTGCTTACTAAACTACTTGCCCATACAAAAAAAAAAAAAAAAAAAAAAAAAAACAACAATGCTTAATATAAATATTTTTCTGTGTATTTATATTATTAATTTTTTTTTAGTTTTTGGCTCATAACTCGGTTGTTTATGGACGAATTTAGTTGATTAAAAAAACCGAAATTTTGTAAAAATATTTATTACCAACCTTATATAGGAGCTTCAAAAAGTCTAAAAATGCGTTTTGGACGATATCTGAGATACAGTCTGAAACGTATCTTCACATAGAAGACTTTTAAATAATAAAACAAGTCCAATAACTAAAGTGGTCAAGGTTCACACTCTCAGGAATTTGACCCATTTTATTTGAAAGATTTGACTTTAGTCTATATTTTCTCAAAACCCAAAGCACAGATCAGCAAATGAAATGCAGTTTAGAAATCTATGATATATTGTAAAAAGTTTTCATTCAAAATCTACGGAACTTCGGAAAAATGTGGATTTTATATACGAAAATGTGAAAAAGCCCATTTTTGGGATTTTCAGCTTTTTTTTTTTTTTTTTTGGGAATTGTGGAATTCCTTTAACAAAACACCTGAAAATTTCGTTAAGATATCTTTACAAACAAAGATTTTATTATAGATAAATTATTTGTAGTTTTTCAAAAAAACAATTTTTTACAAAAATTTTACTTTAATTTCAAAAATCAGAAAAAGTATAAACTTAACTTAGCTTAGCTGACATTCGTTATTATAGAAAAATACTACTACGCCACTTTAAAGTTTTATAAGTCAGGTATAAGTTACCACAATTCGTAATCTATTAAGGATCTTGATCAATAAAAAACTTAAATTATGAGTTAATACTTCCATGATGTAAGAATCTAAATAAACTATGTGTAAGGGCTGAGAAAGCTCTAAATTAGGCTCGTCCAAGAGAACTAAATGTAAAACTGTGTAAAACAGAAATTTGTTCTTTTCAAACGAACATGAACCTCGGTTTTTTGATAGAGAAAATAAAATATCTGACCGACCTTAAGGTATGTTCACACTAGTCAAACATTTGACCAACATGACGTAACCACTAAATAAAATATTTGACAAATGTGAACATAACTTTAGGTATCATCCTTGATTGGAAAATAAGATGGAAGCAAATTTGGTTAATGAGGAAATGAGGTCGATGTGTAGATGCAATCCAAAACACACTTACATAGGCTTTAGAGTTGATGAGTTCGACAACCAATAGAAATCCCATTCCGATATAAAGCTACCCTTAAGGCAGTTGGCCTCCAAACGATAGGAAACCGTGACAACAAAAACCAAACTAACCCTGACTAAGATACACATAGGAACTCGATTCTACAGGGATTGCTTTGTTTGGGGATAAAACTCTCTATGTAGAGCTACCAACGACAAAACAATACTACCGCATCAAAAACCATATTTCAGGTGGAGGTATGGATTGGGCCTGTGCAAATTTAAACATCTTCGCGGATATTCAAATGTTAGTAATAGCAGTATTGTATAATAATATTGAACTCAGCGAAGCAATAAAAACTTCCGAAGTGGCAACTTCTGGTGCACATAATTTGGATAATTTGTCATTAATTATCATCTTAGGCTAGAGAATTACAAAAAGTGAACTTGGAAAAGCCAAAGTTCATGAATCCCAGTTGTAAGATTGGGCACTGTCATAATAAAATCAAAAACAAGTTCAGTCTTCCAAAAATAATTCAATTTATTTAATTTCAATCTATTCAACAGATATAAATAAATTTCAAGTTTAAACCTAAAATTTCTTATAAAATGTCACCCATTACTTTAAACAAAAATTAACTTTATAAAATTATTTCAACTAAATATTTAACCTTCCTCAACAAAATCCGGTGACACAGACAACTCTATAAAACTCAGTCAAACAGTATAGAATGACAACCAAAGTATATAAAGGATTAACAAAAAAAAAAAAAAAACGTATTTTTTATTCTCTCTCGGTTGTTTAAATTTTCTATCACTTTTCTTAGATTTTTTTTTTCTTTCTTTTAGAAAAAATATAACAAAAAAAGCTCTTCAAATAATAGAAAAGAATAAATCATGTATATAAGTAAGTAAGTACTACCAAGTAAGTATGTCAAGGTAAAGGAACTGACATTTCCTTAACATAAAACACTCTCATATATACAACACACACACCAAAACACAGTTGGAATGAATTTATTTCATATAAATGTCTGGCAATCTGGAAACTTTTAAATTGAGTTAGAAAGTAAAATGAAACAACAATGACAAAATGTGATGAAAAAGGTATACACAATAGCAATGGCAACAACAACAACAACAATGACGGCGTCAATGATAATGTAAGTAACACAAGAAAACTGAATTAGTGATACATGTTTAAGTACAAGAGAGTGATTGTATGTGTGTATGTATGTATATGTGATAGTGTTAGAGGTGTTGAAAGAAAGTATACATGTGGGTAAGTTTGTATGAATAATGAAAGATTTTAGACTGTGGAGAAATTCGCAATATTGTAATTTTAAAAAATTTTCAATAAAACAGTGCACAGTGGGGCAGAATCGAAATTTTTTGGAAATAAATCTGTAACTTCTGGTTGGATTTCCATGAAATTTGATACAGGTATAGCAAAGGTGTACAATATTAAGTTTGAAAGGGGGACCGTACAAATCCCTCAGGGGCGGAGCTAAAGGGGCTCAAATTTGGGTGCCTCTGACATAAAATCATTGACTTAATAAATTTTAAAGTGGCATAGTTTCGGTCCTGTAAAAGATATTGATCTCAATCTTTTTCTGTATAACGAAGAATTGTGTCAGCTAAGTAATGCAATTTAGATGAAAAAAATTGAGTTTATACTTTCTCTGATTTTTTCAATTAAAATAAAATTTTTGGAAAAAAGTGTTTTTTTTTTTTTTTTTTTTTTTTTTTTTGAGAAACTATAAATATTTTTTCTGTAATAAAATCTTTGTTTGTACAGATATTTTAATGAAATTTTCCCACAATTCTCAAAAAAAACGCCGAAAATCCCAAAAATGGGTTTTTTCACACTTTCGGCTATAAAATCCACATTTTTCCGAAGTCCCGTAGATTTTGATTGAAAGCTTTTAACAACATATTATAGATTCCTAAACTGCATTCCGTTTGCCAATTCGTGGTTCGGAATTTGAGAAAATATAGACTAAAGTCAAAACTTTCATATAAAATGGGTCGAATTTGGGAAGGTGTATACCTTTACCATTTGAGTTATTTGACCTGCTTTTTACTTGGAAGTCTTCTCTATGAAGATACCTTTCAGAAAAGTATAAAATTATTATATGTTGTTAAAGAAAATTTTATTTTATAGAAAAAGGTGTGTAGATACTTTTTCGGTAAAAAAAAAACACAAAAATTCGTCATTTTTGCAATTTTCAAAATAAAAATCGTTTATTTTTGGACTCGGTAAAGACTTCAAATTTTTTTATTCAATAGATAATTTTATTCTTTAATTAGCTAAAGAAAAAGCAGATGAAATCGGTCGGAAACACTAGGATCTATATAAAAAAACTGGACCAAGAAAATGCAAAATTGAGGTACTTAAAAATTCAAATGCAAATAACTCAAAAACTATAAGAGATAAATAGGACATGAAAGCATATTTTATGTAGGTCTTATGAGTGCCTACAGTAATGTATAAAAATATTTGAAATTGAACGAGAAACAAAAATTTGGCAAGCGATTAAAAAAATTTTATGTCAGAGGTACCTAATTTTGAGCCCCTTTAGCTCCGCCTCTGAGGGGTGTGTAAGGTCCCCCTTCCAAACTTAACAATTTACACTCCTCTGCTACACATATACCAAATTTCATGCAAATCCAACCAGCCGATCAGAAGTTACAGATTTATTTCCAAAAAATTTCGATTCTGCCCCACTGTGCGGTGGAAGAGGAAAGTTTTTTGGTTAAGAATTGTATAAACTTTATTTTCAGAAGGACTTTTAGTGATAAGAATGTTACAATAATATAACTGTATAAGACAATTAATTTTTTAAATATAATTGTCTTTTATGATATTGAATATATTTCCACTTCAAACCCACTATTCAACATCATTATCATCGAATCCATCTTGAAAATTGTAATGCATTTGAAAACATGTATTATTGTTAAGAAGGAAAATTAAGTAAAGTAGTGCAAGAATAATGCTTTGCAAAGCAACACAATTACACTATTATACATTTACAAATCTATATTATATAAAAACTATTTCAATTTACAAATTTTGATGCTGTTGTTGAATATAAGGTGAAGAAAATATATATATTTTAATTTAAATAGTAAAAAAAACAGAAAATGACAGAAATTATTGCACTTGAATTTTTCTGCTTCCTAAAATAACTAAAGACTAATTTCTCATTTTCATATGAACATTTTCATAAAACATATTTTATCAAAACTTGTTTAAATATTTTATTATAAAGGCAAATAAATGAAGAAATTTGAGAAAGACAAAATATACAAGAACTTTATTCGTTTTACAAATACTACGATACTTACACAGACAGTCATTGACAATTGAAAAATTTGTTAACATTTTTTTTGTTGATTGAGTTAATGAAGAACAGAACTTAAGTGAAAGCACTTACCTGAAAAGATAGACAAAAAAACAACATAAAAATTATTTAAATATAGAAAAATTTAATTAAGAAATAAATTGATTTATTTTTTATTACGTTCTAAATAAATTTACAAAGAAATATTGTTGTAACACAAACGACTTCCAAATACCTTTAAATGGTTATAGTAATTAAATTAACAAAAAAATTTGGGGCAATAAAAATAAATAAAATATTTTAAAACCAGAAATAAATTAAAAAAACAATTATTATTCTTTTTTTATAGGAAATTTTCGATAAATTTCTATTCTAGAGCTTTTTTATAGAAAATTTTCGTTAAAATTCATTTTTATAGGAAATATTGATAAATTTCCTTTTAAATTTTCGATAAATTTCCTTTTTAGAGGAAATTTTCAGTAAATTTCCTTTTTGTAGGAAATTTTCAGTAAATTTCCTTTTTAAAGGAAATTTTCGATAAATTTCATTTTTATAGAGAATTTTCGATAAATTTCCTTTTTACAGGAAATTTTCGATAAATTTTCTTGTTATAGAAAAATCTTGATAAAAATCCGTTTTAGAAGAAGTTTTCGATAGATTTCCTTTATACAAGAAGTTTTCGATAAATTTCTTTTTTAGAGTAATTTTTCGATAAAATTCGTTTTTTGAGCAAATTTTCTTTTTGGAGGAAATTTTCGATAAATTTTATAGGAAATTTTCGATTTATTTCCTTTTTATAGGAAATTTTCGATAGATTTTCTTTTTAGTAAAATTTTAGTATAATTTTCTCTTTATACAAATTTTTTATTTAATATTTTCTTTTTTGAAATTTTTATGTTAAATTTTCTTTTTATATTTTATATAATTTGAAGTCAAATTTTCTATTTTAGGAATTTTTTTTATTTTTTAGACCAAATTGTAAGAAAAATTTTAATTTTATAAGGCATTTTCTTAAATTTTGTTCGATTTTTTTATAGAAAATTTTCAATAGGTTTTTCTTTTTATAAAGAAATTTCGATAAGTTTTTTTTATATAATATTTGCGATAAATTAACAAACATTGAAACTTGTTTGTTAAATTCTTTTTATAGAAATTATTAATTAAATTTTCTTTTAAAATAAATTTTGTCAACACTGTATCATTTGGATTCATTTATTTTATAGAAAAATATAAAAAATCCTTAAGCTTTATTTGTTGAACTTCTTCTCTTTATCTACAAATTAACTCTCATATTCTCAGTCTCCTTTTAACAATTAATACGAAAATAAAAACAAACGAATTTTACTAAATTCACCTTAAGTTTTTTTTTAACAAATTTTCCAAACAAATATTATCAATTTTGATTCAACAAACCTAGAATTTATTATTAATTTAACACTTAATTAACATTTTAATAATAATTTTCTTCAATTTTTTGCACTAAGTACACTTTTAGTCAAGGTAGATTAAGAAGGTAACGACAACTCTACAACACCAAAAAAAAAAAAACCCATGTATTTTGTTTTTGCATTGACATCTCTTATGTCAACTTTAATTTTGTCATTTCTCATGTTTCTTTACAAAAAACAAAACTGCATTTGACATTTCATGTAATAAAAAAGAGGAGAAAGACGCAACAACACAAAAGTAAACAAAAAATGTAAACATAAACAACAATTTGACACATCAAATTCTAAAACACAAGCCGCCATATTGATTTCAAAAAGAAAAAAATTCTCAGCTGTTTTAATGTCGTTACCAGAGTTTAAAAATTAGTAAATAGTTTTTTCTTTTTTACGACAGCCCATTTTGAAAATATGCATAATTAACATTTTTTGATGTGAAACATACTAAAAATATACCACAATCAACGAGCGCCATATATGTTTTCACTTGTACATTTACATATTTTTATTTTCAAAATATATGTTGAACAAAAATTATACAAAACAAAAAATATGCAACATGACCAGTACGAACTTGTGCATTTTTTACTGCGAAGTAAATGTGTACGAATAAACGAAGACTTGCGAAGCTGACAAGTTGAATATATGTGTACGAAATATGTGAAAAAATATGTTGAAAAAATATGCAAAAAAATATGTTGGAAAAATATTCTTGTGCGTGGACATCATTAGTAATGTATAAACAGAAATAAAATGAATTAGAATTTAAAACAGAAATAAACAAAAACAAAGATGTTTGTTTTTGGGTATTTCTGTATTGGGTATTGTGATATAGAAATAGAATAACTAAATAAATATGAACAATTATTATGAAATAATATGTTTGTTCTTTTCTACACATCTTCAAAAATTATCGCTATTTAACTTAAACCGCTTGCTTGCTGGTTTATACATGGAATTAGAGTAAAAAATTAAAATAATAAAAACATAATTTAGTTACATATGTATGTAAGTACATATGTATATATTATTATTTAAGTCGGAGTTATTAGTTAAAATAAATCAATTACTATATTGTGAAATTTGTTTCTGCGAGAAATTAACGGACAAATTTTTTCACAGAAAAAAGCCAATATATTAGTAAATAATTAATTCAATAATTTTTTCTTTTAATTTTCAACTCTAAGTTATTAAAAATTTTAACAAATTAAAAACAGAAATACTATGTTTTCAAAAAAATAAAAATAAATAAATCATTAAATCAAGTCAAGATGATTGAATGAATTAAAAATTTTATTGAAAAAAGATCTTACTTAAATTGTTTGATTTTATTTTAATTTCAATCTATATCTTCTACATAAGTATAATTTCCATAGCAACTTTATCTTAGGCGACATTGAGCCATATTTGGAAATTTTTGGCAGTGATCGGAGTATTTATGCGTCATTTTACAAAATTTTTTTAATCTATCCAAAGATTTGTGAAGCTTCCATACTTGGTGGAAAATTAAAATTAAGCTCTCTTCTTATTAAGCTATAAACTTCTTATTAAGTTTATACATTACTAGCTACGGTTGCCAGATTCGAATTGTGATCTAACTTTACATTCTAGAAAAACAAACTTGATTTATAAAACAAAAACTTGACGATCGAAATTCGCCAATAATGTTTTACTTTATATATGAATTCTATGATTGCTCTTGAACATTTATTCACAACATTAAACAAGTGCTGTAAGCGAATGTGTTTTAGAAGTTTCTAAACAAGCCTAGAGGAACCCGTGATCGATGTATAACATGTAGTAATCAGTTTATTCTGCAGATTTTTTAAAATTAAAATGATTCGTATATCTCATATAGATATGATTTCAAGATTGTTTAAAATTCAACCATTATGCAGTGTAATTCTGTCCACATTTAACTTTCAGGGTATAATAAATCAGATGGCATTCTATTATCTAAAATATATAGCATATATTTATGTTTCGGAATTATCGCTATGAAAAATCTTCATAACTATAAATTGTTTTCAACTTGACAAATTTCATTTGAACTTATAACTTGAAAAGTTATGTTTACAAATATCTTGACAATCAAGTTCATTGTCCATCTAGTAACCCTAATCCTAATGGAGCTGGGTTTTTAATTTTTTATCGGAGGGCGGAAATACGTTGTTAATAATTATACTTACTTAAAAACTCTTCGTCCTTCAAATTCTGGCAAAAGCAAATTTTAAAAGTGCTTACAAGGTGCGGAAATAAGTGGATCGTATAATTTTCGAAGCATTTTTCCATCTCCAGAGCATTTTGAATCTCCCAGAGAACGAAGAAAATTATTTGTGCTAGAAAACTAATAGATATTTTTTTAAGTTTACTAATAGAATAAAAAAAAAATATTTATTCACATAAATATTTTTTTAAGAATTTCGGAGGCTTCCGAAAAATTACCCAAAGCAAAACCGCGAATAATATAGAAAAATATATATTTTCATTCTAAATGTGGCTGATTTTGTGCAGAATTAATAATGAAATAATTATCTAAAAGAATTTTATTATTAAATTACAGGTGACCAGAAAGCAAAAAGGCTTCACAAAAGTTATAAGTAACTATTTATAATTAGGACTTTTATATAAACAAATTATTTATAAATTCGTAGTCTAGGATATATGAAACAACAAAAATTCAGCAGTATTTTGTAATTCTACAATTATTTTGAACATTTTGTTATTCTCAACACAATTCGTACTGTAATGTGGTTATTTATTTGTTTCATCTTTGTTTCCATACTAACATACACATAATGTTGTTGGTAAATTTGTCATCCCAAAGTTTGCATTATAATTTCCCTTTTTCCTTATTTTTTTCCACTCACGTTATAAACCTTAAATCGATCACTTTGATTTTAATTGTATCCTTTTCAACATAAACAATACATGCAAAAATACGTTGGTTAATTTGTATAAAACAATTTTTTCTTACTTAACACTTTATTGAGCTCCTATTTCAATTTTTAAGATTATTATAATCATCGTTATTATATTTCTATGTCATAATACCCAATACAGAAATACCCAAAAACAAACATCTTTGTTTTTGTTTATTTCTGTTTTAAATTCTAATTCATTTTATTTCTGTTTATACATTACTAATGATGTCCACGCACAAGAATATTTTTCCAACATATTTTTTTGCATATTTTTTCAACATATTTTTTCACATATTTCGTACACATATATTCAACTTGTCAGCTTCGCAAGTCTTCGTTTATTCGTACACATTTACTTCGCAGTAAAAAATGCACAAGCTGAAATATTTTACGCAGTTCGTACTGGTCATGTTGCATATTTTTTGTTTTGTATAATTTTTGTTCAACATATATTTTGAAAATAAAAATATGTAAATGTACAAGTGAAAACATATATGGCGCTCGTTGATTGTGGTATATTTTTAGTATTTTTATAATAAAAATTTTTGTTGATGAAATATTTTTTTGATTTGCTTTCAAGTAATATGAAAAATGATGCAATTTTTTGAATATTTTAGTAGTAATTTTAAACTCTGGTCGTTACCTTCTTAATCTACCTTGGTTTTAGACATGGTACAATTGTACCATTATTGTACCATGGTACAATAATATCAAGTAACAGTATAAAATCAGCTGATAATTTTTTGCTGCTTTCAATTTTGTAATATTTCTGTCAAATTTTGTTTACATTTACGCTTTATTTATATTTATGTTTTGTTTACATTTACAGTTTGTTTATATTAACTATACTGAGGCCTCGATTATCCGTAATGGTCGGGACCGAAAGCAATCTAAATAATCAATATTCGCGGTTAATTGAGTAACATTTTTTATTTATATTATTCAGTTATTCAAGGATTTAATATAAATTTTTTTAATTATATAAGGAAAAATAATAGTTTTTTAAGAACATAAACAATACATAAAGGTTTAATTTTACATAGTTTCTTAAAAATATCATGTAATGTTTCTTCTTTTTCAAATTCTTATTTTTCTTAACTAGTTTTTCATGAATAAAGTAAATTTGGATTTTACCTTTCTCTGACTTATTCAAACGAGGGACCTCCTTTTTTTGTTTTATTTATATTGTGTTTGATTGTTCAAAACCAATGAAATAAATTATGCTTAGAAACCCGAATAGAGGTAATCACGAATAATCGATGCAAAAAAATAAAAAAATGCAAAAAAAGAAAACAATTATAAAATCGACGCTGCCGGTTAATCGAGACCCCAGTGTAATATAAACGTGCTTTGTTTTTTATGTATTTTGTTTTGCTTTTTGTTTTCTTCTTTTTGACATTAAGAAAACAAATAAACCAACAAAAATTACTGTTGTTGTTACCTTGTTGTATTTGTTGTGCGATACTGTTACCTGATATAATTGTACCATTATTGTACCATGGTTTTAGTAAAGAAGTTATTGACCACAACAATTCACCACACTTCTGAAACGCATTAAAATTCCCACAAAACTAAATAAATACGTTTGTGCATTAATATAAAAAAAAACACAAAGAAAATAAAAGCACAACAAAAAAACCAACACTTTTTCTTTTGTGAGAGAATGCGTTTGATTGTTAGTTGTGAAAGAGCAGGAGATGCATTGTTGTGTTGTTGTTTCTTGCTTCTTTTTTTTTTTAAGTACAATTGTATTTGTTTTTGCAAATTGATGAGCTTTCGCGGTTAATTAATGGAACAATAAGGAGTGAAAAGAAAACAAAAGTTTGTTTACAAAAAAACGTGTAAGGGAAAAAAATGTAACCAATGTGGCGTATTTCTTTTAGAAAAGAATTTATTTAAGTGATTTTTTTAAAGATATTAAGTTATTTATAGCAGAATACACATGAAAAACTATATTTTTAAGTATGTATTTCAAGCTTGAAACTTTTAGAATTAAAGAAGTATGTATCACATTGAATAATCGACACACTTTTTTTTTTTTATTGAAATCTTTAATAATCAAAAAAGCCTGATGGCCCAGTAGATTACATAGTTATTTTAAGAGTAGGTAAAAAGGTATTTAAATTATTATTCTTATAGATATCCCTTATTGCACAAATATGTAAATAGAAATTAAAAATAAACTGATATATATAAAATTTAGCCTGCGATAGTTTTTAAGTTATTAAACATTATTTAAGAATATAATATTTATAATATTTATAATAAATAAACATATCTTTGCTTCTGAATAATTTTATTAAGCTTATTAAAGATTTGTTAAAGACTAATGTATTATGTTATGACTTCTTATTTTATAGTAATTCAATTTAACGTTTTTATTTACTCAGATTCAAACATATGTAAAAAAAAAAAACACTGAATTCACCTCATTTATTTCCATTCATACTAACAATAACAATCATTAAATCATACATAAAACAAATACATACCCTCATTTTAATCAGAACAAGGCATGCTTTATTTCATTTGTATTTCTTTTCACCTGTTTCCCCTTTCCATTAACAACAAACAATTAAACGAACGACCGGCTCTTAAACCTTACACCACATACTATTTTCACACAAATAATTATAAATTATAATTCACTTAAAAGGAATTATATCATGAAATTATTACACAATTATTATTAAACACAATCACACTTTCTATAATATATTTTCTTTTGTTGTAAAGAAAAAAACTAAAATTACTTTAATTTAATTAACACCACAATTAAACAAACAAAACAACCACCGAACCGTATTAAAATCACAAAAAAACTAAAGACAAAAGTCATGAAATAAAAATGTATTCTGTTTATGCATTTAGCATAAAGCATAATAAAGGAAGGAGAGGGAGAAAAGCTTAAAATAGTCCCACTTAGAATAGAGCTTATTATTGTATTATTGTTATTATTTTATTTCATAGGTGTACACTTGTTTGTTTGTTTTAGTAAAATTAAAACTTTAAGAAAGGGAAGTGAAAAGCATTTAGCTGATCAAATGAGAACAAAGTTAAGTGAGATCAGTTATTTAATTTATTATTAATGAAGTTTTATTAGCCAACTTTTTAGATTTTTTTCCTTTTTTTAATAAATTTAGATATTTAAATTACTAAAGATTATAAACCGGATTATAAATAAAAAGTCCTTAAACTACTTCTATGTAATGTAGACGGTATGTTGCACAGTGTCCCGTTCCAAAAATAAAATGGTAATAAATCTGGATTTTCCAAACGGCTAGTCGGATTTTAATGAAATTTCAGACAGTAGAGGTGTAGGCGACTTTAAGTTTTCAGTTTGGACCTTATAACCATAACGGGGGCGGGTCCAGAAAGTCCTAAAGTTGGACACCTCGGGTGTTCAAAAAATTTAAAAAGATACAGATTCGTTATATATCTTTTATATATTTAAAAGATTTTTATATGAGTAGATTCTGCCAGTCGAGATCTACAAAAAACATCGTCATATGCGTAGGCTATATCTTTTAGTTTAAGAGATATTTGGCTTCAAACATTAAAATTTTTATTTTTGGACCTATCTTGGTAAAGTTTTTTCGCTATAGCGGGTCCAAATTTCACTAGATTTTTTTTTAAATAACTTTTATTTTATTAACAGCAAATAACAAAATTGTTCTGAAAAAATTTTTTGACAAAATCTTTACGGAATCAAAAGTTATAAGCATTTGAATTTGAATTTTGAAAAAAGTCGATTTTTTTGCCGTTTTTTTGCGAAAAAGGTAGTTACGTTCTATTTGAGTTATAAAAAAAATTTCTTAAGTAACATATTAGCATTTATACTTTTCTGAAAGATTACTTTATGAGGAATTGTGTAAAGGAAAAAAATAATTAAAAACTTTAATACTGCATGAACCAGGGTCTCTCAAAATTGACCCATTTTTTTATGATTTTCCAATTTTTGCCTTAATTTCTTAAATCGCAAAGCTAGAATTAAAAAATAATTTTATTTTATTTTTATGCTTGATGTGTTTTTAATCTTTTGGTAATAGACATTTTTGCACCCCGATATCATTTGGGAAGATATAGCAAAAAACTTAAAAAATCCCATTTTTGGAAATTTTTGAAAGTTTTTTGGGATTTGCGAGATTTCTATTGAGAAATCCAAAAAGGTGACTAAAGGTACAAATTAAGCATCAAAAAATCTATTAAGGTGCAAAATTTCATTTAAAAATATTTCCTAATAAAAATTTCATTCCAAATTTAAAACTGAATAATTTGCAAAAAAAAAAAAAAAAAAAAAAACAATTTAACACTTTCTCGGCACATTTTCGCAAAAAATATGCAATGAATTTTTTTATTATAAATTATTTTATATATTTTTGAAAAGAAGACATAATTTCCTAAATATAGGTGTATAACAAGTCTATATCCTCTGTTTTGCGTATACAAATAAAGGATTCAAAATTAATAATTACATGTGATTTGGTTAATTTGCTTAATTTTTCCATAATTGGTAATGCCGTTTCTGATAATGCAGTATCAAGAAATATTGTATTAAACAGGGCAAGTTTTTCAAGCTTTTCGCTTGGAAAGTAAGCATTTGCATATTTAAAAAGAATTTCACACAAAATGCTTATATTTTAAATCTTTGCATAAATTTGCATATAATGGATACAAAAGTTAGTTTTCTTAACAAAAACACAATTTTTTGGTGATTTTTTAGAGTTCAATCAAATGATTTCTAAAAAATGTTTGGTGAGCATTTTGAGTACATTGTAAATATTGTAAATAAAAAAAAAAAAAACGGAAGCGTCAAATATGATACTTAAAATTAAAATAGTTATATTTTTATAAACATCGAAATATATTAGAGATTGAAAGTTAAAATATGCATATTTGTGCATATTTTCTATACATTAATATATAAGAAAGCATAAATTCGTCGGTTTTTATATACATATTCATGTTATTTTTGCATATTTCTGTGCATATAACACCATTTTGTTATAGCCATCAAGTTGTTTAGGAAATTTTGTGTTCTTTTCAAATATATATAAAAATCTTTATAATACGAAAATTTATTGAAGAACTTTTTTGAAGAAGGGACAGATTTTGGATTTTTAACATATTATTCATTTTTAATAACATTTTTGTTTGGTAATATTTTTAAATGAAATTTTGCACCTGAGTAGATTTTTTGATGCTTAATTTGTACCTTTAGTCACTTTTTTGGATTTCTCAATAAAAATCCCGCAAATTCCAAAAATGGGATTTTTAAAATTTTTTGCTATATCTTCCCAACCGATATCGGGGTGCAAAAATTTCTATTACCAAAAGATTAAAAACACATAAAGCTTTGAGAGACCCTGGTTCACGCAGTATTAACGTTTTTAATTATTTTTTTCCTTTACACAATTCCTCATAAAGTAATCTTTCAGAAAAGTTTTCCACTTTTTGTTACTTAAGAAATTTTTTTTATAACTCAAATAGAACGTAACTACCTTTTTCGCAAAAAAAAGGCATACAAATAGACTTAATAAATCTTGATTTTATGTCAAATGGTTTTATGAGAATAGTTTGTCAAATTTAGGCTATAACTCAAGAACTATTTACACGATTTTTATAAATGATACACCAAAAGACGCATACGAAAATTGTCATCAAGTTATGTCAACAATAATTTTTATTCGCTCAAGAATTTCAGAGTTATGGATCAAAATTTGTACCATTTTCAAAAAAAAAATAATAATAATAATTTTTTGTAGATACTTTACAATTGGTATATAAAACATATCCAAGTGTGACTTTAATTATTTTTTATTCCATGCAGTGCTGTTAGGCTTTTTTCTAAAAAAATCGTCAAAATTAAGAAAAAATATCGTAAAAATCGTCAAAAAAATTTTAAAAAATCATCAAAAAACGTCACTATGAAAAAATTTAAAAAATAAGTTTTTTTTTCATAAATAAAGTTAAAATTTTGTTAAAAAAGACAATATTTAAAATAGTTTAAGCAATAAAACTTATAATTTGGCTTATATCAGTGAACTTTTGACAGAATTTCTTAAGTGCAGATTGTTTAACGATTAAATTAACATGCTAAAGTCGCATCGTTAAGACTAATAGGTATTTTCTTACTACTATTATATTTGGAAATATATGCAGTTAAATAATTATAATTTCCATGGAAATTTTTAATTCTTAAAACAGTTTTTTAGCTCTCCAGAATTTTTTTTGAGTTTAGTCAAAAGTCCACAGATATATGAGTTACAAAAACATAGTAGTTTATAATGTAATTATTATTAATATTCCCTGAAATAATTGTTCGAGTTTTGAAAAAAATTTAACGTAGTATATAATAATACAAAAAATTAAAACGGTAAAATTTTTTTAGTTATAAACTTTTCTTTGAATTATTTTTAAAATATTATTAAAACGTCATTGAATTATTTTAAATTTTGAAATTCCTAAGGATTTTTTTAGTTTCGTTTGTTTGATAATTTTATAGATTTCCTTTTCCAAAAAAAAAAATATATATTGATAAGAATACAAAATATTTTTGCCTAAATTTACAATTCTTTTATTTAATTTCTGTTACATCATATTATTCTTTATCAATCCAATTAAGAAAAGTTTATAATAAAGAAATTAAAGTATTTCCTACAGTGATGTCAGATGGAGGGAATTTTCCCTTTTTGAGGGAATTTTTAAGGCAAATTTTAGCCGAAGGGAAAAAGGGAGGGAATTTTAATTTTTTTCAAAATAGAGGGAATTTTTAATACGTTTAAATTTATCTCAAAAAACGACAAAAATTTTAAATAAATAAGCAAAATATAAGTAAATAAATAAATTAAAATGATAAATAAGCAAAATATGCAACATTATCATACACACTCATTTAAATATAGAAATCTTAATTTGCCGAATGAATATTTTCAGTGTTCTCTTTCTTTGCTTAAAATATTTTTTGTATATTTTTTATTGAATTACAAATAAAATTGTAATTATTGAATTAAAAATTTCAATAGATTTTTTACTAAAATTTTGTAGTTTTTGTTAAAAATAGCGATTTTAAGGAGGAGGGAAAAATGGAGGGAAATTTTTTTCTAAAAAAAGGGAAAAAAGGGAATTTTTCAACTAACCAGAGGGATTTTTTTTAAATTCTTTCTGGCATCACTGATTTCCTATTTATGAATCAAAAAGACATCCAAGTTATGTGTGTTAATTATGAATGAATTCCCAAAATTATATATTTCCCTATATTAAAAGTACAAGAATATAGATTCTTACACAATTTGTCTGAAATTTATATAATCCTTAACACATTTATATAGTAAAAAGTATTTCATTTAAGAAAATCGTCACAATATTAGCCACTTACTATAAAAAATCGTCAATCGTCAAATTACTAAATTCATTTTAAAAAATCGTCAAAATGACGTAAAATCGTCACACCTAACACCACTGATTCCATGAAACATCATATTTTTTTTAGAATTTTTTCACAATATTGTTTGTTATTTTTATTGAAAATTCATATTAGTAAATTTTTACTTGCTTTTAGGCATGTGTTTTTGGTATTCGTTTAATATTTGCTTCAAAATGATTGACAAAAGATGAAGACAGTTCATCTGATTTAAAAATTTGCATAAACATAGTCAAATATGGGTATCAAAATTCTTCTTTTAAAAAGAGCTACTAATTTGAATTAAAATATTTACAAAAATTTAAATAATTTTAATGAAATTGATAAATAATATTAACAGTGAATAAAAAATTTAGAAAATGTCTAAAAATATGACAATTTTATGTATTGAAAACGTTCGTTGACTATAAAACGTTAAACAATATAATAAATTGCGGCTTTATTCCCCCAAGTCCTTGAAAGAGCCCATGATTAAAATCAAATAACAGATAAAAGAATAATTATAACTATTTCAAGAACACAATTAAGATAGTTTAGGCTGTATAGTGTAGAATCTCACAAGCTCTATGCGTAAATTGAATCATAAAAATATTTTTTGTAAAACATTACTTTAATTTTTACATTCTGTGTTAAAGTTTTTGTTTCCATATCAAAATTTTTGTAATTTTCATAGCCATCGGACATCGTTATATAAGGAGGGATCCGAAGATTTTTTCCGTGCGTTACAAACATCATCACAAATCACTTATGGTGGTGTAGGATATAAAAATCAAAAATCTAAGATCAGGCGTTTTCAAATTATTGAATTTTAGATATAGAGGGCTTATGTTCAAAACGAGCCATATGTAGTTTTCCAAATTTTTCATTTATTTTTATTTTTTTGCATCAGGAACTTTAGTTTTCTGTTTTTTATATATGGTATTCATTTTGGATCCAAAAGTTAATTCTAACATTATGTTTTCCACTTTTTGTTCTTGGGCTATCTACAAACAGTATATTTTTTTTTTAAGAAAAAAAACGAGCTATCTACATGTTTTTAATTTTTAAAGTAGTATAGAAAATAAATATTGATAAATAATGAGAAGTTTCTTTGCGATTTGAACTTTTATTAAACATTTTTAATAAAAATCTTAATATATCTCATAAAAACTATGTTATCTCAATGCAGTCTGCAGAAAAAATCTATTGAAGTTAGATTTTTTAGATGCTTACACGCAGAGAAAAAACATGGTTATAACATGATTACTACAACTATTCAATATTTCTATAGCTGTTTGTCATTGATTTGAATAATACCGCATTTCTGTTTTATAATTTAATGATTACCTACAATCAAAATTTTAATATGGATAACTGCAATTATGGAGTGCGTTCGAAAAAGTCTTATCATATAAATTATTCAATAACTTGGAAACGGTTGATCTTAGAGTTTTCATTCCTTTTCTATTTAATTGATAATTTATTACAGATCGCAGAAAAATATTACTCTTATAGTTGTAACTACTACTTATGAACTTGTGGACCATTTTTGTTAACCTTCCTTACCATAGTGGCATGATACCAAATCGGGCCAAAAATATGTGGACACGTTGCACAATGCTTTGTTCCATAGACAAAAATCAAAATAAAAATATTTCTCAAATTGAGTTGACATATACGTTTTTGGAAAGGTAACAATATATATCATATAATTTAAAAAGATTTTTTTGGAAAAACGTATTTTTGTGGCTACTAGAGGGTGCTAAAGTCAGAGAATTTAAAGCCAATATTAATGAACCAAAAAGCTGGTTTTAAACTGTTTTAGGAAAAAAAAATTGTCAAAAATTCGTTTTTTGATGCAATGCGTCGAAGTTTCGTTTTTTCAATGCCTCAGAATATTGGTAAATTAAAACTATTATTATCTTTTAAATATAGTGTTTCGAATGTATAAATATTATTGCTCAAATTTACACTTATTTTTTACTTAAAACCTAAAAATTCCTTAAATTTGATGAAGGATATAAAAAAATTATACAATTTTTGTTTACGGTTTAAGTAAGTTTTTACAGTTATTTAATAGATTAAAAAATAGTTAGAGCCTATTTTTTGCCACAACTTTAAAAAAAGTTTAATTGAAAAAGTTTCTTATTTTCCGTTTTTACTACAATTTTAAAGTGTTCTCAATGTTGACGTAATTAATTTTGCTTAACTAAAATAAAATAATTATAAAAATTATTCCGAAATTTAAAAAACAACTAAGGAATAAAAAAACATATTTTTTGGACCTAAAACATTACGTTAAAAATCCTCCAGATGGCGCTCATTATGGAGCATTTTTAAATTTTATTACAAAAATTACATAAGTTCGATGGAGTATTAAAAAAAATTATAAAAAATTATAAAATTTGTTTTGCTTGATTCTAAAATTTAGTATTGTTTTTTAATATATAAAAGAAGAATTGCGTCCTATTTTTTGCCACAATTAAAAAAAAATAATAATTCAAAAAAATTTATAAATTTCCTTTTATTACATAAAAGTCAAATAATTCTTTATGTTGAAATATTTCGCGTTGTTAAATCGACATTGCTTTAAAATTTAATAAAATATTGAAAACTAAAAAAAAATAAAAATTTTGGACCGGAAATCGGTCGAAATTAAGCAAATTAATGATTTACTGAACATAAAATGTAGATGCAGAAATTAAATTAATATTTAAAAATTATAGGGCTTGGGGGAGGTAAGTCTGCCCTTGCTCCTATTAAATAGAATATTGTTTGACCCATAGAAAACCCATTTCCAATAGCTATCGTAAACTTTGATACTGTTTTGACCAGTATTTTGGAAGAAAATGCGTTTACACATTTCAGAATATATGGGAGCGAGGCGTGTTCTTGCTCCGATTTTTTCAAAACTTTGTATATATTTACTTTGGGTGTAAAGTAATCTATGTGCTAAGTTTCAATTTTCTGCGGCACCTCCTTCTATTTTTAGAAAATTAAAAACGGTGTGTTAACCAGAAATGCGTTTTTCTCATTTCAGGATATATGGGAGGTAGGCGTGTTTTTGTTCCGATTTAAATAAAAATTGGCAGAACAATAAATAATCTATATTTAACAGCATTCCACAATTTTCTGACCAGTATTCACGAAGTAAATCCGTTTTTTAGTTTCAGGATATATGGGAGGTGGGCGTGTCCTTGCTCCGATTGAAAAATAAATTAGAAGACGTGTAAGCAATCAATTTTTAATGGCTGCCACAAATTTTGGTAAAGTTCAGATCAGTATTTTAGAAAAAAATTAGTTTTTTAACTTCAGGATATATGGGAAGTAGGCGTGTCCTTGCGCCAATTTTTTCAAAACTTCGTATTTATTCATTCTAAGCCTAAAGTAATATGTGTATTAAGTTTCAATTTGCTACAACAACTCCTTCCATTTTTGTCCCATCTTTGTATGGGATCAAAGCACTGTGCGTTGAGCTCTCTTATAAAAGGAAGAAGTCATTTTTGCAAATATGCTTTGATGTATATTTTAGTATTTATAGAGCCGAATGTAACAAATAAATTTACTGTTTTGAAGCAACTACAAAAAGCATGTTATAGCTGGAATTTTTTTAGGAAATTTTTTCTGCTTTTGGGTCCTAAACTTATCTTCAACATTGCCATGAGCATTAACAATATAAAAGTTTTGACACAGAAGCTGCGAAAATTCTGCCAGTACATACGTTTCTTCGTCAATTATACAACATGAGTTATTTTTGTATAAAATTTGATTTTAATTTCCGTGTCCTATTCTTGGCTTCTAAATTTTTTGCAGCATTCCTGTTTGGAATTTTTTGGACTTTATATGTTATCAACTATGCATTAGCTTTAAATTTTCGCAGCAAATAGTCAAAGCACTGAGCTAACCGAGCTGCTTTTCTACTAGATATGTTTGGAGTTCTTTTCAATATGCTTTAAATTTTCTGGCCTTCCCAATATCATGTGGCCTTTTTTTTTTTCCTATCAATGGCCAAATTCTCCTGATACTAATTAATAATCTTAGAAACAGTTTGACGGCAAAAATTTAATTCTGTGGTAAATTATTTGTAGGACCTATTTGGATTTTTTTGAAGTATTTTAATGATTTCTTGAACTTACATCTTTTTCGTCACTAATTCTGATCAAAATCACTACAAATCAACATGGTTGTTATTAAAAATAATAACTGACATATTTTTCCATAATAACTGGATCAAAAAAAATTGTTTAATATTGCTTTCGAAAAAAGTTATGAGGCAAAACGTGTATTAAGATTTTTTCGATCGCACTCCTTATAATATGATTTGATAATGATTTATTTAAATTTATCTCTTTCTTAGTATACCTACAATCATAATCAAATTCTACAACCACTAAAATATTATGCTGTCAATATTCATTTTCACTTGCCCTCTATTTCGTCTATAATTTACATTTTAAATCATCTATTGATCTAATTATAACAATTAATTGTTGCCCTCTAAATTATAGTGAATCTACTATACATCCATACTATTCACTTTCCTATACATTATCATCGGTTGATATTAAGCTCATTGTTTCTAAATATTAGCTGTTAAAAGTATCCTTTAAATGCTGTATTACTATTTACAGCTAAGTTTTGTTTGTAGGTGGTAATACAAAGTGCAGTATTGTATTGTTAGAAAAGTTGCGAAAGGTTTAAAATTTACTAAAGCTCATATAAATGTCCTTGTTGATTTAACGGCAAATGTTTCATTTCATGTTAATCAAAGTTTATGGCTTATTTAAGGGGAACTGAAATACATACAGTAAAGTGGCTACATAATAAGGAAAGGAGGAAATGGTTTAAATTTTTTTAAAAACCTTCCCAAAGCTTTACTTTTCCTTTATTACTAGTACAGCTTTTAACCCCATAAGATTAATATTATTTCTTAACTTTTAACTATTTTTAGCTTTATATGAGATTATTAGCTTCTATAATTTTGTCGCCATTACTGTTCATTTTAACATCATTGTGCGTAACGGTACTTATTTGTGTGTTAAATATTTCGGCGTGTGTATGTATGTGCGTAAATATTATACCAATTTTTTTGGCGCCTAATTGTATGCCTTATTATACAATAAGCCAGTGTATGAGAGAGAAAGAACAAAAGTATAAGTATGTGTGAGTGTGTTATATAAAATTTATAGAGTGGCCAATATAAACTGATGATGGGTATTTTTTTCGTTGCTTGTAACTTGGTTACAATAAATATGTGTGTGTATGTAAGTATGTTATACATTTACACGCCATAAAATTGTGGTAGTAAGTACCTGTTAAGCTACTAACTTAATGGCTAAGCGAATGTATTATACTATGAGTGGGTGTGTATGTGTGTGTACTGATTTAATTCAACTTGTATTCAGTTAATAAAAAAAGGTGTTAAAAGCTTATGTTATGGTCAATACAGGTCATATTTAAGTATAAAGCTTAAGGGGACCAGAGGAGGAGAATAAAAAAACTTGTAAACAGCATTGTTACAGTTTCTTCTTTTTACAATTTACCCTCTTATAGGAATTTCTCGTAGTAAGAAATAAATTTAAACATTTTATATCGACATGTAGCAATAAGTGTGGTTGCTTAATAAATGGTCGAAATTCCAAGAAGTAGCTGTAGAAAAATAATTTTGTAAACGTTTCAAATTTCTTTGGATTTATTTTTATGGCTCGTTTGTCTGGTTTTTTATTTTGCAAATGTCTAGTCATATGCTCTTTTTTTCCTATGTGTGTGTATGTGTATCCTGTCAATCGTAATTTTCAAATGATTATATCAAAATGTTTATTGTGTTATCAACTTTGTAAGGATATTATTTAGAGTGTTTTTGTATGATTGCCTTGGCCTTGATATGTCATAAACTGTTGTTATGAGAGAATAAACCCTTAAAGTAACACAGCAACACCAACAAAAAAGGAAAGGAAAATGTTTAACACGTCATATTAAGCAATAATGTGGGTTATGTTGCTTTAATTTTGTTGGCATTTTTAAACAATTAAATATATCATAAAAAAAACATTAAAACTTAATTTATTTAAATACAATATATAACTTTAAAATGTATCTTCTAAAATTATGTGCCCTTTATTATTATTCCCTCTATGCATTTCTTCTTCTTCCTCATCCTCTTCGTTAATTCCTTTTCCATTAGAAATAAATATTTGATTAAAACTACTTATAATTTCACAAAGGAAAACAAATTGAATTTTAGTTCAAACTTACACACACTTACATGCATATACACCCAAGGAAACTAAACCATGAAAAACAAAAGACAGCCGGAAAGAAGAACTAATGGACAGACAGTTCTTTCGGCCATTTATATTTCTTACAATTTAACACTCGTAATTATTTGTGCAAACAATACTCTATAGAATGAATGCAAAATACTCTTCAGGGGGTTTTAAATTACATTTCACAAATAAAAGTAAGTGTGTGTGTATGTATGTTTGTAGAAAGAAAATTTCATTATTTACCAATTTGTGTTACTTGGCTTTTAAGGTTTTTGTGTTTTTTTCTCCTCCCCTCTTCTCTCCTAAGAGAATCAGAATGATTATAAAGTACAATCGAAATGATTAGAATATACTACAGTCTGTCCATCTAAATCAATCTTCTAAGCTGTTAGACAATCAGTCTGTCATTCATTTGCTAAAATATAACAAATATTAACTAATACACAAAAACATGTGAAGTAGCAAGTGTACGTATTTGTTTGTTTGTGTATTTCGTTAGTATTCATAATACTTATGTATGGAATTATTAATAGGCATACATATACATATATGTAGTACATTTCATTTACAAATATAACACTGTAAAAAATTTAAGGACAAATATTTAGTTTAGAACAAAGACTGTAGTCCATAGATTAGAGATCACAAAAAATTGTAAAGGCAATGAACAAGATTAATTTAATACCATAGAGGAGACCAGACTATACCCAAGACCAAAGAATTATAGTCAAGACAATAGATTAGAATATAGTCACCATCACTGACTAGACTACAGTCAAGGACTTAAGACCAGACTGTAGCCAATACTATAGGAAAGTCTGTAGACAGACTATAATAGCCAATAATATAGTCAAGACTGTTGACTAGATTAAAGTCAAGACTGTAGATTAGACTTAAGTAAACACTATAGACTATAGTCAAGATTATAGACTAGAATATAGTCAGGCCTATAAACTAGAATTAGTCCAATCTATAGTCAAGACTATAGAGTGGACTAAAGTCAACACTATCGCCAAGACTATATTCAAGATTTGTACTGAGAATATAGTCCAGACTATAGTTAAACAGACTATAGTGAAAACACTAATCAAAACTATAGTCAAGATTATAGCCGCAGCGCAAACAACCTCAAGGCTATAGTCAAATTTACAGTAAAATTTCTTTTCATAGAAAATTTTCGATAAATTTTCTCTCTATAGAAAACTTTCGATAAATTTGCTTTTTATAGGAAATTTTCTATAAAGTTTCTTTTTACAGGAAATTTTCGATAAATTTTCTTTCTATAGACAACTTTTGATAAATTTTCTTTCCATAGAAAACATTCGATAATTTTTCTCTCTATAGAAAATTTACGATAAATTTTCTTTCTATAGGAAATTTTCGATAAATTTCCTTTTTATAGGAAATTTTCGATAAATTTCTTTTTTATAGGAAATTTTCGATAAATTTCCTTTCTATAGTAAATTTTCGATAAATTTCCTTTTTATTGGAAATTTTCGATAAATTTCCTTTTTATTGGAAATTTTCGATAAATTTCCTTTTTATAGGAAATTTTCCATAAAGTTCCTTTTTATAGGAAATTTTCAACAAATTTTCTTTCTATAGAAAACTTTTGATAAATTTTCTTTCCATAGAAAACATTCGATAAATTTTCTCTCTATAGGAAATTTTCGATAAATTTCTTTTTTATAGGAAGTTTTCGATATATTTCCTTTTTATAGGAAATTTTCGATATATTTCCTTTTTATAGTAAATTTTCGATAAATTTCCTTTTTATAGTAAATTTTCGATAAATTTCTTTTTTATAGCAATTTTCGATAAATTTTCTCTTCACAGAAGGTTTTCGATAAATTTTCTTTTTATAGGAAATCTTCAATAAATTTCCTTTTTTTAGGAAATTTTCGATAAATTTCCTTTTTATAGTAAATTTTCAATAAATTTCTTTTTTATAGCAATTTTCGATAAATTTTCTCTTCACAGAAGGTTTTCGATAAATTTTCTTTTTATAGGAAATCTTCCATAAATTTCCTTTTTTTAGAAAATTTTCGATAAATTTCCTTTTTATAGAAAATTTTCGATAAATTTTCTTTTTATAGAAAATTTTCGGTAAATTTTCTTTATATAGAAAATTTCCTCTTTATAGAAAATTTTCGATAAATTTTCTCTTTATTTATAGAAATTTTTCGATAAGTTTTCTATTTAAAGAAAAGTTTTCTTTTAATAGAAAATTTTCGAAATATTTTTTTTTTCAATAGAAATTTTTTTTTTTATGGAAATTTTTCGATATATTTCCTTTCTTTAGAAAATTTTCCTTTTTATAGGAAATTTTCGATAAATTTCCTTTTATAGAAAATATAGAAAATTTTCGGTAAATTTTCTTAAATAGAAAATTTCCTCTTTATAGAAAATTTTCGATAAATTTTCTATTTATAGAAATTTTTTGATAAATTTTCTATTTAAAGAAATTTTTCGATAAGTTTTCTTTTAATAGGAAATTTTCGAAATATTTTATTTTTTTTTTTTTTTTCAATAGAAAATTTTCTTTTTATAGAAGATTTTCGACAAATTTTCTTTTTATAGGAAATTTTCGATAATTTTTCTTTTTATAGGAAATTTTCTTCTTATAGAAAGTTTTCGATAAATTTTCTTTTTATAGAAAATTTTTGATAAATTTCATTTTCTTTTAATAGAAAATTTTCGATAAATTTACTTTTAATAGAAAATTTTCGATAAATTTTTTCTTTTTATAGAAAGTGTTCGATACATTTTTTCTTTTTGTAGGAAATTTTAGATAATTTTTTTCTTTTTATAGAAAATTTTCGATAAATTTTTTCTTTTTATAGAAAATTTTTGATTTTTTTTTTTTGTAATTTTCGATAAACTTTTCGATAAGTTCCCTTTTTATAGATTCAATATTATTGCAAAACTATAGTAAAAACTGTGACAGATGCTGTGGTGTAAACAATAGCCGACTCAGGACTATAGAACAGACAATAGCAAAAATTTTAGACTAAACTATAGTCAAGACTACAGTCAGGCCTTTATATTAGACTATAGTAAAAACTGGAAACTAGTCTTAAGTCAAAACTATATACCAAACTATAATCAGGCTATAGTCAAGACTATAGTAAAAACTATAGTCAGGCTGTAGTCAAGACTATAGTCAAGACTATAGACAGGAATAAATCCAAAACTATAGTCAGAAGTAAAGCCAAAACTAAAGTAAAACTAAAGGCTGGACTATAGTCGAGATTTTATCAAGACTATAGTCAAGCCTAAAGGACTATTTGCCAGACTATAGTCACGTATATAATACTTCAAGAATACAACACTATAATCAAGGCTATATATAGTAAAGACTTGACTACAGACATTTTAAATTTAATTTTTTTTTTTTATTTTCTTTCCGTGTAAATTCTTGGACCCCTCTATAATTCTCTGCTGTTACACTAAGAAAACGTGCAAAATGTTATTTAGCAAAATGTTTACACAAGACATGAACAAATATTAACATTATAATTTAACATGTGTGATATATAAGTATGTATGTGTGTATATAACAGTGTAAGTAAATATACATACGCATGTAAAACACAAAATTTACAAGTAATCGTGTATATGTATGTATGTTTGTTCATGGGCGCATGTAAAAATCAATGAACCAAAGTTATTAAACTTGCACGAGTGTAAATTTTATTAGCAAAATGTGCTACAGGAAGAAAGAGAAGAAAATCATTAACAAAAAGTAATTGAAGAGTATGTAATAAATCTAGTGTGTTTGGATTCATGGAAGATTTTTTTCTTCCTTTTTGTTTAATAATTGTATTTATCCTGCCATTAAATACAATTACTTTTGACAAAATTTGATGAAACATTGTTTTAATTGTTTACATATGTATGTATAAATTTTATATAAACAAAACATAATTACATAGCTTTAAGTATGTATAAGTGTATGAGTAATAAATGTATGTTTACATAAGAATATGTGTGTTTAATATGCGTGTTAACATGCGTTTTGTTATGATAAATATACGATAATATGTTTTTGTTTATAATACTATATAATTGCTTACATATGTATGTATGTATGTATGTATGTATGTATGTATGTATGTATGTATGTATGTATGTATGTATGTATGTATGTATGTATGTATGTATGTATGTATGTATGTATGTATGTATGTATGTATGTATGTATGTATGTATGTATGTATGTATGTATGTATGTATGTATGTATGTATGTATGTATGTATGTATGTATGTATGTATGCATACATATTTACATTTATTAATGTGTGTTTATTCGCAAAAGTAAAATCAAAATACAATTTGTATTGGCGTGCATACAGTGACCAACTATTAAGGGTCATTATTTAAGGATCCGTATCCTAAAAGGAGAGAAATGAAAACCATTAATTTGACCTTATTAACTCAAATTACAAATGTATGGAAAATGATTTAAGTCTTTATTCAACGTAACATTAACTGAAAATTATATAGGATTTATTGGTGAGAGTTTTCAGAACTATTTCGAATAAATGTGATAAATAATTTGCAATAAATTGTACTGGAAGAACATGAGTGAAGTAGTTATGCAGGATATTGATAAGCTATTTTGGAAGTTTACAGGATCACTTGCAACATAAATTGTTGTTAAGTTTATGGACTTTATTCGGGAAGATTTGTTTCTTAAAAAACTAAAACATTTGTATGATATTTTCTTTATTCTTTAGCCTTTGGTATCATAACTATTTTATTAAATACTCATTGTGCCTGTCTAATGCAATTTATTTCATTGAAAATAATTTCTGATGGAATTTTATCATAAAGTTCAATGGTTTGCTGGTAGGTTGGTTGGTTTATATTCATTTGTTAAATACGATATCTTACTGCAAAATTATCCATCGGGCATCCTTTATGGTTTGTTAAATAAAAACAAATGAAGTTAGCTAAGCAACAGCAATAACAACTCAAATATCAAGAGAGAAAATAAACGAAATTTTACATAAACACTTATGCAATTACGAACATACGAAGTACTTATTTTGCCTTAATACCGATGTAGTATGTATTTATGAAACAGAAAGGATATGAGCGGAAGTTTTAAAAAAATATTTAATAAATGAAATGGATTGGAAAAATGTAGACGAGGGAAGATCAAAGATTTTTATTAACTTTAAAATTAAATATAATAAAAATAGAAATTTTCTATTTTTTCTTTTAATTTCCTAACTAAACGATTTTTAACAAATCCTCATATTTCTTCTTTAAAGATCTACCCTCGTCTAATAAACATTAACTCTACATATTCACCTAAGTGAAATTGTTAGAATTTTGTGATTGAATATTGAATGAATGACTCCAACAAAATAATGACAAGCAGATTGTGTTAAAGGTAAGAAAATTTTATACAATAGGTCGTCGTCTGTCACATACACTTTGTAAACAATATTAAGTTGTGCAGTAGATGACTTTCATCATGACTTTTGTAGTTATTAGAGGAAAATCAACAATTGTTATACGTAATGAGCGTATGAATGGATAAATGACTGAAATGTATTCATCATAATTAATTATCTGCAATACACATAAAAACAAATGATAGTGAAGAGTATAGGCGAGCATAATAATTGGATATTGAAATTGAGGAAATAAAGTAAAGATCATTATAGAGAGAAATGAAAAATAAATTTAAAAAATTTTCAATAATATTATTTTTATAGAAAATTCCCTTTATGAAAAATTTATGCTAAATTTTTTTGTCAAAAAAAATTTTTAATAATTTTTTTTTTTTTTATACACCAATTTTAAATAAATTTTCGATAAATATTATTATAAATTTTTCGATAAATTTTCTTCTCATAGAACATTTTTGATAAACTTTCTTTCCATATAAAATCTTAGATAAATTTTCTTTCTATAGAAAATTTTCGATCAATTTCCTTTTAAAGAAAATTTTTTATAAATTTTCTTTCTATAAAATAGAATAGAATTAGAATAGAATAGAAAAAGAATAGAATAGAATGGAATGGAATAGAATAGAATGGAATGGAATAGATGTGTGAAGAGTAATAGAATAGAATAGAATAGAATAGAATAGAATAGAATAGAATAGAATAGAATAGAATAGAACAGAATAGAATAGAATAGAATAGAATAGAATAGAATAGAATAGAATAGAATAGAATAGAATAGAATAGAATAGAATAGAATAGAATAGAATAGAATAGAATAGAATAGAATAGAATAGAATAGAATAGAATAGAATAGAATAGAATAGAATAGAATAGAATAGAATAGAATAGAATAGAATAGAATAGAATAGAATAGAATAGAATAGAATAGAATAGAATAGAATAGAATAGAATAGAATAGAATAGAATAGAATAGAATAGAATAGAATAGAATAGAATAGAATAGAATAGAATAGAATAGAATAGAATAGAATAGAATAGAATAGAATAGAATAGAATAGAATAGAATAGAATAGAATAGAATAGAATAGAATAGAATAGAATAGAATAGAATAGAATAGAATAGAATAGAATAGAATAGAATAGAATAGAATAGAATAGAATAGAATAGAATAGAATAGAATAGAATAGAATAGAATAGAATAGAATAGAATAGAATAGAATAGAATAGAATAGAATAGAATAGAATAG
Organism: Protophormia terraenovae; assembly: GCA_951394005.1. NCBI lineage: Eukaryota > Metazoa > Arthropoda > Insecta > Diptera > Calliphoridae > Protophormia > Protophormia terraenovae. The sequence continues at coordinate 135,130,915 of OX596074.1, forward strand.
AATAGAATAGAATAGAATAGAATAGAATAGAATAGAATAGAATAGAATAGAATAGAATAGAATAGAATAGAATAGAATAGAATAGAATAGAATAGAATAGAATAGAATAGAATAGAATAGAATAGAATAGAATAGAATAGAATAGAATAGAATAGAATAGAATAGAATAGAATAGAATAGAATAGAATAGAATAGAATAGAATAGAATAGAATAGAATAGAATAGAATAGAATAGAATAGAATAGAATAGAATAGAATAGAATAGAATAGAATAGAATAGAATAGAATAGAATAGAATAGAATAGAATAGAATAGAATAGAATAGAATAGAATAGAATAGAATAGAATAGAATAGAATAGAATAGAATAGAATAGAATAGAATAGAATAGAATAGAATAGAATAGAATAGAATAGAATAGAATAGAATAGAATAGAATAGAATAGAATAGAATAGAATAGAATAGAATAGAATAGAATAGAATAGAATAGAATAGAATAGAATAGAATAGAATAGAATAGAATAGAATAGAATAGAATAGAATAGAATAGAATAGAATAGAATAGAATAGAATAGAATAGAATAGAATAGAATAGAATAGAATAGAATAGAATAGAATAGAATAGAATAGAATAGAATAGAATAGAATAGAATAGAATAGAATAGAATAGAATAGAATAGAATAGAATAGAATAGAATAGAATAGAATAGAATAGAATAGAATAGAATAGAATAGAATAGAATAGAATAGAATAGAATAGAATAGAATAGAATAGAATAGAATAGAATAGAATAGAATAGAATAGAATAGAATAGAATAGAATAGAATAGAATAGAATAGAATAGAATAGAATAGAATAGAATAGAATAGAATAGAATAGAATAGAATAGAATAGAATAGAATAGAATAGAATAGAATAGAATAGAATAGAATAGAATAGAATAGAATAGAATAGAATAGAATAGAATAGAATAGAATAGAATAGAATAGAATAGAATAGAATAGAATAGAATAGAATAGAATAGAATAGAATAGAATAGAATAGAATAGAATAGAATAGAATAGAATAGAATAGAATAGAATAGAATAGAATAGAATAGAATAGAATAGAATAGAATAGAATAGAATAGAATAGAATAGAATAGAATAGAATAGAATAGAATAGAATAGAATAGAATAGAATAGAATAGAATAGAATAGAATAGAATAGAATAGAATAGAATAGAATAGAATAGAATAGAATAGAATAGAATAGAATAGAATAGAATAGAATAGAATAGAATAGAATAGAATAGAATAGAATAGAATAGAATAGAATAGAATAGAATAGAATAGAATAGAATAGAATAGAATAGAATAGAATAGAATAGAATAGAATAGAATAGAATAGAATAGAATAGAATAGAATAGAATAGAATAGAATAGAATAGAATAGAATAGAATAGAATAGAATAGAATAGAATAGAATAGAATAGAATAGAATAGAATAGAATAGAATAGAATAGAATAGAATAGAATAGAATAGAATAGAATAGAATAGAATAGAATAGAATAGAATAGAATAGAATAGAATAGAATAGAATAGAATAGAATAGAATAGAATAGAATAGAATAGAATAGAATAGAATAGAATAGAATAGAATAGAATAGAATAGAATAGAATAGAATAGAATAGAATAGAATAGAATAGAATAGAATAGAATAGAATAGAATAGAATAGAATAGAATAGAATAGAATAGAATAGAATAGAATAGAATAGAATAGAATAGAATAGAATAGAATAGAATAGAATAGAATAGAATAGAATAGAATAGAATAGAATAGAATAGAATAGAATAGAATAGAATAGAATAGAATAGAATAGAATAGAATAGAATAGAATAGAATAGAATAGAATAGAATAGAATAGAATAGAATAGAATAGAATAGAATAGAATAGAATAGAATAGAATAGAATAGAATAGAATAGAATAGAATAGAATAGAATAGAATAGAATAGAATAGAATAGAATAGAATAGAATAGAATAGAATAGAATAGAATAGAATAGAATAGAATAGAATAGAATAGAATAGAATAGAATAGAATAGAATAGAATAGAATAGAATAGAATAGAATAGAATAGAATAGAATAGAATAGAATAGAATAGAATAGAATAGAATAGAATAGAATAGAATAGAATAGAATAGAATAGAATAGAATAGAATAGAATAGAATAGAATAGAATAGAATAGAATAGAATAGAATAGAATAGAATAGAATAGAATAGAATAGAATAGAATAGAATAGAATAGAATAGAATAGAATAGAATAGAATAGAATAGAATAGAATAGAATAGAATAGAATAGAATAGAATAGAATAGAATAGAATAGAATAGAATAGAATAGAATAGAATAGAATAGAATAGAATAGAATAGAATAGAATAGAATAGAATAGAATAGAATAGAATAGAATAGAATAGAATAGAATAGAATAGAATAGAATAGAATAGAATAGAATAGAATAGAATAGAATAGAATAGAATAGAATAGAATAGAATAGAATAGAATAGAATAGAATAGAATAGAATAGAATAGAATAGAATAGAATAGAATAGAATAGAATAGAATAGAATAGAATAGAATAGAATAGAATAGAATAGAATAGAATAGAATAGAATAGAATAGAATAGAATAGAATAGAATAGAATAGAATAGAATAGAATAGAATAGAATAGAATAGAATAGAATAGAATAGAATAGAATAGAATAGAATAGAATAGAATAGAATAGAATAGAATAGAATAGAATAGAATAGAATAGAATAGAATAGAATAGAATAGAATAGAATAGAATAGAATAGAATAGAATAGAATAGAATAGAATAGAATAGAATAGAATAGAATAGAATAGAATAGAATAGAATAGAATAGAATAGAATAGAATAGAATAGAATAGAATAGAATAGAATAGAATAGAATAGAATAGAATAGAATAGAATAGAATAGAATAGAATAGAATAGAATAGAATAGAATAGAATAGAATAGAATAGAATAGAATAGAATAGAATAGAATAGAATAGAATAGAATAGAATAGAATAGAATAGAATAGAATTGAATAGAATAGAATAGACATATTATACAAAAATTGACATATAGACTATAGAAATGATATATCCTGTTACTATTGAAGATAACACGTAATTAACCCATTATGAGCCAGAGGGTAAATTTTATGCATTTAGTTCCCAAAAGCTTAAGTTAGCAATTTTTGCAAATAAATCGTATGGAAGTACTTATTACACTTAAACTTTGATAAATTTATGAAAAGCATAACAAGTTCATTTAAAACCGCGAAAATAATCGAATAAAAAGGAGTTTTTTAATTTTAACCGCCATTTTACACCAATTCGCCGCTTTTTGATAAATTTATGCTTTTGAGGACATGTATGTTCTTAACTAACCATTTATTTGGTATAAAAATTAACTTATTGACCGGAAATCCCAAAATATTATTTGTGCATCTAAAGGGTTAAATGAATGCACATATCAATAGTAATTAATGAGAGCTTTCCAATGATACGCTAAAATATAATTTACGATGAAAAGTGTCCAAAATATTCAAACTTTAATAAAATACTATTTAAAATAAAATCATTGAAAATTTTACTAAAATTTGAATTTCGCGAGAATGAAAACAAATTTTAAATCATTTTTTGTTCAATATGTATTAGACGTCGTTTTTCTATCATATGCAGTAATTTTTTGACAAAAAGTTAAAAACTGTGTATACTGTCGTAAATTAAATAATTGAACCGAAATATTTTGGGAATTAGTTTAGAACATATCAAACTTTAATTTTAGGGGGGTACATTTGCAACTTTTTTTGTCCCCATACAAATCAAGGCACTGTAATGTATAGACATTAACATATCCATTGACATACATAAATATCGAGTTATAAGTTGTCACCTCTTAAATTGATTAACTACTTATTTGGTAATTTTAAATTAAATTGTATTTAAAACTTTTTGCAGTTTTTCTTTTATTTAATTTTATAGAAAAATATTTTCTCTGTTTTTTGCAATTACCCCCAATATTATAAAATTTAAAAATTTTTAAGCCATATACTTCGTGCCTTTACTCATTCATCCCAACATTTATGTTTGTGTAAATATTTATTACATTATTCTGAACTTTGCAATTTTCAAAAACATAAATCAATATTAAATCAAGTTTTTTTTTCTTTTTTGCAAAAATATTTGTTTGAATATATCTCTTGTTGGCAGTGGTTGCAACATTTTTATAGTTTTTCTTAGAGATTTTTCTTACTAAAAACCAATTTTGGCTAAAAACATGTTTGATTTTATATATGTATATTTTTTCAGGTTTATATGTGACACCAAAATGAGATTTTTTTCGCTTTAATGTTGAATACATTAACAAGTTTAGGTATCAATCAAATCATGATATTTATGTTTGGCCAAAAAATAATAGAAAAATTTAAAGTTTAAAGGCGGGGGATGTTAATTAATTCACATTTACTGCTAGTTAAATTACAACTTTATATTATGTTGGCAAACAAAAACACTCAACCATTAAAATTTAATGTACTCAAATTATCGGTATTAATTTAATGATTTTAAATGTTGACCTTTTCAGTTTAAAGTAATTAATAAAATCTGCTTTTCAGCTCATGTATGTATTTACTGCCTGTTTCTCTATGTCGAACGAAAAATTCGTTTCGAATAAATGTATAGAAAACAAAAACAAAATTTTAAATTTATTTGTTGTTTTCCATACATTTATTCGAAACGAATTTTTCGTTCGACATAGAGAAACAGGCAGTTAAGTGTTTAAATAACAAAAGAGGATTAAGAGGGAATAAAAGAGAATTATTAAAATAAAGCAGTCTGTAAATTGATAAATAATTTAGGATGCAATTTAAAAATTGAATAATATAGAAAAGAATTTTGCGAACTTAATAAAATTTTCCATAGTCGAAAATTTTCTACAGAAAGAAAATTTATCGAAAATATTATATAGAATGAAAACTTTTTATATATAAGACCATATATAGGCCTATTTCAGTAATTATTTGTATCAATATCTGTGTTAATGACTTTTTCACAAGATATTAAAATTGAAAATATTTACCAAAATGAAATTGAAAAAAAGATTCGGCTGTGCCGAATCTTTGATACCCTTCACCATATTACCATCTTATCGACATCATATTACCATATTACTGACAATTAATAAAATTATCGCCTTAACGTATGCTTGCATATTTTCACATATATAAATCTAAATTTTTTTCAAACTACGAAAATTTGAATATAAAAAAAAAAAAACAATCATAGCAGGCTTTGCTTTTAAAAAATAAACAACAACAATTCCATATTTATTTATTTTTGTATGTGTGTATATACAAACTGACTGCATATACAAAGAACAACAACAACAACACTGTTATTCATTATATTACTGCTGTTGCTAACTAAACTACTTGTCTTATAGGCAAAAACGTCACTAATAGTCATTACAATGCTTAATATACATGTTTGTGTGTGTATTATATTCTTAAAAAATTTGTTTTTGGGCCACAACTCTGTTGATTATGAACGAATTTGGTTTATTAAAAAAAAAACGAAATTTTATAAAAACATTTATGACTGATCTATATAAAAATAAAAATCTGTAGCTTGAACAAAGTCTTCAAAAATAAAAAATTCGTTTTCCCCGATATCTCAGTTATTACTGAACCGATTTATTTCATTTTTTCAGAACAAAAATTCAGAAAATAATTTCCGAGTCCCCTTTAAAAATTCGAAGTCCCTGGTATATGCAGAGGCTTCAGAAACTGAAAAACCGGTTCTAAAAACCGGTTTTTAAAGCATATCTCCGCCATTTATAAACCGATCTTGCTGATTCAAAAAACCGAAATTTTATAAAAATATTTGTGACCGATCTGTATAAAAATGAAAATCTATAGCTTAAACCAGGGTTTCAAAAAATAAAAAATTTGTTGTGTCCAATATTTCAGTTATTATTGAACCGATTTATTTCATTTATTCAGAACAAAAATTCAGAAAAAAAATGTCCGAGACTTCTTTGTGAAAACGAAGTCTCTGGTATATACAGAAAAACCGTTTCTAATACAGAGGCTTCAGAAACTGGAAAACCGTTTCTAAAAACCGGTTTTTTGAACATATCTTCGCATTGTATGAACCGATCTTGCTGAATTCCAATAGCAAAATTCTCGAAAGAATTTCCGATCGTTTGATATATATATTATATATGTCAGTTATCGGTGGGCTTCATAAACGCCATTTCAACCGACACACGGACGGACGGACATGGTCCTATCGTCATCATTTCTTACAAGGATCCCGAAAATGTAAACTTTTTTGCTCTCCGACGAAAATTGTGGGAATTACAAACGGAATGATAAACTTATTTATACCCTTTACACCTGTGGTGAAGGGTATAAAAATCAAATTCTTTGTCCTTTCTGTTAGTGTCTTCTCTTGAAATCTTTCTTTTAATTCTTAACAGATCTTCTACACTAGCCATAAATTACTGGGTATTTTATTATAAATGTTACTTGTAGTGAGCGCGTATGAAGCAGACAATATCCTAATAAGAAAACTATCATAACCTTCAGTATATTTAAATAAAATTAAAAGCCAATAAAATCTTTTTCTTGTCAAAATTAATAAAAAAAAAAACTTTCCATTGCAAAAAAAAAAAAAAAAAAAACATAAATAAGCCAAACTTTAAGTCTTAAAAAACCAAACTTTTTTCAAAGTACTTTTTTTTTAGGAACCATAAATTAATAATTAACCTTGAAAGTAAAGTTTTTCTTTATTCTTCTTTTTCTTGTGGCTGGCAGTAAAGAACGTTAAGTGGCTTTACTTCTTAAATCTTGTTAAAAATCTATAAACTTTTCAAATTATGGGAGTGGTAAGTATAAAAAAAAAGTAAAAAATATTGAATAAATATTGGCAGCAATAACAACATGAATGCATTCAAAATGCTTTGAAAATACTATTAAAGAATATAAGATTATTATCAAAATACATGGGACTACAGCGATCTTGTTATACCTCTACATCTCCTTCTTTAAATTGCTATTTTAGAGCCAATTTTTATTACAAATATTTCCGATATTGTCTGATATATTTATGGCGAAATTAGACAGTCTGTAAACTTAACATAAATTTACAACATTTAGGTAATTAATTAATAAACAGGTTTACATCCTCATGACTTAATATTAACGCTATTATAGGAAATATTAATTAATAACCTTAGAGCAGGTTATTGCCTAATGTACAGCCCCTCCCGCCAAAATATTTCTATTTACATATTTTAAAATGTCATTAAGTTTGTGAACAAACTTTGTACAAAAACCGTTGCAATAGTTATTAATGGCTGTTGTGCTACTTGGTTAGCTGCTTGTATGCGTTTTCATAGCAATATAATGTTAAGTACTCCCGTTAGTTTAAATGTTTGTAGTTTTGCGTCATGTCTGCGGCTAGCAAATGCAAATACTTGCGAATTTTATTAGCAAAATTCAAGAAGACAAGAGTATTATAGACCACAGACTCTCAACAGCTGCATGCAGAATATTTAAACATTTACATATACATTTAGGCAAAATAAATAGAGACAATTTATTTTAAACCCTTAAGCGTAATTTGCGGTCTACACGAGCCTTCTTCATGCTCGCTCATTGAACAAAATATTGTGCGCACATGCATTTGGATAGTGTGGACCCAAGTTGTTCATGTTTTGTTCTTGTTCGCACAATTGTTCGAGCAACCATGTCTGCCATCAAACGACATTTTGTATGCGGAAGAAGAGGCGCTGCATGTAAAAGTATCGAAGTGACACTGACGGCAAACAAAAAATTATGATTTGTTCGACAAAAGTTCTGCCCACTGAAAACAAAAGGATAAAAATTGTGTGTGTTGCTTTGCCGACGTTTTGTTCTTGTGCGAACAAGAAAAAGGCCAGTATAGACGGTACGTAACAGGGGAGTAACTAAATTTTGCATTTACACTAGTTAAAGCTTTAAAGGAATTTGAAAGAAAAAATTGATAGTAGAGAGTATTGCTTTGTGCAACTGATTGTGTACTCTAACTAATATTTATTCCAAATAATACATCGTTAGTATTAAAGTCAAAGTTTATATTAACGTTAATGTTTAAGTCAATGTCCATATCAATATCTGTGTCTACGTCTGCATCAGTATTTAAAATGTCACATAATAAAAATAAAATAATTCCGTTAAAGTCATTTTCAGAGAGCGAAGTCGACATGCCCCAATTTGGCGTTTAGCAGCCGCTGATTTTAATTTGGTTGCAAGTTTTTTTTTTTTATATAATTTTTTTTTCTTTATGAATATTAACAAAAGTATGACTTTAATTATAAAAAGCAGTTGAGTTTTAATTATTTTATATTATATAATAAAACTTTTGTTTAATTATTCTAATAAAATTTTACAAATCACATTAAAACAGTGTTGATTTTTTTTTTTTTTTTGCTGTAATTTGTATTAACGAAAAAAGAAGTGGACTAAACCCAGGCACCATAATATAATTGTTTGAAGCAGAATTATTTGTATTTATTCCAATTGAATTAATAAAAAATTTGAATTTATTATAATTTGTTTAAGTTGCTTACGGAATTTAATTTATTTATTATTTATTTCTCTTAGTTTTATTCTTAAAGAAAAAAATTAATAACCACCATGAAAGTGGAAATGATTTTATAAGAGGATTGAATTATTTTAAAGTTAAAAACTGAATTCAATCAAAATAGGTACACAAGTTCATAAGTAGTGGTTAGAACTATTTTCTATAGATAAGCATATTTTTCCAGAGCTTTCTGAAGCTCCCAGATGACGTAGAAAATTTAGCATCTTACGAATCTTAACGGAGCCAGATTTTAAAATTTTTATTTTCATTTATGTGTAATTTTCTAGGTATTTTTCCCCTTTCCGGAGCTTTCTAAAGTTTCCAGACATGGTAGAAAATTAAAATTATAAAGCTTATAAATCCTAACAAAAAAGGGATTTTGAAATTTTTATCAGGGAGCTGAGATACATTAGTTTATATATTTGAAATTTCCAAAGCCTTTTTCCTCATTTCGGAGCTCCCACACGACGTAAAAAATTTCGCTTACTTATAAAACTTTTTGTCCTACAAATCTTAATGGAGCCATATTTTGAACTTTTTTCAGGGATCGGATTTAATCGGATTTATGTGTCTTTTTTTAAGCACTTTTTACTTTCCAGAGCTTTCTGAATCTCCCAGGCGTGGTAATAAACTAAAACTGGACTTACTTATAAATATGTTCATCTTATAAATCCTAACGGAGCCATATTTTTCCTTCAGGGAGCGGAGATTCCTGAGTTTTTTTTTTTATTTTTTTTATTTTGAGGTTTGTTTTGGTTTTAAGAAATTTTGATTTGCTATACTCATATCGAAAACTAATTTTACATTTCTGGCAGGGGGCATTAACGTTCATTTTTATACCCACCATCAAAAAGATGGGGGTATATTGATTTTGTCATTCCGTGTGTAACATGTCGAAGAAATCATCTAAGACCCCACAAAGTATATATATTCTGGGTCCTGGTTAGATTCTGAGTCGATCTAGCTATGTCCGTCCGTCTGTCCGTCTGTTGAAAGCAGGATAGGGGTCGAACGGAGAAACGTAGGGGGACGAAATTTGGCACAAATGTTTGTCTTACATAAGGTTTATTTGGGATTGAAAATGGGCAAAATCGATTAATAAACAAAAAAGTTATAAGCTAAAAACTAGAAACACAGGGTGTCCATTTTATAGTTTTCTGCCGATATTTCTGCAACAAAAGCATGTAGGACAGCGAAATTTTGTATGTATAGTTCGGTGATCAATATAAATTCGGAAACCAAAAATGGGCGTGGTCCGCCCACTTTACCGCCCACCTCCCATATAAGGTGAAAATCAACGAAATTGTGTTCAAATAGTTCAAGGACAAATGTAAACTCGGAAACAAAAAATGGGCGTGGTCCGCCCACTTTACTTAACACATTACCGCCCCCTTCCATATAACGCAAAATTTGAAAAAGTTGATGGTGGGTATTTATATTCGGCCGGGCCGAATATTTGCGCTTGTTCATTTTTTGAAGTTTACTAATTTAATACTTTAGTCACTATTATATACTATCAGATTCTCTCAGCTTCAAATCTTTAAATTCGATTGGGGAAAGGATAAGCGTCAAAATGTTGTTCATATATTTTTTTAAAGATCTTCGGATTTCTTTGGGCATATTTTTATTACTACAATATTATATTTAATGGCAAGGGCGGGCTTATAGGCTAGTAAAAGTTATATTTTTCTGTTATCTGTGATATAATATCAATTAAAAAAAAAAAATTAAAGCTCTAAGATCAATCGTTTCCAAATTATTGAATTTATTATTTGTTTTTTAATCTAACTTTTTAGTTGGGTTCACACACAGCAATTTTTCTTGCCGCAATTCCGACCTCTTAGGCGAGAGAGGTATGTACAAGTTTAGTATTCCCTTCTCCTCTGTCTCCTATGAACTCAGAATTGCCTAAATTATTTGGAAGATTAAAAAATTTAAGTTTATTTAAAGAAATTGTATACATTTTTCTCCGGATACACACCGCAATATGTGGTGCATATCACTCAATTTCAAATAATAAGTTCAGGAGTGCGTTCGAAAAAATCTTTACATATATAATATTCAATAACTTGGAAACAGTTGATGTTGAAGTTTTCATTATTTTTTTAATTAATTGATAATTTATTAGAGATCACAGAAAAATATAACTTTTATAGTTCTAACCATTACTTATGAAATTGTGGACCATTTTTAGAAACCCTTCCGATAGAGATTTGATAGTTGCCTCAGTCACTTTTTTGGAACAGTGAGCACACATTCTTTTAAAATCTTCGGTATTTTGGGACACCTTTTTTATGCTCTTCAAGTCATTTCATAAGAGCTCAATATCTCTCCACTGGTCTAAGCCATGGACAATTTGGAAAATTGACCTCTCTTGGTACAAAAACTATGTTATTGTTTTGGTACCACTCCAGAGCTTTCTTACCATAATGGCATGATACTAAATGGGTCCAAAAATATGTAGACACGTTGTGCTCTCATACAAAAGGAAGAAGTCTTTTTTTGCAAATATTCCTTTATGCATATTTTTGTATTTATAGATCCGAATGCATCAAATGACTTTCCTGTTTTGCAGCAACTGCAAAAAGCTTGTTATACCAAACATTTTGTAAGAATTTTTTTTTGCTTTTGGGTCCTCAACATCGAGCAATAACAATAAAAAGTTTTGACACATAAGCTGCGAAATTTCTGCCAGCAAATACGTTTCTTCGTCAATTATACAACTTGAGTATTTTTGTATGAAATTTGGTTTTAATTTTCGTGTCCTATTCTTGTCATCTAAATTTTTTGCAGAATTCCTGTTTGGAACTTTTTGGACTTTATATGTTATCAACTCTGCATTAGCTTTAAATTTTCACACTAAAAAGTCAAAGGACTGAGATAACTGAGCTGCTTTTCTACCAGATGTGTTTGGAGTTCCTTTCAATATGCTTTCAATTTTCTGGTCCTCCTAAAATCATGTGGTCCTTTTTTCTTTCCGAACTAGGTTTCAATGGTCAAATTCTCCTGATACTGTTTGACGGCAGAAATTTAATTTGAGGCCAATTATTTGTAGGAACTATTTGGATTTTTTAAAATTTTTTTTTAATAATTTGTAGCACGTACATATTTTTCGTCACTCATTTTGATGAAAATCACGACAAATCAACATGGTTGTTATTAAAAATTATAACTGACACATTTTTCCATGATAACTAGATCAAGAAAAATTATCAATATTGTTATTTTATGAGGCAAAACGTGTGTTAAGATTTTTTCAATCGCACTCCTTATATCTCAAAAACTACTTGAGTCAATTTAATGAGATATTCCGAGCAACAGAAAAAAAATTATGTTTTGTAGCGCTATGTTATCTGTTTTTGTGGATAATATATATTTAATTTTTATTAAACCAAAACACATTTTATTTCTCCTTTAAGGGTTAAAAAACTACCATTGACATTGTTCTGGTTGGTTGGCTGTTTGCATAAGATAACAATTTTTTTTATATTTTTCGTTTACAAATAATAATGAAATATGAGCAATTGCATTATAAAGTTCAATTAAAAAAAAAAAAAAAAAGAGACTACTGCATAAATATACAAAAGAGATGTTGATAAATATCAAAAGTAACGATTAATTGGAAAAATTCAAACGTTCTTTTAAAAAAAGGTTAACAAAACAAATAAAAATATAAATTCCAATTTTTATTTGTTTTAGTACAATTCAATAATATAATGAATGGAATATTTCAAGGTAAACAAAGTAAATGACATTTTATAATAAAATTTATATTAAATAAATAGAAAAAATAAAAACATAGCAATAATGAACTTTTAAGACCACAATTTAAAGAAAAAAATATAAAAAATTAAGAAAAAAAATAAAAAAAAAATAAATTTAAGAATTTTATAGATTATTTTTTCTACTTTAAAATAGTAAAGGATATTTAGTTTCTAGAAAGAGATTTTAATAATTAATAGTTTTTGCTTAAAGGAAATGTTAGTAAATTATAATCAAAACGTGCTAGGAATATAAAAAGTTTTAATTACAGTTTCTTATGTTTTTCCTACGAAACAAGACTTTAATGTTTTGCTGACTTTCCTCTTTAAATATTTATTATTATTTTTTTTAATGATAGAACATTTTTTCTGTATTTAAATTCATTTTATACTCGCATTTTACCTTATGAAACTATTTTCTATACAAGTAATTTTTGTTATTTTTGTTCTAATCTCTTTTGTGAGGCAATAAAAGTTTTTACAAATTTTAAATCGAGAAAAGTAAAACTTTAACTTGTGTCAATGAGTAAAGTTTCTTTTTAACGTATAACATACATAAGTACAGTAGCGAGCATAAAAAATGCAACGCTAGGCTATATGATTTTTGATCGTATTGATTAGGGCTAGAACGTCATTAAATTAGCCAATTCTATTGTGATTTTATTCTTTACGGCCTTAGCCAACTATTGTATGTCATTTTGTTCCAAATTGTTACGCATACGAACAGTTAATAATATTTTAAAAAAAAAAAAAGTTGTAAATTTAAGGGAGCAAAAAAAAATGCAACTCCTAAAAAATCATCGGATTTTTTCAAATTTTGATAAAAATAATTATTGAAAGATGATGAAAACTATAATTTGGTAGTATTACCACCACTAATTACTACCAATACATATAAATTTAAGGTAATTTTAACTACAAAGGATAACTTTTTAAGAATTTTCGAATATTTTTGAATAACATTCTGATAATTGCAGTGAAAAAATATTAATATGTAGTTCTAATATGAAGATTCTTAAAAATTATCTTAAAGAAACAATATTGAAACGATCATGCGTGTAACAATTGATACAAGTCATTTAACAGTAGATATTTTATATTATCTGAATGACCACATTTGGCCATTCAAAGCTACTATTGCCAGTAATCATTGATTGTAAATATGGAAACTGGATATCCTTCTAGCATAACACATATTATTTACTTATATAAAACTACCACCTTTACTTTTAGATACAGGTCCTTTATTATTTTTACGAGTACTATATAATGGAAATAAGAGCCTATTACGATAACTTGAATTAATTTGACTCTAAACCCATATATTTCAATTTTAGACGGTCTAGGTAGACATACTTACTTAAATATTAATTTCCAATAGTAAACAAGTCCAATAGTCCAATTATGACGAAGGATACACTTTTAATTTTTCAACATATGAAGAGTTCAAAATAGGTATATTTCTTAACTGTTTTGCCTTGTGTTAGAATTTGTTCCAGGACCAAAATCAAGGGATATTTGAACATTATAGCGATATAGGGCATTCGATAATGTCATATCACTGCGAAAAAAAATATTTTAAGCTGTTGATTTCATCTCAATAACGATCGAAAGTGGTTGCGTTATTTCGGTCGAAAGGTCATATTCAATTATAAATTATGAAGTTAAGCTAAACTATCATAAATATTTGATCGCTTATTTATAGAAAATGTTTGTTGGTTTTAAAACAACTAACAAAATAAATAATAATTCCAAAAATATCAATCTCTATTGAAAAATGTGCAAAATAGTTCAGAAAAATATCAACATTTAATAAAATTGGAATTTATTGCTAATATTTATATTATTTGTAAATTTCATGTATCTTAGACAATATGCAACGATAGAAAATCATGTTTTTTAACAACACTATAGTTTCCAACCATTTCCAATCAAAATTTTTATCAAAATTTTAAAAATCATGTTTATTTGTTTAGAGTTGCATTTTCAACTGCTTTTACTAAACGATCAATAATTTTCGTTACGCACAAAAGTATTCAACAAAATTATATGCAACAAGTATCTATTACCACAAATAATAAAATCACATTAGTACTGTTACATTAGGACTTGCTATAAGCAAAATATATGCGAACAAAGATCATACCGTATAGCGTTGCATTTTTAATGCTCGCTACTGTATATGTATGGATTGGCAAACATACTGACATTATTATGGTATTGCACATACTTACACTGTTGGTTATACAAAGACAAAATTGTTCGAAATTTCTAACAATAAAATCGATTTCGTAGAAAACTTTAATAAAATTGAGAGGAAAAAAAAGTTAAGAAAACCTCAATAAAGAGCAGGTATTGTCTTCACTTTTAAGTTGGAAAAAGAAGATTAGAGAGTAAGGGAAATAATAATAGAGACAATAGACAAAAATATTCTATAAGAGCAAATTTAAATTGTTGAAATAATAATTGATTTTGGAGACAAATCTTTATCTTCATCGGTCACCAATGAGCGTATTAGCAATTACCACTTTACTGACTCTATGGTGGGTAGAAGACGAAAAAAAGAATCAAACATTTTTAACTGACTCATTGTAACCAGTAAAGAGGTTGTATGCTCACAAAATTTACACTTTGTAGCCATTGAAGTGATTGTGTATGTGAATAAAAGAGCACCCTTGTAGTCGTGGAAGTGTTTATTTATCATTTTATTGACCCTTCGGTAGTCATGGAGGTGATTGTGTGTGCAAAAAAGTGATACTATGTAGTCGTTGTGGTGGTAATAGGCATCCTCCTAAGACAAGCCCATGACTAGTCATGTAAGTAATAAAGTGACTAGTGGTACCCCAATGTAGTCGGTTAAGTAACTCGAACACAACTACCACCATAGACTGCAGGGGAGTTACGGCAATACATTGGAATTTTTGGCTTTTTTAGTCTAAATAATTGTTAAGTTTTATATATTTATTTAACAAATCATCTTTATTTTTATTTTCTCTACTGTTTCTCTTTTCTCGACATATATTTTGTAGTTCTTTTTTTTTTTTTTTTTGGTAATTTTCGTTTACATTTATTTAATGACACACATTAAATATAAAATATGTGAACGTTGAATATATATACACTCCTTTAATCACAACACATAAATCCACACCTACACCATTGGCACCTTTAATTTAAGTCCTTTAATATTAGACCAGACGAACAGACAAAAAGTAGAAGTAGAAGAGACAAGACAGAGGATAACCTAATGAAAAATCTAAACAAACAAAAAAAAAAAACTAAGATTTTGATAACAAAAGAAAATTAGATTATTGCCAAATTTAGTTTTAGTTTGTTATTTTATTTTTTTTTTTTTTTGGGAGGGAATGACGAGGATTAGTGTTAAAAGTTTTGGACACTAGACAAATTTAATAAATGAAATATTAATGCAAATTTTGTTGAAAATATTGAAATGACTATAAAAAACTTTATTTGAAACATGCACTAAGAAAATTTTAATTTGTGATATTGTTTTTATGTCTGAACGATATAAATGATATCTGTACATCAGAGAAACAAGCCGGTCGGCTTCAAGCCGGTTTTGAGCCGCCGCAGTGTAATTTTCTTAGTCATGCGCCGCCGCCGTTTTCATCGACTCACATCAGCCGCCGAAATTTTTAAATTTTTATTTAAATTCAACCAAAAAAACATATTTTTCTATCTTATTCGAAGAAAGAATTGCAGTGGCTCCATCTATTATTATAATTTTACTCAAAATATAGTATTAACTATATCTCAGCCGAAAATTTTGCCGCCGCCGAAAATTTTGCCTCGGCTTGTTTCTGTGCTGTACATCCATCGGTTGATATAGCGTTTATTAAGCCCACCGATATATCACGATCCTTTCCTTCCCTTTCCTTTTGTTATTGAAATTCAGTAATATTGGTTTATAAATGGAGGAGCTATGTCTAAAACTAGCTTTTTAGGCTTAGAAATGGTTTAAATGTCGTTTTTGAATCCTCCCGAATTTTTTTCCAGAACTATATTATTAAAATTCAGAAAGAGCCGCACTTAACGAACATGTTAATAGTGAGTGTGTTTGTGTCAACTGGTTCTCAATTGGAACTTTGGTAACGAGTTAGGTGTCAATTGGTACTCAACTGGTACAGAGAAACCGGTCCATTACTGCAATTACCACAAATTTCCCGCAGGGAATGTTTGACGTTTTTTCTAAAGCCCCTATAAAAGCTAGGGACTTGCAAATTTTTTTCTGAATTTTTATGCTGCAACGCACAGTGGGGCAGAATAGAAATTTTTTGGAAATAAATTTGTATCTTCTGATCGGCTTGTTGGATTTCGTAACTTTTACAACTTTAAAGTGGCATAGTTTCGGTTCTATAAAAGATATTGATTTCAATCTTTTACTGTATAACGAAGAATTATGTTAGCTAAGCAAAGTAATTTAGACGAAAAAAATCGATTTATACTTTTTCTGATTTTTGAAATTAAAGTAAAGTTTTTGTAAAAAAGTGGATTTTTGAGAAACTCTAAATATTTGATCTGTAATAAAATCTTTTTTATTAAAGATATCTTAACGAAATTTTAGGTGGATGTAGACTTTATTGTTAATGTGAAAGTGAAAAAAACTTTAAGATTTATGTAAAAGGAATCCCACAATTCCCAAAAAAAAAAACCGAAAATCCCAAAAATGGGTTTTTTCACATTTTCGGCTATAAAATCCACACTTTTTTCGAAGTCCTTTAGGTTTTGATTGAAAGCTTTTAACAACATATTGAGGATTTTAAAACTGCATTCCGTTTGCCGATTCGTGCTTTGGGATTTGAGAAAATATAGACTAAATTCAAAACTTTCATATAAAATGGGTCGAATTCGGGAGAGTGTGTACCTTGATCATTTGAGTTATTGGGCTTGCTTTTTATTTCAAAGTCTTCTCTGTGATGATACATTTCAGAAAAGTATAAAACTATTATATATTTTTAAAGAAAATTTAATTTTAAAGAGAAAATAGTGTAGATACTTTTTCGGACAAAAAAAACAAAAAAAGTCGTAATTTTTGCAATTTTCAAATTAAAAATCGTTTATTTTTGGACTCGGTAAAGATATCGACTTGAAATTTTTTTTATTCAATAGATAATTTTGTTTTCTAATTAGCTAAAGAAAAAGTAAATAAAATCGGGCGGAAACACTGGGATATATATGAAAAAACCTGGATCAAGAACATGCAAAATTGAGGTACTTAAAAATTCAAACGCAAATAACTCAAAAACTATAAGAGATAAATATAACATGCAAGCATGTTTTTTATAGGTCTTATTAGTGCCTAAAATAATCTATAAAAATATTTGAAAACGGACGAGAAACAAAAATTTGGCAAGCGATTAAAAATTTTATGTCAGAAGTACCCAACTTTGAGCCCCTTTAGCTCCGCCCCTGAACAATATGTTCGGTCCCCCTTCTAAACTTAACATTGAACACTCCTGTGCAACGCCTATATCAAATTTCATGCAAATCCAACAAGCCGATCAAAAGTTTCAGATTTATTTCCAAAAAATTTCGATTCTGCCCCACTGTGCATCGGTCCATTAGTAACAGAGATATCGGCCAAAACGAATTTACATTTTTCTGTTAAAATTTCCATTTGCTATGAATAAAGACCTTTTTTCTACGCACGTACAAATGGCTTGCCAATCCAAAAATTAGTTCAGCAATTTCTGTGTTACGGAATTCCTAACCAGAATGTTGTAAATAGTTCAACATTACGTACTTTTTAGCACCCTTTAAACAGCATTAATTTTTTCGAATAAAAGTTGTCTCCTCTTTTTTTGTAATTTGCGTATCTCTTTGTTTTGTCTTCACATTATTTTCTATTAGGAACTTTTTTTTTTCTTTCTTCTAGGGTCTTCATGCCAGTTTTTTTTTAATACAGATCAATTTAATTAATGAGTCACATTCCTTAAGCATTTTCTTGAAATTCATATACTTTCTTTAACGTGTAATTAAGGTGTTCGTGTCACGAGGGAATAAGGAGTTTTGTGGTAACAATAAAAGGAAACAGATCTTTGAGAAACCAAATGGGACCAGGGAGGTTTTGTCAAAAACCGGGACCCGAGCGACTATAGAAAAACCGGGATTTTGAAAAGTCTTGTAACAAAAGAGGGATTTTCTTTATATATCTCAATTAAAAATATTAATCAGCTGTTCTCTCGCAAGTACTTGTTTCGCAACCCAAATACTGAAATATTAAAAATTATAATTTTAACGTGTTTCTCGAAATGATTTCAAAATATTCCCAGTTAAATTTCTAGATTAAATTCAAATACGGATTGATAAAGAAAGTTTATACATTTTCAATTCGATTGCAATAGTTTTTTTTTTTTTTTAAGTAATTCATAGATCCGTTAAAAAATTTAAACCAAGTTTGGTTGCCGTGACCGCAAAAAAAAAAAAAAAAACTTAATGTTTGACTTGACTACCGTTACTCCTAAAATAGAGTTACCAAAATAATTGGAAATACGGTTACCGCTAAAATATAGAACTCCAAATAGCTCGAAATAGCTCGAATTATACCGATAACGTTTAAATACTGTAAACTTTATTTTTGGGTTTAAGAAACATTATTATTTTTTAATAAATTTTAAACAAAACTTTTAATAAAGTTATGGCTACCCCAGCTCGTCATTATACTACAGAATATATATTTTATGGTTCTGAACCGATACATCGAAATTTCTGAAATAACCCTAATATTCCGTTGACACAAAAAAAGTAAAATAAAAACATTAACACAAGGTTTTCGGAAGCATTAACTTTAAGTAAATATATTTATTTATTTATTGAATAACTACAATACAATTACAAATTTTCTTTTAAATCGTTGTAGTGAAACAGACCAGAGTCTCTGGTGGGAATCGAACCCACAACCCCCAGGCTGACAGACTAGCTCACTACAAACTATACAATCGGGGAACCCAAAGCAAATTTAATCAAAAACATTGTTCCAGATATTTTTATAACTTTTAGTTTATACAAAAATAAAAAAGTATCGAATCCGAAACAAAGACACATCGTTATTTTTATATAGTTCCAGATATTTATTAAAGGTACAATATGAAAATATCCATGTTAACCTTAAAATTAAAGTTCATGTAAAAATATATTTTTTAGGTGGAAAATATTGTTGACACACCTTCAAGGTATTCATTTCATTTGCATTTTTTGGAGTATCATTTATGAAAATCGTGCAAAAGTTATAGTCTAAACCATTCTCGGGTTTTATAGTGTGAATGCTGAATGCCATTAGCGAAAGCTAATTTTTGTCAATATCATCTAGTCCGCCTATTTTTGTTTAAAGAAGAAAGAATTATTTTTTTTTTTTAGGACAGTCGTAGTCAGATGGACAGCCGGACGGACATAGCTAAATCTTAGAATTTCACAGGGAATGCTGAATGCCATTAGCGAAAGCTAATTTTTGTGAAGCTCGTCAAATATCATCTAGTCCGCCTATTTTTGTTTAAAGAAGAAAAAATTTTTTTTTTTTTTTTTTTCAGGACAGTCGTAGTCAGATGGACAGCCGGACGGACATAGCTAAATCTTAGAATTTCACAAGAACCCAGAATATATGGAATATAGTTTGAAATGTTACAAATGTTAATGACAATTTAAAAAGCTGGGGCTATACCATTTTGGATGATGTGTGTTGAATGTATTTTAAACATGTTTAAGTAAACAATTTAAGTCATTTCTTGTTTCACTCCTTTTATAACCCTCGTTATTCCTAAGCCAAACATTTTTATTATTATTTTATTCTCATTTATATTTTGCCGAACTTTTCGAAAACTAACACCTGTAAATTTTAAAGCTGAAGGACAATGAATGAAGCAGGCAGCACCAGCAACATAATACCATAGACAAAAAATAGAAAAAAAAAAAAAAAATTTGCCCTGATTTATCGCTGTCTATGTATGTAGGTGGATTTAAGGTGCCACTTATTTATAAATCTCTTATTTTCTACATTTAAAATATAAAAAAAGGAAATTGAATTGAAAGCTGGTTATAAAGATTTAAAAGAAATTTTATTAAAAAAAGAAAAAACACCAAACTAAATCCTTACCAACTAAACCATTCATTTAATCCAGCCTTCAAGGTAGGTTAAACATTTACTAGCCTAAAATTGTTATAACCTCTTAAAGCGGGGAGCAATGAATAGCAGACAACTCATTTCATTTTCTTAGAAGAGAAAAAACATTTTCGTTCATTTTGTCTTTCTTATAAAACTAACGTTTTAATATATTGACTTTATTTTTTATATATTGAGGTTATTTTTTTTACGAAAAAAAAAAAAAAACTATTGCATTGCTTTTTTTTTTTTTTTTTGACAATATTTAAAGCCTTTTGGCTTCAATTTCATTTATAGAACAAGAAGAAGAAATTCTTTTTATATATTCGCAAGGTGTTTTTTTTTAGGGTTTTTATTTGTTTTTATTTAGCCTTAAGATATGTAAAAGTTTTTTTCTGCTACGTTTGTTTTTCCTACGTGTCTGTGTGACTGAGCGTGTTTCTTTTTCTTGTTCTTGGTGTTGTATGTATGTGTGAGTTAGAGCCGAGTCCTTTTTTTTGTGTATTTTTTGTAAACGTGTCTTGTGTGGGCATATCGACCACATATGAGATTATTGTTTATTGTTGATTTGATTTCTAAGTTTCATTCTATGGAGGCCAAAGTTTATTTTGGAAATCAATACTCTTTTAGAGGTATATAAACAAGCAAATACACATACATAATAAACTATAAAGCTAAATAAGAACTAAATAAAAGGCTTGTTTTTGGAAGAAAAAGAAATGGCAGAATAAGCCTATTAAACAAAAAAATTCTTACACCGCGACAAATTGGAAAGGATATTTTTAAGAAACTCAATTATAATAAATTAAAAAGACATAGTGGTCTATTAGATTATAAAATTTTTTAATATTTATTAGATTTATTCTTAGCAACATTAAGAAAAATGTTCTCCAAAAAAAATTAAATGCCTTAAAGAAACTTTGTTGAGCAACAAAATATTTTTGAGAAGGAAACATGTTTTGTTACAAAATAGTTTTAGAAAAAAATGTTTTGAATAATAAAATAGTTTTGGTAGTTTGGTAGCTTAAAATAAACATTTTAAGTAGATACGATTTATCTAGTGGTAACGAAATTAAGTTGCACAACAAAATGTTCGCATATCGAAAAGAAAAGAAAACAAAATACAATTGGGGTATTCACACGGTCGTCATAAAGTCATATATCATAATATAATAACACGAAAGAATATGACTGCTGCGAGCAACCCTCATAAGTTAGTATGCTATTTCAAATTTGAGTCAGCTGTTAAATGAAAAGTACAATTATAAAAAAAATTACAAATATTTTTAATGAAAATGCCAAAAACAAGTCAAAAATCTGAAATAATAACCGGTTTGTGCGAAAAATACATATTGGATATTGTTATGGCTGATTCAAGTAAATAAGATAAAATTAAAATCACCTGAATCTTCTAAAAAATTCATTTTTATAAAAATTATAAAATATTTTTTGGCACAAAAGAAATTGTTTAAAAACATAAACATAAACAGCTGTTGTCGATGACTAAGCCGGCAATATTTTCTGACGGCGGTTATTTTAAATACGTTCGGTGGCTGCTAGTCAGCTAAAGTATACAAACAAAATTTTCTTCCTTTTATTTTTTAAATGTCTCGATTTTGTTTTGATTTAACTTTATAAAAGTTAATAACTTTTATAAATAAATTAATAAAATGTAATTAATGTTGAAGTTATAGAACTATGCACAAATTTATAGCATGTTTACGTATATATTGCGAATATTCAATGGCGGTAACTTCTAAATATTACCACCGGCTCGACGAAGAGTTTTTCCCTTACGACTTAGATTTTCACAGTTTAGTTATGACAAACCAATAAGCACATCATAAAAGGTCTTATTATTTTAGAACTTTTTTCTTTGAAGCACAACAACAATTTTTTAAAACTATCATAAAACTTTAGTATTGATAGCACACCGTGTGAATACCCCAAATGTACATATATAAGTCAAACGAATAGTTTTCAAACAATGCACAGTGAGGCAGAATCGAAATTTTTTTCTGATCGGCTAGCTTGTTTTGCATGAAATTTGGCATATGGGGACCGTACAGACCCCTCAGGGGCGGAGTTAGAGAGGCTCAAAGTTGGGTACCTCTGACATAAAAATTTTTCAATCGCTTGCCAAATTTTTTGTTTCAAATATTCTTATATATTAGTGTAGGCACTGATAAGACCTACAAAAACCATGCTTGCATGTCCAATTTATCTCTTATAATTTTCGAGTTATTTGCATTTGAATTTTTAAGTACCTCAATTTTGCATGTTCTTGGTTCACTTTTTTTCATATATATCCTAGTGTTTCCGACCGATTTCATCTGCTTTTTCTTTAGCTAATTAAAGAACAAAATTATCTATTGAATAAAAAAAAATTGAAGTCTATATCTTAACCAAGTCCTAAAATAAACCATTTTGAATTTGAAAATTGCAAAAATTACGACTTTTTGTGTTTTTTTTTTTTTTTTGGCCGAAAAAGTATCTACACTCTTTTTTCTCTAAAATAAAATTTTCTTTAACAACATATAATAATTTTATACTTTTCTGAAAGGTATCTTCACAGAAAAGACTTTGAAATAAAAATCAAGCTCAATAACTCAAATGGTCAAGGTACACACCCTCCCGAATTCGACCCATTTTATACGGAAGTTTTGACTTTAGCCTATATTTTCTCAAATCCCAAAGCACAAATCGGCAAACGGAATGCAATTTAAGAATCTGTAATATGTTGTTAAAAGTTTTCAATCAAAATCTAAGGGACTTTGTAAAAATGTGGATTTTATAGCCAAAAATGTGAAAAAAAACATTTTTTGGAAATTTTCGGCGCTTTTTTGGGAATTATGGGATTCCTTTTATAAAAATCTTAAAGTCTTTTCCATTTTCTCATTTTATACGATAAAGTCTACAATCGCTGAAAATTTCGTTAAGATATTTTTAATAACAAAGATTTTATTACAGATAAAATATTTATAATTTCTCAAAAAAAAAAAAAAAAAAAAAAAAAAAAAAAACACTTTTTTACAAATATATTACTTTAATTCCAAAAATCAGAAAAAGTATAAACTTGATTTTTTTCATCTAAATTACATTGTGTAGCTGACATAATTCTTCGTTACACAGAAAAAGATTGAAATCAATATCCTTTTTTGTGTATTTTTGCACAAACACACATTGGAACATTATTTATGTTGTTATGGCTTTTTCACACTCACAATAGTACAATGTTTTTGGAATTTTCCGTGACTTATAAAACTCTGCTATGCCTATACCAAATTTCATGCAAATCCAACCAGCCGATCAGAAGTTTCAGATTTATTTCCAAAAAATTTTGTTTCTGCCCTACTGTGCAATGTAGCACAACAAATAATAAAACATGTTGTTTAACAAAATGTTCTCTAAATTATGTATCGCAACAAAATGATAAAAAATATTACGATATAAGTAAAATATAACAAAACATGTTGCTCAACAAAATTTTGTTGCCCAACAATACGTTCCTTAATTAATGTAGCACAATGTTATTTAACAAAATGTTCTCCGAAAATTTTCAAAGAATAAGAACTACGATATTACACAATTAAATTGACTCTAAACAATGCAAATGAAAAATATATATAAAAATATATAAATGAAGTACAACAAGTACTGAAACATGTTGCCTAACAAAATGATCCTTAAACAATATAAGACAACAAACAACAAAACATGTTGTTCAACTTGTAACGTGGAAATAGTACACTCAACATTACTATTTTCACGTACATATTTTTTTAATCGATTTGTTTAATAAATTAATTTATTTTTCATTGTTTTTATTAATATTATTTTTGTACAAAATTGCTGAATTACATATTAGTAATAAGTAATTGCATTGAACGTCCCAACTGTAAACACCATACACACACATACACTTGTAATAACTGGATTAGTTGTCCAGTTGATATAATTCTCGTTCAGTTTATACATGAATAAGTATAAGTAAATAAGGTTGATTCAAAAAAGACGAGAACACGCCATATACATAAGTCTCGGAAATTATTAAACATAATTTAAGAGCCGATTATATTTTGTGAAAGTAAAATTAATACTAATTATTTTTCAGGACACTTGACATCGGTTGGATATCAAATAAATTTCACAGTAAACTTTTGTTGGATGTTCTCACGAGTAACTTCGGTAAGCTGTTCCCACAAATGACTTCACGTCGCCTGTTTTAGTAGAATATTAATGCGTAGAAGTGCATGGCAACCAGTGTTGCAAGAGTTAGTTTGGAAAAAGTTACAGTTTTGTATCAAAAAAGTTACAATTATTGATAAAAAGTTACATTTGGATTTTTTTAATATATAGTAAATGTAAACGTGTAATATGAAAAGCATTTTTAATTCGATATTTTAGAGATAATAATATATATCAGTAGTTAAAAAAAATCATAATTTATTTTTAAATTTGTCTAAAAATTCTCTGATCGCACGAATTTTAAAATTAAACTTTTATATCGATCTACAACAGCATCCTTAAGATCGATATACAATATTCGTCAGCACTAAAACTACGATTAGAACTGTTCGTTTTGTTATCGGGGAGCAGATTTTGATGACATAAAATTATTTAAACTAGAAAATTATTTGATGAATCTATTAATATACTGTAATATCCCTGCGTGAAATTTGTGGCAATTGCATTAATGGAACGGTTCCTCAGTATCAGTTGAGTACCAATTGACACCTAATCCGTCACCAACGTTCCAATTAAGAACCAGTTGACACAAACACACTCACTATTTATCAGTTGAGCGGATCAATATCTCCGTGACTTTTCGAACTTCTCTCATAATTATACGAAATGCAACACTGTTCCCATCAAGTACCACCTGTTAATAGACTACTGTCAAATTTTGAGCAACTGTCGTCATTTACTTTGCGTTTAACAGCTGTTTAATACATACAACCTCGTGTATTTTTCTAAAAATGAAAAGTGAATTTCGAGTGCTCATTAAACATAATTTTTTGCGAAAAAAAACCGTCAATCAAACCAAGGAAAAGTTCGATAAATACTATGGGGACTCTGCACCATCGATTTCAATGGTAAAAAAGTGGTTTACTGAGTTTCGTTGTGGTCGCACAAGTACAAATGACGCTAAACGTTCTGGACGGCCAATTGAGGTCAGTACACCTGAAAATGACGAAAAAATCCACGATATGGTGTTGGCCGACCGAAGAGTAAAAGTGCGTGAGATTGTTGATACCATAGGCATTTCATATGGCAGTGTGGTTTCGATTTTAAATGATCAGCTGGGTTTAAGAAAGTTGTCTGCAAGATGGGTGCCGCGTTTGCCTCAATTGACCATAAACGTGTGACAAATTCAAAGGATTGTATGGAGTTGTTTAACCGCAATCCAAATGAGTTTTTGTGGCGTTTTGTAACTGTGGATGAAACATGTATTACTGTACTAAACAATTGGTTCCTCCGGGTGAACCTGCTCCGAAGAAGTTTGTCGGCCAATAAGGTGATGGCAACAGTTTTTTGGGATGCATGCTTCATAATCCACATCGATTACCTTCAAAAGGGAAAAACAATAAATGGCGAATATTATGCCAACTTATTAGACCGATTTAATGAGGATTTAAAAAAAAACGACCTCATATGGCCAAGAAAAAAGTTATTTTTCATCATGATAATGCACGGGTGCACACGTGTGCAGTCTCAATGGCAAAACTCTATGAATTGGGCTACGAATTGCTACCTCATCCGCCATATTCTCCGGATTTAGCCCCTAGTGAGTACTTTCTATTTCCAAAACTAAAGAAATGACTCGGTGGAAAGAGATTCAGCTCCAACGATGAAATTATTGACCAAACAAATGCCTATTTTAAGGACCTCGAAAAATCCTATTTTTTTTTTGGAAGGGATACAAAAACTGGCGAAACGTTGTACTAAGTGTATTTAGTTAAAAGGAGATTATGTTGAAAAATAAATTTTTGTTTTTCATTCAAAAAGTCACGAACTTATTGTCTCGACATAAATAAAAAATGTATTATCTTCGAAAAGAAAACATGTTGCATCATAAAATAGCTTTTGAAAAATATGTTTCTCAATAAAAGTTTTCTTTAAAGGTTAAGCTACATGCTGAGGAACATTTTTTTTACTAGAAAACATTTTTTTACTAAGGAGTGAGATCGAAAAAATCTTAACATATATAATATTCAATAACTTGGAAACGGTTGATTTTAGAGTTTTCGTTATTATTTTAATCATTTGATAATTTAGCACAGATCACAGAAATATATAATTTTTATGCTTCTAACCACTAATTATAAAATTGTGGACCATTTTTGAAACCCCTTTCTTTGGAGATTTTATAGTTGCTTCAGTCACTTTTTTGGAACAGTGTGTACATCTTATGTTAAAATTTTCGGTATTTTGGGACACCTTTTTTGTGCTCTTCAATTCATTTTTCACAAGAGCTCAATATCTCTCCACTGGTCTAAGCTATGGACAATTTTGAAAATTGACCTATCTTGGTACTAAAACTATGTTATTGATTTGGTACCACTCCAGAGCTTTCTTACCGTAGTGACATGATACCAAATGGGTCCAAAAATATGTGGACACGTTGTGCTTTCTTAAGAAAAGAAGAAGTCTGTTTTGCAAATATTCCTTTATGCATATTTTGGTATCTATAGATCCGAATGTATCAAATGACTTTCCTGTTTTGCCGCAACTGCAAAAAGCTTGTCATACCATGAATTTTGTAAGACATTTTTGCTGCTTTTGGGTCTTAAACTTATCTCCAACATTGCTTCTAGCATTAGCAATAAAGCTGCGAAGATTCTGCCAGCACCTATGTTTCTTTGTCAATTATACAGCTTGAGTATTATTGTATGAAATTTGGTTTTAAATCCCGAGTCCTGTTTTTTACTTGCAATTTTTCTTGTAGAATTCCAGTTTGGAATTTTTTGAACTTTATATGTTATCAACTCTGCATTAGCTTTAAATTTTCGCACCATATAGTCGTAGCACTGAGAAAACTGAGCTGATTTTCTACCAGATGTGTTTGGAGTTCCTTTCAATATGCCTTCAATTTTCTGGCCTTCCCAATATCATGTGGTCCTTGTTTTCTTACCGAACTAGGTTTCATATCAATAGTCAAATTCTCCTGATACTGTTTTATTATATTAGAAACGGTTTTACGGACGACATTTAATTCTGTGGCCAATTATTTGTAAGACCTATTTGAATTTTTTGAAATTTTTTAATAACTTGTAGGACGTAAATCTTTTTCGTCACTTATTTTGATGAAAATAAGGACAAATTAACATGGTTGTTATTAAAAATAATAACTGAAGTAGTTTTCTATGATAACTAGATCAAAAAAAATTTTGAATATTGATTCCGAAAAAAGTTATGAGGCAAATTGTGTGTTAAGATTTTTTCGATCTCACTCCTTAAGAACATTTTTCTAGTAAAAAGATAGTTTTTAAGCATTAAAACATGTTCAGCAACAAAAAAATATGTTGCTCATGGAAAATTTTCTTTAAAAGAGAAAATATGTTCCTTTTTCGAAAGAAAATTTGTTCAAACAACAGCAACATATTTTTCATTTAACTAAAATCAAAAACATACTGCAAAATTTCTCTCAGTCCATTTTTTTTATTACCCTTTCAATGTTTATACTAATTTAATGCTGTTGTTCTCCTTCATATGTATTTGTGTGTTGTTTTTATAATATTTTGCTGATAATTTATTTTAAATTTATGGCAAGAATATTGATTTTATTTTATCTTTTATTTATTTTTTTTTTTTTGGTAAATATGTTAGTAGTGTTAGAAAGTATTTAAAGGTTTGTAAAGCTTCTCCAAATTTCAATCAACTTTTTCAAATCAACTTTTAGATAACTTAACCTTAATGCAAACAAAAATTTAAGGAGCACTATGAAGAATTTTAAATAGTTAAACATTTATTATACTTTTCAGTTGACTTTGTAAAATGGAAATTTTCTCTCTTTTTTTACTTATACCCATGTCTGTGTTTAAGCTTACAAAGTGTATTGGTTGCTAAGAATTTTAATAATACATTTACCATCATATTTTATCAATCTGATTTATTGTACATTTATCAAAATAATTCTCATGTGCTACACACACAAAACTCTGACGATCCAGAAATGTAAATAATAAAAAAAAATGTCCACAAAACACTGACAAATTGAAAATCATGTCAGGTTTTATTTTTTTTTTAAGAAAAATACCTACACACACTTCCTTTAAAAAAAAAAAAATATAGAAAAATGTTCTCGGTAACAACCATAATACTCGTATTTTAGCCACCCTCAATATGAATTTTTTTTATTATTTTATACAAAATAATATTTGTCATTATAATCTGTCATTACTAGAGTAGAAAGTAATTTGTTAACGCAATGCACAAATATAAATCAAGCTTTAACCGAACAATGATTTCAAATATTTAGAGCAAAAATAGACAAAAACAAAGCAAGAGAAAATTGTTAAATTCATCATTCATTAAGAATTTTTTTTCTCTTTTCGTGAAAAACAAAGAAAAATTTCTATTACTTATTTGAATAAAATTTTAATAAAAATCGTCAATTATCTAAAAAAGTGCTACATTTCTCATCATTTGAATGAGAAAAAAATGTTACGCCATATAATTTATTTATTTTATAAGTTCTGCAAAAAAAATAAAATAAAAAATTCCTTCAAAATAACTCTTGTATCTAAAATGCGTCTTGTAAGTGTCCTTTAGACCTAATTAAAATGATGTTGAGCAACAAATTTTTCCTAAAGCAAGGAAAAATGTTGGTCAGCAACAAACATATTTTTCTAAATGGAAAAAAAATTAATCTTTAAAAATTAGAGTGTCCCGAGAATATCGTTTTTTGAGATCTCTATGTAGGAACACCCTTAAAACGATGCGTAAAAATTAGCTGAATATGGGAAAAATATTAAACAAATTTTTAAAATTGGTCTTCAGTTTCCTACCAGCGCACGTTGGGGTAAAAGGGGTCGAAAATGGCGCTTAATACAGGGAGAGGTGATATCAATATTTTAATGATGAGGATCTATTTTTATATTTATTATTAGGTAAAAAAATGTATTTTTTGAATTTTAGGATTTTTTTTGGCAGGATAGTAATGTCTGTCCGTCCGTCTATACCTTAAGATTAAATGGGACTAAAATCGCCGCATTATTTAGAGAAAAGTGATATGAATATTTAAACGATCATGATTTAATATCTTATCAATTAGTTAGTAAAAAAGTATATTCTTAGAACTCTTGAATTTGTTTTGGCAGAATAGTAATGTCCGTCCGTCTGTCTATACATTGGAAAAAATGGGTCGCATAATTCAAGAAAAGGCGATATCAATATTTTAATAATCACAACATGTTTTGTTTTTTATTAGTTAGTAAAAAATATAAACTTTAAAAACACTACGATTTTTTTGGCAGAATGGTAATGTTCGTCCGTCTGTCTATATATTAGGATTAATTGGCTAGAAGAAAGCCTCATAATTCAAGGAAGGGCGATATGAATATTTTAATAACTACAACTTGTTTTGTTCTTTACTAGTTAGTAAAAAAAATGCACCATTATATCTCTACGATATTTTTTGGCTAAATGGCAACATCCGTCCATCTGTCTGCACATTGTGAAAAAATGGATCTAAAATGGCCGCTTACTTCAAGGAAAAGTGAAATCAATATTTTTATAATCACAACTTCTTTGATTTTTACTAATTAATAAAAAAAAAAAATGCACTACAAAAATCTTACAAATTTTGTTTTGGCTGATATGTAATGTCCGTCCGTTTGTCTATACATTGGAGTTAAACATGTCAAAAACTAAGCATACTTCAGAAAAAAGTGATATCAGTAGTTTAGTGATCACTTTTGACTTTATTATTTATTAGTATTTTATACTTTTTCCCCGTACTTGATTGGATCGGAACTTATCAAAAGTTTATTAAATATATCTTCGTTTGATTTTTGTCTACTACATTTTCGTGAAAAATGTTTCCGGTAATTTTTGAAATCTTCTTTTTTTTTTCTTGCTTCTTGGGTGTCTCAGAAAATTGGCCATTTCGTAGAAGAGCATGTTTTATAATTTCTGGGCCGTCAATAAAAAACTTGTGGAGGATAGGAGACATACAATACCATGGATATTTATCAACGTAGTATCTGGCTGTATTGTTCGCATAGTTCCTGAATTTGCAAAGTAAAAAATAAAAAAAGTCTGCACTTAACCTGTTTTTGGTTTGGAACAACTTGAGTTTTTTCACAAAAATGTAAATTTCTAAAATCGGGCAAAATATGCGCACGATTTTATTTCATAATATTTAAGTAGACAATATGTAATATTTTTCAGACAATTTTTCAGAACAAAAGTCTTGTTATATTTTTAGTTGCATTACATGAAATTTGAAAATTAGTGTATTTTTGGACTATTTTCAAAAAAATAACAAAAAATACCAGGACAAAAAATAATTTACAAATTCTTGCATAAAAGTAAACTAAAATATCTGTAGTTGATGGTTCCATTTTACAACATGATTTTTATGCTGACAACGAAAATGTTAACATGTTTTTAAAAAAACATATGTTGCGCAACATAATGCTTTCTAGACGAGACATGGAAACAAGAAGCAAAAACCTAGCAAATCAATATGATCTATTGCCAAGAAGAAAACTTGCTGAGAAACATTAAAAAAAAAAATTGTAAATGGGAGAGAAAAAAAACCTATCAAGAAATTTGTCCCTTCATTTTTCCCGCAACATAATGTTTTTCATATCGGAAATTGCCCAACAAAAAATTATTATTTTGGGGAGAAAAATTGTTTGAGAAAAATCTTATTCAAAAACATAATTTTTGTTTCCTACAGAAAAATATTTTTTAGTAAAAATGTTCTCTTTATGTTAAAAAATTTTCCCACAAAAAAAAAAAAAGAGACTTACTCTTGTTCCCATAATTCTCTCAATATACATAATTTTGTATCGAGCAGAAGAAAATATGTTGCTGTGATTTTTATATTTATATAGGAAGAAGAGACGTAATTTAAGTCTGAATATTTTTCTTTCATCTTACCTACATAAACAAATAATAACTGAGGATCAGCATTTCCTTTGAACAAAACGAAAAATGTTGCAGAAGAAAATATTCAGACGAGAACAAAATGTTCCTAGGTTCAAAAAAAAAAAAAAAAAAAAAAAAAAAACATGTTGCCAAAAAAAAAAAAAAAATCTTATATGTAGGGTGAGAAAATGTTTGCTCAAAAATTTATTCAAACAAAAACGTTTCCATTTCCTCTAGAAAAAAATTATTTAGAGAAGATTTATTTATTTATTTCTAAGGTTTGAAGAATTTGCTGTGCAACAAAACTTCTGTAAAACAGATATTTTCTTGGTATGAGAATATTTATTTTGGATACAACGAAAACATGTTGCAAGAGAAAACTATGCTGTTCTTAAAATAAAAATGTTAAACAGCAAATATTATTCTTAGACCATGATAAAATGTTGCTTAGACGGAAAAATATAATGTTGATAAAAAAAATGTTTCCATAGCTATAGTAAATATGTTTCTCAAGATACAACTAAATTCAAATTATAAACGAGAGAGAAACTATAGTCGGTCAAGACCGACTATATGATAACCTACACCATTGTGTATGAGCTTAAAATTAGACCCTACCCTACACCATAGGTGGTTGGGGTATAATGCTGATGTTTGTAACGCACAGAAATTAAAGTATTAATTTAATTGTTTTAAAATCTGAAAATTGTTTTTTTTTACATAATTTTGCTCCAACAATTAGAGGGTTAAAATTTACTATAAAAAATCCACTACAGACTCTTAAATGTTGTAACTAAAATTATGCTATGGATAGACCCATTATAGTGAATTTTTTGTTAACTAAGGAAGTCAAAATTTGTATTAAAATAAATGTTAAAAATTTTAAATTCATAAACCCCTATTTTGGACTTTACATTTGTCATAGAAAGACTTCATTTGCGACTTAAATTTAACTGCAATAATAAATTTACTATTTTTTTTTTTTTTTTATTTGGTTCTTTAAAAACCCAAAATTCGAGACTGAATTTTAAAAAGGAAACTCTAGCAAGGGACGTATAATTGTAATTTAAATTGCCCACATAAGTACCAGCAATAAAAACTGATTTATGGCTATAACGGGATCGACTGCTATATTCGGCATATTTTATATATACCCCTCACCCAAGTAGGGATGTTATATAAAAATTAATGAAACAACAACACCAAATGAAGAAAACATTAATTTAAATAAAATTAAATAAAAATTGAAAATATAATAAACGATTAATTGACTTAAAAATTCGAAAAATATTTGTGACATGATGCAAGAAGAAATTCTGTAGCTTATATTAATGGTTCAAAAAGTTTAAAAACGCATTTTGGCCGATATCTGGGTTAATAGCGGCCAATATCTGCGTTTAAAAAAAAAAAAAAAAACGAAATTAATTTGTGACTGTTCGATATAAAAACTAATTCTATAGCCTATTTTGGCCGATATCTCAGATACATATGAATCGATTGAGCTTATTATTAACAAAAAAAAAAAAATCTAAAAAATAGTTTGAATTTTTTGTTTAAAAATTGCTTATCCAGGGGCTTCAAAAAGTTACAAAAAATTGATATAGCTGATATTGATAAAAGCTGCCATTAAATAAATTTAAAATAAATAATAAATTTGCCACTGAACCAATTTGTTTGATTCAAAAAATCGAAATTTAAAAAAATATTTATGAACGATCTTTACAACAATACCTGCAGCATGCATATACAGGATCTTCAAAAAGTCTATAAATGCGTTTTGGCCAATATCTCGAATACAAACCCATTAATTTTGTTCATTTTTTCAGTAAACTAAATTAAAAGATGATACTGATTTTTCCGTGTAAAAAAAGTCACTACCTTGTATAGGAGCTTAGAAAAGCTGGCAACAAAAACGATTTTTGAAGGTATTTTCGGATTTTCATTGATTTCTCAGCTATTGATTACCTAATTTTGTTTATTTTTATTAGCGTTCTTCTAAGGAATATTCCCTAAAATTTGATGTATAAAACATATATATATCCGATGACTGGGGTTTATTTAAAAATTTATTTATATACAGACAGACATCGTTATTTCCCATCAATAAGGATCCAGAATATATATACTTTTTGGGGTCTTAGGATAATATTGTAGAAAAGAAATTACAAATGGAATAAGAAACTTAGATATACTCTTTACACCTGCGGTGAAGGGCATAAAAAAGATTCAATTATAGTTTAAAAGATCAAATTGTAACGACTAAAACTGTAGTTGGTTATAAAAAATTCCACGATTTTAGCCTAAATATGTCTATGGAAATATCCATGATTACATTTTAATAAAATTTCTCAGGCTTTAAATTATAATTAAAGGTTTTTGTATAGAATTTTAATTAATGTTTGACACATTTTATTTTAAATTAAATTTTAAGTCATTGTTTTTTTTTTTTTTTTTTAATTTAATCCTTTGTGGTTTATGTCATTGATTATTTCAAATGCAAGTCAAATTTCAGAGTTTTTTTTTTTACTTTCTTTGTGCAACCAAAAAAAGCAAAATGTGTGAAAAAGAGTGATTGCTATTGTAACTGACACACTGAGGACTACAAAATTCATTAAAACATGAAAAAACTAAATAAAATAAAAAATTACCAACAAAAGATTTAATTAAAATAAGAAAAAAAAAAAATAGTTATTGTTTAAAAGGCAGCTTAAAAAAAATATGATATTGACTTGAAAGTAAAACGAATTAAACTTAAAAAATATATTACTTTTATACATTTTAATATTTTTTAATATTGCCCCAGTAAATTTCCTTACTTTAGCTGCTTTTGAGTTTAAATAAGTTTTTCTTACCTAAAGTTATGGCGACATTTATTTCATTTAGTTTTTCTTTAGTTTTTAGTTTAACATATTGTATAATATTACCATTTCTAACACTTCTCAGCAGCCACTAATTTACACTCTAACACCTTGAAGTTGAACACCAACAGTTCAATACTTTTGCTTAGTTAAAACTATGCGAAGAAAAAAAAAATAGGAAAAAGTTTGAAAGATAAGAAATAATGAAACTAGTATTCTTTAGATTTTGTTGCTACGTTTGGTTTTACGAATTATTTTAAAAGAAAATTTTAAAATTTTATTCACAGAAGAGGTGTTAAGAAGCTATTGAATTCAAATTCTAAAGATACTTTTATGGTGGATAGAAAAGTTTAGAAATTTGTTAAGGAACTTTAGTTGAAGTTTAAGGATTTTTAAATTTGTGAGAAAATTTATTAGGAAGAGAAAATTTGTTTAGGTTTCAACGAAACCGAAATGAATAAGACACCACGAATGCTGATGAAGTGCGTAGCGGCACAGAAAATACGTATTCCATTCTGCTGGTATCTAACTATAGTCCACAAACTCTACGTTGGTACCGCCAAACAGAGACAACAAGGCAATTTACGATTGCAAACTTGTTTAAAATTATACTCAAATTTCTTGGCTTATATTTTCATTGTAGAAAGCGTTAGGATTTAAAATTAAATTTGGCTTTAGAAAGATCACCTTTAGAGCTTAAATAAGTTTAAATCTTAAGTCCAGCCTTATAATACTTTACATTTAAAGGTTGTTTTTTTTAAGAAAGTATTACTTGAAGTTAAAATTTGGCTTTAGAAAGAAGCTTTAAAATGGGGTCTAAAAATACCCAAGATAGAAATTTCAAATTGATTTTGAAAATATACACGATTATGGATTTTAATTTAACCATTAAAATATCATGTTAAAAATTAAAATTTTTAAAAGAAAAATAGACAAAGCCCACGTTTCTGTCTACAGAATAATACTAGACTTAAGTCTTGAGGGGGTAAATTTAAATTTAATCGTGAGAAAACCTCACAAATTGCAGAAAGAAACTTTAAAAGGCTTTAAAAAAGAAATATCCGCGATAGAAGTTGCAATTTAGCTATAAATAGACTCACGATTAAGGGTTTAATTTTGCCACTAAAATAACTATAATTAAGAATGAAATTTAGCCACAGAAAAACCCGTAATATAAATCTAGATTTTGGGTAGCATAAGGACCACGATTATGGCTACAGAATGGCTACAGAAGTTTAAAATCTAGCTTTAGAACAATTAAATTTCATTTTCATCTATAGAAAGGTTACATTTTTCTTTAGAAAAGCTTACGATCGAAGCTTAGATTTAGCTTTAAAACTATTCACGATAAAAGTTTCAATTTGAATATAGAAAGATTCACGATTTAACCATAAATTTGGACTATAAAATAGTCAAAGAAAAACTCCTAATCTAAGCTTAGATTAAGTAGGCCCACCAGTAAACTTTTGATTCCAAGAACACCAATTAAAAATTATATATAGTTAAGAAAGATCATCGAATAAAACTTAACCATGATATAAATCCATGATAAAAGCTTAAATTTAGCTTTAGAAAATCCTCTTTTTAAAAATTAAAATGTACCTTAAAATAATACAAGGCTAAAGCTAAATTTAAGCTCTAGAAAAGCCAAAGCTTAATGTTGAAATTGTTCATGAGAGAAAATTCACAATGAGAATTTACATAAGTTCATTCTTAAAAAGATAAATAAAATTTAAAATTAA
Organism: Protophormia terraenovae; assembly: GCA_951394005.1. Taxonomy (NCBI): domain Eukaryota; kingdom Metazoa; phylum Arthropoda; class Insecta; order Diptera; family Calliphoridae; genus Protophormia; species Protophormia terraenovae. The sequence continues at coordinate 135,167,180 of OX596074.1, forward strand.
AGACCTTGGACCCTGAAAGTACTAACGGCGATGGCTTAAATGTTATCTAAGGTAAAAGCTTATGTTTGAATGAAAGAAGAAAAAAAAACTTAAATTGTACTTGTAAAAAGCTTACGATTAATCTTTTTGAACTTAAAGTAAATGCTAAATTTGATCATAAAAAGACATAAAGGAGTCCAAAAATTTGGTTAAAGCTTAAAATTGACTATATAAAAGTTCCCAATTAAAGCTTAAATTTGGTTAGAAGGACCCATGATTATAGTTTTAAATTTTCTATAGAAAGATTTCAAATTATTGATTAAATATGACTCTAGCAAACCCTAAATTAAACGCTTAAATATCTGTTTAGAAAGCAATGCGATTAAAGCATAAATTCGACTTCAAAAATACCCTCAATTCAAGCTTAAATTGACTACAAAAAGACTTATAACTAATGCATAAATTTGGCCATTGAAGGTGTTGTGATTAACGCTTAAATTTAAATGCAAAAATACTAATGATTAAAGTTTGGATATTTCAAAGATAAATCTACCATTGAACTTTAACTTGTCCACTGAAAAGTTCAATATTAAAGCTTAAATATCACTTTAGAAAGATCCAAAGATAAATACAACTTTTAGTATTGACAAACTAAAGTTGTCTATAGAAATGTTCAACATTAAAGCTTAAATATCACTTTACAAAGTTTATTATTAAAGCTTTAAGATCTCTATAAAGATCCACAATTAAAATTTAAATATTACTATTAAGAAGGATAGCGAAAAAATTATTAAAACTTATAAAAACTTACGAAAAAGTTAATAAAAAGAACCACTATAAAGACTTCTATTTGACTAGAGGAAGGAAATGTAATTAGAGCTTAAATTTGGCTATAAATTTGATCTACTACAACGATATAAGCTTAAATAAAATTACAAAAAGTCTCATGTCTAAAGCTTAAATTGGCCATCGAAGAGGTTATGATTATGAAGCTTAAATCTGACTTAAGTGATACCCTCAAAAAAGGCTTAAATTTAGCTGTAGAAGGACCCACTATTAAAACTTGTATAACTCAAAGTTAGAACCACTATTTAAGCTTTAATTCGGCCATAGAAAAGTTCAGGATTAAAGCTTAAATATCACTTTAGAAGGACCCACAATTATAGCTTAAATATGACTATAGGAAGATTAATGCAAAAGAAATGATTAAAGCTATTAATAAGTTCATAAATAGAAGCACGATTAAGACCTAAAACATCCACGATTGAGAATGATATTGGGGTTTATAAAGCGTCACCATTAAAATTATATAATGGGCTCTAAAATTATTCTCATATTCGAAAAAGTTCAAAATTAAAACTTAAATTTGTGAATCAGAAAAGATTCACGATTGTAGCTTTAATTTTTTCTGTAGAGAAATCCTCGAATTTATCTTATATTCAAATATAAGTATTTTTATTCTATTGAAAACATATTTCGAAATAAATTATTCTTTTAATTCGTTGTATACCCCACTAATATAAACATGGTAAACCTTGACCAAAAACTTTTAATAATTTATTTACTTGTTTACTTCAAGTGTTATTTACTTTGCTCTTAACCTTGTGAAACAAAACGTGCTTTAACTAAGGAGAGAATACAAAAAAATATTTATTTACAATTGTATGCGTGTAAGAATTACCCAGCAGGCCACATGTCCATTAACGACACTTTCATCGATGATGTCGTCTAAATTTGTCGTCAAGAAAATGCATGTAGAGGACAAGTTTGATTAAAAGTCACCTATATTGTCATCATACCCCATTTTCGGCGACTTCAATAACAAAATATAAAAAATTGTCGTACATATTTAGTTCGGTGATAACATGAGTAAAATGTACAGCGAGAATGTCTTGAGTTAGATCAAATACACGACATGCTGCATGACATTGTCAGCAGAATGTCGTGTATACCTATAAGATAAATAAAAGCATTAATAAAACCATTAAAAAGTAGAGAATGTTGTAGCTGAAGTAGTAAGTGCGCTTGACTATTCGATAAGAAAGAGAGAAATTGGTGGCCTGGGTTCAAATCTCGGCGGAACCCTACTTTTTTTCATTTATTTTTTTTTTAAATGGTTGACGAAAATATACATGACACTGTCGCTCAGGTTATCGTTGATGACTTAAGTGCCCTTTGTTCGAAAATGTCACCAATGTTTGTTCTGAGCTGTCGTACATGTGTCATCGATGACTGTGACAAATCATCAAGACATCATCGATATTTTCTACAAGACATGGCCTGCTGGGTTATTTATTTAATTGTATGCGTGTTAAAATCATTAACATTTTTATAATACATACTCATGAACTCACTCACTACCTTTTAAATCAGGAAAAAGTTTTATTGAAAAACAACAAAAAAAAAAAAAAAAAAAATACAAATAAGTAATTCAACAGGTCTCAGTTGTTAAACATGAAAATTCTAAATAATTAATATAACTTACAATAATAAACAATTGTTAAACATATTTTTTTTTTTTTTTTTTTTGCTGTAACGTGATTTGAAGCTTTTGAATAATTTATTTGAAAGAAAAAAAAAAAAGAAAACAAGAGATGAGGAACAAAATTCCACCACCACCCACCAATTAAATAATGCAAGTGCGTGTGCAAGTAAATAAAAGGAAATATGTAACAAAAATATAAATAAATAAAAAAAGAAACTACAGGGAATGTTTCAATAAGTTTGAGTTTAATAGCAAAGATTTTAAAACAAGGTGTTTATTGTTGTATAATTTTATTACCTTTTCTTTTTTTATTAAACTTTTAAAAATTTTATAATTAATTAGAAAGTAAAATGGAAATTCGATATATAAATAAAATAGAGGGGAGAAGAAGGTAGAAAATAAAAATTTTACAAATTACAGGTTGTAGTTGTAAGCAAAGTAATTATTTCATCTTTACCTTTCTTCAATTAAAATAAATTTTTTGAGTTAAGTGTTGCGGCGTAAAGAATTATAATTTAATTCAATTGTATAGTCTACTTTTAGGCTTTGACGAGGTAAAAGGATTTGCTTAATGAAATAATAATTATTATGAGTATTTGCGAAATATTTAATGGGGACAGACTTGGCAAATTAATTTATATTGGATAAATTTAGTTAAAGAAGATTAAGTTCTTAAGGTTTCTCTTCAAGCAAAATATAATATTAATATTCATGAGATTAACAAAATTAATCGAAGGGGAGGCGATAGGAAAGATATTGAAGAAAATTTGTATATGGCGAAAAAATAATAATTAATGTGCTTCTTCAGTGCACAAATCAATTACAAAAATTTTATTGGAAATTTCTTGTAAAAATAGGAGTTTTTTTTTTCGCAAATTAGTCGTAAAATTTATCGTAAATTTTCTATAAAAAGAAAATTCATTGAAAATTTTCTATAAAAAGAAACTTTATCGTAAAATTTCTATGAAAAGAAAATTTATCGTAAATTTTTTATAAAAATAAAATTTATCGTAAATTTTCTATAAAAAGTAAATTTATCGTAAATTTTTTATAAAAAGAAAGTCTATCGTAAAATTTCTATGAAAAGAAAATGTATTGTAAATTTTCTTTAAAAAGAAAATTTATCGAAAATTATCAATAAAAAAAATGTATGGCAAATTTTCTATTAAAAGAAAATTTATCGTAAGTTTTCTATAAAAAGAAAATTTATCGTAATTTTCCTATTAAAAGAAAATTTATCGTAAATTTTCTATAAAAAGAAAATTTATCGTAAATTTTCTATAAAAAAAAATTTATCGTAAATTTTCTATAAAAAAAAGTTTATCGTAAATTTTCTATAAAAAGAAAGTCTATCGTAAATTTTGTATAAAAAGAAAATTTATCGTAAATTTTCTATAAAAAGAAAATTTATCGTAAATTTTCTTTAAAAATAAAAAAAGAGAAAATGTATTGTAAATTTTTTATAAAAAGAAAATTTATCGAAAATTTTCTATAAAAAGAAAATTTATTGTCTACAAAAAGGAAACGTATGGCAAATTTTCTATTTAAAGAAGATTTCATAAATTTTCTATAAAAAGAAAATTTATCGTAATTTTCCTATTAAAAGAAAATTTATCGTAAATTTTCTATAAAAAGAAAGTTTATCGTAAAATTTCTATGAAAAGAAAATGTATTGTTCTATGTTCTATAAAAAGTAAATTTATCGTAAATTTTCTAAAAAAAAAGTTTATCGTAAATTAGCTATGAAGAGAAAATGTATTGTAAATTTTCTATAAAAAGAAAATTTATCGTAAATTTCCTATTAAAAGAAAATTTATCGTAAATTTTCTATAAAAAGAAAATTTATCGTAAATTTTCTATAAAAAGAAAATTTATCGAAAATTTATAAAAAGAAAATTTATCGAAAATTGTCTATAAAAAGAAAATGTATGGCAAATTTTCTATAAAAAAAAATTTATCGTAAATTTTCTATAAAAAGAAAATTTATCGTAAATTTTCTATAAAAAGAAAATTTATCGTAAATTTTCTATAAAAAGAAAATTTATCGTAAATTTTCTATAAAAAGAAAATTTATCGTAAATTTCCTATAAAAAGAAAACTTATCGTAAACTCTCTATAAAAAGAAAATTTATCGAAAATTGTCTATAAAAAGAAAATTTATCGAAAATTGTCTATAAAAAGAAAATGTATGGCAAATTTTCTATAAAAAGAAAATTTATCGTAAATTTTCTATAAAAAGAAAATTTATCGTAAATTTTCTATAAAAAAAATTTATCGTAAATTTTCTATAAAAAAAAATTTATCGTAAATTTTCTATAAAAAGAAAATTTATCGTAAATTTTTTTATTGGAAATTTCTTGTAAAAATAGGAGTTTTTTTTTTCGCAAATTAGTCGTAAAATTTATCGTAAATTTTCTATAAAAAGAAAATTCATTGAAAATTTTCTATAAAAAGAAACTTTATCGTAAAATTTCTATGAAAAGAAAATTTATCGTAAATTTTTTATAAAAATAAAATTTATCGTAAATTTTCTATAAAAAGTAAATTTATCGTAAATTTTTTATAAAAAGAAAGTCTATCGTAAAATTTCTATGAAAAGAAAATGTATTGTAAATTTTCTTTAAAAAGAAAATTTATCGAAAATTATCAATAAAAAAAATGTATGGCAAATTTTCTATTAAAAGAAAATTTATCGTAAGTTTTCTATAAAAAGAAAATTTATCGTAATTTTCCTATTAAAAGAAAATTTATCGTAAATTTTCTATAAAAAGAAAATTTATCGTAAATTTTCTATAAAAAAAAATTTATCGTAAATTTTCTATAAAAAAAAGTTTATCGTAAATTTTCTATAAAAAGAAAGTATCGTAAATTTTGTATAAAAAGAAAATTTATCGTAAATTTTCTATAAAAAGAAAATTTATCGTAAATTTTCTTTAAAAATAAAAAAAGAGAAAATGTATTGTAAATTTTTTATAAAAAGAAAATTTATCGAAAATTTTCTATAAAAAGAAAATTTATTGTCTACAAAAAGGAAACGTATGGCAAATTTTCTATTTAAAGAAGATTTCATAAATTTTCTATAAAAAGAAAATTTATCGTAATTTTCCTATTAAAAGAAAATTTATCGTAAATTTTCTATAAAAAGAAAGTTTATCGTAAAATTTCTATGAAAAGAAAATGTATTGTTCTATGTTCTATAAAAAGTAAATTTATCGTAAATTTTCTAAAAAAAAAAGTATCGTAAATTAGCTATGAAGAGAAAATGTATTGTAAATTTTCTATAAAAAGAAAATTTATCGTAAATTTCCTATTAAAAGAAAATTTATCGTAAATTTTCTATAAAAAGAAAATTTATCGTAAATTTTCTATAAAAAGAAAATTTATCGAAAATTTATAAAAAGAAAATTTATCGAAAATTGTCTATAAAAAGAAAATGTATGGCAAATTTTCTATAAAAAAAAATTTATCGTAAATTTTCTATAAAAAGAAAATTTATCGTAAATTTTCTATAAAAAGAAAATTTATCGTAAATTTTCTATAAAAAGAAAATTTATCGTAAATTTTCTATAAAAAGAAAATTTATCGTAAATTTCCTATAAAAAGAAAACTTATCGTAAACTCTCTATAAAAAGAAAATTTATCGAAAATTGTCTATAAAAAGAAAATTTATCGAAAATTGTCTATAAAAAGAAAATGTATGGCAAATTTTCTATAAAAAGAAAATTTATCGTAAATTTTCTATAAAAAGAAAATTTATCGTAAATTTTCTATAAAAAAAAATTTATCGTAAATTTTCTATAAAAAAAAATTTATCGTAAATTTTCTATAAAAAGAAAATTTATCGTAAATTTTCTATAAAAAGAAAATTTATCGTAAATTTTCTATAAAAAGAAAATTTATCGAAAATTGTCTATAAAAAGAAAATTTATCGAAAATTGTCTATAAAAAGAAAATTTATCGAAAATTTTCTATAAAAAGAAAATGTATGGCAAATTTTTTATTAAAAGAAAATTTATCGTAAATTTTCTATAAAAAGAAAATTTATCGTAAATTTTCTATAAAAAGAAAATTTATCGTAAATTTTCTATAAAAAGAAAATTTATCGTAAATTTTCTATAAAAAGAAAACTTATCGTAAATTCTCTATAAAAAGTAAATTTTTTCGAAAATTTTTTATAAAAAGAAAATTTATCGTAAGTTTTCTATAAAAAGAAAATTTTTTATAGAAAAAATTTTAAATTTTTTTCTATAAAGATCAAATTAAAGATTAATTTAAAGAATTTTCTTTTACAAATGTACATATGTTTGTGTGTGCAACATTCCACTTAATTGTTATCACCAAACCCTTAAGTTTCCCTAAAATTTCCCTTTTTTTTTCTGCATTAAGTTCTTTAACTTCTTTTTTGCCATAAAATTCATTCATGCAAAAAAATAATAATATTTGCCGAGAACAATGTATTGAATTCTACTTACATCAAAGCAAAATGTCTATAAAATTTATAATAAAAAAAAATCGAGAAAAAGATGAGGAAGAAAAATGAAACGTATATAAATCATTTACAATTTTATTGAGTTTTCCCGGCACCACAAAGTCAATTTAGAGTATTTCTTTTTATAGGTTTTTCTTTTTAACAATTTCGCATACATTTTTGCAGCATCCTTAGACATGAATACGTGTGAGAATGCTGCTGCAAGTTGCTGGGAATAGTATGGGTGTGTATTTGTGTGTGTGTGTAGCTATGTGGATATCAAATAATTTTTCATTTTTATACCTCACGCGTGTTGCACATTTGCATGTAATTCTATATAATTTTTTTCTTCCTTCCTTTGGTTTGGTTTTTCTTTTTTTTTTTTTCATACAACTGTTTCCTTGTCAACCTTTTTCCGTTTAGGAAAGGAGCGTTAGAGGATGAGCCACAGGAAAATAAAAGGTAAAAGGGCGGTTAGTTCCTCTAAAGAATAAGGTAGTAACAAGGAGGAGATTTAGGTACTTATTTTAGGTGTTGAAATACTTTTACCTTTATTAAGAAAATTAGTTATCCTCGCCAGTGGTATTCTAAAAAAAGATTTAGAAATTAACTTATTTAAGGTACAAAATTTCCGAATTTCTTCCTAAAAATCTAACCAATTCTATTATATAAAAATGATGACTTTAACATTTCTCTATGGTACACTAACTTTCTGAAATCACAGGAAGGTAGAAATATCACAGAGAGAGAGAGAGAAAAAAAATTCTACTCGCAATATAAAAAAATCGTAAAAAAATCTCAGTTGAAAACTTGGCCAACAGTATTTGTGGTTTAAACTGCAAGTGTCACAAGTGCAAGTGTTTTGGCTTGTATAACCAATAATAACAACAACAAAATAACACATATTTTCACATAAATATACACAACAACTTATTTGATATTCCAGTATACAAGATATAAGTTGATGTAGTAGTGTAGTAGAAAACATTGTATGTTCTATATCGAGGTTTTTTTTTCAATATCCTTTTATTGCATTCATGTGTGTAAGTAGTATACGAAAGAGTATCGTTTCCTTTTAATACTCCTTTGTAGTAGTAGTTATGTTACACAGAAAATACTTTGTATATTAAATATATACGTGTGTGTGTTTAAGTCAGAAGTATAGCATAAAGAGTGTTCATATGTAAACCACTTTTGAGGTTGTGTTAAAGTTATAAATGTAACAATCCAACTTTAAAATTAAGGGTACAGTGGAGAGAAAGTAAGAAAGTGATTAAGATTGAGAAAAATGGACTTTTTAATATTCTTTAATCATAAAGATAAATTTGTTGCAAATAAAACAAGATACATGTTACCCTCGTTTTACGCGCCTTGTAGGTACCGGAGAAAGTACGTGTAAATTAAAAACGCGTAAAACGAGGTTCAGTGTAAATACATATTTATATTTCCGGTCTAGAATTATCTAAAGCTTTTTGTTCAATCATATTATTTTTTGTTTATTTACTGTTTTGGTATTTTTTCTGTTAAATAGTTTCGATATTTTTTTATTAATGATCTCTTTTTATAAAATATTTTCTTAATATAATCTATTTTTTCAATAAGCATTTCTGCAAACGATTCTATGTACAGTACTGTATTTCGCGCAATTCAAGGTTTGCCATTATTTTTTGAAAGCGTTAAATCAAGTTTGAATTAAACAAAAACGCGTATTTCAACAAATGGTCGCTATTATTGAAACGTGTTATAAGGAAATCGAGCAGATGAAGTATAGCGTAAAACGAGGGTTACCTATATATTTCATTCAAATTAATATATAAATGTTTAGTTTATTCACAAATTAATTGAAATACTCATTGAGAATTTACATAGAAATATTAAAAATGTGAATTTACTGATTTTTGTATGAAAACGAATTACTGTCCATCGGACTAATTTTATAAAAGCAAAAAACTAATGACTCCACTGACCCCTAAAGCACATCAGACATCTTCATGCCAACCATTAAAAAGATCAGGATTTATTGGGTTTGTGATTCTATATACAATATATCCAAAAAATTCTTTAAGGTCATTAAAAGATTCTGAGCCGATCCACATTGGGGTAAAAGGGATCGAAAATGGCGATCGATTCAGGGAAAGGTTATATCACTATTTTATTGATCACGTTTTTTTTTTTTTTATTGATTATTGGTAAAAAATTCAGTTTTAGAATTTGAAGATTTTTTTATCCCTCCGTGTATACATTAGAGTTAAATGGGTCGAAAATTATGCATAATTCAGTGAAGTGTGGTATCAGCGCTTTAATGAATTTTTGGCTGAATGGTAATGTCCGTCCGTACGTCTATACATTTGAGTTAAATGGGACGAAAATGACGCTTAATTCAAGAAAAGTTGATATCCGTATTTTGATGATCACGTTCTATTTTTTCTATTTATTAGTTAGTAAAAAAGATCACTTTTAGAATTCATAAATATTTTTTAGCAGAATGGCAATGTCCGTCCGTTTATACATTTGGGTTAAATGGGTTGAAAGTGGTACTTAATTCAGGAAAAGGTGATATCAAAATGTTAATACTTAAATTTGGTTTTCATATTAATTAAAAGGTGAAAAAAAATAATATTTTTCGAATTTTAAATTTTTTTTTTTTTTTTTTTTTTGAGAGAATTATACGAGGGTGAATCAATATTTCAGTGACTTTTCGAATTTCTCTCGTAGTTATATGAAGTGCAACACTTTTCCCATCAAGTACCACCTGTTAATAGACTACTGTCAAATTTTGAGCAAATGTCGTCATTTACTTTGCGTTTAACAGCTGTTCAAAACATACAACCTCGTGTATTTTTCTAAAAATGGAAAAAAGTGAATTTCGAGTGCTCATTAAACATTATTTTTTGTGAAAAAAAAAACCGTCAATCAAAACAAGGAAAAGCTCGATAAATACTATGGGGGCTCTGCACCATCGATAAAAAAGTGGTTTGTTGACTTTCGTTGTGGTCGCACAAGTAAAAATGACGCTGAACATTCTGGACGGCCAATTGAGGTCAGTACACCTGAAAATGTCGAAAAAATCCACGATATGGTGTTGGCCGACCGAGAAGTAAAAGTGTGTGAGATTGTTGATGCCATAGGCATTTCATATGGCAGTGTGGTTTCGATTTTAAATGATCAGCTGGGTTTAACAAAGTTGTCTGCAAGATGGGTGCCGCGTTTGCTCTCAATTGACCATAAACGTAAACGTGTGACAACTTCAAAGGATTGTTTGGAGTTCTTTAACCACAATCCGAATGAGTTTTTATGGCGTTTTGTAACTGTGGATGAAACATGGATCCATTACTGTACTAAACAATGGATTTCTCCGGGTAAACCTGCTCAGAAGAATGCCAAGGTAAGTTTGTCGGCCAATTAGGTGATGGCAACAGTTTTTTGGGATGCACGCGGGATAATCCACATCGATTACCTTCAAAAGGGAAAAACAATAAATGGCGAATATTATGCCAACTTATTACACCGATTTAATGAGGATTTAAAAAGAAAATGACCCCATATGGTCAAGAAAAAAGTTCTTTTTCATCAAGACAATGCACGGGTGCACACGTGTACAGTCTCAATGGCAAAACTCTATGAATTGGGCTACGAATTGGTACCTCATCCGCCATATTCTACGGATTTAGCCCCTAGTGACTACTGCCTATTTCAAAACCTAAAGAAATGTCTCGGTGGAAAGAGATTCAGCTCCAACGATGAAATATTGACCAAACAAATGCCCATTTTAAGGACCTCGAAAAATCTAATTTTTTGGAAGGGATACAAAAACTGGAGAAACGTTGAACTAAGTGTATTGAGTTAAAAGGAGATTATGTTGAAAAATAAATTTTTGTTTTGCAAAAAACACTGTGTTTCATTCAAAAAGTCATGGACTTATTGATACGCCCTTAATGTCCGTCCATCCGTCCGTCTGTTTATTAATTTTTGCAAACTTTCCAATTCAAAATCGTTTATCTTCTGAGTCAATAAAGATAACAACTCAAGATTTTATTTGTTCGATAGATAATTTTATTTTTTAACCAATTGCATAAAATATAATAAAATCAGTTGAAAATGTTTGGCGATATATGGAAAAATCTTGACCAAGATCTTGTAAAATTGAGATTTTTGAAATTTCAAATATATATAACTCGAAAAATAATATAAGTACAAATAAAATTCGCTAGTGGTTAAATATTTTCTATGACACTAGTACCCTTTTATTGAACCTAATAAAGCAAAGAAAATGTCGGCATTTAAGTTGTTTTTTTCGAAAATTGTCAGGACAAATATTCTGTAACATTTTAAGTTGCATTCCATGAAAATTGAAAACTAGTGTATTTTAGAACAATTTTACCCCCGTGCGATCTGGGCCGATCAAGCTATGTCCGTCCATCCGTCTGTCTGTTGAAAGTAGTAGAATAGGGCTCGATTAGTACCATATAGGGGGATGAAATTCAGCTCAAGTATTTATCATATATAAGGCTTGTTTGGTATTGAAAATGGACAAATTCAGTTATTAAGCAAACAAATTATGGGCCACTAGAAACAGATGGTGTTCCTTGTAATTTCAATTCACACATTTCTGCAGATATTTCTACGCACAGTGGTTCCAAAACGCTTTTTTTTTAATAATTCTGTAACTAAAGAAACGCTAGAGGTATCTCAATAAAATTTCACATGGTCAGAGCTGAGGTGTTTTCCAGTTGACTTGAAGGAGTACAGGGGAGAAGTAAGTGGCCCTCCGATTTTTTATTTTTTTTTTTTTGAAAAATCGCCAAATATTAATTTAAGATATGACAATTTTATACATAGATAATTCTTGTAAATCCCTAAAAAAAATATGCCTACATGTGTAGGCTGAGGAGTACAGGGGAAAAGTAAGTAAGAAGTAAGGAGTACAGGGGAGAAGTAAGTGGCCCTCCGATTTTTTTTTTTTTTTTTTTTTGAAAAATCGCCAAATATTAATTTAAGATATGACAATTTTATACATAGATAATTCTTGTAAATCCCTAAAAAAATATGCCTACATGTGTAGGTTATCTCATTTAGTTTAAGAAATATTCAGGCCGAAATAATTTTTTTTTAAATCTCATTTTTAACCTCGTTTTTTTTTAGTTATTTTAACTTGGCTGGCTTAATATTGCGCCTAGAATTTTTCTAAAATATTAGCCAGATTCCCTACAAAATTCTAAATAATATTGCTTGTAATGCAGTTTTGTTTCCAGCTGGGGTATACTCAGTCAGTTTCTTCAAATGTCTGCTTCCTCTGACTGTTACCACAGAGCTTCTTTGTGACAAGAACAACGACGAAATGGTACCTAGCTATGAGGAGAAAGGATAGGGTTGGCAAATTTTGTTCTCAGGTTAGTTAACAATACTAAATCCGACGAGACAAATTCTTCAGCTCTCAGTCAGCTAACTACGGGTTTCGTCTCTAAAATATAATCCGACGAGATAAATGCTTCTGCTCTCAATCGGCTAGCTAAGATCGTATAGCTCTTAGTCGGCTAACTACAAGTTCCGTCCTCAAATAGATTCAAAATAAAACTACACTAACTTCTGAATACAATCCGACGAGATAAATTCTTCGGCTCTCTGTCGGCTAACTAAGATCGTATGAGCTATTTTACGAACTAAATACAATCCGACGAAATAAATGATTCGGCTAATTAAGATCGTATGCGCTACTAAATACAATCCGACGAGATAAATGCTTCGGCTCTCTGTCGGCTAACTAAGATTATATGAGCTATTTTATGAACTAAATACGATCCGACGAGATAAATTCTTCAGCTCTCAATCGGTTAACTACGGTACTACTACAATCCGACGAGATAAATTCTTCAGCTCTCAATCGGTTAACTACGGTACTACTACAATCCGATGAGATAAATTCTTCGGCTCTCGGTTCGGAAGAAAGAACTTCGGTCGTGTCTGGTGATGCTTTGTTCCCTAAGATCAAAGTGTAACAAGATCGGTACTTCGGTTCTTGTTCAAATGTGTTGTCCTAATCTTGACTATTTATGTTTAAATTAACATAAACTAAATGAGAATTATAAATTCTCCTATTGTATTGTAACTACTACAGTAGCTACAATATGTTAATATGTTGGTGGTTTAATATTTGTAACTACACGTTACAAGCTGCAAGAATCATATAAATATATGAATCCGTTAAAAAGTTATACTAATCTAAAGTTGGAACTTTAAAAAAATTTTAAATTTTTAGGGTTTTTTTCCAAAAAGTTGGCAATATTTATTCACTGCTAAAATTTGTTTTTTGTTCTCGACTTTATCATTTTTTTAAATGTTTTTAAAAGAAATCTTCATGTAAATACGTGTAAAGTTATTCCGGAGGAGTTTGGGGTAAGAGTCTGCCCACAAACCCTAACCAAATTTTAGAAATTTTTTTTTTCTTTTTTTGTTATGTTCTCAAATCACAAAGCCGGAATTGACTTAAAATTATTTTAATTTTATAGCTCTATACGTAAGATATACACTCAAAAAGTATTTTCTAACTGAGGCCCCTTATAACGACAGGGTGACCATTTCAATGAAAAATGTCCATTTTTTTAACACGTTTTATACGAATGGGGATTTTGGGTATTTTCAAGTTAAAAAGTGAGATTTTTTTAATTCTCTGATTTTAGGATAAGCTTTTACATATTCTACTCAAATTTCAATAAAATATCACTATTCGTTTAAATTTTATTAAAGTTTAAATATTAATTTTATGTTTTAGAAAAATTCAAGAAATTCTAAATTTTTAATACTTCAAAAAAATTCTGCTATCAAATTACATTTCCACTAACTTTTTTTATAAATTATCAATCCCCATATTCTAACGTTTTCTTCGATACCAAAGACTTGTATAAAAAGTTTATACTTTTGCTTAAAACTTTTTTCATAAGTGACTAAAACAACTATAAAATTTCTAATTGAAGGGTTACCAAAAATGTTTTTCTTTGATAATTCTATACTTTGCCAACAAATCCCTCATTCAGTTCCACTGTTTTTATCCGTGCAGATTGACTTTAGCTTTACAACTGCAATAAGTTTGACGACAAAAGCCCATGAAGGCAATAAAGTTGGTATTATTACTCCTACTACACCCCCCAGTCCTCCCGTCTGCTGCTGTTATGTACTATGTATTGCAACAGCTGGTAGTGGTGATAATCATGGTGTTGATGATGATGCTATGATGCTACTATTATTGAAGTAAAAGTTTAGTCATGTGCAAAAATTATAAAATTTTTGCGTTATTTTAACGCTTCATTAAGTCCAAAGATCAATATCATATGTATGCTGAAGTACTTCAGAAATTCAAAGAAATCAAACCATATAGAGTAAAGAGCAGAAATTCTAGGTTTATTAAACAATTTAATAAACTCTGCTGTGTACATGTCAATGAAGAGGATGAAAGTAGTTTTTTTTTTATTTATATTTTTTTCCAAGTAACTTATAACAATTAATTTAATTATACAACAAATTTAAATGATAATTAAAAAATGTTTGCAAATAGCCACATTTAACGACAAGTTTAAGCTGAAAAGTAAAAATTAATAGACAGTTTGCAACAAAATAATAAAAATAAAAACAAAAAAAAACATTTCACGGAAGCTTTATTTACAACAGTTTTGTTTGAAAATTAAAATTACAATTAAAATAAAACGAAATGAAAATTTCCATTATTAATTTATTTTTAGCTTTCGTTTTTTTTTTTTTTTTTTCTCCTTTTGCTTTCATTCAAGTTGTATTTAATTTTATTATAAAAAATCACATGTTTTTAACCATGTTTTGTTTATTATTTTTTTTTTATAACTTTTATACCAGGTAGTTATAAATTATTTGTTATAAATGAATTTTTTTGTTGTTATTGCTGATGCTAATGTTGTTGCATTTAATAAACCAATTTACAATTACAAATGTTCGTGACTTTAGCGGCACGTAATGAATGGCAACAGCAAGGAAAGATATTAGGTATTTCATTACAAAAAATCTATTTTAAAAATTTATTTCATTCCCTTTCCCTGCTAACAAATTATAGGCAAATGGTAGGAAAAAAAAACCTAAAATTATTTAGCCAAACATAACAAAGAAATTATAAAAATATAAATTTAGTTAATTGAGGAAATTCCTTATTTGGCTACAAATTATATACAACATTTTAGCATACGTTTATGTTCCGTTTTAACAGTATATTAAATGTCAAAGTCCAAATAATAAGTTTCACCGTTGGCAAACATGATTTTAATTAAAGAAAATAATATTTATATACTATGAATTTTTTTTATGGGATTTTGAGGAAAATCAAGGTCAACATTTTCAATGTCTGGTAAATTATAATATTTAACACGAGGTTTTAATTGCTTCAAAACATAAAAACTAAATACAGCAACATGCTGCTAGAAGAAAATTTTATATAAGGAACATAATAAATCCTTGATATAAATTGTTAGCTTCATATTTCTGTTTAAAATAATATTTGAATAGTACAGGGCAAAGCTGATACTACGTAACGGGATTTTTAATAAATTTAGGGACACATGAGAGTGGACTTCTAAGCCTATAAATCATTCTTTTGGAATTAATCTGATCATTAGTTTTGGAAATATTAAACATATGATGTTGAAGAAAAAAGAATTGTATAAAATCCAAAACTATGACGAAGTATTCTGCAGTATCTTCGGTAGCATCACATGAAGTTCCCTTTCCTATAACGGACAGTGAACTAAGATGGCATTATACCTGCTGATTTGCAATATAATGCAGAAATAACAGCTCCTTGGCTTATTCGGATATACTCAGCATGCCTATCATGTTCTTATATCCCTGAGTCATGGACTAGATGTACAGTGGTCTTCATTCCAAATGATGGGAGGACCTCACATACGAGACCGAAAGATCAGACCCATTAGTCTGTCGTCCTTCCTCTTGAAAACACTAAAAAAGTTGATTGATCTTCATCTTCCTAATACAATCAACCCTAACCTATTATCAGCGTCTCAACATGCCTATATGAAAGGCAGGTCCGTAGAGACTGCATTACATTCACTTGTAGGGCATATAGAAAATGGTCTTTAGCATAAGGAGCCAAACTCTATGAATTGGGCTACGAATTGGTACCTCATCCGCCATATTCTCCGGATTTAGCCCCTAGTGACTACTTCCTATTTCCAAACCTAAAGAAATGACTCGGTGGAAAGAGATTCAGCTCCAACGATGAAATTATTGACCAAACAAATGCCTATTTTAAGGACCTCGAAAAAATCCTATTTTTTGGAAGGGATACAAAAACTGGAGAAACGTTGGACTAAGTGTATTGAGTTAAAAGGAGATTATGTTGAAAAATAAATGTTTGTTTTGCAAAAAACACTGTGTTTCATTCAAAAAGTAATGAACTTATTGATCAGACCTCTCTGATATTGACATCTGAGCCATCAATTCTTACATATATGCATCAGGTTGGTTCGATTCGAACGTAGTTTCGGACATGTAAGGCAGTATTGCATGATCTCTTAGCAATATTGCACTGTTCAGACAGCTGCACACTTAACCTAACCCAACCTAGTTGGGGTAAAATGTGTAAAAAGTGGCGATTAGTTGAATTTTGAATATTAAACTTTTATATTAAAATTGAATACCGAATAAAAATAGACAAAATTATGTGTCAATAGCAATTAAAATTATCAACCTATGAGTTGTGCTGCTTTCTTGTACGGAGCTGTCAAATTTAAAAAACTTTTTAAATTTTGGAAAAAGAGAAAAATAAAAAATTCATCAAACCGTATTTATTTTAAATGAAGTCTTTTAAAGTCAACATTTAAAATGGAACCATCAACTTCAGATACATATATAGGTGTACTTTTTCTGACCAAATATTTTTGTTATTTTTTATTTCTTTTAACTGTTCTAAGATACCCAAATTTTCAACTTTCTAGTAATGCAAATTGAAATGTTATAGGGTTTTACTTCAGAAAATTTTCTGAAAAAGAGTACATATTATTTAATTTAATACTGTGAAAAAAACGTATGCATTTGTGAAATTATTTTTTATTATTATTATTATTTTTTTCTTTTTTTCGAAAAAAAAACTCCAGTAGCTTTCATTTAAAAAAACATTGGAGCAGAATTGAACATTTTTAGAAATAAATTTTTAATCGGTTGCATTTACACAAAATTCATCATAGGTGTGGCAGAAGAGCTTAGAAAAGTGTTGCTTAATACATTTCAGGAGCGTAGCTATGAAATAAATAAATGATTATGATTAAATAAAAAAAAATAAAAAAATAATAACTAATGATTTCTGTTTCTAACCCGATTTCAAAGATTTTTATATCACCTTAAACATGCTTGCATGTACTATTTATCTTATATATTTCTCGAAATAGAACACATTGTGCTCAGTGGTTTCGAAAAAGCTTGTCATACCATGAATTTTGTAAGAAATTTTTGCTGCTTTTGGGTCTTAAACTTATCTCCAACATTGCTTCGAGCATTAGCAATAAAAATTTTTGAGACACAAGCTGCGAAGATTCTGCCAGCACCTAAATTATACAGCTTGAGTATTTTTGTATGAAATTTGGTTTTAAATTCCGAGTCCCACTTTTGGCTTGTAACTTTTTTTGCAGAATTCCAGTTTGAAATTTTTTGAACTTTAAATGTTATCAGCTTTCCCATTAGCTTTAAATTTTCGCACCAAATAGTCGAAGCACTGAGAAAACTGAGCTGATTTTCTACCAGATGTGTTTGGAGTTCCTTTCAATATGCCTTCAATTTTCTGGCCTTCCCAATATAATGTGGTCCTTTTTTCTTAACGAACTAGGTTTCACATCAATAGTCAAATTCTCCTGATACCGTTTAATAACATTAGAAACGGTTTTACGGACGACATTTAATTCTGTGGCCAATTATTTGTAAGACCTATTTGAATTTTTTGAAATTTTTTAATAATTTGTAGGACGTAAATCTTTTTCGTCACTTATTTTGATGAAAATAAGGACAAATTAACATGGTTGTTATTAAAAATAATAAAAATAATAAGTATTATTTTTAATATTGATTCCGAAAAAAGTTATGAGGCAAAATGTGTGTTAAGATTTTTTCGATCTTATTCCTTATTTGATGTTTTACTATTCATAAGAAATTGTATAAAAAAAATAAATAAAAAAAAAACTAAAAAACTTCTTATTTTTAGTTGATGATACTAAATTTAATTACAATCATAAAATAACAGACTGGGGAAAATTTTAAAACAAAATAACACAAATACCTAATCATGATACTCAAATACCTAATAACCGGAATCTAACAAAAACGGAAATAGACCTTCACATAAATAAATTAAATAACATTATAACTTCAACAATTCATGAAATAGTTCAAAAATACAAGTTGGAAAATTCTTTTACAAAGTTCTAACTGTGAGAATGTTATATCGGGAAAAAAGTAAAGTGTTGACTTTTATAAAGACGCATAATAGATTGGTATAATCATTATAGACAGAGGACCCTAAATATTAGATTAAAACTTATAAAAAATTTCATAAAAGAAAATTTCGAAAACTTTTATTGCAATTAAGAATGTAAGTATTATACTTACTAATAAAAAAAATTTTACACATTTGTAAAAACCAAATTATAATTATTTTAAAAATACTAGAGCGCTAGCAATGCAGGATATTTCATTTCACTCACCAAATACCATTAACACCAATTCAGATGGTCTTACCTAAAATAGAAGAAAAAAAATAATTATAAAAGTTATCAAAGTTAATTTCAATACAAGTTAAATTTTTAATTATTTTTTATTTATTTATTGTATAAAACAAAGTTTTATAGAAATAATTATAACTGTAAAATACGAAATAAAAATTTTAAATGAATTAATTCATTGCCTAAAGGTTAAAATAGAATGGCTTATATATATCCTTAACAAGATCACATTCACATCCAACTTTATTACACACTTTTATCGCAAAATATTGTTTAACATAATTTTTTATTTTTTTAAGCAAACTAAATAACATATTTCCATATAAAAGCAATTTTTTTATTCTTAATAACTACTTAGGTAGATAAAGTGGTAACATATTTCAGTGCTCGTTTCATTCTATAATTTCCTTCCTCCTTCATATACATACTTTTTAATTTAAACAAAAATTCATTGACCCATCATCTGCTTCCACAATCAAATTGCTAGTTGCACATCCTAATCATTTTTTCACTTGTGTGTGCGTTAGTTTTCCTAATGAAGACGTAAGTAGTTATGATATTTAATGTTAATAATAGTTACAATAATTTTAATAACAGTAATTTGAAATGTGAGTTTGGGTGTCCGCAGTATGGCAATGTTGCACCTACTAATAATAGTTACATCAACTTAATATAACGGTCAGTCATCGGTTTATTAACTTTGGAAAATGTTTATGAACTTGTGATTGTTGAGCTTCAATTGGACTTGGACAGACAAGTAGAACGTCATATCAGGTTACTCTAAAAGCTATATTTTGGTGTAGTTTAGCCTACAGTCGAGACCATAATTTTTTCTATAGTTGAGACTATAGTTTAGTTTATATTTCAGACTACAGTTTAAGTTATAGTTGAGACTATAGTTTAGCCTATACTCGAGGCTATAGTTAGTCTGTAGTCGAGACTGTTAGTTTATAGTCAAATCTATAGTTTAGTCTATAGACATGACTATAGTTTAGTTTATAGTCAAGACTATAGTTTAGTTTATAGTCAAGACTATAGTTTAGTCTATAGTCAAGACTATAGTTAAGTATGTAGTCAAGACCATAGTTTAGTCTATAGACATGACTATAGTTTAGTTCATAGTGAAGACTATAGTTTAGTCTATAGTGAAGACTATAGTTAAGTCTATAAACATGACTATAGTTTAGTTAATAGTCAAGACTATACTTTAGTTTATAGTGAAGACTATAGTTTAGTCTATAGTCAGGACTATAGTTAAGTCTGTAGTCAGGACTATAGTTAAGTCTGTAGTCAGGACTATAGTTAAGTCTGTAGTCAAGACCATAGTTTAGTCTATAGACATGACTATAGTTTAGTTCATAGTCAAGACTATTGTTTAGACTGTAGTCGAGGGTATAGTTAGTCTATAGTCGATACTGTAGTTTAGTTTATAGTCAAAACTATAGTTTAGTCCATAATCAAGACTATAGTTAAGTCTATAGTTGAGACTGTAGTTTAGTCTATAGCCAAGTCTATAGTTAAGTCTGTAGTCAAGACTATAGTTTAGTTTATAGGCAAGCTTATAGTTTAATCTATAGTCAAGGCTATAGTTTAGTCTATAGTCAAGACAATAGTCTATATTCGAGTCTGTAGTCGAGATTATTGTTTAGTCTAAAGTCAAGACTATAGTTTAATCTATAGTCGAGACTAAAGTTTAGTCTATAGGAAGACCCATGTACCCGTATTCAAAATGAAAAAATGTATGCTTGCTAACGAGTATCAAGCATATATTTTTCATTTTGAATACGGCTGATAGTTTTTAGTCTATAGTCGATACTATAGTTTAGTCTATAGTAAACCCTATAGTTTAGTCTGTTGTTGAGACTATAGTTTGATCTATATTTGAGATTATAGTTTAGTCTATAGTCAATAATATATTTTAGTCTATAGTTAAGACTAGAGTTTAATCTATTGGTAAGTCTTTATTCGAGACTATGGTATTGGTCTTTAGTCTAGTTCAGAGTATGTACTAGTCTTTAGTTTATTCTATAATCTAGTTTAAATGCTACTGTAAAGGTTATCGCATAATACACAGTGTTTTTTATATTCTAAACTATATTTTTAATCACCGCTGAAGTTTCATATACAAAAATAATAATTTATTTCTTAACATAAGAAGATATCTGTTTTGGCCTAATTATGGCATAATTATGGCCCACAGAATTTTCATCTCCACCAACAAAACAATACAATTCTTTTTTTTTTTTTTTTTCATTATATAAATATCATTTTCTTGTTAACATTATTCCCATTTCATCACTTTTGTTTGTATTAAAATTAATATAAATGTTAGTTAATGTCTTGATGTTGTAAAGCATAGAAATGATCATAATTTTGTAGGACGTTTCTGTTTCTTCTTGGTTTAAACAAATTACCTGGTGCCCTGCGCCCATGATTTCTTTTCAAATATATTGTATTGTTTTGTTAATAAAAACATTGTGGTAATAAAACAAATTATGAAAATTACAGGTAATAAGATTAAACAAATGGTAGATAGGTCATAATGATTATAATTTTTAGTAAAAGTGATGAAGCTATTTATGGTCGTTAAGAATATATTAAAAGAAATGAGCATAATTTGTTATGTAGTTAAGATTAGTGGGGAGTATAAAAGGATGACAAAATAAAGGTAAATATTTGTATAATTATACGCACTTTTATAAAAGAAAGAAACAAAAACTGTGATATTTTCTCGTATAAATAGTAAGTATTATAAAAAAATAGGTCAGTAAGAAACACTTTTAATTAATGCAAAAATTTTCAGCATTCATTAAAGTAATATGCAAAATTATTCTATATCTTAAGAAAAAAAGACAAAACTATAAATGAAAATATTTTTTGTTTATGCACATTAATAATCACTAGTAATGGAAAACGTATTTTTATCATACATTATTTGAAAACATATGTGTGTGTGTGTCTTTATGAGCCATAGGATAAAATTATTTGTCTATATAATTATGTTATTGTTAAAACTAGTAACGACAAAAATGAGAGTAGACAGATTATTATAATAATTTTATTTTTATCGCAAAGCTTCTTTATAGGAAAAATTAAATCCATAAAATCAACCAGTGAGTATAGATTTTTTTTAATTCTATATATTTTTGTGATTATGAATGACGTGGATAATGTTTTTTAATCATCAGTTTTAAAAATGAAAATTAAAAATTATATAGAAACGATAGAGGGAAGAAAGCAAATATAAAACTTAATCATAAAGCAATAATGAAAAAAAAAGAGGAAAAAAAGGAAACAAATATAATAAATGCAAAAGTAGAGTCATCAACAACCCACACATTAAAACATAAAAATAGGGGAAGCGATAAATACTTATGGAAGTGTGTATGGAAAAAACCCCAACAGTTCTAATGGGAACACTATATAATTCCAAAATTCAATTCAAGTCAGCACAAAATTTAAAGTTACATCCACAGGACAAGCTATCTCTTTGCTCCTAAAATAAACAAATATTAGAATAACCTGCCAAATGTTTGCTTAACAACAGTGACCCAAAAAGGACAGTTTTCCGAACTGTAAATATTAAATTTTATCCTCAGTTACTGCTTTTTTATCTATGACTGTGGAAAAAAAGAAAAAAAAAAGTGCTACATACATTAATGATGGCAAAAATGAAGATATAACGTTGAACTTGACAAAAAGTTGCCAGCAAAATGGCACTAACAACACTAAACATAAATGTTGCTACTACTTCTGGTACTACAACACCTACAACTGTTGCTGCCAATACGTATCAACTCAACTTTCTCCATCATTAAAAAAATTTGGTCATAATGAAGTGGGACAATAGAATAAATTATAAACTGGACAATACACTGAACTATACTCCAAATCAAAGCCTAACTATAGTCTAGATTATAGACTAAACTATAGTCTAAACTATATACTAATTTATAGTCTAGACCATAGACTAAACTCTAGTCTAGACTATAGACTAAACTATAGTCTAGAGTTTAGACTAAACTATAGTCTAGACTTTAGAATAAATTAATGTATAAACTTAACTATTGTTTAGACTATAGACTCAAATTTATTCTGTAGTCCAGAATATAGTTTAGTAAAGTATATTCTAGACTAAAATTTAAACTAAACTATAGACTAAACTATAGTGTATAGTCTAGACTATAAACTAAACTATAGTATAGTCAAGACAATAATCTTAAATATATTCTAGACTAAACTATATTCTAGACTAAAGTATAGTCTAGACTAAAGTATAGTATAGACAAAATATAGTCTAGTCTCAACTACAGTCTACACTATAGACAAAAGTTTATAAAGTTTATAGGCTAAACTATAGTCTAGACTATAGACTAAACTGTAGTCTAGATTATACGCTAAATTATAGTCTAGATTATACGCTAAAATATAGACTAAACTATGGTCTAGACTATAGACTAAACTATAGTCTAGACTATAAACTATAGAGTAGACTATAGACTTAACTATATTCTAGAGTAAAGTATAGTCTAGACTAAACTATATTCTAGACTAAACTATATTCTAGACTAAAGTATAGTCTAGACAAAATATAGTCTAGTCTAAACTACAGTCTATACTATAGACAAAAGTTTAGTGTAGGCTAAACTATGGTCTAGACTATAGACTAAACTGTAGTCTAGATTATACGCTAAACTATGGTCTCGATTATTCACTAAATTATAGACTAAACTATAGTCTAGACTATAGACTAAACTATAGTCTAGACTATAGACTAAACTATAGTATAGACTATAGACTAAGCTATAGTCTAAACTATAGACTAAACTACAGTTTAGACTACAGACTAACTACTGACCATGGACTGGACTATAGACTAAACTATACACTAGACCATATTTTAGCTATAGGTTTAATTATAGGCTAAACTATATACTCAACTATACACTAAATTATACTAAACTATAGGCTTAACTTTGGACTAGACTCTAGACTGGACTATAGACTAAACTATGGAGCAGCTAAACTATACACTGGATCTGACTAACGTATATACATACTATTCTCTAGATTGGATCTCAAACTATATTATAGACAGTAAACAATAAGCTGCAGACTATTTAAATGACTAAATATATTATCATCCTTTTTAAATTTATTTTTTCCTTTCTGAACCCAACACATTTACTACTATTCTAATTACACATACTTCTGAAGCAATGTAATCATTGAACTCATATTAAAAATTTTATAGTAAAATACTAGTATAACAAGAAAAAAGAAATAGAGATAATGAGAAAGAAAAAGAAAAATGATTATATAATTTTGCAAACACTTTCCTAATGTGTCTACCTCCTTAACTCTGTGGCATTTATTCGATTAGTTGTGTACTAGTAAATTTTAGTAAATGTTTGTGCTAAAATTGTAAAAAGCTGCTAAAACATGTGACCAGGGAAAAGCGCACAATAACGAAAGTTTATTGCTATAATCATGATATTTTGTGAGTAGGTGATTCTGTATGTGTGTAGTTATATATTTTTGTATGTATGTTTCATTTGTATTTTTTTTTTTTTACTAAAAGTTAACAGTTACTTACTAAGAAACTATGACCGTTTTAATGATTTAATAAAAATCCTAATATAATTTATGAAACGGAAGCTGTTCGATCGTTCGATTTAAACTTTTCTCACGTGTTTAGGAAAAAGAAAAGATCCTTAAATAAAGATTTTATTTATGGGTCATAATTTCGTACTTAAGTACTGTACAAATTTTTATGTATATGTTTGTGTATGTGTGTATGTTTGTGTATAAAATTTTGCTTTCAAGTGACAGCTTATTTTACCAACTACATCAGTCATCTTGTGGCGCCATATTCTTTATCTACATGTTTAGTTGCTGTTTTATTATACTTAAACATAGATACACATACACGAAGACAAATATACACTTTCTCATAATGCTACATATATAGTTTCCTTTTAGATTCATCCTACTCTCTCTACTCTTGTTTTAGAGAATTTTTTTTTCGTTTAGTTGTCTTTTACATTAGTATCATTATAGTTTCTATATAATATTTTCATGTTGTTATAGCGGTTGTAGAGTTGTAATTGTATTTGTTACAATTGTTTTAAAATGACCACATACATACACATACAGAACAAAAACATGGACAAGAAAATACAACAAAAATGAAAGAAAATAAAATGACAAGTGAATTGTTATTGTAAATGCTGTCGCTGACAGCAGTACACAAATGTTTATAAAAAGATATAGATACATACATAGAAATAAATATGTATGTATCTGCAAATATTTCGTAAGTATGTGTGAATATTTGTACATATATTTGTACTTTCAAATATGTTAAAATTTGTACTTATGTATGTATATATGTACATATGTGTAACTTATGTTTGGCTAGCGATAAATAAAATAAAAATTAACCAAATACATGAACACATTTATTTAGTTTTTTTCTCTCTCTCTCGCTCTTTCTACTCTGTCATCTGTCATATTATTCAAAAGAATTGCAAATAGAAAAATATTTAATATATATTTTTATGTATTTTTTTTTATCTACATATATTATGTATGTATGTATTGGTCATTTATTTAGTGCCAACATTTCAATTAAATGCAATACTGACTAGTTTGCTATAAAAACATTAGTTATATATTAAATGGTTTTTTTTATTATTAAATTTGGAAAGGAAATTTATAAATTTTGCAGTATTTTTATGAATGTGTTTTAATGAAAGTTTAGTTCAAAAAATATTCGAAATTTAAATAAATTTAATTAGATAAAAATGCATTTAGATAGGCAGCCTGTTATGGACAACTGTTATGAAACATCTTATGTTTTAATTTAATAAAATAATTAAATTTTTAATTGAATCAGTAAATTTTAGAAGACAAACAAATAAAAGATTTTAGGATTATTTAAATTTAGTTTAAATTTTATATTATTTGTTAGCTCAAAAATTATAAAATTTAACATAAGTAGTTTTTTCAAATTGTGATCATGTGTGTCACGCACTAATAACACAACTAAAGTATCCAAAACCGAAAAACGTTTAACCGGTTTTTTGAAATCGCCTTCGGTTTTTTTTTTTTTTTTTTTGCAATTTACCTAATTTTACTCAGAAAGAGAGTGAAATATGCATACCAAGTTTTGAACTGATTGAAAAAAATTTAGATGTAGCACAAAGCGATATAAATCTTGAAAATGATTACTTTTTAAAAGGTTTTTCCTTTCATCGATCATAGAAAATTAATTTTAAATGGGATTATATCTTGTTGAATTCCACACATTATGAGCTTTCTGAAATTCCAAAAATCAACATAATAGTTATTAAAATAAAATTACTAAAAAAACACATAATTTTCGGGAAAATAGATCCCGAAAAATAAAACTTCAACCTAAAATTGAAGAATAGAAACGAAACTTGGCATATAGCTCCCTATTGACACTGTAAATAAATTTATTATCCAAAATTGGTGTAATAGTTTAGAAAGGTAACAAACTGTGGAATTTTATGAAAATTAGGAAAATTTAAAAGGTACTGAATTAGGTACTGTTGGGCAGAATAAAAAAAAAAAAAAAACTTTTTAATATCTCAATCTCTGAGTCAACTTTAAATTTGTTTCAATCAATCTAAAACTTTGTATTTTATAGTTTTTGGGCTATTCGAACATTTGTTTTCCTCCATATTAAAGGCGGCCACCCAAATAATTTCTCAAAAGTTATAACGTCAAATAAAGAACTTTCATTTTGAAATTATTCACACCAAAATTATTATTTTTTCGGTATAAATTTCAGCTTTTCTTAAAAAAAGAATAATTTTTTCGTGCGCAGTCCTTATATAGATTTATTTAGCACTAAACAAGTTCCCGTCCATTGAGAAATGTTGATAGGAGAGCATATTTTATGAAAATGGTAAAATTTTTAAAATCATATTTTTTAGTGCAAAAAAAAAAAAAAAAAAAAACATTTTTAAATAATTTTTTTTTTTTATAATTTTTAATGTAATATACCAGCAAGATAATGATGGTGCCGTATTCCAAAAATCGCATTGACAACTTGAAGGGGTAATTTTAATAAATTTTAAAAACTAAAATAAATATTCGAAAATGTTGCTCATTTTTAAACTTTTATTAATACCATAGAAATGCCTATGATTAAAGCTATTTTAGGACTACATAAAGCCCAGAGATTGGCAGCACTTTAGGAACCTAACTAGTCTAGCGAATAAAGATTTTTGAAGACTATTAAAATATCAAAATTAAAAGGAAAGTTATATAGAATCTTATAAAAAATTTTCGTTTTTATTTAAAGTTACAAAATGAACAAGCGCAAATATTCGGCCCGGCCGAATCTATATACCCACCATCAACTTTTTCACATTTCAAGTTATATGAGAGAAGGAGGTAAAGTGGGCGGGCCACGCCCATTTTTTGTTTCCGAGTTTGAATTAGTCCTTGAACTATTTGAACAAAATTTCATTGATTTTCACCTTATATGGGAGGTGGGCGATCCCCAAACTATATGTACAAAATTTCGCAATCGTACATGCGTTGCAGAAATATCAGCAGAAAAGTATAAAACGGACACCCTGTGTTTCTAGTCTTTAGCCCATAACTTTTTTGGTTGTGAACCGATTTTGCCCATTTTCAATCCCAAACAAACCTTATATAAGACAAATATTTGTGCCAAATTTCGTCTCCCTACGTTGCTCCGTTCGAGCGCTATCCTGCTTTCAACAGATGGACAGACGGACAGACGGACGGACATAGCTAGATCGACTCAGAATCTAACCAGGACCCAGAATATATATACTTTGTGGGGTCTTAGATGATTCCTTCAACATGTTACACACGGAATGACAAAATCAATATACCCCCCATCTTTTTGATGGTGGGTATAAAAAAAGTCAGTAGCATTCATTTAATTGGAATATATACTCTATAAATAACTACTAAGCCTCTAATCCACTTTTTATACCCTTCACCACAGGTGTAAAAGGTTTATATAAGTTTGTCATTCCGTTTGTAATTTCTATAGCATTCATCTAAGACCCCCAAAAGTATATATATTCTGGATCCTTATTGATAGGGGAGTCGATATAAAGATGTCAGTGTGTCCATCTGTCTGTTGAAATAAATTTTTAGAAAGCCCCAGTTATCGGCTATGTATGTTTTATACATCAAATTATAGGAAATATTCCTTAGATAATCGCTAATAAAAATGAGCAAAATCGGTTGATAAATAACTGAGATATCGGAAAAAAACCGAAGATACTCTCAAAAAAATCGTATTTGTTGTCTGCTTTTCTCGGCTCCTATACAAGCTAGCGACTTCGCTTTTGCACGAAAAATTCAAAATCTTTCTTAAAATTTTTCTTCTGAAAAAAAAAATCGGTCCACTATATCCCAGATATCGGCCAAAACACATTTTTAGAATTTTTGAAGCTCCTATATAAGCTACAGGTTTATGGACCAAATTCGTCCATAAACAACCGAGTTATGGGCCGAAAACTAAAAAAAAATTAATAATACAAATACACAGAAAAATATTTATATTAAGCATTGTTGTTTTTATACCCAACATCAAAAAGATGGGGGGTATATTGATTTTGTCATTCCGTGTGTAACATGTCGAAGGAATCATCTAAGACCCCACAAAGTATATATTTTCTGGGTCCTGGTTAGATTCTGAGTTTATCTAGCTATGTCCGTCCATCTGTCCGTCTGTTGAAAGCAGGATAGGGCTCGAACAGGACAACGTTTGGCACAAATATTTGTCTGATATAAGGTTTGTTTGGGATTGAAAATGGGCAAAATCGGTTAATAAACAAAAAAGTTGTAGGCTAAAAACTAGAAACACAGGGTGTCCGTTTCATACTTTTCTGCTGATATTTCTTCAACAAAAGCATGTACGACAACGAAATTTTGTACGTATAGTTCGGGGACTCGGAAACAAAAAATGGGCGTAGTCCGCCCACTATATCGCCCTTTCCCATATAACGTAAAATGTGAAAAAGTTTATGGTGGGTATTCGGCCGGGCCGAATATAATTCGCGCTTTTTTTTTTTTTTGTATGGGCAAGTATTTTAGTAAGCAACAACAGTAATATAATGATTAACATTGTTGTTCTTGTTGTTGTTTGTATATGCAGTCAGTTTGTATATATGTACATACATACATACATACATACTTACATACATACATACATACATACATACATACAAAAATATATAAATATTCAGCAATTTGACTGATTTTATTAAAAACGAGAGAAGAAGACATAGTCGGTCAAGCCTGACTATATGGTACCCTACACCATTTCGATCCACATAATTTTGCTTTTACTTATATACAACCTACTTGTGTTTAATGTTAACATAATACTAACATTTGTATGGGATTTATGCACTTTAATGATTTTCGGAAGAGGATTTTATATGGGAGCTATGGTCAGTTATAGACCGATCTTGGCAGACAGATTTTTGTTGGTATAGAACTTATTTGTACTAAATTTCATTAAAATATTCCTATTTTTAAGGCATCTATAAGAGTTAAAACTTTATTCCGGGAGGACGTTTGTATGGGGGCTAGGTGAAATAATGGGCCGATCATAACCAAATTCAATAGGCTTCGTCCTTGTGTTGAAAAAAGCTTATGCACCAAATTTCATCAAATTATCTTCAAAATTGCGACCTGTACTTTGCGCACAAGCTTTACATGGACAGCCAGCCAGCCAGCCAGCCGACCAGACGGACGGACGGACGGACATCGTTAAATCGACTCAAAAAGTGATTCTGAGTCGAACGATATACTTTAAGGTGGGGGTCCGAAGATTTTTTCTCTGCATTACAACTTCTGCACAAACACATAATACCCCAACCACCTTTGGTGGTGTAGGGTACAAAAAAAAAAAGTATCGTAAAGTTGATATTAAAATTGTCTTCAAGTCATTCTTACATTGCTTTTTAATATGGTTAACAGTTATTAATAGATTAGTCCTACTTTTATACAAATGGTGCAATTAATTTTACAAATCGCGATTTATGGCGAAAACTAGAGTCAATTCAAAAGAAGTGGACTAGAGGCTTAGTACTTATTAATACCGTGTATCCTAATTGAAGAAGAAATCCCGTGCCGCAGAATCAATATTCCCCTGTTTAATAAATTTATTAGGGAAATAAATTATCAGGAAATCTTTTTATTTAAAATTTTTAAATTCTTTCTATTATTTGATTTCTGGTTAAGACATAACATTGTTTCACTCAACAGCTTTGGATAAATGTCGCATTGTATTTCTGCAATTGTTTGACTGACTGAATATTATAGTGAAGTGTGAAACTGACATTTGTCTGTTTAACTTGTAGAATAATAATGTCTGCTTTCAAAAACTCTCCAAACAAAGAGACAAATACTTCAAGCGGATAACACCTTTATTAGTGTTTTCATATGAAATCTTCAGAAACCCAATGAACAATTAAACACAAGGACTTTCGAACAGAATAATGCTATGAAATTTAATATATCATACAATTTTTTAGCTTTAGATATACAGTGAACTCTCGATAATGTGAACTAATTAATGTCGGGGTAGTTCATATTTTCGAATTTGTTCACATTTTCGATTGTGATTTTTTTTATATATATTACTAAGTTATTCTTTCTAAAAATCATTTCTGCATGGAATGAAAATGCAAAGATTACTAAAAAAACTTTTTGTAATTTATTTGGAACATAAAAAGTTTTTAAAAATCCATTTTATAAAGAGTACATACGTAGTATGTACATAAAAAACAAACAAAATATTACGACAAAAAAATAAATAAAATTTACAATGAAAAAAGATAGGTACATACATATATAATTAAATATGGAAATAATCGGTTATTATTTTCTGTTTTTTCTTTTGTTCGACTAGCTTATTTACCGCCAAATCCCTGATTTTTTTCAATACTTTAATGTCAGTTTGATCGACCATTTGAAATTCAGCCCATTGGACAGCTTTGTTAAAAATTTCGACAGCTTCTTTGGCTTTAATGTTGTTTTCAGGCGCTTCAATAAAACAGTCGTCATCATCGTCGGACTCTTCAATTAAATCATTTTCATCAAATGGCGTGACGTCCTCACAAGGATTATTGATCCAATCTCTAATGTTTACAGCAGTAAATACTTCCTAAGGGCACAATGTCTGTAGAAGATCTGCAGCAGTATTTTCTAAAGATCTAACCTCTGATTGCCACTTTTCTTTTAAAACGCTCAAAGGAACATTAAATTCAGGATCGTCTTCATCATTTACCATATTCAAAATATTTTTCCAACAGTTAGATAAAGTTTCTTTACCAACTCGGTTCCAGGATGCCTCTAGAATAGAAACTCCTTCTTTAAGTGTGATTTTTTTCATCGATTCAAGCAAATCCCCCTCTTTTGCAATAATTGTTGCCAGAAGACTGTTCCTATAATGAAGTTTGGTGATTCTAATTGCATTTTGATCCATTGGCGGGATCAGAGCCGTTACATTTGGAGGCATGAACATAGCTTCTATGGAACCATCCTCGGATTTAAGGTAGGATTCTGGTGGATGGGATGGGGCATTATCTATTAGGAGTAAAGCTTTTACTGGTAATCCTTTCTTCGTTAAAAAATCTGTCACCTTAATGAAAAATAAAACAGTAAGAATCCCAATTGAACTATTTTTACATGTTTACTTACCTCTGGCACAAAACAGTTGTGAAACCATTTTTTAAAAATGGAAGAAGTCATCCAAGCAGACTTTGAATTTCTGTAGTTTACGGGACAGATAAAATTTTTAAAACTGCGAGGATTTTTCGATTTTCCTATTACTAAAAGTTTTATTTTATGAGATCCTGACGCATTTGCACAGCATAAAAATGTAATCCTTTGCTTTTCCATTTTTGTACCTGGAGCGCTTTTCTCCAATGACGTTACATATGTCTTTTGTGGGAGAAGTTTCCAATATAGACCAGACTCATCGGCATTATACAACTGATCATTGGATAAACCCAAATCTTCTATCTTTGCTTTCAATTTAATTTTAAAAGGATTTACGAACTGAGATTGCGCAGAAAGTTTTTCACCGCTTATCTGAAGGAGTCGAATTCCGTATCTCTTTTTAAATTTTTGTAGCCACCCATCGCTAGCATTGAAGTCATTTCCGTTTTCACTTATGTTTTTGTGAATTTGTTTGGCTTTCTCTTTCAATATCAACCCACTTATAGGGAGGTTTTTATTCCGCATCAAAAAAACCACTTATAGAGCGATTTTTCCATTTTTGGAAGCTCTGAAGATCGTAATGTTTTGCGTTTTCCGGGTCCATAAAACGTATTGTTCACACATTTTAAAATATTGTCTTTTTTTGTTTTTTATTGAACATATCGTTGATTTTGCAACTTTATACTTTTTACTTAACACTGTAACACTCGATCCTTTTTTTAAAATATTCCAAAATTTCGCATTTTTCATTTAAGGATAAAAACTTTCGACTGTTTTTAGACATTACTAATTTTAAAAATAAATTCACGAACCTACCGCAACAAGTTACATAAAGAGACTAGCATTAAATACCTTTAAAATAATGGCATACTATGGTATTTATTAATTCGGGGATTCCCAACATTAAAAATAAATGCTTCTACAAATTAAAAAATCCCCAAAAATTAAAAAAAAAAAAAATTGTTCACTATTTAGAGCGCCCATATAAAAAACTGAGTGTTCACATTAGTGGATAGTTCATTATATTGGATGTTCACATTACCGCGAGTTCACTGTATATAGAATTAAAAACTTTTTATCCTAAATTAAGAAGCAGGAAAATATTATTTGTAAAAGCACTTCGATTTTTTTTCTTTCCAATATCTAAAAAAAAAATAACTTTGACAGCTCAATACAAAAAAGCAAAGCATCCTAAGCCAATGGTTTTTATTCCTATTGATACATTATTTTGTTTTGTTTTTTTTTTTTTTCTTTTGGTATTCATTTTTATTACGAAATAGTTAATTTTCAAAATTCAACTCAGAGTTACTATTTTGCCAACTCCAAAAAAATTTAAAATTTCTTTACAAATTATTCATGGGGTCAGATTGTGTCATAGTCTATTGTCTGTAGTTTTATGTATTACACATTTGTGCGTATGTACGTATTACACCCAGACACTTTATGATTCAACAAAAATCATTGAGTTTAACACCTGACAAAAACACACTCTACTCAAAAAACTCACACAATGTTGGTTGGCGTTTACTCATACTTTAACAAAAAATCCAAAACAATACAACAATGTTGCTCTTTGTCATGAAATCCAACAAATCAATGATATTACCTTAATTCTATACGCACATACACACATAAAGATACACAATAGCATACACAAATACTATTATATTTATGAGTATTTTTCATAGTATTTGTCCACTTGTATATGGAATACAATTCTTATTGTATGTAGCATAACTTGTGGCGTTTAAAAGTGTTTGTAATCTGTCAATTTTCATTATTTTGTGTGTGTGTATGTGCGAGTGTCGTATTTTAAATGATATTTATGACAGTTCTCGTAAGTGTTTGTTTTTGTTGTATTTTATTTATATAAAACAAATGTACTTCCATCCTAACCAAGATAAAAATTATTATAATTTTATATTTTTTTTTTTTTTTTGTTCCTCTTAAAGTGCCAGAGTTTTAATGTTTTCAAGTGTAATTGTTTAATGTACGGTTTTAAACACAAACAAACAAAAATTTTTTACATTAATAAGTTCACAGGACTCAAATATTGTCTGATTGGAAATTGTGAAAAAAATGAATCGTATATTTATGAAGAACAACATTAAAATATTTCCCTTTTTTCCACTCTGTTTGTCTCTTCATCTCTCTTTCCATTATCATAGTAGTGGTTGTTAGTATCATCCTCATTCTATTGCTGTGTTGCTGTTTGTTATACGAAATGTTATTTCAAGTGTCATTATGTCAACCACTTGGGTTGGTTATTGGTAAATGTGGTTGAGATGTTGTTTTTTGAGATTCACAGATTTTTTATTTTGTTTATCATATTTTTGTGTTTTTATTTTGGTTTTTTCTTTTGCAGAAGTTTTGTTTTTGCTTGAAAAAATAATTAAATTTAAATACAATAATTTAATTGGACCAAAAAAATACCTTCAATTAGGTTGGTTATTAAAGCTAAGGGCCTATGATTAAAACCAGTTAAGAACACTAAAAAAAAGCATTAAAGCTTTTCTAAGGTCATGAAAAGACCTATGATTGCAACTACTTTAACGTTTAATAAACATCCATGAATGAAGCTATTTTAAGACTATAGGAAGATCTACAATAAAGTTTACTTTATGGCTTTAAAAGACCTAAAATTGGAGTTATTTCAGAACCATAAAATAGCATTAAATAATACTTTAAGACTACTTAAAGTTCCAAAATAAGAGTTATTTTAGAATTATAAAATAACCAATGACAGGAGCTATTTTAGCAGCATAAAATTACCAACGACTTGCACTGTTTAAGAAAAAATATCAAGCTCAACTATTAAGGCTATTTAAGGGGTATAATAAAAACTATAATTGCTATTACTTTAGGACTATATGAATACTTACAATTTCATTTTTAAGGTCTTTGTTTGAAGCTATTTTAAGACTGAAGAAGACCAACAACTCAAACTTGTCTAAAATTTTAGAAATACCATCAGTGGTAGCTGTTTTAGTGCTATGAACTAATTAACTAACTGTTGCAGCTGCTATAAGACCATTGATTAAAGTATTTTAGAATCATAAAAGTACCAAGGATTGAAGCTACTTTAGTAATAAAAAAAGAAATACCAAAACAAAACTACTTTACTACTACTTTAAAATTGAAAAATAATTACGATTGCTTTGGTACCATAAAAAGACCAATGAATGTATATCTTCTTTAGAGCTATAAAAAGACCACCAATGTATGCTATTTAGAACTACTCAAAGACTAAAAATTAAAGCCACTTAAAGATTAGAAAATAACTAATCAGTGAAAGTAAATATTAAGAGACAAACTGCTGAAGCTACTTCAGAAATATTTAAAAGCCAAAATTTAAGGCTATGTTAAGAATATATATAAAGAAGTACGATTACGTTTTTTTTTTTTTTTTTAACTTTTGAGATAAAAAAAATACCTTCAATTAAAGCTACTTCGTGACTGAAGAAGACCACAACTAAAGCTTTTTTGAGACTGTAAAAACACAATTAGTTGTATCTATTTTAGTACCAAAAACTAACTCACTATTACAGCTACTATATGATCATAAATATCTTTGACTAAAGCTACTATAAAACCATAAAATTACCTACGATTGAAGCTTCCAAACAAAATTACTTTAAAATTGTAAAAAGACGGGCTTATTTGGTATCATAAAAAACTAATGACTTTAGCTACTTTAGGGCTGTAAAAATGCTAATAATACAAGCTATTTTGATACTAAGAACAATTAATAATTGAAATAAATTTTAAGACTGCATAGTATCTGGATTTGAAGTCACATAAGACTAAAAAAAATCCATTGATTGAAACCATTTTAAAATTAAAAATAAAGAATTACGATTGAAACAAATTTAAAACCATAAAAATACTAATGACCAATGTTATTTTGAAACAACAAAAAGAACTACAATCAAAGCTATTTTAGTACCTAGGGCAGCCAAAAATTTAAGCTACTTTAAGAATATTTTATTAAGAATACTTTAGAACTATCAAAGTACCTATGATTGGCACTACTTTGAGACTAAAAAACACCAACGATTGAAGCTGTTTTCAAGCTATATAATCAACTACGATTAAAGCTATTTTTTAGACCAAAAGATCTTTTAATAAAGCTTTTTTTAGCACTATGAAAAACCAACTATTCAAACTAATTTAGGACTGAAAAAGAACCATGACAAAAACCACCTTAGAGTTATTAAAAGACGTACGATTGAAACTACTTTTAGTAGCATAAAAGAACTAATAACTGAAGATATTTTGAGACTGTAAAAATAATTGATAATAAAAATACTTTAGGCTACTTTAGAACTATAAAAGTACCTATGGTTGAAGCTAATTTGGGACCAAAAAACACCAACAATTGAAGCTACTTTAAAACTATAAAAACAACTACGATTAAAGCTACTTTTAAGACCACAAAGATCTTTTAATAACGCTATTTTAGGACTATAAAATACCTATGATTTAAGCTATTTAAGGAATGGAAAAGATCCATGATAGAAACCACTGAAGAATTATTAAAAAACGTACGATTAAAACTATTTTTAACAGCATAAAAGAACTAATAACTAAAGTTATTTTGAGACCGAAAAAATAATCGAAGCCATTTTAGTTTCAAAAATAAAAAGACGATTAAAGCAGATTTAAGGACATTCTATTAAAGCTTCTTTACGACCATAAAATATCTATGATTGAAAAAACAGCAACGAAAGAAGCTACTTTAAAACTATAAAAATATCAACGACTAAAGCTATTTTAAAACCATACTACTACCACTTTATTTCAAGCTAATTTTGAATATCTATGGCAGAAGCTACATTATGACTTAACAAGACCGTAAAAAAGCAAATGATTGAAGATAAATTTAGCTGAATAAATAAAATAAAAAAATACTCTCAATTAAAGCTATTTTAATATCATAAAGTAACTAATTAGTGTAGCTATTTTAGGACTACAAATATTTTTAATTAATGCTACTTTGAGATCAAAAAAAATCTACAATTTAGGATACTAGAAACTGAAAAAGACTAACGATTATAGCTACCTTTGAATAAATATGATTGAAGCTACATTATAACTTAACAAGACCGACGATAGAAACTCTTATATCATTTTAAAAGGAGTATGATTGAAGCTAAATTAAGCTGAATATGCAGACTACTTTAGGATTTAAAGAAATATCTTTAAATAAAGCTATTTTACTACCATAAAATAGCTAATGATTGTAGCTACTTAATGACTACAAACACTTTCGATTAATGCTACTTTAGGACCAAAAAAATAATATCTACGATTTAGAATATTACAAACTGAAAAAAACTAACAATTAAAGCTACCTTTGAATAACTATGATTGAAGCTACATTAGCGCTATTAAATACCAACAACTGTAACTGTAACAAATGAATTTACTTTAGTGCTAAGAAATATCTAACACTTGATGCTACTTTAAGGGCATAAAAACTAAAAAAGGCCAATGATTAAAACTACCTTAGAATTATAAAGATACCTGCGATTAAAGCTACTTTAGTTCCATATAAAACAATGACTCAATATAGACTTAGGATAATAAAAGGACCTACAAATATAACTACTTTAGTATCATAAAATTACTAACAATTAAATAAACTTTAGGACTGTATAAACTCCTTCGATTGCAGCTGCTTTAGGAAAATATAGACTACTTTGGATCATAAAAATACTTTTAATTCAAGCTATTTTAGGACCTCAAATGAACCTAAAATTTAGGCGAATTTAGGACCATAAAATACCTATAACATAATCTTTTTTAAAGCCACAAAATTACCTACAAATTAAGCTATTTTATGACTATAAAAAATCCTAAGATTAAAGTTACTGTTGTAACAGTATGAGGAATTTCACCTTAAGCTACTTTAAGAATATAAAAAGACCTAAGATTAGAGCTACATTAGGTTTAATTAATTGCAAATGATTAAGACTACTTTTGTATGTTAAAATAACCAAAAATCAAATACATTTTAAGATTATATAAAACCTTTGACTTAATATAAGATATGTATTTTTTAGATTGCAGCTTATAAATAACTAAAAAAGCTACTATAATATTATTGATTTTAAGTTAATTATTAGCCTAATAAACATTAAAAACATAATTAAAATTTATAGAAAATTTTCAAAAACTTACCATTTTAATTAAAATATTAAAATTATTGCTACTTAAAAAAACAAAACCTATTATCTTTCCTCTTCTATAAAATTTCTTTCTCAAAAATTATCTCTACCTTCTTGATTTTCAGACCATCAAATATAACCAATTTATACTTAAACCAACAGAAAAAAAACACCTTCCCTCATAATTTTACACAAATTAACATCATTATTATTTTAAAAGCAAAAATCTCATACCAATAACCACGTGCCAATATCAGCAATAACAACAGCAAAAGCTATAAAATAATCATCATGTATCATCTTTGTTTGTAGTTGTTGTTTTTTTGTTTTCGAAACTCCCTACCAAATAAGTACTTGTACATAAACCACTTACAATTTTTCCGCACTTAACAATAATTTTATTGTTAAAATGGCTTTTGTGAAAAAGACAACAACAAAGAAAAAACCAACACACACAACTGAAATCAAATAAAAATCGATTTCACGTGCTAAAATCATTTGACACTTTAAATTGACCAATTTTGTACAATTTGAAAAAGAAAATCTGTAAAATCACCCCAACCATACCCGTCCTTAAATGGACGTGATGTTTTTTTTTTTTTTTTTTTTTTTGAAAGGGGGGAAGTTAGAGGTGGTGGTGTTGGTAATGGTTTTGGTTTATGGTTTTTAAAGTATACAATAAAATAGACAATAATTTGGGAGTTGAGTACAATGACAAACAAACATTTAAGGATCATAAGCAAATTATAAACGCTTTAGAAAAAAATGATGATATTATGAATAAAGTACCACTCTCTAAAATATAAAAGAGAATAGAAATTGGGCTAAAAAAATACTTAAAGATTATTAAAAGATCTTTAAATATTTATCATACAAAAATTACTCATTTCGGAATAGTTTAAATTTTTAGACAAATATTACGTATTTTAAAAACACTCCTGTTATGGACACTAATATTTCACCTGTAGTGTAAAACTCAACCTTTAAACTGTAAATATTCTCTTGGGTAATCAATTTTATACTCGTACTTAACTTTGATTGTATCCAATATTACACTTACATGTATAAAGACTGAACACGAATAAAATAATACTAAATACCATATGAAAAATAATGGAAAATTATAGAAAATTTTCGATAAATTTTCTTTTCATAGTAAATTTATGACAAATTTTCTCTTCATAGCTAAACTATAATAAATTTTTTTTATAGAAAATTAACGATAAATTTTTTTATAGAAAATTTTCGACAAATTTTCTTTTCATAGCAAATTTAAAATAAATTTTCTTTTTATAGCAAATTTAAGATAAATTTTCATTTTATGGCAAATTTACGATCAATTTTCTTTTTATGGCAAATTTACATAAATTTCCTTTTTAAAGGAAATGTTCGATAAATATAACTTTTTATAGGAAATTCTCGATACATTTTTTTAATAACAAATTTACGATAAATTTCCTTTTTATAGAAAATTTACGATAAATTTTCTTTTTCTAGAAAATTTATGATAAATTTACGATCAATTTTCTTTTTATGGGAAATTTACGATAAATTTCCTTTTTAAAGGAAATTTTTGATAAATTTAACCTTTTATAGGAAATTTTCGATAAATTTTCTTTTTATATGAAATTTTCGTAAAATTTTCTCTTTATAGTAAATTTACGATAATTTTTTTTTTATAACAAATTTACGATAAATTTCCTTTTTATAGTAAATATACCAAAAATTTTCTTTTTGTAGAAAATTTATAATAAAATTTCCTTTTATAGCTAATTTTCGATAAATTTTTCTATATAAAATTTACGATAAATTTTCTTTTTATAGCAAATTTAAGAAAAATTTTCTTTTTATAGCAAATTTAAGAAAAATTTTCTTTTTATAAAAAATTTACGATAAATTTTCTTTTTATAGCAAATTTAAGATAAATACGATCAATTTTCTTTTTATGGCAAATTTACGATAAATTTCCTTTTTATAGGAAATTTTCGATAAATTTTCTTCTTCTAGGAAATTTACGATAAATTTCCTTTTTATAGAAAATTTACAATAAGTTTTCTTTTTATAGCAAATTTACGATAAATTTTCTTTTTATAAAAAATTTACGATAAAGTTTCTTCTAGAAAATTTACGATAAATTTTCTTTTTATAGAAAATTTACGAGAAATTTTCTTTTTATAGAAAATTTACGATAAATTTTCTTTTTATAGAAAATTTACGATAAATTTTCTTTTTATAGAAAATTTACGATAAATTTTCTTCTAGAAAATTTACGACAAACTTTCTTTTCATAGAAAATTTAAGATAAATTTGCGATCAATTTTCTTTTTATAGCAAATTTACGGCAAATTTCATTTTTATAGGAAATTTTCGATAAACTTTCTTCTTCTAGAAAATTTACAATAAATTTTCTTTTTATAGAAAATTTACAATAAATTCCCATTTATAGAAAATTTACAATAAATTTTCTTTTTATAGCAAATTTACGATAAATTTTCTTTTTATAAAAAATTCACGATAAATTTTCTTCTAGAAAATTCACGACAAATTTTCTTTTTATAGCAAATTTAAGATAAATTTACGATAAATTTTCTTTTTATGGCAAATTTACGATAAATTTCCTTTTTATAGGAAATTTTCGATAAATTTTCTTCTTCTAGAAAATTTACGATAAATTTTCTTTTTATAGAAAATTTACAATAAATTCCCATTTTATAGAAAATTTACAATAAATTTTCTTTTTATAGCAAATTTACGATAAATTTTCTTTTTATAAAAAATTTACGATAAATTTTCTTCTAGAAAATTTACGATAAATTTTCTTTTTATAGAAAATTTACAATAAATTTTCTTTTTATAGAAAATTTACAATAAATTCAAATTTTATAGCATATTTACAATAAACTTTCGTTTTATAGAAAATTTACGATAAATTTTCTTTTTATAGCAAATCTTCGATAAATTTTCTTTCTATAGAAAATTTACGATAATTTTTTTTTTTTTTTTATAGCAAATTTTCGTTAAATTATCTTTTTATAACAAGTTTACGATAAATCTTCTTATTATAGAAAATTTACGACAAATTTTCTCTTTATAGAAAATTTACGATGAACTTTCTTTTAATAGAAAATTTACAATAAATTCCCATTTATAGAAAATTTACAATAAATTCCTATTCTATAGAAAATTTAAGATCAATTTTCTTTTTATAGCAAATTTACGATAAATTTTCTCTATAGAAAATTTACGATCAATTTTCTTTTTATAGCAAATCTTCGATAAATTTTCTTTCAATAAAAAATTTGCGTTAAACTTTCTTTTTTTTAGCAAATTTACGATAAATTTTCTTTTTATAGCAAATTTTCGCTAAATTATCTTTTTATAGCAAATTT
Source organism: Protophormia terraenovae (assembly GCA_951394005.1). Classification (NCBI taxonomy): domain Eukaryota; kingdom Metazoa; phylum Arthropoda; class Insecta; order Diptera; family Calliphoridae; genus Protophormia; species Protophormia terraenovae. The sequence continues at coordinate 135,208,162 of OX596074.1, forward strand.
ACGATAAATTTTCTTCTTATAGATAATTTACGATAAATTTTCTTTTTATAGAAAATTTACGATAAATTTTCTTTTTATAGATAATTTACGATAAATTTTCTTTTTAAAGCAAATTTACGATAAATTTTCTTTTTATAGAAAAATTGACGATAAATTTTCTTTTTATAGAAAATTTACGATAATTTTTATTTTATAGAAAATTTACGATAAATTTTCTTTTTATAGAAAATTTACGATAAATTTTCTTTTTATAGAAAATTTACAATAAATTCCCATTTTATAAACAATTTACGATAAATTTTCTTTTTATAGCTAATTTACCATAAATTTTCTTTTTATAACAAATTTACGATAGATTTTCTTTTTATAGAAAATTTACAATAAATTCAAATTTTATAGCATATTTACAATAAACTTTCGTTTTATAGAAAATTTACGATAAATTTTCTTTTTATAGCAAATCTTCGATAAATTTTCTTTCTATAGAAAATTTACGATAATTTTTTTTTTTTTATAGCAAATTTTCGTTAAATTATCTTTTTATAACAGATTTACGATAAATTTTTTTTTTTTATATTTTAAAATTTTTAATGGCAATGTATTTTACCCCTGTAAAAATAATTCCGTGTACAATCTGTAATCCCCATAAAAATACATGAAGTAAAGACCTTAATACCATTTTGACAATTCAACAGAAATTGTTTATTCTATGGGGCCATTATCTGCATGATTCGAATACTGTGTAATTTTTGTATTTACCACCTTCCTTAATACCTCTTTCTCTATAGCAACATTTTACTCTAATACTCCTTTATAAACCAATTTTAAACAAATATAAATGTGTTTACCTTTAAATTGCAGAAGAAAAGAACTCAGTTTTTAAATAAAAATTTGTTGCTAATGATTTTGTTGTTGTCCAGATAGTTGCTGTACGTCATATTTTGCACAAGCTGTTGGTAGTTTCTTTTTTTTTTTCTTTTGATTTTATTGGTTTAAAAATTGATTTCTAATGTAGATTTGTGTTTTGAATTACAAATGAAAATGAAACTGAAAAAATAAACTAAGTACCTGCAACTCATGGCTATTGGCTTTCAAAAATAAGTAAAAGGTTAGAAAAACTATAGATTTGTATTTGATTTTAGTTTGTGGTATTTTTATTTAAAGAATGAGAAGAAAGAAATTGCCATAATTTCCATATTGCAGATGAAGTTTGTAAAGAGGTTGTACGGTTGCTATGTAAAGAATTTTTAATTTAAAATCATTAAAGACAAACAATTTGGATTTTAATTGTAACATGTGTGAATAAGATTGCGGTTGTTTGAAGGAAATGGCTAAAAGGATGTGTGTTTAATTATGATAATCATTTTTAAATTGATTGAAAATGATATTGAAGAGTTCTAGGTCAATTTTATAGGATAAATATAATGAAAATAATTAAGTTGCATTTGTAGATTTAGTATTCATTTGTTTGCACAATTTGAAATTTAAAAAAGTTAAGATGACGTTAAAAAAATATGTTATGAAGCTAGTTTATATACATTTTGTCGACAGCGACATGTTTAACAGCATTGTTTTTAAAAACAAAAAAGTAAATTATTGCTTTAAATTTTTTTCTAAATAATTTCTACAATCTGTTTTCTATATTTTTTATTTTTTCAATTAATATTTTTAATATTTTTCATTAAAATCAGTCATTAAATTTAATGTTTTTTTCACTCTCTCTTAATAATTAACTCATTAAATAAACATGCCACATATTTATGGCATAATTTACTACTGTATAATATTTATATTATAGCAAATCAATCATCTATACCCACTTAAAACACTCTTTAGAATTTTATTTTAGCAGGACTTATTTAGTGGCACTGATGGTAATAGAATTAAAAATAAAAGATTTTTTAAGTTTATTAAATATTAAAAACGTTTTATAGCAAATTGAAAAGCATTAATCATTGTCAGTTGTTAAGTTGATATACTAGACAAATACACAAAAAAAAAAAAAAAAAACATGTCTAGCAAATGATATTCGTGGGAACCAAAGAAATGGAAATATAAATTTTTAAAATGTTTAAGCTAAAAATTATATTGATGAGTCTTTAAATAAGAAATTCTAAATAACAAATTTAATTTTTATTACAAAAAAATGTTCTTTCAACAGCCAAATTGGACGATTAAACAGATGAATAACCCTTCTGTATGTAAATGAGTAAAAACCCTAAAAATAAGGACTGGGGTTATTTCGTAGGCATTGCACAGTATAGTTTAAACAACACGTACTACAACACAATAAAAGCAACTCTATTCAAATTACTGTTAAATTACTCTCCCAAAAATATTTCATGAGGAGAAACGTACATTAGAAAATATTGTTGAACAACAAAAGAAGCAAAAGATTTTATACGATAAAGCGCGATGTAAGGTCGTTCCATATCTTGCGGGAGAGTCACAATGTCTGGAGTTTGATAAATCTTCTATATTGCTACCACATTACAATCACAGAAATTTTGCATAATGATTGCCATACGTTTCCGATATTCCGGATTTGCAATAAACACAACAATTTTATGATGGCGTTGTAGCTGTGGATCAAATCTGATGATCAATATGTGTACTCTACGTAAAAGTCTACGTTTATTGGAAAAGGCACAACGAAGAGGGCGATTTTCATTATGGATGGCTCATGGTAAACATTCCGTAAAAATATTTTTTTAAAATGTAACATGATAACCCTGTTATTACTTTTCCCTTTTAAATTGTTCATAACCTTTCCAATGAACTTTGTAATAATTGTAAGAACTTTGTAATAATTAATATATCGAGAGAAGTCGGCGAGTATAGACTTAAATAAAGAATATATCTGAATATGATGGAAGTGAAAAGAAATGTCTAATTATTTCAACGCTTATTATTAAATTACTTCCTAAAAAAAAGTCTAATTGATTTTTTATAGATCAAACAAAAATTCGCTCGAAATGGTGGCAAATATTTTACATTTTGTGTACACACTTATCACATTTTTGACCCAAAACAAATATTTTTGTTTAACAAAATTAGCTGTTTTTTTTTTTTTTTGTTTGGTTCATATAAATATTTGGTATTCACATTAGGCAAATCAATTTTTTTTGCAAAAATCGTCAAATATTATTATTGCGTTAGACATTAAAAGCACTATCGTCTGCATAAAAAGCTACTTCCTGATTTTTGCAAACAGTAATATGAGAAATATAAATTGAGTTATGACTAGGCGATAATACCGACCCTTGCGGCAGACCCGCAGGTATGTGTCTATCACTAGATAGCATGTTATGAATGAGCAAATGAGCGTTGCGCAATGGTTCCAAAACGCTTTTTTTCTTTTTTGGAAATAATTAAGTAACTATTGAACAGTTAGAGGTATCTCAACAAAATTTTACATAGTCAGAGCTGAGTTGACTTGGAGAAGTACAGGTTCCTAGAGGGTCAAGGGGGAAGTTGGTGTCCCTCCAAAGATGCCCAACTCGGGTATGTAATTTTTTGGAAAAATCATTTATGATAGAAAACACCTCAGCCCTGACCATGTAAAATTTTATTAAGATACCTCTAACGGTTCAATAGTTACTGAATTATTTCCAAAAAAAAAAAAAAAAAAAAAACCTTTTGAAACCACTGTGCGTTGATCTAAAAAACTCTTTATTATTTTTTGCAGGCACGTTAGATAATTGATTGCAGACCCCAATGCGTATTATCGAATTATCCGGATTATCGAGGTTTTTTCTGGTACACTCTTGTTAATAAAAAGTACAGTGGTTTCCCGGTTTAACGAAAACTAAGTTTAACGAATTCGCGATTTAATGTACGTCCAAATTTTTAACACTGAGTACCTTATATTACGAACAATCTATATATTTTAGTACTCGATATAACGAATTTGTCCAAAAACTGTGATTTGAAATCTATAGAAATAAGATAAAGTTCCTTTCTATGCAAAAGGAGGAGAATTAGAGATTTTCGTTTGGACAATATTTTTCATTTGAAAATTATTATTTTTTTTTTTTTAATAAAAACAAAGTAAAAATACGTTACAAAACAGTTATTTTGTTACTTTTTAAATACAAAAACTTTTTAAATATAATAAATATGCTTTCCTTTGTATTTTGTGCAATGTCACTTTATCATGTACCTCCCTACCACTAAAATTAAACAGTGATAGTTAAAATTTTTTCAGCTCAAGCCTAGTGCAACACTTTTTTTCTTCACTAAGTACTTTAGTGCAAAAAACCACCTTCCACTAATGTTAGTGTAACATAAAAATTGTTCACTAAATTGAAAGATGACCTAATGTTTTTTTAAACTTTCTTTACTAAATACAAAATGAAGATTAACCCCACATTTTCACAAACCAATTTTAAAATTAAAATGCATTTTTGAACATATATTGTATTCAAATATAGTCTTTTAATTATTCGAAATTTCAAAAATCCATTTTTAAAGGATATATTTTAAGGGAGATCAACATTTTATCTCTTTAACTTTCGGTGTTCAGTCTGTGGAATGATGAATTAGTCATTAACGTTACTCGTTTATTCATGGATGTTTCAATATACACAAATACGTTTATAAGATTTCCAAAACACACTAAAAGAAATTCGAAATTATGTAGTGTTGTTCTAAAACGATTATAAATTTGATAATTACGACCATAGCTCTCTAAAACTATTTCAGTGAGTTTTGATTGAATTGAAAAACTTCATATTTATGTTTAGTGAAAAAAAAATCAAAAAAAATCATAATTATGTTTAGTGACAAATTTTTTTTTTTTTTTGCAGCTTAAGCGTAGTGACTGTTCAGATTTTGCACTACTAAGCGTAGTGCAAATTTTTTCACTACAACTAAATTTAGTTATAGTGAAAAAATTGCAATATCACTAAAATTGTTCAAATTTTTTTCTCTATAGTGCGATTCAGTGAAAAGCTGAACCCACAATTTAATTCACTTGGGGGTAGATTATCGTTATTTTCGTTCTAAACCTTCTTGTTCAGATTTTAGAAGCGATTTTAGATTTGAAAAAATTTTCATACAAAATATCGATTTTTGGTCAATATCACGAGTGATCACAGATATCGTTCTAAAACTTCTAGTTTAGACTTTAGATTTAAAAAATTTCCATATAAAATATCGATTTTTGGTAAATATCACGAGTGATCACAGATTATCGTTGTTTTCGTTCTAAACCTTCTAGTTTAGATTTAAGAAGCGATTTTAGATTTGAAAAAATTTTCATACAAAATATCGATTTTTGGTCAAATTTATGAGTGACCACGGATTATCGTTATTTTCATTCTAAACCTTCTAGTTTAGATTTTAGAAGCGATTTTAGATTTGAAAAAATTTTTATACAAAATATAGATTTTTGGTCAAATTTATGAGTGATCACGGATTATCGTTATTTTCATTCTAAGCCTTCTAGTTTAGATTTTAGAAGCGATTTTAGATTTGAAAAAATGTTCATACAAAATATCGATTTTTGGTCAATATTATGAATGACCACAGATTATGGTTATTTTCATTCTAAAACTTCCAGTTTAGATTTTAGAATCGATTTTAGATTTAAAAAATGTTCATATAAAATATTGATTTTTTTTTTCAATATTATGAGTGATCCAGATTATCGTTATTTTCGTTCTAAACCTTCTAGTTTAAGTTTTAGAAGCGATTTTAGATTTTATAAAATTTTCGTACAAAATATCGATTTTTGGTCAATAACACGAGTGATCACAGATTATCGTTATTTTGGTTCTAAACCTTCTGGTTTAAATTTTAGACGCGATTTTAGATATGAAAAAATGTTCATACAAAATATCAATTTTTGGTCAATGTCACAAGTGATCACAAATTATTGTAATTGTCATTCTAAACTTTCTAGTTTAGATCTTAGAAGCGATTTTAGATTTTAAAAAATTTTCATACAAATTCAAATAAATTTTTGGTCAATGTCACAAGTGCTCACAGATTACCGTTATTTTCGTTTTAAACCTTCTAGTTTAGATTTTAGAAGCGATTTTAGATTTGAAAACATTTTCATACAAAATATCGATTTTGGTTCAAAATCACGAGTGATCACAAATCTGCTCCATACATACATATGTGATGCGTTTATGCTGAAAAATCCGCTTAAAAACATCTTAACATTATAAACAGCTCATAACAGTTGCAATAAAAGACCTACTCTCTATTATTTGATACCATATATAAAATTCTTTGTAATTTGTCAAAAAAAAAAAAGTTATTCGAATTTTGTTTTTTAAGAATTTTAATTTTGTTAATTTTTATTTATTTTTATTTTTTTTTTTTTTTTATTTTCACTTTTGTTGTTATAAGACTAAATTATATTTTAACGTTAAAAAGTAAAAATGCAGACTTTAAAAGAAATCTTCAAAAGTATATTTCGTTAGTAAAATATATTCGCGATTTAACGAATTTTTCGATTTTACGAATTGGCCTGACAATATATCATTCGTTAAACCGGGAAACCACTGTACTAAAACATATTATTCACTAAATTTATGAATTATTTAAAGCATTAAATTCAACAATTTTGTTTAATAGCATTCTATACTTTAAGTTTTCCAGGGATTTTTAATTTATATAAAAAAGATAAACTTCTTTGTACTTCTTTCACTGAAAAAAAAAAAAAAAATGGAATAATAACACAGGTCAACACTAAAAAAGTATCTGAAAAATCATGTTGCAGATATTGTAGGTATAGTCATCCCAATCACCCAATTTGGGTTTTTTCCATCACGTCACATTTTTAACCCATTGAGGACCAAAAAATATATCGTTTTATGATGAGTTTTTAGGTTGTAAAATTTTCCCAGTAATAGGTAGAGCAGATAAGTTAGTCATGTTGTTTAGCCTAGACATGGGGCTATAAAAATATAGTACTAGTTAAGTCTCTTACTTATCATACTTAGCCCCTAGATGTCTTCAAAGTTGGAAAAATTAGGAGGTAAGGAGTGGGTGTAGAGGGGAAACCATAGATATCAAAAATGGTAACATTTTTAAAATCGTACTGACAGAAAATGTATATCCATCAAAAGTATTGAAAAATAAAAATCCAAATTTAAATAACACAGTTAACAAAAAATTATAAGAAAAATATATCGCGAATAATTCGGCCTTTTAACTCCCTATACTAACTATAGTGTAGAAAGTTAAAAAAATCGTTTCCATGACGTCACAATTTTAAAATATATGTTTTTGTTTTAAACTTCATTGAAAAGTTTATCTGCCTATTTCTCCACGTCGAATAAAAAATTCGTTTCGAAAAAATGTATAGAAAACAACAAATAAATTTAAAATTTTGTTTTTGTTTTCTATACATTTATTCGAAACGAATTTTTCGTTCGACATAGAGAAATAGGCAGTATGCATATTTTGTCTTTAATTGGGATTTAAAAATTTATTATTTATAAATTTTTTCGCATATTAAGATGCTGTAAAAGTCTGTAACCAGTAACAGCATTTTGGTGCAAAAGCTCCTATTGTTCTTCGCATTTTTTTCCTATTTTTTCAGTGCTTTTAGCAACTTTAAAGACTTTTAGGTGCTATGTAGGGCATGTTAGGGACATGGCATATTCTACAATTTTGTTTTATTGTTCCTTTTCTATAAAATACGGATCAATAATTTACTCTATCAATTAGCCAGAAAATTGTATAACCTAAAAATTTCTTAGAGGTATATAATTCATTTGGTCATCAATGGGTTAAAAGTGTGATGTGATGGAAATGTATCATGTTACTTTTTTCACTACATTTAGTCTCAGGAGTAAGATTTAAACAACATTTTTTAAGATATAACTTTTTTATAATTTTTTTGTTAGCTTTGCTATTTAAACTTGGATTTTTATTTTTACATACGTTTGGTGTCTAAGCATTTTCTGTCAATGCGATTTTAAAAATTTTACCATTTTTGAAATCTGCGGTCTTTTATCAAATGCAAATTTTCCCTATACACCCACTCTTTATCCCTCATTTTTCATTGGTTTTATGAGGGTTAATTGAGAAATTCTTTATTTTTACAACTTTAACGACCTCTAGGGGCTACGTGTGAGAAGTTACAGACTTTACTAGTACTACATTTTTGTAGCCCCATGTCTTGCCTATAAAACATGTGTGAAAAAAATTTACTCTACCTATTACTTAGAAAATTTTTTAACCTAAAAACTTATAATATGAGTTGAAAATTGAGCCGTCCAAAAAATCCGGTTTATCGTCCTTCGGATTATAGAGTTTATACTGTATTAAGTTTAAAAACTGGGCCATCATGCCATATCGAAAGCTTTTTTGATGTCAAGAAAAATAACCCCAGTGCTCTTACGATTTCTCTTGTTTGTTTAAAGAAACTTTTTATTTGATGTACAGTAGTGTGCTCCTTGCGAAATCCAAACAGCTGACTTAATAATATTATTTTGATTAGAAAATTTTAAGAATCTCTTATTTATTATTTTCTCAAATACTTTATACAATAGGTTTAGAATGCTGATTGTTCTATAGCTGGACGGCCTCCCTGGCTTAGCAATTGAAATAACTTTAGCCTTTTTAAAAACCTTTATATTTAATAGAAATATATTTCTATTAAACATGAATTGAATAATTTACTTAAGATTTCAAAAAAAATAATCAGGCATATTTTTAAGAATAATGATACTAATGCCATCTAATCCAGGAGCTTTATTATTTTTCAATAAAGGTACAAACGATTTAACTTCATCTAAATTGATGAGTTCCACATTCAATCTGTCAAGAATTTCATCACTAAGATTATGAATGATCCTTGTGACAGTTGTGTCCATAGGCGAAGAATTATTTAAAGTATAAAAATATGTGAATTATCAAATGCGTTTTAAAAACTTCTTATTTACATGAAGGTTATTATTTTCCAAAAATTTTTAGAGCCCGAAGGCAAATTAGCAATATATTTTTATCAGGATTCGTTTCGGTTTTTATTAAGGTGGAAGATTATTTAATATGTTCAAAATACATTTTAATCTTTGAAATTTACGTTTGTATTTATTTCTCTAAGTAATTAACATTTTACTAATATCAGAGATTTATCGTTGCCAAGAATTCTTAAGACCGATAGATATTTTGTTAAATGCTTCTTTAACTATAAATATTAATTTATTAAAATAAAAATCTAGATTATCCGAATTAGTAAGAGGTTGGTCAATATTCCGACACCTTATTTGATTTTCTACCCAGTTTCTGTTTACTGACCAGTATTTTCATTTGGATAATAAATGTATAGCTGGATTGAAGGCAGTGGCTGTAGAGCTCCTTACCATACAATTTCAATGTGTACTTTGGGCGTTTAGAACACCGAAAATAAAATAGTCGTTTGAAAATGAAATTAATTTATCCAAATCAGCTTTAAAATGAACTGATTTATACGCTGAAGTAAATATAACAACAGTATGAGGAATAAAACAGACGAATCACTTAAATTTCTTAAGAAAAAGGTAGATTTTTATATGAAAAATCTAAATATCGATTATGATTATCATGAAAAAATAAATCTATTTCACTGACAATATTTATATTTTCCAGCTACATTTTCTATAATTGTACTGTTAGTTGCTGTTGTTTGTGTATGTCAATAATTCCCAGAAGCCCTTACCTATTCTTCATAAAACTATACACACAGAAAAAAGATTGTCACAAATACAGAATTTTGTTTAAAGATATTAATATTTTATTACAATCATTAAATTTTTATTAGATCCTCATATTATATTTTATAATAGCTATAAAAGCATAACTAGATCAGAAATATAGTTATGACAACATATGTTTCGGTTATCTTAATCAATTGTAGTTCGTTAAAATATATTAAACTAATTCATTAGAAGTAATCGAACCGAATTCTTATACCAAACCGAAGTATTGGTATTTGTGATTAAAAATTGTTTGTATTGTTATAATTTAAATAATAACTGTATTTTCATTTACAATAATCAATAAATTCGGTTCCGATAATAACAAGAAAATAAATTCGTTATTTACAAACGAAAGAAATTTATGTTGAATAAATAGTATGTAAAGTATATTTGACATTTTGAATATTAAAATAAAAAATTAAAAAAAACAAACAACAGAAGAAATAAATGGAAAAAAATATCCAAAGGAAGAATTTGGGTAAGAGCTTCATTATTTGAGAAAGTGAGAAACTTAAATTAAAACTTTTATATCCTTAGATATTTTTGAACTGGACATACTATTATTGCATTTAACAGCAATTATTCTTGGAATATATTTCACGAATTTTACGTTCAATCAAGCTACTACTTTTTGTGTGACAAAGTCTTACTGATATTTGAAAAGATGTGTACTTTTTATCGATTGTTTGTTACTTAGGTGGTTGCGGTGGAGTTTGAATAAAAAGTCTAAAAGTTATAGTGCAAAAATGTCCACTGTGAATAATATTAAAAAAGAAAAATAAATGGAATGAATTAGTTGGGAGAACTGAATTTCTTATCGGATTTTTCAGTTGCTATCACAGATAATTTCAGTTTTTCCAATTGAAATTCACCGGCTTCTATCATATAATTTATTGTTAATAAACGAATTATTCGGTCTATGCAATCATATTTTTGGATAGTTCTTGGAACCGACCAAATTCGATTGGCGATAAATTCGGTTGCCACCACGAATCTGTTTTCTCTGTATACATATTTTCTGCTTAATAAAATACATCCAGGAATTTCTCACTAAATCCAGCAAAATCATTATTATTCTATAACCAGTTAGAATTGGTTTCATACGGTGTTTTAACAATAGTGGAAAACAATGTTCTCTTAACAACTATTGTTTTATGGTTTCGAGGTATATATGAGAAAGCATTTACACCAGCAGTGTAAAATCAAATTATAAACTAACAAAAACTTTAAGTTCTTAACTTCAATCGAGAAGAAAACAGTGATATTTTCCCAATTTTTTTTTTTATCCCAAAACAAAACAGTATCATTTTATGGGTATGTGTAAACGTTTTTAGTTTTTTAAAGTGATAGTTGTTATTTCTTTATATGTGTTATGAATATATGTATCTGTGTATAAAGATTTATTGTTTGTGCACTTCTGGCATGTAATAGATAAAAGTACGTATGTTTTGTAGTTTGAAAAAAAAAAAATTAAATGGAAGAAATAAAACAATATGTGTTAAAAGAAAAAAAACTTGCGTAAAACTTAACATAAAAATTGCATTTTCAAGTTTACACTTTTCTGTTTCCGCTGCTGTTGTTTTTCAAAGCATTTTTTACGGCAATTTAAATACAAGTGTTGCAAGTTTATTATTTCTTATTTTATAGTAGAAAAAGAAACAAAAAAGGATAATAGAAGATTTTATTTAAAAAATACATTTACATTTATGCTATAACGGGACTTATAAGAAATAGTTTAAAGTCGTACAAAAAATTCCTCAACGCTCAGAGGAAAAAATTTGCCATTTTTATACCCACCATCAAAAAGATGGGAGGTATATTGATTTTGTCATTCCGTGTATAACATATGGAAAGAATCATTTAGGACCCCTTAAAATATATACTTTCTGGGTCCTGGTTAGATTCTGAGTCGGTCTAGCTATGTCCGTCCGTCTGTCCGTCTGTATGTCTGTTGAAAGCAGGATAGGGCTCGAACGGGCAACGCACGTTGGGGTAAAAGGGGTCAAAAATGGCACTTAATTCAGGGAAAGGTGATATCAATATTTTAATAATCACGTTTTATTTTTTTATTGATTATTAGTTAAAAAATTCAGTTTTGGAATTTTAAGATTTTTTTTAGCAGAACGGAAATGTCTGCCCGTCCGTCTATACATTATAGTTAAATGGGTTGAAAATTATGCATAATTCAGAGAAGGGTGGTAATGACACTTTAATGATCACGTTTAATTTTTCTATTTATTAGTAAGTAATAAATTTTTTTTTAGAATTATAACATATTTTTTGGCTGATTGGTAATGTCCATCCTTCCGTCTATACATTTGGTTTAAATGGGACGAAAATGAAGCTCCAAAAGGTGATATCAAAAGATTAATACCTTCATTTGGTTTTCATGTTAATCTAGAAGTAGAAAAAAAATACCCTTCAAATTTGAAGATTCTTTTTAAGAATTCTAATGTCCGTCCATCTGTCCGTCTGTTTGTTAATTTTTGCAAACTTTCCAGTTCAAAATCGTTTAACTTTTGACTCAATTAAGATAATGACTAAAAATTTTCTTTGTTCGATAAAAAATTCAGCTTTTAACTAAATACATAAAATACAATAAAATGGATTGAAAATATTTGGCTATATAAAAATCTTAATCAAGATCTTGTAAAATTGAGATTTTTGAAAATTCAAATGTATATAACTCGAAAAATGTATAAGATAAGTAGAACATGCGAGCATGTTTTCTAAAGGATTTGTCAAGGACTTTAAGGTGATATAAAAATCTTGGAAATCGGGTAAGGAACGAAAATTCGCTAGTGGTTAAACCTTTTCCACGACACTAGTTGTCTATTTTTCTATAGTTCTGCTCCTGTTGCGAATATTAGGCCCCGCTTCGCTACTGTTCTCTGCTACGCTTGTATGAAGTGTCATGCAAATCCAACCAGCCGATTAGAAGTTACAGATTTATTTCGATTCTTCCCCACTGTTTAATTGTTTTTTGTATGAAATCTACTGGAGTTTTTTCACAAAAATTTAAACTTCTAAAATCGGGCTACATATGCGCACGATTTTTTTCAGAATATTAAAGTAGATAATATGTTATATTTTTCAGAAAATTTTCAGAACAAACATGCTGTAACATTTTTAGTTGCACTCCATGAAAGTTGAAAATTAGTGTATTTTTGAACAATTTTCAAAAAAATAACAAAAATACCTGGACAAAAAATAATTTAAAAATTCTTGAATAAAAGTAAACTCAAATACCTGAAGTTAATGGTTCCATTTTAAATTTTTCCTTCAAAGCCCTTTTTTATTAAAAAAAAAAAAAAAAAATCACCAAAAGTTAATGGAAATAAAAAAATTCCTAGCAAAATTTGTTTATTTATTTATTTATTTATTTTTTTTTTCAAAAAATCATCAACACACAAAAACGGTCAAAAGAAATATATTAACTTCTTAATCAATTAAACTTGTTGTAAATAAAATGAGCTATTTTTCATAAAAAAACAATGCGTAAAAATCATATTTATTCATTCCCAGCAAAAAAAGAACTGAAAGAGTCATGATTGTAACATTGTGATATCATTGGAAGGAAGTACTTGGTGGTGAAAAATAGCTGCAGAAGTTCTTTTCTTAACCCATGATTGTCATTGGTAGGATGTTATTATTTTATACTTTTGGTTCACTGCTTTTGAAGCACTTCTCTTAAAACTATGTGTATACAATGTTTTAATAAAAATTCTGTTTCTGCTCAATTAAATAATTATAAAAATACTTTAAAATTTGTAAAATATAAATTTTGTTAGATATTACTATAATTTTTTCCCGCTAAAAATTCATTTATTTTCACTTTTTTGGAAGTAATTATTATGAACTTCCAAAAAAGTTTAAAATATGCACCTTAATTCAATTTTGTAGTTATGAAAATGTTCTTTTTTTTTTTTTTTTGGAATAACTTCATAATTTTTTGCTGAGTTATTAAGTAGAGATATAGAATTTTAAAATTATATAAAAAATAAAATGTGAATATAGCCGACATTTATAAGTTGATTGCAATGAAATATAGTTCGTTTTATTAATAACATATTCAGTTTTATTATAAAATAAAAAAGGAGAAGTTTTCATTATATTTGATTTTTGGCGATTTTTTGAAAACAAAAAATTTTAGCGAAAAAATAAAAAAATCTTAAAAAATTATTATTTTAATTCTTTTCAAAAATTGTCAAAAATCTCCTTTACTACAAATCTGGATATATTGCAAACAAAATGAGATATTTTCTATTAAAATCGACATATAATTATCAGGTTTATTCAAAATTAAGCGAATTTTTACACACATTTCCTTACAAAATTACTTTTATCTAACGATATGTATGACATATTTTTAGCTTCCATGATAATGTCCTTGCAGAGTAGAGTTTGAGCACAATAAATCTCTTAAATGTGGTAGAATTCAACACACACAAAATCTGCACACATACAATTTTTTTTAATATTGGTCTAAAATTGAATATAAGCCTCATACAAGGAGCTTCCCTAAATTACTTGAACGTACATCAGGCATCAGTTTTATAAAACTATAAATCACAATTCCAGAATTTACTAGATCTCATTCAAAATTGACCACAGAATTCAAAAAAAGGTTTAAAAAATTAAACATATTTCTAATTATTCTGTTTCAAAATAAAATTCAATAGGAGTTTGAAAATAAAGCTTTTTACTAGTTTTACTCGTACAAAATATTCAAGTAAAATATAGCAAAACAGAGAAGTTTACTACTTTTACTATTTTTATGTGCACAGGAACGCTTTTCAAGTAAAATACTTGCAAAACTAGTAAAAATATCATGCAAACGAACAGACCTATTATTTTCAATTAAGTGACGCTATTCTATTTGAAACATTTTTGTTAATAATTTTACTTTTTTATTCATTAAATTGTAATAAAGTCCGCATTAATCTATCGATTTTAATAAATATCATACCCAGTTTCAAGATAGAAAATATAATTTAAGCCTTTAAATCGTTTCCTATTTTAAGCGATTTTTTGAAAAACAAAAATTTATTATTTGTATAGCTTTTAAATGAATTTTAAATTAACTCGGCATTAAACCATACACTAAGGGAAAAAATTCGATTCAAAATCAACAACGGTTGTGGTCACATTGGTAATTTACGGTAACAGCTTTTTAATACCTTTCGTTAACAAATTTAATACAAAACATATGTAATTTAAAAATTTGATACCGAAATGGTTTCAACTTGGTGGCAATTAGGTATCGATTTTCAATAAGAATTGAACACGCAGTGTTTAATTTAAACACATACGGTATAGATTCACTATTGACACAGAATGGTATCGTTTTCAACACGTATGTGATTGATATTTCTCTGGGTGTAGCACGTTGCACAGTGTGGTCAAACGCTAATTTTTTGGTAATAAATCTTTATCTTCAAAACTACTGCGCGGATTAAATTGAAATGTATGAAAGAGTAGCAGAGTAGGACTTAAGCTTTCAGAAAAATCATATTGTGGTAACCCAGTGATAAAACAAAAAAAGCTACAGGGTGCCAAAATTGACATCCTCAAGTATGTAAAAGTTAAAAAAAAAAATCGTAACTTCTACAAATGAATTCCGATTTTAAAGACTCTTTTAAAGTAAAGTGCTTGGCAAGATAAAGAAAAAATAAGCTTACTCACTTAAGTTATTTCTTACAGTTAAAAAGATATTTACAATTACATTTTGAATTTTTGATTTTTTTTTTTTTTTTTTTGCTCGACTTTCTTTCGTTTTTCTAGAATAAGTCCTGAGGTATATGAGGTAAGAATATTTTAAAAATATTTTGTAATATTGGTCAAGATTTTTCCTTATATAGCCATACATAATCAACCGATTTTATTATGTTTTATGCAATTGGTTATAAAATTATATTATATATCGAATAAAGGAGATTTTGAGTCGTTATATTTATTGAATCAAAAGTTAAACGATTTTGAATTGGAAAGTTTGCAAAAATTAACAAACAGGCGGACAGATGGACGGACATTAGAATTCTCTTAAAAAAAGTCTTAAAGTCTTGGAAGAACCAAAATGTTGTTAGATTTTTTTTAAGATTTTTTTTAAGGTCTTTGAAACAAATTATAAAATTAGGACAGTTTAGCTTTAAGATAATTAGGAATTTTATTAAACTAAATTACACAATTCTTTCTCAAGATATATTGCAATTTAAGGAGTGCGATCGAAAAAATCTTAACACACGTTTTGCCTTATAACTTTTTTCGGAAGCAAAATTCAACATTTTTTTTTTTTTTGATCTAGTTATCATTAAAAAATACTTCAGCTATTATTTTTAATAACAACTGTTGATTTGTTTTGATTTTGATCAAAATGAATGATGAAAAAGATGTACGTGATAGGTCCTACAAATAATTAGCCACAGAATTAAATTTCTGCCGTCAAACTATTTCTAATGTTATTTAACAGTATCAGGAGAACATTACCATTAAAAAAAGGTCCACATTATATTGGAAAGGCCAGACAATTGAAAGCATATTGAAAGGAACTCCAAACACATCTGGTAGAAAAACAGTCCGGTTAGCTCAGTGCTTTGACTATTTGGTGGAAAAATTTAAAGTTAGTGCATAGTTGATTACATATAAAGTCCAAAAAGATCCAAACAGAAATGCTGCAAAAAATTTAGAAGCCGAGAATAGGACACGGAAATTAAAACCAAATTTCATAAAAAATTTTCATATTGTATAATTGACGAAGAAACGTATGGGCTGGCAGAATTTTCGCAGCTTCTGTGGCAAAAGTTTTATATTGTAAATTCTCGAGGCAATGTAAAGATAAGTTTAGAACCTAAAAGCAGAAAAAATTTCCTAAAAAATTCCTGGTATAACAAGCTTTTTGCAGTTGCGGCAAAACAGGAAATTCATTTGTTACACTAGGCTATAAATATCATCAAAAAATTTTTGTAAAAAAGACTTCTTCTTTTCATAAGAGAGCACAACGTGTCCACACATTTTTGGCCCGATTTGGTTTCATGTTACTACGGTAAGAAAGCTCTGGGTGGTACCAAAACAATAACATAGTTTTTGTACCAAAAGAGGTAAATTTTCAAAATTGTCCATAGCTTAGACCAGTGGAGAGATATTGAGCTCTTGTGAAAAGTGAATTGAAAAGCACAAAAAAGATGTCCCAAAATAGTGATTGAAGCAACTATCAAATCTCTAACGGAAGGGTTACCAAAAATGGTCCACAAGTTCATAAGTAGTGGTTAGAACTATAAAAGTTATATTTTTCAATTATCAAATAATTAAAAAAATAATGAAAACTCTTAGATTAACCGTTTCAAGAAAAAAAATTACACGATCATGTGTAGCTAAATATCACAGAAAAAATTTTGCCCTAAGTAATTTATCATTCACCTTGCCTCTTCAAAAAAAATAAATAAATAAAAATTATTTAATTTCTAAACTTTATAAAACTCGTACAAATGTTGGCCATTTAGTTAAAAAATATGTAAATCAAAAATACTATCTCACACAAAAAGTAATGTCACTTAACTGTGCAAGAAATTCCACCAAACTTATGACACGAAAAAAAGTATTTACAACTAAAAGTAAAGTACTCGTTTGCTGTTACTTCCTTTTAAGTTAAACTCAAACAAATTTATTTAAACAGGGGAAACAAATTATTTCAAAAACTAAGTAAGAATTTGGAAGAAAACTTTTAGAAGTTTTCTTCCTGCATTTTACGATTAGCAAGTCACAAATATTTAATTTCATCTTAAAAATAAAAAAAATTAAGAAAAAAACCAGGAACACACTGCAAAACTTTTGACTGACAGCCAGACAAAATAATAATGAAAAGTATTTGTTGACAGATAAAAGTACTAGAGCAAAAAACTGAACAACTAATGATGACAAAAACAGTATGTTTAATATGGGTCATTTTATTAACAGGTGATAAGTTTTGTTAGCAAAAAAAAAAAAAGAAGAAAAAAGAAAAACGAACAACTGACAACTGACAAGAAAATTAAAAATAAAAAGTCATAATCAAATCAAACAAAAAAAGATGAGGAAAAAGTTGAAGAATATAATAAGCTAAAAGTTTAAAAATGGCACAAAATATGAAATTAAAAGTTGTCAAAATAAAGCTAAAAAATACTTTCTTTTTTTAGTAAAAGAAAGGGAAATATTAAAGAAAAAGTTTTAATTTTTTTTAACAGGAAATCTATTTAATTTTTTCAACTTAAAAATCTTAAGGTGAAAGTAATAAAATTTAATAAAATAATAATTATTTGAAAAATACCTATAAGTAACATCAATTTATGAAATTAATATTAATCACAGTGTGTAATCTACAGTTTTTAAATGAAAAAAGTTTGATAAAAGTTGACTTTGTAATCAATTTAGATGAAGTTTTAGGACTATAAAAAAAATTGTTAAATTGTAATTCGTTTTGTAGATAAACTGCTATAAAGAAAAATTCATTCATTTTTAATTTGCTGTGCGTTTTAGTGATGGAATGGAATATTTTTCGGGAGCTCAAATTTCTGTACATTTCTCTATTTAAAGTATCATTTGTTATTTTTATTTTTGTAATTCGTTTTATTATATCAAGCTTTCAGAATTCTTAGACATTGCTATATATCCAACATTGTCTTCATAAGTAGTAAAAGAATTTGCTTGTTTAAGAACCTTTATATCGGATATCCATAAACTTTCGGAAACAGCATTCGCTAAAGCTACATACTCTGCTCCACTTAATTGCAAACCTACAGTTGATTATTTTTTACTGTACCATGATACTTGGCAACTATAAACATAAAATATAAAACCACTGGTAGACATCCTATCTATTGTGCAGGATGTCTAGTCCGCATCTGTATAACCTACCAAAACTCCTACACTTATATCAACTTCGTAAGTTAACTTCAACGATTTTGTTCCTTTTAAATAACGAAAAATCATTTTTAAAGCATTCCAACAGTCTTGAGTAGAATTTTGTTGATAACGACCAAGATAACAAACTGCAAAAGCTAAATCAGGGCGAGAGCAAACCATAACATAAATTATGCTTCCAGGAAGCTCTTTATAAGGATTCATTGAAATATTTTTTTTAATTGATACTGCCAAATTAATTCCTTTTTCCATTGGCGTAGCACAATCATTACAGTTCTGCATTCCATATTTTATTTATATTTGCCTCTTTATCAATAGTTCCAAGCATCCGAAAATAAATATCTTTAATGTTCAAAATGTTTTTTCATTTGTTGAAAAAAAATATGTGAGGGATTTTTATTTTTTTAAATAAATATCAATGATGGAAAAAAAAAATAAATATCTTTAACGATAAATATCAGTTCGAAAAAAATTTTAAATAATTGTTTTTTTTTTTTTATTTATACTTTTGTTTTATTTAAAAAATATTTTTTTTTATTCAATGAAATTGTTTTTATTTAGAATTTTTTAGAATTTTTTCCATCCGATTAAAAAAGTTCAAAATAATTTTCAACTTTTGTAATAAATATCACAAAAGATATTTATATTTTTTATTTCGATCATGATGAAAAAAATTAAACTATTACTATGAAAATAAAAAAATCATAATGGATTTTTATTATTTTTTGAACATTAAAGATTGTTTTTCGATTGAAATAAAAATAAAAAGATTGTTTTTATACCCTACACCACCAAAGGTGGTTGGGGTATTATGTGTTTGTGCAGAAGTTGTAACGCAGAGAAAAAATTGTCGGACCCCTACCTTAAAGTATACCGTTCGACTCAGAATCACTTTCTGAGTCGATTTAACGATGTCCGTCCGTCCGTCCGTCTGGTCGGCTGGCTGGCTGGCTGGCTGGCTGTCCATGTAAAGCTTGTGCGCAAAGTACAGGTCGCAATTTTGAAGATAATTTGATGAAATTTGGTACATATGCTTTTTTCAACACAAGGACGAAGCCTATTGAATTTGGTTATGATCGGCCCATTATTTCACCTAGCCCCCATACAAATGTCCTCCCGGAATAGAGTTTTAACTCTTACAGATGCCTTAAAAATAGGAATATTTTAATGAAATTTAGTACAAATAAGTTTTATATCAACAAAAATCCGTCTGCCAAATTTCATGAAGATCGGTCCATAACTGACCATAGCTCCCATACAAACTCCTCTCCCGAAAATCACTAACGTGCATAAATCCCATACAAATGTTAGTATTATGTTAATATTTAACACAAGTAAATTGTACAAATGTGTAAAAAAAAAAATATGTGGATCGAAATGGTGTAGGGTATCTTCTTCTCTCGTTTTAGTATTAAAATCCGGTCTCTGCATACTTCTTCCAATTGATTTCTGAATCTGTTGAACATTTATGACAATATAGTATTTAAACTCGTCACAGTCGGACATTTCAAATTTAGATTCAAGTTTCTTTTTAATAAAATAAATAAAATAAGTCAATTTCCAACAACTCAATATATCTATTAATATTATCATTTTGATGATTGGAGCAAAATCAATTAAAAGTTAATTAATATAAACAATTTCGTAATTGAAGTCTATTTTCACTTTTTAAGAGATCGTTTTAGTAAAAAGCAGTTGAGGCTTTAGCTTTTTCTTCAGTAGGTAAATAATGTTAAAAATAGTTGAGAAATTACATCAGCATTTTCTAGCTTACTGGCCAGAAGTTGTCTTATACAGAATAAAATATTTAAAATGATTTTTTAATAAAATTATTAATTAACTTTATATTGGAATTTAATTATATGATTTATTAATATAATTAAATTTCTAATTGGTTTACAGTTTTGTTTTTTAATAAATTGACAGCTGTTAATAAAATATAAAGAAAAATTAAATATTTGTCTATAAAAGTACAGAAATAAAATAAATTTAAGTAAATTTTAAAAAATTTTCAGCTCATTGCATCTATTCAAGTAAAAGAAGTAATAATAATATCAATTATTCTAGTTATTAATATTATCATTTTGATGATTGGAGCAAAATCAATTAAAAATTAATATTACAAATTTCGTAATTGAAGTCCATTTTTACTTTTTTGAGTAACATTTTATTAAAAGAGAATTTAAATATTCTCCTTCTTTACGCGTAAACTTGTTAACACCTTTCAAATTATGGTTTGATTCGAACACGATTGTTTGGCAAACGTGGCCATTAGTGAGTCCCACATGCCCTTAGCAGAAGTTTCATCACGTATACATTCTAAGCAATCATCATGAATAATATTATTATAATATTTTGAGCTTTTAAGTCTTTCTTGTTCCACTCTGTCACGGAATTATCCAGCTTTGGTTATAGAAGCTGACCTTTTAACAGCTTCCAAGCAATCGGCTTACGCTAAATGTCGTTCCACTCGAAACTACCAATTTTCAAAATGTTGTCCACTGAATTGTGGTATTCCTGTTTTTATTACGTTCTTTTATATTGCCCTTCAGACGCATTCGTGTTAAAAAAAAAAAAAAAAATATTCCCAATAACTTTTGTCCTTTTCTTTGCCTTCATATTTTTTCTACTGTTTCTATTAGCATCTTTTTTGACTTTGTGGGCCATCAGACTACCTTTCGTAAGCTCTTTTGATAAAACATGCCGAGCAGTTTAAAAATTGAGTTGCATTACATCCAAAGATATAAGAATATTGCCTTAAAAAAACGTATTATATTGTCTACGATCTTACAGTTTGTAAATCAAGTTTTCTTCGATAATCAGGGTTCCTTTCGATGATAACACTGGTCGACAAAAAAATCCTCCCCCAAAGAAAAATAGTTGGACTTGATGTATTTTGATGTGCTAAACACGAATCTACTTTCAGTTTTTTTCCATCAGGCCTGGATTTTTTTTTTTTTTTTTTTTTTTTTTGTCTAATATTTCGCCCATAGTAAGTCCATTACTTTAGTATATTTCCTCATAACTCAAGAACCGTGTGTACGATTGACATAAGTGATACACCAAAAGATGTGTACTAAAAATATCTTTAAATCATCCAAACATAATTTTTTTATGCGCTCAATAGTTTCCAAGTTATTTTGAAATAAGTGCCCAAAAAAAAAAAAAAATCATTTTCATGCAAAATTTTAGATTTTTTTGATACTAAAATTTATTTTAATAAATGAAAACATCAAAAATGTTACAGTTTATCATCTTTATCTTAAAGCTGGTAATGCTGCGAACAAAATAAGGGATATATCTTCACAGTTAAGTAAAAATACCCATGTTACATACAATTGCGTAGAAATAGAGTGGTGGGAAAAAAAAAATAAAAAATTTATTTTTTCTTGAAACAAATATAGGTGGATTTTGACGAGTTTAAAAATAATCTGCATTCACTTTTTTCTATCACGTACTGATTTTTTTTTTTTAGGTTCATGACTAATATCATCACATTATTCTGCGGTCACACTATAAAATTTGAGACAGGTTTGTCAAATTTAGACTATAACTCAAGAACCGTTTACACGATTTTGATAATAAATACTTCACAGCCTAACTTATCTGCACTCCTAGAATTAGTTTTGTTGGGTCAACATGTTAAATAGTCAAACTATAAATTTAAATTATGCATTTGTATGAATTTTGTTAAATTTTAATTTTAAGAAAAACTAAATATGCGACTACAACAAAATTTATCATACAGTTAATGAGAGTAATAACAAATATGAACCAGTTATTGGATCTAATTTAAAAAAAATTGTTTCTTCAAAGATTTACTTTTTAGATTAAATAATAAGGAAACCTAAATGAGAAAATCCATATTAAAGTGAACCAAAAAAAGTAATTGTCAGATTATATATCTCTGATTTCAGTGAAATTCTCTAAAGTTATTACATATTGTAAGTATTTTTCAAATTATAATAATTGAAAATATGATTGAAAAAACTAGAAATTTTATGATTTGAGAAACACTTCCAATATGCTTAGACAAGTCCGTCTTGACTTGGAATCACTTAAATGCTTTATAGATTCTAAAGTTTCTTATTGAAAAGAATTAACGTTCATTTGTGATAATTTTTATTAAAATACTAATTTAATTGCTTCAATTAAGAAAATAAAGTCAATTTGTGATACTTATACTTTTAAAAAGAATCCGAAAAGAAAGCCTGATTAAGCACATTATAATTTATTATTATAAACAGGGACCGTAATGATGATGAGTTTTAAAATAAAACAAATAAAATTAATTAAATTAAAACAAATAATCATTATTTTTAATTTTTGTTTTTTTTTTTTGCTCACAATATAAAACTTAACATGAGAAATTAAACTATTAACTAGTAAAAAATTTTATTTATTGCAAATAATTTTATTTTTAATAAAAAATTGATTTTTAATAAAAAAAAAAAATAAAAAATATGATTTTTGGTAAAAAATTAGATTTTTAGTAAAAAAAAATTGATAAAACAGATATCATCACCAGTGTTGCCAGGACTTGAGAAAAAAAGAACCTAAATTAGACTTAAAAAAGGGTCAGAAAAGGCTAAATGCCCCAAAAAATAAAGACAGAAAAAAAGCTAACATATTTTTTTATTTAAAAAAGCATTAATTTTTTTTATTCTCATTAGATTTTAGTATTTATTAAATATATTTTAGTGAATTCGTAAATATAAAGTAATTAGTTTATATGGGTAATAAGGTTTGTCAAAAAATAATTGTAATAATTTTGTAGAATGAAGCGCCGCAGGCAAAAATTTTCATTAAATATAAATAATTTCGATATTTTTGTAAGAATTAATATACACAAATGCTCAAATTGATGATTTTGTAAAAATAAAGTTTTTAAAATTTTAGCCTTTTTAAGGCTATGTTAAAAATAAAACAAAAAAGCTAGAAGCTAAAACGAAAATTTTGAGGCTAAAATCAAAATAAAAAGGCTAGATCTAGCCTTAAAAAGGCTAAACTGGCAATACTGATCATCACACTTGCCTTTTAGTAAAAAATCTAATTTACGATGAGAAATCTTTTTCATTAAAAATTGCGTAATAGTTTCATTTCTCATGTCAAATTTTATATTGTGAACAAAAAAGTGAAAATCAAAAATAATCATCATAAGTTGAGCAAAAAAATAAAAATCAAAAATAACCATTAAAAGTTGATAGAAAAAAAATCAAAAATAATCATTAATATTATTTTTTTTTAACTAAAATCAAAAAAAAAAATAAAATAAAATAAAAATCTTTCCAGATTTCGATAGAACATGTTCTGAAGATTACATTTCTGTATTTAACACTTTTATCCAGTCGTTCCTTGTATCCGATTTTTTTGTTTAGATGTTTAAGAATAATGATTATTTTCTGTCCTTGATTAGAAAAATTAATAATAATCATAAATTACTTTGTATTCAATAATTATCATACGCCCAGGTCATTAGTATATATATCAATTTTAAATTAATATTAATCATACGTCTCGTATCGAAACGAACACACAAAACAGAATTTGGACTCTAGGAAATTTATTCGATTTCTCATATAAAATTTTGAAAAACTAGTTAGGGGTCCAATTAAAAATCTTTATTCTACTGTCCAGTCTCTTAATTTGTCACCCAAAGTAGCTGCTGTTCAATATCATAAAACTTATTAAAAAAAAAAAAAAGAAAACAAATTTATAAAATAACGAGCGTAACCCGGTGCGCTTCGCTACCCCCTAATAGGGAATATAAAACAATTGCTACTGTTTAGGGGTTTTAAAAAGTGGGCGTAAAATATGGGCGTGAACCCAGTTCTTACATAGCCTTAAACGACCACCGTTACTGGTGCTATCTGTGTGTTAAATTTCTTAAAAATCGCTACAGGCGTTTGAGAGTTATAAAAAGTGGGCGTGGCATACAACCCAGTTCATACATAGCCTATAATGTCCAGCGGTAATGGTACTATCTGTGTGTCAAATTTGGTGAACATAGGTGTAACAGTTTAAGAGTTTTAAAAAGTGGGCGTAAAATGTGGGCGTGGCATCCAACCAAGTTTATACATAGCCTATAATGACCACCGGAAATGATACTATCTGTGTGTCAAATTTCGTGAAAATCGGTACAACCATTTAAGAGTTATAAAAAGTGGGCGTAAAATGTGGGCGTGGCATCCAACACAGTTCATACATAGCCTATAATGATCAGTGACCCTGATACTATCTGTGTGTCAAATTTCGTGAAAATCGGTGCAACCGTTTGGAAGTTATAAAAAGTGGGCGTAAAATGTGGGCGTGGCATCCAATCCAGTTCGTACATAGCCTATAATGATGAGCGGCACTAATACTATCTGTGCGTCAAATTTCGTGAAAATCGATCCAACCGTTTGGAAGTTATAAAAAGTGGGCGTAAAATAAGGGCGTGTCATCCAATCGAAATCTTACATAGCCTATAATGATCAGCGGCACTGATACTATCTGTGTGTCAAATTTCGTGAAAATCGGTCCTACCGTTTGGAAGTTATAAAAAGTGGGCGTAAAATGTGGGCGTGGCATCCAATCGAAATCTTATATAGCCTATAACCACCTCTGGCACTGGTATTATCTGTGTGTCAAATTTCGTGAAAATCGGTTCAGTCGTTTAGACGTGATTGACGCACAAACAAACAAACAAACAAACAAACAAACTTACACCTCATTTTTATAATATATATTAGGATTAGGATAACGTTTCACAAACATAAATTAATTCTTTAATAAAAATAATCAACAAAAAAAAAAATGAGCGACACAGCAGTAGTAACAATTTTTTATAAAGAAATTTAAAAATTTGGTTACAACTTCCGTTATTTAGAAAAAGCAAAAAAAGAAATTGAAATAAATACAGAAATAACAAAAAATCATAACTACCCTTATCACACCAACTCTTAAGAATTTTCTCCTCTAATATCTTACTGTTCTGCTAACTTATACACTAAAAGTAATGAAGGTAATAATAAAAAAGATGAGAAAAAACGGTCAAATAAAGTTTACAAATGATTTTGTCATAAATAAATAAGAAAAGGAAAATTGTTTGGCCAAAGTGCTTCAAAAGAAAAGGAGAAAAATATGAACAAAATAGATATAATTTGTGACTTGAAAGGTAATTTTTATTTATTTCATGAATGACAATTAAAGGAGAACTGGAATTAAATTTAGACAAATAAAAGGGAAATATAATAATTATATAATTTTAATAATAAAAAAATAACTGAAATAAACAAAAATAAATTTTATACATTAATAGCCAAGACATTTACACATTAATAGCCAAATATAAATATAAGTTTTACTGTTGTATTATTTTCCTTAAAATAAAAAATAATCTTATTTAAAATCTCGTTAAATTCCCAATTTAAAACTATTAAAACTTTTGTTCCACTTTTGTCTAAAATGATTAACTAAAACTTTTTTTTACAATTTTTTTTTTTTACATATTTATATTCTCTTATAAAAGACTTTTAATATGCTACCAAACTACTTATTTGCCTAATTTGATTACAAATTTTATACCATTTCATTACACTTTTCCTTAATAAAATTCAACTTATTTTCCCTTAAAAACTTCGCATAAATCGTTTAGTTTATAAAATTGTACAACTCATATGAATCTGTATGCCTGGAAGTTTTAAACAAAGTTTTGTGAAACTAATTTAATTGGCTTGAGCATATAAGCTTTTTCAAATAAATAAAATATATAATTGTTGTAAATAATATTAAAATTAAAAACTTTTATTTCAATATTAATTGCAACTAAATGTAACAAAAAACAAAATTATAGGAATTTATTAATTAAGTGCACAATTAGTAAGAATTTAAAAGAAATAAGTAGATAAACACTTTATTATTAATTCAAAGTAAATAATAAATAACAATAATATACTCAGTAGAACTGCAAATTAATAAAGACTAAATTAATATAACTTATACGTCACATAGTACAAAATCAAATGGTTGAGTTTATAAAGAGAATTTATATAATTCAGTACACGTAAAAACTAGGGTGATCGATTATTCGACTTTTTTGAGAAACCGGTTTTCGAATAGTAGGTATTTTAAAAAAACCGGTTGCACTTTTTGAAATTCAGAAAAAACCGGTTAACCGGTTTTTTGCAGAAGTTAATATTTATATCAAAAGACTACATTTCTTTGAAAAAATCAATTCTTATAATTAAGTTAAAATTTATTAAATACAAGCGTAAAAGCCTAACATTGTCAGGAAAAATAATATAATAATGAAAATATGCACAAACAAATCCGAAAATTAAAAGAAAAAATATGAACAACATTTAGACACCTTCCTCTCCCTAAACGAAGTCAATTATTTGAAGCCGTTCAAATTTATTGGAATTATATTGATTAAAGTTTTAAATTCGTAAACCTTTCAAAATAAAAAAAATCGTCGTAAATGCGCTCCCTGGCCGAAATACAGAATCAGTTTTTTATAGGATTTGGAGAGCAAACAATAAGTATAGCAACTCAAAAGTTCTTAATACCAAAACAGACTTTTTGGTCCCTGATAGAAACATCTGGCACTGTTAGAATTTGTTGAACGAATAGTTTTATAAGTATGCCGATTTTTAGTTTCTCACGTCGTCTGGGAGCTTCAGAAAGCTCTAGAAAGGAAACATTGCTTAGGAAAGATATATTTAAATCCATATATATAGATCCACGTATTTTCGCTCCCTGATAGAGATTTCAAAATCTGGCTCCGTTAGGATTTGTAGGACGAATAGGGTTATAATTAAGCTGAATTTTAATTTTCTATGACTTCTGGGAGCTTTAGAAAGCTCTGGAAAGAGAAACAGTTCTTAGAAAAAGACACATAAATCCTCTTATATCCGCTCACTGATAAAAATTTCAAAATATGGCTCCATTAGGATTTGTTGGACAAAAAGTTGTATAATTAAGCCAAATTTTAATTTTCTACGTCGTTTGGTAGCTTTAGAAAGCTCTAGAAAGAGAAAAAATGCTAAGCAAATTATATATCTAGATGACTAGAAGATAATTATGTTTTAAAATTGTAGAAAAAAACATCTAAATTTTAGTTAGCATAAACAGAAACCATGGCTTAAGCCTGTCTCAATGAAACGATTCTGCAGGTGAAACTTTTTTAACACAACACCTTTAAAAAATAAAGGAAATATTGGATCAAAAAAATTAAATTGGGTTATACAGGATAATTATTAATTATTTATTTGTTTAATATTACAGAATAAATTCCAATTTAGACTTAAACTATATTTTAAAAACATAAGAAATCAGTCTTTATGAATATTTAAAAAATTATTCCTAAATTTTCAAATATCACTATCACTATTTAGTACATGTTTTCTGAAATAAAATGCTATTTTTGAAACCGGTTTTTTGTGTTTAAAAAAACCGGTCTATTCGACATTCGAAAAATGAACATTTAAAAAAAAAAACCGACAGCACATTGACTGAAAAACCGGTGTTAAAACCGGTTGGAAAACCGCGTCGATCACCCTAGTAAAAACATAACGGTATTAAAAATATATCAAAATGCTAATTTGTTTATTACACATACCTACAATATTTTCCTATTTAGTTTCAATTTTATAAATTTTAATTAGCACTATGCAACAAATTGCTGATCATCTTGATTCCTTCTGGAATCATCTGTAATTGATAGCATTGGAAAAGTGCAATTAAACTCAAAGGATTTCAAATGATTTTCCGCTGGTAGGCAAAAATTTGTTTGACGATCTTTAAAATTTTCTTTAAAAGGTACAATTTATTAGAACTTTCAATTCACTTATCTGTCATTATAGGGTTAGTTTCCAGTCCGTTTAAAAAAATATTCATGAAAATCTATTAAAATTTGAGTTTGATGGTTTAAAATTTTCTAGAGATTTTCTACGGAGAATTTCACTAGAGGTCACCGAAGGTCTAAAATTTACCCGGTGAGATTAATAAAGTTATTAGTACTTTTGTTAACGATAAAAAATCTTTTTTTATATAAAACTTTTTGCGAACATTTGTAATTGTCTTCTTTAAGAAAATATTATAAGTCACATGAATTTTGAACCTTTGGAGATCCCTAGTATAATTTTACGAACAATATATCATTTTAAAAACAGGAACTAGAAATGACCTTTATATAGGAGAGACAAATGAATTTAAAGTTCTAATGAAATATTCTCCGATAAATGTTTCAAGTATTTATTTATGCGAAAATAATTGAGCTTCGAATTATATTTATATTATTTTTTCGATTTTTCCTTTGGAGGGATTATTAGACCCATCAAAGGCTATCATATTGAATGATTCCTTCGCCAAAACACAGTGGCATAGTGTTACACTGTGTGTAATTTTTTAAGTCATGGAAATATAACCATATATGGACACCACTACGTGATAAAAGACAGTTTGACGGCAGACCTTTAATTCTTTAACCAATTTTTGTAGGACCAATTTGGATTTTCTTTTTTTTTTTATTTAATTTCAATTGTTAATAGTTTAGGCATATACTTTTTTTTCGTCACTAATTTGGTCAAACCCACAACAAATCAACATGGTTGTCATTAAAAAAAAAAAAAATAATAATAAAATATCTAACATATTTTTCAAAAATAATTAGGTCAAAAAAATTCCAAAAAAAGTTATAAGATCGAAAATATTCACATTTAGTGTAATGTTTCTATTTGTTTTGGCAAAACATTTTTCCTATAAAATTTTCAAAACCTTAATTACAAAGACTGTCTTTATGTAGAATGTAAATTAGATGTATTTTCAATAATAGAGTAATTCCATATCAAAACTGACAAAAAACAGTCATTTTCGGATTTCATGCCTCCGATTTCAATGAAATTCGCTTTTTACCTATTACAAGTGTTGCTCAAATTGCTAACTTTCAGACTTAAGACCCTTTCCGGTCCAAAAATATGACGTTTTAAAAATTAAAAAACTATGAAATTTTATCCAAAAGTGTACATAGTTCTTTGCTCATAACTTCTAAACTATACATCGTAAAATTCTAATTTGTATCTCATGTAATAGAAATAGATATTAGCCTTAAAATGACGCATGTAAAATTTATTTACTTCAAAAGTTCAAAGGTCAAAATATATAATATAATAATCAAAGCTGAATATCTCAAAAACGGTATTTTAAAATTCTTAAAAAAATTATATATTAATAACTTAACTCCATTCTATACTCGAGCCAAAATTCAAGTTGGAGTCTCTTTTGGTTTAGGATTTATGAAGCAAAATATAGAAAAAGTAATTTTTTTTGTATGTAAAAATTTAAAATATTTACAAAAATTAATTTAAATTATTTTTTTTTATTTAAAAAATATGACATTTTATATACAAAATTTGACTTTGGTTTATATTTTGTTACTTAACTTCTAAACTAAATGAGTGTCCAATATGAAATTTTGCACGGGTATGGACAAGAGTTGTGTTAACATTATATAATTTTTTAAGAATTTTAAAAATATCGTTTTTGAAGATATAAAGATTTAATTTTTATAAGTTTAAATTTGACCTTTGAACTTTCAATTTAAATAAATTTACTTTGCATAATTTTGAAGACAATATCTTAATTTTTAAAATTATACTAAAATTTAAATTTTATTGTATATAGTTTAGAAGTTATAAGTAATTAAATTTTATTTTGGTCCATAACCCCTAAACTAAATGAGACTCCAACTTGAAATTTTCCGTACGTAGGAAGAAGAGTTACGTCAACATTGTATATTTTTTTCAGAATTTTAAAAATACGGGTTTTTGAAATATAATGATTTGATAATTATATGTCCAACTTTGACCTTTGAACTTTTGATTTAAAAAAAAAAAACTTATAAATATCTTTATAAAGGTAATATTTTTGTCTTTATTATGAAAATAAAAGTTGAAAACTGCCATATATAGTTTAGAAGTTATTAGCAACTAAACAAATGCACCTTTGTAAATTTTTTAGCTTTTTCTCGTTTTTCAAACCGTCATATTTTTGGACCGGGAAGAGGCATGAGTCTAAAATTTGATGATTTGGGAAACAATTCCAATTGCCAATATCTGTAGTGAATTTTATTGACATCAGAGATGTCAAGTCCGATTGCTGTCCGTTTTGATATGGAATCACTCAATAGTTTAATTCCTTTTCAATTTTTTTTTTATACCCACCCTCAAAAAGATGGGGGTATATTGATTTTGTCATTCGAAAGAATCATCTAAGAATCATCCCCGCAAAGTACATATTTTCTGGGTCCTGGTTAGATTTTAAGTCGATCTAGCTATGTCCGTCCATCTGTCCGTCTGTCTGTCTGTTGGAAGCAGGATAGGGCTCGAACGGGGCAACGTAGGGGGACGAAATTTGGCACAAATATTTGTATTGTATAAAGTATTAAAATTGGGCAAAATCGGTTAATAAATAAAAAAGTTATGGGCTAAAAACTAGAAACACAGCGTGTCCGTTTCATATTTTTCTGCTGATATCTCTTAAACAAAAGCATGTACGACAACGAAATTTTGTATAAGTAGTTTAAGGGTCGATACAAACTTGGAAATCAAAAATGGGCGTGGTCCGCATACCTCCACATAAAGTGAAACTTCAAAGTAATTGTGTTCAAATAGTTCAAGGACCAATGTAAACTCGGAAACAAAAAATGGGCGTGGTCCGCCCACTATATCACCCACCTCCCATATAACGTAAAATTTGAAAAAGTTGATGTTGGGTATATACATTCGGCCGAGCCGAATATAACATTTGCGCTTTTTTTTAATTTTTACTCAACACTTCTTAGCAACATGTTGCCAACCGCAGACTAATGAATAAAAAAAATGAAGAAGAAAAAACCTTAAACTAATTGCCAACACATTTTACTCGTCATCCAACTTCCATTAAGTTTTCAAATTGTCAACTTATAACTTTATACTAAAGAAAAAAAAAACCTTCTTTTATTCCTCTTCATGTTCTCCTTTAACTACACATATGACATTATTTTCAATTATAGACCAACTATCATTTACCCTTAAGTGTTTTTTTATACATTTTTATTTTTTTCAATTTAACACACAAATTGTTGCAAATTGGTTGGTAGCAGTAGTAATATGTAGTAGCAGTAGCAACAAAGAAATATAAAAATAAAAAGAAAATAAAACAAAATCAATCAATTTATTTTAGAGTCATTTATCTAAATCAACATCAAGATCGCTGCTGACTTTGAAAACTTAACACAAAACATGTTACTTTTATACATTTTGCTATTATTATCTGCACAATCGATGCCAAATAAACTAAATTTGTTCGAAGTTTAAGATATTTTTTTTTTTTTTTTTGTTTTTTTTTTTTTTTTAGATTTTAAAATATTTTTTTATTTTAGTTTTTGTCTGCTAAGTACTTTTTAGTTGGGGATTTTTTCTTTATTTTTTTTTGTTCAAAATGTTGTTAATGTGGTTACACAACATGACAATAAAAATCTTTTTATGGTTAAATTGAAATTTTATTTTATTCTTAAAGATGTTTTCTTTCTTTTCTTGATTTTTTGGTTTTCTGTTTATTTTAAAAGAAAAGTAACCAAAAGATATTTTAGGTCTTTTTTTAAGCTGATATACTTTACTTTAAACAAGATGTTGCCAAAATAAAATCAGAAGAAAAAAAAAAAGGAAACAAGAAGTTGTAAAATTTGTATATGTTTCAGCACTGTTGCTGCAATATCAAACTGTTAATATTATTGTTGCAGTTGTTGTTCACATGTTTTATTTCTATTGAATGAATCATACAATATTAAAGCAATTGTTTGTAATTCCTTCTATTTCTATATATGAATGTCCTATGTTTGTGTGTGTGTATATATAAAAAACATACATGCAATCTTATGTTTCCTTTATATGTGTGTATATTTGCAAGTTAAATTTGTTGTAGTTGTAGCCGTATTGTAGTCATAGTTGTATTAGTTGTTCTCTGATTGTGACATCTATGATAATGTTACGGCTACTCTGCTTACGACTTCGAACAACAAATGACCCTTGTATACACTATCTCATATACATCTACCATTATTTGTATGAATAGTTGGATAACAACAAAAAAAAAATCATATAAAATAACATATACAGTGAGGAGGAAAAGTAAAGGAACCAAATTTTAAATAAATCTGTATCTCCTAAAATACTAATCGGATCCGATTGGAAAGTATGATCAAATTGTGGAGAAGGACCTGAGCCTTCTAAAAAAAGTATATTGCAGTCATCCTATTATAATACAGGCTGAGCTACAGGGTGTCAAAATTGACCACTTTGTGCATTAATTGAAATAAGGAGTGAGATCGAAAAATCTTAACGAACGTTTTGCCCCTATTTTTTTTTTTTTTTTTTTTTTTTTTTTTTTTTGTAAACAATATTTTTTAATGACAATCATGTTGACCTGTTGTGTGTTTGATCAAAATGGGTGACAAAAAAGAAGCACGTGCTAAAATTATTAAAAGTTTAAAAATTGACCTACAAAAAATTGGCCAAAGAATTTGAGGTCTACCGTCATACTCTTTCCAATGTTCTTAAATAGTATCAGGAGAATTTAAGCTTTGAAAGAAAACCTGGTTCGGAAAAAAAAGGTCGGCAAGAAAATTGAAAGCATATTGAAAAGAGCTCCAAACACATCTGGTAGAAAAGCAACCCGGTTAGCTCAATGCTCTGACTATTTGCTGCTAAAAATTAAAGCCAAAGCTAGCTTGAAATCATACAAAGTTCAAAAAGTTCCAGACAGGAATGATGCAAATAATTTAGAAGCTAAGAATAGGGTACGGAAATTAAATTCAAATACAAAAATTTTCATATTGTATAATGGAAGACACACAGTGGTTCCAAAACGATTTTTTTGAAAATAACTATTGAAGCGTTAGAGGTATCTCAATTTAATGAAATTTCAGTATAATATGTACAAACTTGTTCTAAAATCATATAATTAAACAAATTCCCACTTTTTTACATGAAAATACCCAAAACCCCAATCTGTATAAAACGTCTTAAAAAAATTACTTTTTTAATAATTGAAATGGTCACCCTGTCGTTATAAAAGGCCTCCGTCAGAAAATTCTTTGTAAGTGTATACCTTACATATAGAGCTATAAAACTAAAATAATTTTAAGTCGATCCCAGCTTTGCTATTTGAGAACGTAACAAAAAATAATCCAAAAATTTACAAAATTTGGATAGGGTTTGTGGGGCAGACCTTTGCCCTAAAGTCCTCCGAATTTACTTTACACGCATTTACATTAAGATTTCTTTTGAAAACATTAAAAAATTATAAAGCCCAGAACAAAAAATTTTTATCAGTGAATAAATATTGCCACCTTGTTGAAAAAAAAAAAAAAACAAAAAATGTAAACTTCAGATTAATATAACTTTTTAACGAATTCATATATTTATATGATTCTTACAGCAATATTATTTAGAATTTTGTAAGGAATCTGGAGAATATTTCAGGGGCAATACGAGGGTGGATCAATATTTCCGTGACTTTTCAAACTTCCCTCGGAGTTATATGAAATGTAACACTGTTCCCATCAAGTACCAGATGTTAATAGACTACTATGAAATTTTGAGCAAGTGTCGTCATTTACTTTGCGTTTAACGCAAAGTACGACCCCATATGGCCAAGAAAAAAGTTATTTTTCATCAAGATAATGCACGGGTGCACACGTGTGCAGTCTCAATGGCAAAACTCTATGAATTGGACTACGAATTGGTACCTCATCCACCATAATCTCCGGATTTAGCCCTTAGTGATTACTTCCTATTTCCAAACCTAAATAAATAGCTCGGTGGAAAGAGATTCAGCTCCAACGATGAAATTATTGACCAAACAAATGGCTATTTTAAGGACCTCGAAAAATCCTATTTTTTGGAAGGGATACAAAAACTGGAGAAACGTTGGACTAAGTGTATTGAGTTAAAAGGAGATTATCTTGAAAAATAAATTTTTGTTTTGCAAAAAACACTGTGTTTCATTCAAAAAGTCACGGACTTGTTTCTATCTAAACTAGAAAAAATGAGGCTAAAAATGAGGCAAAAATTTATTTCGACCCAAAAATCTCTTAAACTAAAAAAGATAACCTACACATGTAAGTAACCTACACATTTTGAGAGTAGAGATTTAAAAGGATTATCTTTATATAAAATTTCTCTTCTGTCATATCATAAATGAATTTTTGGCGATTTTCAAAAAAATTTCATACCCAATACTTTTCATACTTTTCAGGGCCACCCACTTCCCCTAACCCGCTAGGAACCTGTACTCCAAATCCTCCAAATCAACTCGAAAACACCTAAGCTCTGACCATGTGAAATTTTATTTACTAAATTATTTCCAAAAAAACACATTTTTGGAACCACTGTGCGACGAAATATATTTACTGGCAGATTTTTCACAGCTTCCAGGTCAAAATTTGTATGTTGCTTATGCTCGAGGAAATATTAACAAATTCCTGGTATGGCAAGCTTTATGCAGTTGCGGCAAAAGAAGCAATTCATTTGTTATAGTGGGCTCTATAAATACCGAATTATACATCAGAGAATGTTTGCTAAAAATGCTTCTTTCGTTCATAAAAGAACACAATGTGTTCATACATTTGTCACTGCGGTAAGTAAACTTTGTAGTAGTGGTATCAAAACAATAACATTTGTACCAAGAGTGGTCAATCCTCCAAATTACACTGAGCTAAGACCAGTGGAGAGATATTGGACTCTTGTGAAAAGAGAATTGAAAAGTACAAAAAAAGTGTTCCAAAATATCGAAGATTATAAAAGGAGATGGGCAAGATTTTCCAAAAAAAAGTGACTGAAACAATTATCAAATCTCGAATGGAAGAGTTACCAAAAGAGGTCCACGAGCTCACAACAGAGAAACAAGCCGCAACATAATTTTCGGCGGCGCAGCACTTTTCAATCGGCGGTAGATATTAAACTAATTCGGCGGCGTCTAAATTTTCGGCTGGGATGTAATAAATATTATATTGTGCTACCCGTGTGCTTCCCATCTACGAAAAAATTTGCAGTAGTTGAATAAGAAGTGAGGATTTCATAATTTATTAAGTATAAGTTCACTTTAATACGTTGAATTACCCTTAATTCTAACAAGTTTATTATATGTAAGTGAAATTGTAATAATAGTTGGAGCCACTGCATTCACATAAGAATAAGATAGAAATATATAATAAAAAAATTTAAAAATTGCGGCGTCTAATTTTGTGCCGATGAAAATGATGGCTGCACATGAAGTAGAAAATTCATCGACGGCGGCGCGAAGCTAGCTGTTTCATAAGTAGTGGTTAGAACTATAGAAGTTATATTTTAGGGTCTGTAATATAATTTCAATTAAATAAATCAACCGTTTCCAATTATGGATTTTTATATATGTTAAGATTTTTTTCGATTTCACACCTTGTTAAAACTTTATAGAACTAGAAAGAAATTAAGCCGGAGTTTTCAAATTAAAAAAACACATTTATTGATTTGAAAACACTTCTACAAAAAGTGATTTCCAGAACTATTATTAAAAAAAACTATTTTATTTTATTTTTTTTTTCAAGTTTTTTCACCCTCGAAGTTGTCAACTTTGGCTCTAAGTAACATGTTCCAAGTGACTACAATAAAATTTTTCTAAAAGCTTAAGTCCTTATCTGCAAGTTTCCCAAACATTTCAATTTGATCTGACCAGTAGATTAGAGCATATAGATTTTTAACATTTTTTTTTTCGAACGGTCCTTGTTTTTTTTTTTTTTTTAACCCAAAATATAATTTCCTGAAGATCATTAGTGTTCCATAGAAATATGAAATAATAAAAAAAAAACTTTAAAAACATTTTCTAAAATTTCCTCTCCACAATTTTATAACCCACTGTACATTCAATCTAACAATCGCATACAAATTCTAACTCTGTTAACATTAAAGTACGAAGAATTGTTTGTATTTTAAGTTGTTCACAGAAATAAGAGCTCGTATGTTTATATGTATTCATGTATCCGATATGTTTGTTTGTGTATATGTATGTGTACGTGTATGACAATTTGTATGGCACAAAAATAGTTCACATTTATATTTGGCCACTTTTCTTTTGGGTGCAAAAAAATGTGAATGTCCCTTATTTTCTAAAGTAGGGACATATTGCAAAATGAAAAACATTTAAACGCACTCACCATCATAAAAGTCTATATGACTATATTCATGTGTAAGTGGGTATGTTATCTATGATTGTACGTATTCATGTATGTATGTTAAACATGTTGTTCCTCTTTTATTGTTGGATTTAGTTTAAGGAAATTTGTAGGTTTTAACCCTTTGAGGGATGCAATGATAATGAATTTTAGGGATTGAAAATTAGATAGAACTTATTAAATTTAGATGTCAAAATGTATTTTGAGTAAAATTTTAAGTAAAAATCGAAATATTTTGGTAATAAATATAATCCACATGTAAGAAAAATAATTACAAAAAGTACCGAATTAGTCTGTGATTTTGTTACAAAATAAATTTAAAAATATTTTCTAAAGCTAATTTGTAATTTGAATTGAAGAAAATTTTAATGATTCAATATATTTTTTAAGCTTGAATTGTATAATTGATGAATAAGTTATTTAAGGAATTAATTCATTGCAGAATTAAATCAGTTCATATGAAGTACACAAAATTTAAATCTATGAATTACAAATTATTTAAATGCTTTAAAAGAATGGCTCGGATAATAAATATAATTCGATTTAAAAAAAATTAATTAAAGATTTAAACCTTTCAAACCTTTGTATGTAATTTACTGTGGTCCAAAATAATAATAATAATAATAATAATAATAATGCCACTATGTTCATAAGTATGGACACATGAAATTAGAAAGTTAATCTAAATGGATTTGTTCCTTTAAAGTCAAGAGTACGACTAATATAATGTGCGTAACACTTAAACATTTTTCAAATAAATTCTAGCAACACTGACTCCAAGATTAAAACCATTTAATAGTAGTTAATCAATATCTAATATTATTTGAACTACATCAAATATAACAAAAATTTGTCTACTTGTATTTATTCATGAATAAACTAAGTAAGAATTATAATATTATATATATTATTATATTCAAAAACAAACAAATTATGAATTCTTCAATCATATTATACTTACATGTAACATTTTTTTGTTATGGAATAAATGCGGGTTGAAAACAAAATATGATTTAAGTACAAAGAAAAAGATCAATTTTATATTTAATGGTGGCAGAAAAAAATATTTTTTTTATTTTAATAAAAACCTTGTTTCTGATAAAAATATTCAAAATCATAAAATTATATTAAAATATTAATTGAACATTTAATGATTAAACTTAAACAAAAACATTTTTATAATGAACACAATATTAAAATTAATGAAAACGAGAAGGAAAGATATAGTCGGTGAAGATCGACCATATGATACCCTATACCTTTGCGTATGAACATAAAAATTCGGAAAGGGGAGATGATCACTTTTACTAAATGTAAAATAAAATATACAAATACAGAATAACGCATTGATACTAACTTCGATATGATTTTATGCTCTCTAGGGCAATTCCCGGAAGTAGTTTTATGTGGGAGATATGGTAAATTAGGGACCGATTCCCATACAATTTGGCAATGTTGTTTCTACTTATGTAAAACTTATTTGTGTCGAATATTAACTTGGTAACATTCGTATGGGATTTATGAACGTTAATGCAATTTCTAGAAGGGGGTTTATATGGGAGCTATAGTTAATTATGGACCTTCATGAAAGATTAAAACTTATACAAAACTTCTTTGCTCCGAATTTCATTGAAATATTGCTATATGTGAGGCATTTATGACCATTCCGGGGGGACATTTGTATAGGGGCTTGGTGAAATAATGAACCGATCATAACCAATTTCAATAGACTTAGTCCTTGTGCCAAGATAATTATTCGTGCCAAATTTCATCAAGATATCTTTAAAATTGCTACATGTACTTTGCTCAAAAGGACAGACAGCTACCCAGCCGGACTCAGAAAGTGATTCTGAGTCAAACGGTATACTTTAATGGGTTTTTGAGTTTTTCCATGCGTTACAAACCTTAGCACAAACACATAATACCCCAAACACCTATGGTGGTGTAGGGTATAATAAACAAAGATAATTTAATATTGTTGTAGTGACAATGCTGTAACCATGTTTTTCTCTGCGTGTAATTTCTCCATCGGGTTAACTTGCGATTACCTGATCTTATTTGTTTTCTCAGACCTTTATTTTTTGCATTAAAAACAAAAAATAATGCAAAAAACCAAGAACAATTTCATCCTCTTCATATCGCAAGTAATTCCCTAGAGGAAAGAGAACCGGTTCAAAACTAGTCACGTGACTGGTTCTCAGGGTTAGTGACCGATTCCAATTCCAACTTTATATGGGAGGAACCCATCACTTTTACATGGGGTTGTCATGTGAGGTGACTATTTAGCCCCTTGAGACAATTTCATCCTCTTCATAGCGCAAGTAATTCCCTAGGGGAAAGAGAACCGGTTCAAAACTAGTCACGTGACAGGTTCTCAGGACTAGTGACCGATTCCAGTTCCAACTTTATATGGGAGGAACCCATCACTTTTACATGGGGTTGTCATTGGTGGTGACTATTTAGCCCCTTGGGACTGGTAATAGGACAGGTCACAGGACTGGTTGTATTTATTAAATTATATTTATTTTTATTTTATAATTTTCAGTTAACGTCGACCCACGTTCTTATGGCATATCTTACGTTTTATAGTCTTCAACTCTAATCACTTTGCCACAGATTGTTATTTTACGCGAGTTTCTAATTGCGCACTCAACATGCCTGTTGGAAACTGACTCTCAATTGATATTTAGTGAGCGAGGTGGTGATTCTCAACTGGAACTTTGGCGATGAGTTAGATGTCAATTGGCACTTAATCGGTACTGAGGGAAAAAAATTTTTATCTCTTATAACTATTAACCCAAGTGTTTTTCTCTTATTAAGAAATGATTTAAATACATAAGTATCTCTTAATATCAATTTAAAAATTCCAGCTTATCTAATATTTTTATCATACTCAAAACATAAAATCTTTTTTAAGTACGTAAATGTTTAGACAATTTTCAAAAATATACATCCCTGTTTGTGATTTTTAAATTATCCTTTTCTAAACATGTTTGACATACTTAAAAGTTCTTATACGAATATTTTTGTAATGATTTTTGTCTCTCAAATTACGGGTTAAATTTTGTTACGTTTTGTTAAAAGCTTAAGAATGTAAAAAAAGAACATGCAAACAGCATTTCTTTCATTTTGGTCCTACTATGTCTTCAATTTTTTATTTTTTTTTTGCACACATTCGAAGCAGAAAGAATTCTACCAAAAATTACAGAGACAAGTTCAAGTATGTTTAGTTGTATATGTATATTTAGAAAGAAAAGAAAAACACTTCAGAAAGGAGTATGAGTTGGTAGATTGTTAAATTTTTGTACATTTTTGAAATTTGTATTGCTCTTCTTCTCTCTCTCTCTCTCTCTCTCTGTGCAACTGCTTATGCTGATTGCATTTTTAGATTGCTATTGTTATGTCTGTATGTGTGTGTGTTTGTATGACAAGTTAAAAGCATTTTTTGAACAATATTTTTTTTTTTTTTTTTCTTAAAGAAAATGTTTTCTAACTAAAAAGTGTCCAGTAAAGAATTTATTTCTCAAAAAATAAAAAAAAATATATAACCAAAACTTCATATTTTAAATAGAAAAGAATAAAAATACATTTAAACAATCAATCTCTTACACAAACATAAAACATACATGCATAATTCTTTAAGGCAATAAAATGTCTCTTAAGGACCTAAAGGATGAGAATTTCAAAAAACTAACAAAATTTGAGACTAGTATTCAAAAACTTTCAAATAATTTTAAACAATATATAAGAAGTCTTGAGCAATGAGCCACTACAATAATGTCTTTGTTAACAGACTATTTACAAACAACAAAAATAATATTTTGTATTGTTGTTGCTGCCTATTGTAAATAATATTTTTTCAACACCCTGTCAGTAATAAATAATTTTATGTTCACATTTTCTTTGTGTAAAATATGATTTTATAATGTTTTATTTTTTCGCTAGATTTAATTTCAGCCAGTCAGTTTTATTAGTTTTATATTCTATTTAGTTTGATTTTTTTATTTATGAAACATTTTTTTTAAATCTTCACATATGAATTTATAGTTTTTTAGAAAACATTTTAACATTTATATGAGAGTTTATAAAAGCGTAGGTTGTTAAATAAGTGTTAAGTTAGACAGAATATATAAATGGGTTTAATATAATTTATTAATATTGCCAAGCCAAAAAAAAATATATATATATATTGTATGCAAAGTTTCTTACTAATTTATGCCGTTATTCAAAAATTATCATAAGATTTTTTAAACAAATATTAACATAACTACACGTAGAGAAAATATATTGTTCTGGTGACCATAAAGTTATTGTAATATAAGACTACAGTTAAAAATTAATATAGTTTTCGTAATTATTATTATGATTCTATTTTATAATTTTTTTCCATCATTTAATGATTCGATACAAATATTAACATAACTACACGCAGAGAAAAAATATGGTTCTGGTGACCATAAACTAATAGCAACATACTATGATTGTAATATATGATAAAAGTTAAAAATTAGTATATTTTTCGTAATTATTATTATGATTCCATTTTATAATTTTTTTCCATCATTTAATGATTCGATTTAATAATATTAACGACTTTTTTTTATATCCACCATCAAAAAGATGGGGGAGATATTGATTTTGTCATTCCATGTATA
The DNA here is from genome assembly GCA_951394005.1 of Protophormia terraenovae. Lineage (NCBI taxonomy): Eukaryota > Metazoa > Arthropoda > Insecta > Diptera > Calliphoridae > Protophormia > Protophormia terraenovae. The sequence goes on from OX596074.1 coordinate 135,249,645, forward strand.
ACATGTAGGGTATATAGATTCTGAGTCGATCTAACTATGTTCGTCCGTCTGTCCGTCTGTTGAAAGCAGTATAGCAGGATCGAACGGGACAACGTAAGGGGACGAAATTCGGCACAAATATTTGTCATATATGAGGTTCGTTTGAAATTGAAAATGGGCAAAATCGGTTAATAAACAAAAAAGTTATAGGCTAAAAACTAGAAACACAGGGTGTCCATTTCATACTTTTCTGCTGATATCTCTTAAACAAAAGCATGTATGACAACAAAATTTTGTATAAATAGTTTGAAGGTCGATATAAACTTGGAAACAAAAAATGGTCGTGGTCCGCCCACTTTACCGCCCACCTCCCATATAACGTTAAATTTTAAAAAGTTAATGATGGGTATAAAGTTTCGGCCGAGCCGAATATAACATTCGCGCTTGATATAATATTGCTTTTGATTCCATCATGTTTTTATCATTTCATGATTTGACTTTATTATATTATAATTGTGTAAAAATTTTTATATATATGTAATAAAGTATTAGAACTAAACTTTTTCATTAAAATGATAAAAAAAAAAACGAAACATTTTTCATTTTAATATAATTTTTCAAAATAAAATTTAATATTTGAACTTAAATAAAATCTATATTAATTAAGCTGTCACTATGAAATTTTAGTATAATATAATAAAATGTGTCCATAAAAGGAAAGTATAAATAGATTTCTACTTATTTACTTCAAAATACCCAAAATTTCAGTTCAGGGAAAGCTTGCTTCAAAAATTGACTTTTTTCAGTAAAATGGTCACCCTATCGTTATAAGAAGCCAGGCTTATTAAATATTTTTTTTGTGTGTTTAGCGAATATATGTAGGTATGTAATCAAGGTATTTTTTTTTTTTTTTTTTTTTTTAATTTCAGTTTTGACATTTTTGAGCTCCGCAAAAAAACTAAAAAAATAAAAATTAAATTTAATGAAATTCTGGTAGGGCTAGCCCTCGAATTTTCTTTACATGCATTAATGTTAAGCTAACTTTTAGGAACATGACAAAAATGTATGGCCCTGAGAATTTCAAACAAAAATCATTGGTTGAACAAAAGAATTTAAATAAAAACACTTCTTTTGTTTCTGAATGTTTGTAAGACATTCTTGAATGCTAAATCAGCACTGTTGAATGCTAATTCGGCACTAATTTTATTAATAATTGTAAAAACCTTAAGAACTAATATTAAATTTCTTAAAACTATCTAGCCTAAATAATTTTAAGTACTTTTCTTATTATACACATAAACCCTTCAATAATTCTTATCACACACAAGTGTGAAAGATAAGGGTTGATAGTACACATGTGTAAAAGACCAACGCACATGCGTATGTCCACAACAAATGTAAACAAACAATCATAAAATCTATAAAAATAATATAAATGGTAATTAAAATTTTAATATAGCACTTAAAAAAATAGACATAAAAAATATTAAAATTTTACTTATCTACTTAACTAAAAATAACCAATATGTTCAAATAAATTTGAACATTGGTCGTAACGCCAAAGTAGAAAAAGTACAGGCTGTTTGCATGTGTTCTAGAACTAGTTGTAGAACTATTACTATTTTTCAAAAAAATCACAAAAAATCAAAAATTTTTCAAAATTTTTATTTCAAAATATTATAACTTTTTATCTAAAAGACATAGGCATATTATTTTTGAACGAAAATTATTTAGAATTTTGTACAGGATCCTGAGAATATTTTAGACAAATTTTAGGACTCAAATTGAACCCGTCAAGTTAAAAAAAAAACTAAAAAAAAAACATGTCCAAAAATGGGTCAAAATTTTACTTTGGTCCAAATATCTCTGTAAGTAAAAGAGATAGCACACACATGGAACCATATTTTTTGTAGAGAATTATAAGGTCACCCTGTGGTTATCTATGTGCAAAATTTTTTTTTTTTTCAATCAAATCATAAATGAAATTTTGGTAATTTTTTAAAAATGTTCATACCCGAGGTGACCAATCACCCCCCGTTTTCTAGACCCGCTAAGAACCTGTCCTCCTTCAAATCAATTGAAACACACCTCAGGATTATCAATGTGACATTTCATTAAAAAAAAACTTCGTTTTGGGACCACTGTGCATTAGAGTGTCCCGTGGATAACCTTTTTCGAGATTTCGATGTAGGAAGACCCCTCAAAACGATGCGTAAAAATGTGGTTAATAAGGAAAAATTAATTAAAAAATGTTTAAAATTGGTCTTCAGTTCCCTACCAGCAATTGAAAAATCATACATTTTGGGCAAAAAAAAGTTTCGACTTGTTAATCGAAATGGGTATCAAAAAAATTCGTAAATTTGTGCTGGTTATAGGAAAAATAAAAAAAAATTTCCAATGGGATTTTGTTTCGCTAGAAGACTTTTTAAGGCATTTTGATGAAAAATTTTTTGGAAAAATTTGGAAAATGATGATATTATCAACAGTAACTGCTACAATGCAATTTTTTTATATTTTAACCTTAAATAGAACAAAATTATAAAGTTCTTATCCATTTCTTAAGAAAAATATCGAAATTTTTTTTTTACGGTTTATGGACCAAATTTTTTTGCGAAAATATTTTAAAATAATTTTGTCATAATTGGCTAAAATTACGAATTTTTTGATAACCATTTCAAGACAAAACTCAACACTATTTTTCGAACGAAATGTTCCAGACCCATGACTTTCAATCGCTGGCAGGGAACTGAAGATCAATTTTAAAAATTTTATAATATTTTTCCCATATTGAGCTAATTTTTATGCATCGTTTGAGGGGTCTTTCTACAAAATTTGAGTCTACGGGACACACTACTGTGCATAGGTGGTTTCTTTCACCTATGGTTGCAATTTTAAACATATATCGATGAAATTAGGCACGAAGAGTTATTTTTACAAAAGGACTAAGTCTATTGTTATAATCGTTATAATCGATTCGTTATTTCACCTAGATCTCATACAATAGGTAGTAGGGATTTAGTGGTTATAAATACCTATATATATAGCAATATTTTCATGAAATTTAATGCAAATAAGTTTTTAACAAGTGTAAATCTTTGAGCCGAATGATTCCATAACTGACCATAGCTCATATTCCTTTCTCGCTTTCTTTGTCCAGTTTAGATAAATTAATTACTATGGCCGAAATATTAAACACGCCCATAAAAAAATCCAGATTTAATGGAAAAAAATTTAAAACAAGTTCGTCTTTAGAGCTTATTTCCACTTTTCAAAAACTTTCGATTCTGCTATAAGAATATAGATTTTTCCAAAATTTTTGTTCTAAATTTTATTCTAGATTTTATAAAAGATTTATTCATTAACATACAACAATTTTTTTTAATTTTTTACACAACTGTCAATGTTTTCCCTGTGACTTTCATATTTTTTTTTTTTTTTTTTTTTACAAAAGAAAAATCTTAATCTTAATAATTTTTTCATCTAATAAATAAAATTACAACCATTAACTTATTACTCAGCCCCCTTATTACATTACACCATTAATAAAAGTGTAAATGATATGTATGTAAGTATCTATAAGAGTAAGTCTTAAACATATAAAACTATTTACTCTAAATATTTTATCTTTAAACTAAATACATATGTATATGGTTTAGCAACTAATGTCTAATGTTATCCTCAAACCAGAACAGATACAAATACTAACTCAATTTCATAAAATCTTTTAAGTTTTTGATTCAATTCCAACTGGAGTTTGAGTTAAGTATATAATTCACTAAAAATAAAAAAAAAATAAAAATAAATGTAATAAAACTTACAAAATAAATTATATTACTTATTACTTTGAAATGTGTGTACGCAGTTTTATGGTTGAAACAACTTTGTAAAACATAAATTTTAACAACTAAACTAGAGAAAAAAATTGGTATAAATTATTACGAGTATTACTGCGTTTAAAAAAAAAAAAAAAAAAAAAACTAATTGTAAATAACAATAATTTTTAGTAAAAAAGATATAGTGACTTTGAAGTAATAAATGTGAGTATGTAAATCATTATTACTTGCTGGTACATGATAGAACAGTGCAGCTTTTTGGCTACAAAAAATGGAAATGTCAAAGTTTTTGTGCCAATAGGAGGTATTTTATTTTCCAATTCTTAAATCTTTTAGGACTAATAAATGTTTTGGTATAAAAAAATTAAGTAAAATTTTCTATAAAAAGAAAATTTATCGTAAATTTGCTATAAAAAGAAAATTAATCGTAAATTTGCTATAAAAAGAAAATTTATCGCAAATTTGCGACAAAAAGAAAATTTATCGGAAATTTTCTATCAAAAGAAAATTAATCGTATATTTTCTATAAAAAGAAAATGTATCCAAAATTTTCTATAGAGAAAATTTATCGTTAATTTTTTATAAAAAGAAAATTTACCGTAAATTTTCTATAAAAAAAATTATCGTAAATCTTCTATAAAAAGAAAATTTATCTTAAATTTGCTATAAAAAGAAAATTTATTGTAAATTTTCTATAAAATGGGAATTTATTGTAAATTTTCTATAAAAAGAAAATTTACTGTAAATTTTCTATAAAGAAAATTTATCGTCAATTTACTATAAAAAGAAAATTTAAAAAAATTTCTATAGAGAAAATTTATCGTTAACTTTTTATAAAAAGAAAATTTATCGTAATTTTCTACAAAGAACATTTATCGTCAATTTACTATAAAATTTGCTATAATAAGAAAATTTAAAAAAAAAATTCTATAGAGAAAATTTATCGTTAACTTTTTATAAAAAGAAAATTTATCGTAAATTTGCTATAAAAAGAAAAATTATTGTAAATTTGCGACAAAAAGAAAATTTATCGTAAATTTTCTATCAAAAGAAAATTAATCGTATATTTTTTATAAAAAGAAAATTTATCGTAAATTTTCTATCAAAAGAAAATTAATCGTATATTTTTTATAAAAAGAAAATTTATCCAAAAATTTCTATAGAAAAAATTTATCGGAAATTTGTTATGAAAAGAAAATTTATCGTAAATTTGCAATAGAAAAAAATTTATTGTAAATTTTCTATAAAATTTGCTATGAAAAGAAAATTAATCGTATATTTTCTATAAAAAGAAAATTTAACAAAAATTTTCTATAGGGAAAATTTATCGTTAGATTTTTATAAAAAATGAAAATGTATCGTAAGTTTTATATAAAAAGAAAATTTATCGTAAATTTCCTATAAAACGAAAATTTAACGTAAATTTTCTATAAAACGAAAATTTACCGTAAATTTTGTATAAAAAGAAAATTCATCGTAAATTTTCTATAAAAAAATTACCATAAATTTTCTATAAAAATAAAATTTATCGTAAATTTTCTATAAAAAAAAAAAAATTATCGTAAATTTTCTATAAAAAGAAAATTCATCGTAAATTTTCTACTTAAAAAAAATTACCATAAATTTTCTATAAAAATAAAATTTATCGTAAATTTTCTATGAAAAAAAAAAATTATCGCAAATTTTTTATAAAAATAAAATTTATCGTAAATTTTCTACTTAAAAAAAATATCGTTAAGTTTGTATAAAAAGAAAATTCATCGTTTTATATAATAGAAAATTTACCGTTAATTTTTTTTTTAAATTACCGAAAATTTTCAATAAAAAGAAAATTCATCGTAAATTTATCGTTAATTTTTTATAAAAAGAAAATTTATCGTAAATTTTCTATAAAAAGAAAATGTATCGTAAGTTTTCTATAAAAAGAAAATGTATCGTAAGTTTTCTATAAAAAGAAAATGTATCGTAAGTTTTCTATAAAAAGAAAATTTATCGTAAATTTTCTATAAAACGAAAATTTATCGTAAATTTTGAATAAAAAGAAAATTCATCGTAAATTTTCTATAACAAGAAAATTTATCGTTATTTTTTTATAAAAAGAAAATTTATCGTAAATTTTCTATAAAACGAAAATTTATCGTAAATTTTCTATAAAATGAAAATTTATCGTAAATTTTGTAGAAAAAGAAAATTCATCTTAAATTTTCTTTAAAAACAAAACTCATCGTCAATTTTCTATAAAAAGAAAATTTATCGTAAATTTTCTATAAAACGAAAATTTATCGTAAATTTTGTATAAAAAGAAAATTTATCGTAAATTTTCTTTAAAAAGAAAATTCTTCGCCAATTTTCTATAAAATGAAAATGTATCGTAAGTTAGCTACAAAAAGATAATGTATCGTTAATTTCCTATAAAAAAAATTATAGTAAATTTTCTATAAAAAGAAAATTTATCGTAAGTTTGCTATAACAAGAAAATTTATCGTAAATTTTCTATAAAAATAAAATTTATCGTAAATTTTCTATAAAAATAAAATTTATCGTAAATTTTCTATAAAAATAAAATTTATCGTAAATTTTCTATTTAAAAGAAAACATCGTTATGTTTCTATAAAAAGAAAATTCATCGTTTTATATAATAGAAAATTTACAGTAAATTTTTTATTAAAAAATTATCGAAAATTTTCAATAAAAAGAAAATTATCGAAAATTTTCAATAAAAAGAAAATTCATCGTAAATTTTCTATAGAAAGAAAATTTATCGTAAATTTTCTATAACAAGAAAATTTATCGTTAATTTTTTATAAAAAGGAAATTTATCGTAAATTTTCTATGAAAAGAAAATGTATCGTATGTTTTCTATAAAAAAAGAAAATTTGTCGTAAATTTTCTATAAAAAGAAAATTTATCATAAAATTTTTAGATTTCAATATTTCGTTTTTAGGTTTTAATATTAAGAAATTAATAAAACTTTGTTCCATAGAAACATATGTTAAAGAAATCAATTTAATATGTACGTGCATTCATACATATCTTATCTAAGTAAATATTAACTCATAATTCGTTCTCTATTCTGGTTAAATACACTTTATGGCATCCGCAGCAGTAGAAAAAAAAATAGTAGAAATAGAAATCAAAAATCCACAATGAAAACTTATTTAATGGACTTCAAGGCACCAAATACATATTGGAAAGTTACACATACGTACAGAAAGAAATACAGCAAAAGATTTACATGAACACACAAAATTCATAAGATACCCGGCAGTTCTCTAAAAAGTAATGAATCTCTTTTCAGCAGCATCTTTATCAAAGGACTAACTCGAAATTATATTATAAGATAAGTTAACAAATTAAAGTCTTTAAACTGCCATAACTTAAAAAAAAATTACACCTTAAAAAAAAAACAGTTACTATCTAAAATATATTTTGTAACATATTCTACAACAAACACAAGATAACGCATTTCATTACATCACCCATGAAATAAGCAGTTATGTACCTTTTTCACTAGCTTAGTAACTAGCTTAGTAATAAACCACAGGGTCACATATGTATTAACACATACGCACACATATAAGACCATTTCCATGTATTTATGTATTTATTATGAATGATTTTCTGCTGCTACTACTGTTGCTACTACAAATACAGTACAATCAACCAAATGCCATAAAATTTAACTAGAAATCAACCACAAAAAGAAAAAAAAAATCACATAAACACTCACACATAGAAAATATTACTAAATATTACTGTAAAATAAAAAGAAAAAACAAATCTTGTATTTATTCGCATGTGGACAAATAAGAGAATGAGTAAAAAAAAAAGTTACAGCAGAGAGAAAATGAAGAAATAAAAAAAAGCTACATCTGCATACGCAGCAGGATATGGTCAAGATGGCGGCATATGCATGGACGCCGGAATATACAATAAACACTTATACATATATAGAAATATGTTTGTATTCAAGTATGTGTGCAAGTGTGTGAAAATCCTACATGCTTAAGTGTGTGTGTGAAAAGAAAAAATAAATGATGAATATAAAGGGAATTGCGTACGAATTGAATTGAAAATGTAACAGTTCGTAGTTTATTTCTGTTCTTTTTTTTTCATTTTCCTCCTCTATTTTTTTTAACAAAGCTGTAACAATAAAGCAAATGAAATGAATAGAGTGTTTGTAGTCAAAACAATACGAATTAGTTAGTCCTCTATTCTTTATTCACATTCTTATACATATATTTTTTATTTTTTTATTATTATAATTTTTATTTTTTTGAAACATCGGTTAAGAATTAGGATCTTATATTGGATCGAAAGTTTTATTGTCGATTATAAAACAATAAGATGGACATTCTACTCTAAATATTTACTATGTCTAGGGTCCCTGCTAGACATAGTAAATATTTGGATAAAGGATTTTAATTACACTGGTTACACATAAAATATCACTTAAACAATAATACATGAACTAAATAGAATTTAACCTGCTTTGTTTTATGGGCATGTGTAGTATTTCCCCTAGTCACTTTAGTGTAACTCGAGAACGGTTTCTTCAATTCAAGTATATGAAACTGAATTTGTAGGAATAAAAATAAATTAAATTCGATCATGTTTTTTCAGACCATGTCCCAAAAAACTTAAAATTTAAATTTGTAACGATGTTTTTTAGTATTAAATTAATTTATACCATTAAAAGATTTTACGGTTACTCTGTACCAGTTGAGTACCAATTGACACCTAACTCGTCACCAAAGTTCCAATTGAGAACCAGTTGACACAATCACACTCACTATTTAACAGTTGAGAGTTAATTTATAACACGATCGTTAAGTGTGCAATTAGCAACTCCCGCGCAATAACAATCAGTGGCTGAGTAGTAAGCGTTGAAGACTATAAAACATAACATACGTCAGATGAACATGGGTTCGAGCCGGGGTGCCGCCATCATCGACATTAACGAAAAATTATAAAATTAAAATAAACATAATTTAATAAAGATAATAATAAAAATAATATTTAAAAAGTAAACAATTACCGAATTTTTATAAAATTTTTATTACATTAATCGTTACTAAACCTTTCCTCTTGGACCAGTCCTAGGACCTATCCTGTGACCTGTCCCAAGGGTCTAATTAGCCACCTCTAATGACAACCCCATGTAAAAGTGACAGGTTCTTCTCATATAAAGTTCCGGAACTGGGACCGGTCACTAACCCTGAGAACCTGTCACGTGACTAGTTTTGAACCGGTTCTCTTTACTCTAGGGTATGAACTTTTAACATCTCGTTTGCAATTTTTGGAGTCTACTCCAAAACCATTTCTTGCCTTTTGAGGCCAGAAACTAATGAGTAATTACTGATATCATTAAGATCGCATTTAAAAATTTTTGCACTATAACGACAAAATAACTATAAACATTATGTAAAAATATAATGAAAGGTGATATCAATATTTTAATAATCACGTTTTATTTTTTTATTGATTGTTAGTTTAAAAAAGTTCAGTTTTAGAATTTTAAGATTTTTTAGCAGAACAGAAATGTCTGTCCGTCTATACATTAGAGCTGAATGGGTTGAAAATTATGCATAATTCAGAAAAGGTCGGTATTAACACTTTAATGATCACGTTTAATTTTTCTATTTACTAATAAGAAAAAAATGTATTTTTAGAAAAATTATAACATGTTTTTTGGATGAATGGTAATGTCCGTCCTTCCGTCTATACATTTGGGTTAAATGGGACGAAAATAACGCTTCATTCAGGAAAAGGTGATATACAAATTTTGATAATCACTTTCTATTTTTTTTTTTTTTTTTTATTTATTTATTAGTTAGTAAATAAATGCATTTTTAGAATTCTAAAATATTTTTGCCAGCATGGCAATGTCCGTCCGTCCGTCTATACATTTGGGTTAAATGAGTAAAAAATGCCAGTTAATTCGGGGAAAGGTGATATCAAAAGATTAATACTTTCATTTGGTTTTCATATTAATCGAGAAGTGGAAAAAAAATATCTTTCGAAGATTTGAAGATTTTTTTTAAGAATTCTAATGTCCGTCCATCTATCCGTCTGTTTGTTAATTTTTGCAAACTTTCCAGTTCAAAATCGTTTAACTTTTGACTCAATAAAGATAATGACTAAAAATTTTCTTTGTTCAATAGATAATTTTGCTTTTAACCAACTACATAAAAAATAATAAAATCGGTTGAAAATATTTGGCTATATATGGAAAAATCTTAACCAAGATCTTGTAAAATTGAGATTTTTGAAAATTCAAATGTATATAACTCGAAATATATATAAGATAAGTAGAACATGCAAGCATGTTTTCTAAAGGATTTATCAAGAACTTTAAGGTGATATAAAATCTTGGAAATCGGGTAAGGAACAATCGGGTATTTAGAACCCCTATAGTTTTGCTCCTGTTGCGAATATTGGACTCCGCTTCTAAACTCAAAATGCTACTGCTTTTTTGCTACGCCTGTATGAAATTTCATGCAAATCCAACCAGCCGACTAGAAGTTACAAATTTATTTCCATTCTTCCCCACTGTTTAATGATTGATATAGCAAAGAAAATGTCTGGCACTTAAGCTGTTTTTTTGCATGAAATCTACTGGAGTTTTTTCACAAAAATATAAATTTCTAAAATCGGTCTTCATATGCGCAAGATTTTTTTATTTTCAGAATATTAAATTAGACAACATGTTATATTTTTCAGACAATTTTCAGAACAAACATCCTGTAACATTTTTAGTTGCACTTCATGAAAGTTGAAAATTAGTGTATTTTTGGACAATTCAAAAAAAAAAAATAACAAAAATATTAGGACATAAAACAATTTACAAATTCTTGAAAAAAATTAAAACCAAATACCTGAAGTTAATGGTTCCATTTTAAATTTTTCCTTTAAAGCACTTTTTATCAAAAAAAATTCACCGAAAGTTAATAAAAATTTAATTTTTTGCTCTTTTTATAAAATGTAAAAAAATTTTGAACTTTGAAAGCTCAGTACACAAAAACAACGCAACCTAGGCTAATGATTTTAATTATTACGAGCTATTACGAGCTGTTAACGCGCTACTTCGTTAGCGGATTTTTTTTTTAAACTATACTATAAAATAAATTTAAAATAGGATTTTCGAAAAGTACAAAAGGCATGTCTGATAGGGTGTTAGTAAGGTACAAATTTTTTACATCTTTAATATTCGAAAGTTAAAAAACTACAAAAGTATTTATATTATTATTTTTTAGTATAGAGGAATGTGACATAAATAACAATATCTTTTTAATATTAGATTTTTAATATTAGAATAACGAAAAATAAATATTAGAATAACGAAAAAGTATTTTAGAATAAGGAATTAAGAACCACAAAATCACTGTCCTTAATATCATGTTTCTGGATTCATAATTATAGAAAATTCAAAAAGTACCATTAAAAGAACAAAAAAGTACCATAAAGACCCCTCTTATGGATTCTCATTCATTTAGGACCACATATCTTTAATTTCATGTTTCTGGATTAAATATTATAAAAATTCAAAAAGTACCATTAGAAGAACGAAAAAGTACCACAAAGTCCCCCTTGTGAATTCTTTCCAACGTCGGACCATGCGTATTTAATTTCATGTTTCTAGGTTAAATATTACAGAAAATGCAAAAAAGTACCAATAGAAGTAGAAAAAAGTACCACAAAGTCCATCCTCTTGAATTCTTACCCACAGTACCATGTATCTTTAAGTACCACAAATTCCACTCTTGTGAATTCTTATCTACAGTTTCTTAATTTCATGTTTCTATGTTTAATGTAATTGAAAATTCATTATTAAGTTTGAATAAAATGTAATTTCCCGCCTTTACCCCCTTTTTGGTACCTTTTTTACCCATAGAAGTATCAAAAATTTTATTCCAATGAGTTTCTAAATTATAGTGAGATCCCATATTAAAATACGCATATGGTTATGTTAATAAATATAAAAAAAATATTTTACCCCTTAAATGTTCGAATTTCGAAAAAGTACCAAATTTATATTTGTTTTTTGATAAGTTAAAAAGACGGCATAAATTTTATTTGTATGTTTATTGGTTTCAAAGATACATATGGTGCCAAAAAAGTACCAAAATACAGTTTTTACCCGTTTTCTCCCTAAAAAGGCCGATTTTCAAAAAAGTACCAGACACCTGTCCATTTATTTTTTAAATGAATAAAGAAAACAATTCAACTATGATGATCTTATTATAAAGAGTTAATTGGGTCTTTTCTATCGACCGCAATTAAGTTAAAATCGGATAATGCACATAAAAGTTATTAACCCTGCAAGGCTATACTTATTTTTACTACGAAAAGGCTACACTACACCAAAAAGTCAGTTTTTAAAATGACATCACTGAAAAAAGCTTCGTAGATTCCATAAAGTGTAGCCTTGCAGGGTTAAACCTTAATGTTTTTTAAATTAAAGTTTGACAGAAAAGCTCGAGGTGTCCCAATTTAGAGGTCTATAGAATAAGAACCGTAAATGATAGGGAACTGATTCATATGCGATGACTAGTTTGATGTAAAGTGATGAAGATATAAAATTTTTTAAATTTTAATTTTTGATCGAAAATTTTTGGAATTACCCAATAGCTTATATTTAGGCTCGTAAGAGATATCGATTTTCTTTGTTTGATAGATAATTTTGTTCGTCAACTAATTAGGTAAAAATAAAATGAAAAATCGGATAAAATCATTGGACTATATTTTGAAAAAAACTGAATCAAGATTTGGCAAAGTAACAGAGGTATTCTATTTTGAACCCCATTAGCACCGCATCCTGAGGGGTATGAGGAACCCACCTTCCAACTTAAATTTTACGCTCCGCTGCTACAACTGTATGAAATTGTATGTAAATTCAACCAGCAGATCAGCCCCACTGTGCAGAATCGAAATAGTTTTATGGAGAAATGCCTTCTTCTAGTGCAAAAGCATAGAAAATCTCACGCGGATCTCTATCGAGCAAAGATTCCAATTTTTCATCTTCAAACTATATCAGTTACCCAGGTTGCTCCTAATCATGTACAACGAAATCGCCACTTGCAAATCATCTAAATAACACAAGAAAAGTTGTCTTACCTAATGCATGATCCTCATGAACTTCCACCAAGATGTGGTGAAAATAGTAGTAAAGTAAAACTTACCAAGTAATACTCCTGTGAAAGTTTTCTTTAGGTAACACGTAATCAATAGCTTACTATCATGATACCAAAATGTACCATCCAAATAAGTAACATTTGTCAGTCTAAACTAAATGTTACAAATCAATCATTAAACTTAATGTCATTACAAAATAATCCTCTTTCTCTTTCCTCTACCAACAGGATATTAAAAAACAGGACTACATTCACTACACTACATAAGAGAACAAATAATAAAACATGAAGAAGAAAAGAACTTAACACATACCCTAAAAAAATTCCCTATACTATTTATTGTTGTCGTAGTACTATGAATTGTAATAAAAAGTACACTCACCTCGAAATATTTTGCGTTTGCCAGCAATTTGCAGAGGCAATGAAACACCAGCATCCAATTGTAAAACAACACGAGGAGGTATAGATGAAATAGCAGTAGAAGCTGCAGCAGCCGTTAAGGCTGAAGAAGATGATGACGATGATGACGTAGTAGAGATTGGTGTTGATAAAGAGTTTGAGGTTGAAGCTGTTGAAATGGCTATAGTTGATGAAGCACAACCCGGAGTTGTGGACGATGATTTTATGCGTAACGAAGATTGTTGAGAATTTGCCAATGAAGGCAAATGATGGTGATGTTGCTGTTGTTGTTGTTGTTGTTGTTGTTGTTGGAGATGTGCATGATGCTGAAGTTGTTGTTGTTGTTGTTGCTGTTGATGCTGTGCTACAGCATTGTAATGAGCTGCTGTTATAGTTAAAGGATATTGTGCAGAATTTAAACAAATTGTATGTTGTTGTTGTTGTTGTTGCTGCATTATGGCTGGATGATTAGTTGTAGTTGATGATGATGATGATGTAGAAGACGAGGCTGATGCTTGATTTGTTATTGGCGCCAGGGGTGTTGTTAGGGTAACAGCTGTTGGTGGTGCACCATGAGCAGGACATATTGAACGTATTTCACCATTTATATCCATATAAATAGCTGATGTATTGTTAACAGAACTGGCGACATCCAGTAAGGGCCATGTGGTAGTTAAAGTTCCTCCCGCATTACCATTACCAACCGCCGATATTAAATGTATGGGCAATAGATGATGATGATGTTGCTGTAAGTTTGGATTTGTTGTAGCCACATTAATAACTGTAGCAGCAGCTGTTGCTTGAGATGATAAATTAACATTATTTGTTGGTGTTGCTGATGCCGTAGCTGGCAGGTGAATGTGAGGCATACCCTGACCTGTTAAGGAGCCACCAGTTAAAGCCAAAATAGTTTGAGCACAATGATGATGATGGTGGGGATTATGGGTTTGTAAAATATTTGTTTGTTGGTTGGCATGATGTAGCTGAAGATTATGATGTTGTTGTTGATGTTGCTGTTGTTGTTGTTGAGCTAAATATAATTGCTGCTGCTGTTGATGTTGTGAGGGTGACATCTGTTGTTGCTGTTGCATCAGCTGTTGCTGTTGATTTGGTGTTAACAAACTTAAAGCATGCAACATGTTGTTATTTATTAAATGCTGTTGGTGTTGTTGTTGTTGTTGTTGTTGCTGCTGCTGTTGTTGTTGATAGTAAATAGCGGTTTGTTCATAATTTAACAAATTTGACGAGGAGTTTGCTGCATTGCTACCATCTGTAGAAACTTTTAGCTCTTTATTTTTTATGGCCGCTGGCTGAAAAGGTGGAGCCAAAGGTGTCAATTTAGATTTCAAAGCTTTTAGCAACGTTTTAGTAGGTGTTGGCGTTTTAGCGTTACTCACAGGTTTTGATTTCACTTTCACTTCCCGTTTTTCTACACGTCGCGCTTGTGTCAATTCCCGTGCCACATCACAATTTAAACTTTGCATTAAACGTTCCGCTGCCGTTATACCCGTATAACGTCGCGTATTATTATTATCATCCACAACACGATTAGTCACCGCATTACCGACCGCATAAGCCGTACTACGTTTACTACGTTTTAAAGGTGAATTACCGACCGAAGATGATTCTTTTGTTTTAAACTGTGTTGATTTTATCAATTTGTTCGTTTTATCGTTGTTGTTGTTGTTATAAATCGCCTGAGCATTATCGATTACCTGATAACTTTCACCAATAAAGGCCACCAATTCTGAGCAGGAAAAATTTAAAGAGGGATTAACATAAATAGGTGTGGGCATTTCAGCCTGTTTGGAACTTGAAGGTAGTTCCAATTGAGCAATATTTTCTTTACTTTTATGTGCAATATCTTCTTCGGTAATAGGTTTCTCTTTAGTAATTTCGCTTTCCTTGACACTACTGCATTTTGTTTTATTTGTTGCGGTATGCTTACCCTCACAATTATTATCGATAACTTGTTCAATTATGCGAAAATTTTCAAAATCTATAATACGTTCTTCATAAACACAGCTGCGTGAATAATTTGGTAACTCACTCTCTTCTATATCATCCCCACAATCTTCCTCATCTTCCCCCTTATTTTCAAGTTCATTATCACTATTGTGATTGATTAGATAACCATTTTCTACAATCGATAACACATGATGAGCACCACCTTCATTACAAAAACACATGCAGTTTGAAGAGCAAGATAAATTACCATTTTCCAAAGCAGAACTTAAAGATTTGCTATCTTTTAATATTTCTTCTTCTTCATCTTCCAAATTATTATTTAAACTTTCATTCACAATAGTGTCCTCACACAATTCCTTTAGTTCATTATTAGTTTCTGTTACTGCAGATAAACTTTTTCTCTCCTTATTTTTTCTTTCCTCTTGCAAATCTTCCTCTGGACTTTGTTTACCATTATGTTCTTTACCATAAATTTGTAAAGTAATCGCTAAATTATCGCTTTCCTCTATACAAAATTCACAACATTTTTCTTCACTAGCATAACCATTACACAATTTTGTATTACTCTCCTCCTCTTCAATTACTTCATCACTCAAACCATTATTTTCAGCATTCACAATAACACTATCACATTCATTATTCACAATAAGCTTTTTATGACCCTCTCTCTCAGCCTGAGAACAAGACCAAAATTCGTCATCGAAATCTATGGTAGATTGTAAAACATTTGTAATATTTTCTTCATTTTCCTCCTCCTTTAAATCCTTCTCCTTTAACTCATTTTCATTTTGTTTTATTTTATTCTTTAGTTTATTTTCCTTCTCTTTTATCGCTTGTTTATTAAGATTTTCTTTAATTTCCAAATATTTTATAGAATTTTTACGTTTTTTCTTTTTATTATCCATATTGACTTTTAAATGTTTCGTATTTATCGTTAAGTTATCGTTTTTCTTGGAAATGTTTGTAGTCTTGTGTTGACTCACTACCATAGTAATGAGTTAGTTAGTTTTCTAACATTTAAGTTTTCAAGTACTCGTTTTTTTTCTTCAGGGCTTTTAAAAGTTATCGTCAAGTTATCGATAACTTATATTCGTAGTTTTTAAACATTTTTAACTTTTTAATCTTGATTTATAAAGTTTTAAAGTATATTTTGTAACATATTTTGTTCTTGTCTTTTTGTATCGTAATCATCGCTTGTTTCTTTCTTATCGATTTTTATAAAAAGAAGTTGCAAATTTTTATTTTAACAATAAAGTACAACTTTTTTTTTAATATTTTATTGATTGTTTTCGTAAATTATCGATTTTATTTTAAAAGTCGTTTCACTGTAGTTGTTTTAGATAAATTATTATCTGTCATGTTACATATTTATTTTGTTTTAATTTCATTCTTTTTCCTTGTTAATATCATCTGAAATTAAAAATAGAAAATAGTTTAAAAAAGATAAATTAATTAAAAAAATATAAATGAAGTGTTAATGGTTTTTTGTAGATCTTACAAAATAACTAAAAAATCTTAAATTTAGTTCTCTTGGAACTACAGGCATTCAAAACCAAAAAAAAAATTAAAAAAAAAAAAGACTTGAAACATTCGAAGATTTTTTTAATTAATTTTAGTTTTGCTCTGACAATTTATTTTTGATTTAAACCATTAATCAGTCGAAAGACAAGACTTTGGAAATTCATTTGCTGTGTAATAAGTATATGGTTTACTATCCGTAGAAAAGTTATGAGGTGATAAAAAAAATTAAACCAAAAACTTACGTTTATTGAAATAATCAAAAGAGTTTACAACTTTCGGAGGTTCTCCACCTGCCCGCAGATCAACTAGAAACTTGTGTTTATCCAAAACAGTTGGCAAATACCTCAGCAATAACTATGTGAAATTTCATTGAAATACATTTAGCGGTTTAAAAGTTACACAAATTTATAAAAAAAAAAAAAAAAACACATTGAAACTGATGTGCACTGCTGCAGGACACATTTACTATAGAAATGAAGGAAAGTGTGCAAATTTTGCTGAAGGGAGTCAAATTTCAGTTAGTTTTTAACTAATATGTAAAGTATTTATGCAAGTATTTGGTATCATGGGAAAGGTTATTACTTTAAAAATAATAATATATAAATAGTAAAGTACACAGTAAAAATTATGGATATAATTTTTTTAAATAAATCATTATTTGGTTTTAAATTAAATTTTATAAAACAAATTGTTTAATTTTAACATTTTGTTTTATTGGTTTTAAATAATTTGAAAAATAATATAAAATAAAAAAAAAAATTTGACAACTTCAATAAAAATAAAAAGAAAATTATGAAAATTATTAAAAATAAAAAGTAAAATTCGATATTTGAGGACTTCTAAAGGTAAGTTGCCTTTATTTAATGAGAAATTTCCAAATGCATTGATTGGTATTCTTGTTTTTATTTCTAGATAAGAAGATATGAAATGGATAGCTAATGTATGCATGTTTATATACAAAAATCTAAAAAATATGTAAGTATGATAGTCTAAATCTCTTTATCACCATAATCATATTAGAAGTCGAGTTATATAATGTTCGTCCGTGTAGTTGTACAGCTTATTCAAGTAATTCATTAACCTTGTGCTTGAATAAGTAACTTTTTGTGCTTTTGGAAGTATGGGGGAGCTATAAATTGTTTAAAAATTAATAATGTGATTTCTTTATAAATCAATGTTAATTGTGCCAAAATTTATAACACTTTTGTGTGATTTTTCCACAAACTACATCTTTTTTATATTAAAAATATCCGTTATGTTCAATCCTTGGAATTTCGGAATGTGTTTGCAAACTAGTTGTGCTTTAATAATCTTAATGGAGAGGATTTTAATGAAGAATATAACCCCAATTAGATAATAGTATTATGCCAATACATATACATATTTTAAAATGCCTCCATGAAAACTCGTCTTCAAAACATAAGTAGGTTTTCAAATTTAACAAAAATCAGTCCATACTTGATCTTATCTTTCACGAAAAGATTATTGTTAATATCAGTATTACATACATACATACGTACATACATACATACATACATATATGGCCATTATTGACCTTAACATGTTTATTTGTTAAATTGTGTTTAATCAAGATTTATTTATCTAAAATTCTAATAGGTATTCGCTGGGTAGTTTAACTGCAAGAAGAGGAACTAGAAACGCGATACTTGGAACTGTAAAAATATTCCTAAATCCTAATAGGTAAGTAATTTAAAAAAAAACGAACATTTTTAATTTTTAATAACGATTTTGTTTCTTTACTTTGGTAGATTTGGTCATTGATGGAAAAATTATTAATAAGCAAATTGAAGAATGAATATTAAATGTAGTATAAGTCTTATTATCTTAATTTAAACACTAATTTTAATGACTTTAATATTCTATCATTAAATTTACATTATTTTGCACAATATACATACATCTGTAAGAACTGCATTAAATGTAAACAAAAAATATTAATATTGCTTCTAAAAATTCTTACTAAAATTTTTATTGATTTAAAAATAAAAATTGTTTGAAAATTTATAAAAATTTAAATATTACTTTTATTGTTTTATTAAAAAAAGTTATGGAATTTATGAGAATTTTCAAATATTCAAATTTGTAAATAGTAAAAATATTTTAATAAGAAAAAAATATATTTTTTTTTTTCAATAAAACATTTACGAATTTGAATGTTTGATTTTACAAATTCAGTGATAGGTCCGATTTCAGTAAAAAATATAACTGGTTTTAAGAATTTATTAATAGAATACGAAATTTTATTTTTTCTGTGTATTAAACCTGAATTTTTTTATTAAATTGATCAAAGACGAAAAAATGTTGTATTTAGCGTAATTTTTAAAAACAAAATTTAATATTTGAACTTAAATAAAATCTATACTAACTAAGCTATCATTATGAAATTTTAGTACAATGTAAAAAAAGTTGTCTTTAAAAGAAGAGTATAAATACATTCACACTTTTTTATTCGGAAATACCCAAAATTTCAGTTCGGGGAAAGCTTGCTGCAAAAATTGACTTTTTTCAGTAAAATGGTCACCCTGTCGTTATAAGAGGCGTGGCTTATAAAATATTTTTTGTGTGTTTAGCGAACATATGTAGATATGTAATAAATGATTTTTTTTTTACTACAGCTTTAACATTTTCGAGCTCCACAAAAATTCAAATTAACGAAATTATAATATTGCTAGCGGGGAGACTGTTACCCCAACTGCCCTCGGATTTGATTTAGAAACATGAACAGAAATGTATAGTCCAGAGAAAAACAATGGATTTTAAAAAGAAAAAATTTCACCCCTTTTTTTTTTTTTTGAAGAAAATCGCAAACAAACAAAATTTTTTTTTAAATTTTCTAATTCAAAATATTACAACTTTTTATCTAAACCACATAAATATATGGTTCTTACACGAAAATTATTTAGAATTTTATACAGAATCTAGGGAATATTTTAGAAAAATTTTAGGACTCAAATTGAGCCCGTCAAGTTAAAAAAAAAAAAAAACAAGCGCGAATGTTATATTCTATATACCCACCATCAACTTTTTCAAATTTTACGTTATATGAAAGTGGTCGGACCACGCCTATTTTTGGTTTCCGAGTTTATATCAATCCCCGAAATATACATACAAAATTTCGTTGTCGTACATGCTTTTGTTGAAGAAATATCAGCAGAAAAGTATGAAACGGACACCCTGTGTTTCCAGTTTTTAGCCCATAACTTGTTTGTTTATTAACCGCTTTTCCCATTTTCAATCGCAAACAAACCTTATATAAAAAAAATATTTATGCCAAATTTCGTCCCCCTATGTTGCCCCGTTCCAGCCCTATCCTGCTTTCAACAGACGGACAGACGGACGGACATAGCTAGATCGACTCGGAATCTAACCAGGACCCAGATAATATATACTTTGTGGGGTCTTAGATGATTCCTTCGATATGTTACATACGGAATGACAAAATCAGTATAGCCCCCAACTTTTTGATGATGGGTATAAAAACATGTCCAAAAATGGGTCAAAATTTGACTTCGGTCCAAATATCTCTTAAAGTAAAAAAGATATATACTTACATATATATTTTTTTATAGAGATTTATAAGGATTATCTATGTGATTTTTTTTTTTCAGTCAAATCATAAATGAAATTTTGGCGAATTTTTCAAAAAATGTTTATACCCGAGGTGACCAAATTTTAAATATACCTCAGGATTGCCCATGCGAAATTTCATTCAAATACATACAGTTCTTAGTTCTAAAGTTACAGAATTATTTCCAAAAAAAAATCGTTTTGGGACCACTATTCATCATCAAGAGGGCCTCATTTTTTCCTACCTACTCTATGACCTTCTTTGGAAGTTCAAACAACGACTTCCCAAACACCACCTCCATAAGATCCTCAGTGATCTAGGATCAGATTAAAGCAACACCCTTTTCACCTGCATCACTAGCATCCTTAGCAGCGACCTCACTTAGCAGCTTGCTTAAGTCCACTCTATCCATCACCGAACTGGACGAATCCACTTCGAAGATGAATCATACTGTAACAACATAGGCGGCAATGACAACACAACGTCGTCATAATCAGGTTTTTGCTACGCGAGTTATTCGCGGTTAAAGGTGACAAAAATCATTTTTTTTTTTTTTTTTTTTTTGCACACATATATCTCGCTCATTATGCATAATACGTAAAATATACATATGTCTCGCTTATTATGTACCATTCGTGTTTTGATGCTATTACAACATCTACAGAATATAAAACTTTCAACATTTGTATGTACCATCTTATAGGGACAGTCCTTTTACGTGCTCAAGTGTGTGCCCGAAGTCTTTTCATTTTGTTATTGTAATTTTAATCTGTAGCCTGATTTTACACTTGCAAACACCATAACTTGTATCAGGAAAATATTTTTTGACAACATATGCAACAGAGGAGTAAATATCCTCGCAATTATTCTTACAACTTTAGTATATCGTCCTGAGCAAACACGTGATTATCGGTGATTTTTAGCAGTAAGATACCAAGACGATATTCTTTTTTATTATAATAATTATTTTTTTATGTTTTATGATATTAAAATAAGCAGCAATGTTGCTCAATATTGGCGGAATTAATTGCTTAAAACTTTTCATTTATTTAAAAACTTAAAATTTTCATAATTTAGATTCAATAGTAAACAATATAGCTCGATACAACTATTATTTTATATTAAGTTGATCTTAGAAAAATTATTTGTCCAAAAAATAGGAAAATATTTTCCATTATGTGGTCACACTGTATTCACATTAGGAACATTTTTGTTTGCTATTAAATAATTTCGTTTGCCTAAAATTAACTGATTTCCCATTTGCCACACAAAAATATTTTATGGTCACATTACGGCAAAGACATTTTTATGAGTTTCTGTCAAATGTTTCCCTTTAGAGTATAGATTTTTTTATTATTATTTAATTGATATTATTTTACAGATCACAGAAAAATATAACTTTTATAGTTATAACCACTACTTATATCTCATGGACTTTCTTTGGTAACCCTTCCATTAGAGCTTATCTCCTTTTAAAATCTTCAATATTTTTGTCTGCTCTTAGGTCTTAAAATTATCTTCAACATTTCCTCAAGAACCCTGGTCGACCAAAAAATCCTTCACCAAAGACGAATAGTTGTACTTGATGCATTTTCATGTGCTAAACATGAATCTGTTATAAGTTTTTTTCCATCAAGTCAGGATTTTTTTTTATGGGCGTGTGTAATATTTCGCCCATAGCAAGGCCATTACTCTAGTATATTTCCTCATAACTCATAGAACAGTGTGTACAATTGACAAAAATATGCGGACTAAAAATATCTTCAAATCACAAGAACTTCATTTTTTTATATCCTCAATAGTTTCGGAGTTATTTTGAAATAAATGTCCGAAAAAAAAAACTTTTTTATGCACAATTTTAGATTTTTTTGTTACTAAAATTTCTTTTTAAAAGTAAAAACATTAAAAATGTTTCAGTTTATCATTTATATCATAAAGCTAGTAATGCTGCAAATTAAATAATTTATGTACCTTTAAAATTTATGCACAAATCTTGATTTTATTCACAGTTAAGTAAAAATATCTGTGTTACATACATTTGACTAGAAATACAGAGGTGGGCAAAAAAAAAAATATATATATATTTTTTTTTTCTTAAAACAAAAATAATAATTTTGACGAGTTAAACAAGAATTTGCATTCACTTTTTTTCTATCACTTACTGATTTTTTTTATGGGCATGACTAATATCATCACCTTATTCAGCGTTCACATTATAAAACTCGAGAATGGTTTGTACAATTTTGACTATAACTCAAGAACCGTTTACACAATTTTGATAAGTGATACAAAGATGCATAAAAGCAGGTTCTTATTTAGCACATTAAATTCCATCTAATTCACCTATTTTTTTATTTAAGACGAAATTTTTTTTATTTTTTTGCACACTAGTGTATCTCTACTTAACTGTGATTGCAATCAAGATTTGTGCATCAATTTTTATGATACGTGACTTTATTTACTCGCAGTTTTGTCAGCTTTGAGATAAAGCTGATAAACTGAAACATTTTTGATGTTTTCACTTTTAAAAAGAAGTTTTAGTAAAAAAAAGAAATCTTGAATTTAGCATGAAACAATTTTTTTGGACACTTATTTCGAAATATCTCTTAAACTATTGAGCGGATAAAAATTTGTTAGTAGAGCGAATTAAAGCCAATTTTATTATAATTTGGTGTACCAGTTATACTGATATATATTCGAGTAGTCGGCTTATTTAGGACGCAATATTAGACACGCCCATACAATATCTCGACCTAATGGGAAAAAACTGAAAGCAGATTTGAGTTTGGCATACGGAATTCCATATAGTCCACATATTTTTTTTTTTTTTTTTTTTTTTTTTTTAAGGACCTCAAAAAAATTTTTTTTGGTTTTTTGCCGACCAATTAGCAACATACAAATTTTGACCCAGAAGCTGCGAACAATCTACCACATTCGTCCACAGTAAATCAACATTTTTTTTTGTTTTGTTTTGGTACATAACTTTTTTTAAATCAATAACTTTGATTAGTGTTTTAATCAAATGTGTGAATTATTTTAATAATTTAAGAACTTTATATATTTACAATATAAATTTTTTATCATTTCGATAGATTCATTTCACTTAATATATATTTTGGTTTACTTGACCCACATTTATACTGATAATTTATAAAAAAAAAAAATATTTCATTTAAAATTAATAATTAAATTTATCTTTTTAAAAGCGTTTGATTTAATTATTATTCACATTTGTTTAATAAATATTTTCATACTATTAAATAATTTTATTCATCTTGTCTTATATGACTGACTTATTTGCCTTGACTGACACTTTTAACAAATTGTTAAGGTTTCAATTTTCTACAATTTTGTCCATTATTCTATAAAAATATTTTTAATAGTCTAACAATTTCATTGCACTATATTATAATGTTACAGATGACGCCTTTTTTAATTTTATCAAGATGACGTCTCTTTGGATTCACTCTGTTGTCGCCCATAGATGTCAAAACACTGAACTCCTGCCGATCATTTAGTGCACTACTATAACAGATTCATATAGTGGGTTTGCATGTTTGTATTGTCTATGTGTGTAATATTAACTTTTTAACTAATTTGTTGTTGTACATAAACTAGTTACACTTAGTGTAAGTTGTTTGGTAGTACTAGAGGTGGTGTTGATAGTAATGATGACACTAAGTGGGTGGTCGGTCATAGACACAGTCGTCACATGTCGTCGCCGCCAACAGCACCGTTGACGCCATTAACCTTATTTTAGTCTTAAACCAATTGTATATGTAACGCATTTATTTAATAGTCTAAAGTCTAATTAACAATGTGTGGTCTTTATGTCTGAGATGGATAATTGAGATTTTGTTAAACTAAACCATATAATTAAGTTGCAATGGAAGGCATAAAAATAAATAGAAAAAATAAAACAAGTTTAAAAAATATGGTTTTATTTGTTTAAAAAACTTTGTTTTCTATAAAAATTCAATCCAAAAAATGTTAATGTACTAAGTTTTTCATCCCTGCACTTTTATTACTACAAAAGAAAAAAACTGATAACAATAATTGCTGCTTTTTTATTTTGTCTAATTACGCGAAAAGTCCTATTGCCATAATCACTTTATGACAACGTCTATGACCCAGGAAAGAGTGTAGGTGGTTTGATTTGCGTTTTGCTTTTTTTTCCCATTTTTATTAAAAAAAAATAATACGATAAATTCTCTTTAGAGAAAATTTACGATAAATTTTTCTTATGTAGAGAATTTACGATAAATTTTCGTTTTATACAAAATTTACGATAAATATTCTTTATTAAATATTTACGACAAATTTTCTTTTTATAAAATATTTACGATAAATTTTGTTTTCATAGAAAATTTACGAAAAAATTATTTTTATAGAAAATCTACGATAAATTTCTTTTTATATTTTCGTTAAATTTTTTTTAAATTTTCTTTTTATAGAAAATCGTCGTTAAATTTTCTCTTTATAAAAAAATTTACTATACATTTGTTCATAGAAAATACTACAAATTTCCTTTTTATAGAACATTTTCGATAAATTTTCGTTTTATACAAAATTTACTATACAAATTTTTTTTTATAGAATATTTACGATAAATTTTGTTTTTATAGAAAATTTACGATAAATTTATTTTTATAAAAAATTTTTTAGATTTTCTCTTTATAGAAAAACTTCGTTGTTTTCTTTTTATTAAAAAATTTTCATTAGATTTTCTTTTAAATTTTAAATTTTCTTTTTATAAAAAATTTTCGCTAAATTTTCTTGTTACAGAAAATTTTTATAAAATTTTCTTGTTTTAGACAATTTTTGTTAAATTTTCTTTTTTATGGAAATTTTTCCTTAAATTTTCTTTTTCTGGAAAGTAAAATTTTCTTTTTAAAGAAAATTTTCGTTAAATTTTCTTTTTATAGAAAATTTACAATGAATTATTTTTTATAAAAAATTTTTGTTAAATTTTCTTTTTATAGAAAATTTTCCTTAAATTTTCTTTTTATAGAAAATTTTCGTTAAATATTCTTTTTATAAAAAATTTCCGTTAAATTTTTTTTAAATTTTCTTTTTATAGAAAATTTTCGTTAAATTTTCTTTTTATAGAAAATTTTCGTTAAATTTTCTTTTTTATTTTTTTTATAGAAAATTTTCGTAAAATTTTCCTTTAATAGAATATTTTCGTTAAATTTTCTCTATAGAATATTTTCGTTAATTTTTCTTGTTACAGAAAATTTTCGTTAAATTTTCTTTTAATAGAATATTTTCATTAAATTTTCTCTGTAGAATATTTTCGTTAATTTTTCTTGTTACAGAAAATTTTCGTTAAATTTTCTTTTAATAGAATATTTTCGTTAAATTTTCTTTTTATAAAAAATTTCCGTTAAATTTTTTTTAAATTTTCGTTAAATTCTTTTTATAAAAAATTTCCGTTAAATTTTTTTTAAATTTTCTTTTTATAGAAAATTTTCGTTAAATTTTCTTTTTATAGAAAATTTTCGTTAAATTTTTTTTTTATAAAAAAATTAACGTTAGATTTTCCTTTTAATTTTTAAATTGAATTTTTATGAAAAATTTTCGTTAAATTTTATTTTTATGGAAATTATTCGTTGTTTCTTTTTTACATAAATTTTTGTTAGATTTTTATTATAATTTTTTTTTTTTTGTTTTTTTTTTTTTTTTTTTTTTTTCTTTTAATTCCCTTTAATAGGAAATTGTGTATAAAACCAAACCACTGTTTTTAGTTTCTATTTAATATTTCCTTCTATATATTCCTGTATTCACAACATGTTTTTACTGTATTTGACGTCGTCTAGGCTTAAGTTAAACTACAGTTATTATTGCTGTTGTTCTTGTTGTTTATAATGTTTCTCCTAATAGAGTTAATGTTGTGGTTAACTATTACTCTGCTCATTATCGTCATCATCATTATTATCGTAATATCCTTTTAAACACATTATTGTCCGGTGTCTTTGTAGTTATTGTAGTTGTATTTAATAAAGTTATTGTGATTATAAAAATGTTAAAGTTACACTGCTATGAGTACTATTAGTTATTATTACTGTTGTTCTCTAGTTATACATATTTTCCATAAATAAAACTAAATAAAGTTTGAGAAAAAAAATGTGTAAAGAACATTGGTGACTTTGTTATTCCTGCTCGGACTGTTAAGGTTAATAAATATCATTAAACATTATTAACATTTATATACATAACTTGTTGCTTTCATAAAAACAGTGGGACTTTAAATTTGAAAATAGCTGAAAATATTGAAATATTTTTTAGAAGAAAAATATCTAGTCCCAAATATTTTTCTTTAGTTATTTTTACTAATGTACATTTGATACCTTCTAAAATTTGTTTTACAGTCCTTTTTTTGATTACTATATGCCTACTGTGCAAAAATTTCAATCATATCGTTTGCCAACATTGTTGTCGAGTAGAGGAGTTTAGTTATTTTTCATTAATATTACATTTGCTTATTAACACATAAATTCAAATTCATTCATACTCCTTCAAACCAAACTGTTTACCACAACTCAAGCAAATATGGATAAACAACACCCAAAGTCATTTGATAACAACTCTTTGTTTACTACCGCAACACTTCACATTCACTTTAACTCATTCACTTTTCTCACAAAGTGTGTGCAAGTGAGTGAATAAATATTTCTGAGTATCTAAGTGCGTGTAGATTTCTCTCTACAACTGTATCAAAGTGTAAGTGTGTTTAACCATAAATTTTATATTTGTATTGTTGTCGTTCTTGTTGCTCCTGTTGTTATATCAATTCTGTTTGTCATTGTCATGAATAATTTGTAATTTATATGAAAAATATTTTCATATACAACTTATGAATGTGTAGGAGTAACAGTAATCTTTTAAGCTTAATGAAGAAAATAACAAAGATATAAAAATGTATACAAATACAAATAAATATACTTATTAATGTATTTGTAAGTATGCGTGAGTAAAAATCTATTATTATTTACCATATTTTTCATGCATTTCCGTTTCTGTTATTTTGCTATTTTTAGCAGCTTTTTCTATATTTTAATATTAATGTGGCTGGCGATTTTTTTTATATTCTGCTCTTGTTGTTTGGCATTAATTTACGGCCATAGGAAATTTATTCATTTCTTGTAGCTATTTTTAGATTTCTTGTTTTTCTTTAGTTTATTTGCTGCCATATGTTTTGGTTAATCTGCAAAAAAATACAAAGAAAATAGAAAATTATTTTGGCTGGTAGGGTATTATGTTAATGTTCTATAAATAAATATTATATTTTATAGAAACAACAGTTACTTATATGAATGTGGAAAGGTATCCCTAAAGAATTTTTACTTCTCTATAGAATCAAATATGATTTCAAAATATAGCAGAGTTTAAACTATAGAATAAACTATAGTCTAAACTAATGACTAAACTATAATCCAGAATATAGACTAAACAATAGTCTAAACTACAGACTCATCTATAACGTAGATTAAATACTAAATAATAATCTAAAATACACACTAAATTAAAGCGTTGACTAAAGACTAAACTATAACCAAGACTATAGTTTAGTTAAAATTAAAGTCTAGACTATAGACTAAACTATAGTTCAGACTATAGAATAAATTATAGTCTAGAGTATAAACTAAACTATAGTCTACACTATAGACTAAACTATAGCACAAACTATAGACTAAACAATAGTCTAGACTATAGACTAAACAATAGTCCAGACTATAGACTGAACTATAGTCCAAACTATAGACTAAACTAAAGTCTAGACTGTAAACTAAACTAAAGTCTAGACTGTAAACTAAACTATAGTCTAGACTAAATTATTGTCTAGACTATAGACTAAGCTATAGTCCAGACTATAGACTAAACTATAGTCTAAGCTATAGACTAAACTATAGTCAAGACTATAGACTTAACTATATTTCAGACTACAGTCCAGACTCTAGACTAAACTAGGGTCTAGACTATAGAATAAACCATAGTCTAGACTATAAAATAAACCATAGTCTAGACTATAGAATAAACCATAGTCTAGACTATAAACTAAACTATAGTCTAGACTATAAACTAAACTATAGTCTAGACTATAAACTAAACTATAGTCTAGAGCGTAGACTAATCTATAGTCTAGAACATAGACTAAACTGTAGTCAAAAACTAAACTTCAGTCCAGACTATAGACTAAACTACAGTCCAGACTAAAGACTAAATTATAGTCTAGACTATAAACTAAACTGTAGTCTACACTATATACTAAACTATATTCTAGAACATAGACTAAACTATAGTCCAGACTATAGATTCAATTATAGTCTAGACTATAGAATAAAGTATAGTCTAGACTACAGACTAAACTATAGTCTAGACTATAGACTAAACTATATACTAAACTACAGTCTAGAACGAAGACTAAACTATAGTACAGACTATAGACTAAACTAAAGTCTATACTATAGACTAACTATAGTCCAAACTATAGACTAAAATATAGTAAAACTATACAGTCCAGACTATAGACTAAATTATAGTCAAAACTATAAACTAAACTGTAGTCTAGACAATATACTAAACTATAGTCTAGAACATAGACTAAACTTTAGTCCAGAATATAGACTATACCATAGTCCAGACTTTGGACTAAACCATAGTTTATACTATAGAGTAACCTATAATCCAGACTACAGACTAAACTATAGTCCAGACTATAGACTAAATTATAGTCTAGACAATACACTGAACTATAGTCAAGAACATAGACTAAACCACAGAATATAGACTATACGATAGTCCAGACTTTAGACTAAACCATAGTTTATACTATAGAGTAACCTATAATCCAGACTACAGACTAAACTATAGTCCAGACTATAGACTAAATTATAGTCTAGACAATATACTAAACTATAGTCTACAACATAGACTAAACTTTAGTCCAGAATATAGACTATACCATAGTCCAGACTTTAGACTAAACCATAGTTTATACTATAGAGTAACCTATAATCCAGACTATAGACTAAACTATAGTCTAGACTATAGGCTAGAGTATAGTCCAGACTATAGACTAAATCATAGTCCAGACTAGAGACTAAATTATAGTCTAGGCTACTGACTAAACTATAGACTGGACTACAAACTAAACTCTAGTCTAGACTATAGTCCAGACTATAGAGTTAACTATAGTCCAGACTATAGACTAAGCTATAGTCCAGACTATAGAGTTCACTATAGTCTAGACTGTAGACTAAACTATAGTCCAGAATATAGACTAGAATATAGTCCAGACTAATCTTTAGTTTATACTATAGACTGTAGAGTAATTTCTTTATAAAATAAAATACACTGGAGCGTATGAATAATACTATTATTTTCTTCCATAATACATATTAATCATACGCAACAAATTACAAATTTAAATAAATTTTCAGCAAAACAAAACAATTTACTTTTACTAAATTCATCAACATCATCTTTACAGCAAATTTAACAAAATAATTACATGCAAAAAAAAAACTGTACACGTGTAGGAAAAAATGAAGAAGAAAAATAATTTACAAAAATCATTATCAACAAAAGCTGGCGAAAAGAATTGTAATTAAAATGACAATTATACAACATGATGAAAACAAATGGAGAAAAAATGTTCCTAAAAAAAAAAAAAAAAAATTATAAAAATAATAAAATATAATTTAAGCAAAATATCACCGAAAAAATCAAAAGAACAGCTACAAAAACAATAGTAACAAGAAGAACACCATCAGCAATAAATGAATGAATAACAAGATAACAAAAGGGGTTAAAGTCCTGCAAAACACAAATTAGAAACAGAAAAAATACAATAGAAAAATGAAATACAGTGGTAAAAAAACAAAAATAAAGCGGAAGGCGAAATGTTAAATATGAAAAAAGAAAATTTAATTAAACCTCAAGCAAAATAAATACATCCACACATAAATGCTTCCAAGGAAATAAACATACAATGAAATACTCTTGTACCCTCTTGCATAAAAACCTTACAAAAATATATATACGTATGTATGTGTGCATGTATAAAATGTGGTTTTTGCAAAATATTTACGAAATGATTAAAAAGAGAAAACTAAAATAAATAAAAGAAATAAAACACAGAAAAATGAGTAAAAAATATTAAAGGAAATAGTAAAAGAGAATAAAATAAAATAACAAATAAAAGAAAGCTTAAAAAAAGCATTAAGGAAATTCAACGCAAAAGTATGGCAACTCCTTTTTTGGTTAAAGACAACCACGTGACTATATGGTGAATATAATAAATCAACCGTTAGCACAATTTAAGAGCAAAGTTTCCGCAATTGCGTTTTATACGTTTGTGTTTATGTAAGAGTAACTTATTCACCCTTTTAACTGTTATTTTAATTTAAAATGGTTATAAGAAGAGAATTTGTAAAAGACAATAAATATAGGAGAGAGAGATAGATGGTGTGGCAATTTAAAAAGAGAGTATTAATTGTTATTATGTTACCAACACATGTTTTCGCAACAAAGTTTTTTTAGTAGAATCATGTAAAAAGTTTTATTTCTCATTTAGCTTTATGACTTATTGACTTTTGTTTTTCTCTGCTTTTATTTCAAAATATCATTTGGACTTGGGATATAACACTTACTATGTATGTAAGAATACCAAATGGAAAATTTAGGTGCACTATGGTTCTTTATGACATAATTTTCCGACTGCAAATGTAAATCATTTGAATATAAAAATAATTTATAGTTTTTTTTTTTTTTTTTATAAAAATTTCATAAGATTTACTATAACTTACAGGCTCCCAAAAACTGTTTCATACATTAAGACCAAAAGAAGCTTAGATTTCCTCTAGAAACTGGTGCCCAGCAAGGTACTTTTTGAGGAAGTACTTTTTCATTACTTCCAAAGTAGCAAATAATGTATGTTTTCTTCTTCTTAAAAAAATTACTTAAACAGTATCCGCTGATGTTATCAAATAGTGATTAAAATGAAGTTTATTGTTGCAAAACATTGATAACACTGGTCAACAAAAAAATCCTCCCACATAGACGAATAGTTGGACTTGATGCGCCAGTTTTACAAACATGTCTCCACACGTCGGAGGTAAATATCAAGTTGGCTAGATACTATGTGCAGGTTTTCGTGGGAACTGAGTATTGCCATATCATCAGCAAACGTAGAAATAGTCAGTCCATCGCATACTGGTAAGTCAGAAGTGTCAATTAAATATAAGGTAGGTCCAAAAACACTTCCCTGTGGGACACCTGCTTTTACTTCAAATTCTTCTGTTACAATTACGTTATATTTTAATCTAAATAAACGGTCAGATAAATAAAACTCATAAAGCAAATTGTGGGTTCATGGTGGTAGTAAACATTTAATTTTATATATTAGGCCCTTGAGCCAAACTTTGTCGAAAGCTTGCGAGATATCCAAAAAGATAGCTGAACAATACTTCTCTAATTCAAAAAACATTACCTTATCTCTCCAGTTACACGATTTACTTGTTCTATTGTTTCATGTTTTTCACGAAAACCAAACTGGTGAACTTGCATGACATTTCTATCGTTCAAGAATGGCTTAATTTTCTTTTAAAATACTTTCTCGAACAGCTTCGGTAAACAAAATAGAAGGCCTATAAGCAGATGGTATAGAGTAATTCCATGTCAAAATGCATAGCTATCGGACTTGACATCTCCGATTTAAATGAAATTCACTACAAGCATTGACCATTAGAAGTGTTTCCGAAAACATGAAATTTCAGACCCATGTTTCTATTCGGTCCGAAAATATGACGGTTTAAAAAACGAAAAAATTTTAAAAACTTTACAAATGAATACTTATTTAACTTTTAATAACTTCTTAAA
This sequence comes from Protophormia terraenovae, assembly GCA_951394005.1. Lineage (NCBI taxonomy): Eukaryota > Metazoa > Arthropoda > Insecta > Diptera > Calliphoridae > Protophormia > Protophormia terraenovae. The sequence goes on from OX596074.1 coordinate 135,281,951, forward strand.
TATACATGGTAGATCTCTGGTTGTTGCTGCATATTTAAGATGATACGTTACCTTCATAACGATATATACAAAGTTTTTTACATCAAAAGTTCAAAGGTCAAAGTTGGAGATAAAAAAAATTCAAACTATTATATCTCAAAAACCGGTATTTTTAAAATTCTTAAAAAATATATATGGTTGACTTAATTTTTTCTCCATATGGATGTAAAATTTCAAGTTGGAGCCTTATTTAGTTTAAGAGTTATGGACAAAAATAAAATCCAATTATTAATAACTCGTAAGTTGTAGAAAATAAAAAGTTAATTTTAGTGCAATTTTAAAAACAAGGACATGACCTTAAAAATGATATATAGTGAGTTATTTTTGATCGAAAGTTCAAAGGTCAAAATAAGACTTACAAAAAATAAACCCTTAAGCCCAAATTACAATAGCGCGTAGTCAGCAACAGTGTGTGCTGCCATAATCAGCTCATTATTTAGAATGCACTGTTTGTTATGGTGTTGATTACATTTGGTCAGCAGCAGTTTGCAGTGCTGTTTCATTTAGCCCTGTTTCTAAATTCACTGCGCTGCTTTCAGATTGAGAGCGAGACAAAGAGAGTGAGCAAATAAATGAGAGGCTAAAATACACAAGTAGAACAAAGCTAAATGGTGGTTATAAATTGTGGCTGCCAACGCTGAATTGTAATTATAACGGCAGCAACATGTTGTGCTGACAGTGATAATTTTAGCTGATACTGTTGCTGACTACGCGATATTGTAATTTGGGCTTTATATCTCAGAAAACGATGTTTTTAAAATGCTAAAAAAAAAAATATATAATATTAATACAACTCCACTTCATGCTTGTGCAAAATTTCATGTTGGATACTCATTTAGTTCAGAAGTTATGTAACAAACAATAAACTGAAGTCAAATTTTGTATATAAAATTTGAAAAAAAAAATAATTTCAAAATAATTTTTGTAAATATTTTAAAGTTTACATACAAAAAATGTGCTTTTTTCTGTATTTTTCTTCATAACTTCTAAACCAATAGAGGCTCCAACTTGAAATTTGGCACAAATATAGAGAAGGGTTTCATTGTCAATATATGTATTTTTTAAGAATTTTAAAATACCGTTTATTGAGATATTAAGCTTTAATTTTTATATATCGACTTTGACCTTTGAACTTTCGAAGTCTATAAATGTTTTACATGTCGTTTTAAAGTCATTGTGTTGTTCTATTATACGAAATAAAAATAAGAATTGTACAATGTATATTTTAGAAGTTATGAGCAATAAAGTGTGATTACTTTTGGAAAAAATTGAACCCCTTTTTGATTTTTGAAACGCCATATTCTTGGACCAGGAGGATTATTTACTCAGAAAAAATGTGATTTCAGCAACATTTGCAATACTTAATATCTGTAGCGAATTTCATTGAAATCGGAGATATCAAATCCGAAAATATCTGTTTTTTGTCCGTTTTGATATGGAATCTCTCTATAGTAGAATCCTTTCTTGGTTTTGGTATTAGTTTGATCTTAGAAGTTTCCCAAATTTTTGGAAAAACTCCTAATTTTAAGATTGCATTGAATTAATATCCTCTGGGCTAACAACAGGTGTCTCTCCCAACACAAAATTATATTTCCAATCAATATAAAAACCAAATGTTTATATTAAAATATTTATATAAAATTTTTCTGAATTAAACGCCACTTTGTCCCATTTAACCCAAAAGTATAGACGAACAGATGGACATTACCATTCTGCCAAAAAATTTTAAAGATACATTTTTTTACCTAATTATATATAAAAAAAATTAAGCGTGATCGTCAATATTCGTATAATACTTAATAAAACTAAAACTATATAACTTTTCCTGAAATATGTCCAATTTTTGACATATTTAACCCTATGTATAGAAGGACGGACCGACTTTGTTATTCTGCAAAAAAAAATCTTAAAATTCTCAAAATGATTTCTTTTATCTAATAATAAATAACAAAATAAAACGGAATCATTAATATACTGATGTAGCTTTTCTCTGAATTAAGCGCCATTTTCAACCTTTTTACCCCAATATGAGTTGCAAAGGATGTTAATATTTTTAATATATTAACTTAATATTTCAATATTTTAACTTTTAATATATGCATTATATTTAGAATGTTGTAGAAAGATCTTGTGGATATTTTAGGAAAAACCATCAAAGTTAAAAAAATTATATTAATTTTTTACGTCTTAATTTTCAACCCACAGTGCTACAAACATACATTTTCAAAGAAGGAAAAAAAAAGGACTTTTTCTTAATATAATTTTTTAACCACATTGTCCAATAAAATTCCTCTCATTTAACAATGAAAAAAGCTTTTAAAAACTACCCCAACTAAAAAACAATAACAAACTGGTAATTCAAAAAAAGTCCATAAGCAACAAGTTGCTGTTAGGCATATCCTTACACAAACTCCAACATAAACTACAAATTTTTTACTATTTTTCTCATTTATTTTTTTATATATCACAACAGATATAATTTGTATTTCAAAAACAAACTATTTAAATAGTTGTTGTAACATAAACCGGATTTCCGTTGTGATAAAGAAAACAAAATTAATAAATAAAAAATATATATATGTATATAATAATAACAACAACAACAAAATGACGGTCATAGTAAATTAATTGATTTATAGAAGGATTTATTACTAGTTTAATTTTAATTTTTATTTTTTTGCAACAAACTAATTAATTAAATTATATTTATGGTAGATTTATATATATATTTTTTTTTCTGTTAAAAGGCATCTAAAAAACACGCACATTTATAATTTCATTAATAGTATTTTGTACTTTTTTTATTTATAATTTTATTTTTATTCTTTTATTTATTTTTATTTTCTATATATCTTTTAAACGTGGTTTGTTGTTTTGTTTGTGTGCAGTAGATATTAATAATTTAATCAATATGTTTTGTTTATAAATATATTTTTATTCATGTTAAATGCTATTAAAGCTAAAATAATAGATATTGTATTTTAATACTATAAAAAATAATTAAGGTTTAATAGAGCATGAAAATTGTTGAGATTTAAGCGTTTGAGTGTTTTAACAAAAATGCAAATTAATCATACGCCATTAAGTATTTTTACATAATTATTGTGTTATTTTTAAAATAATATGCAAGTAATTTGATTTTATGTCAACATGGGTTTTATAAAATGCTAAATTTAAATAACATTTTTATAATAAAATTAATTGGTAGTAAATAACATGTATTAATATAAAAATTAATATTAAGGGGTTTTAAAATTATAAATCAAAATTTTCACTAATAAAACTTATAGGCAAGAGACAAGAGTTTAATTCTAAATTTAAAAAAAAATACAAATAGAAAACAAAAACCTGTGGAATTGAAAAACATCTTAAAAAATAAAAAAATAAGGTCCAATTACTATAAAAATCTTAAATAAAAAAAAAAAAAAAAAAACACTTTGAATACTAAAATAATAATGAAAAACGGCACAAAATTTAAATCGAAAAATGTTAATAGCTACTAAAATAATAATAATAACGCAGGTTTACAAAATGAAAAGAATTCTGCGGCACAGGGTTTCTCAGTTAATTTGGGTACACGGTATTAATAATAAAACTAAACCTCTTCCACTTTTTTTGAATTGACCCTAGTTCTCGCGATAAATTGTAAAATTAAGGAAGTTGCACCATATATTGAAGAATATCTCAATAATGACTTGTCTGATTTTGATTTGAATGAAATATGTCTTGTTTTATTTGAGACAAATTTATCTTTATGAATAAGGAATAACAATTTTATTTTTCATACCCACCATCAAAAAGATGGGGGGTATTGATGTTGCCATTACGTGCGTAACATGTCGAAAGAAACATTTAAGACCCCACAAAGTATATATTTTAGGGGTCCTGGTTAGATTCTGAGTCGATCTAGCTATGTCCGTCCGTCTGTCCGTCTGTTAAAAGCAGGATAGGGCTCGGGATAACGTAGGAGGAAGAAATTTGGCACAAATATTTGTCTTATTTAAGACTTGTTTGGAATTGAAAATGGGCAAAATCGGTTAATAAACAAAAAAGTTATGGGCTAAATACTAGAAACACTTGGTGTCCACTTCATACTTTTCTGCTGATATCTCTTAAACAAAATCGATATAAACTCGGAAACCAAAAAATGGGCGTGGTCCGCACTTTTTACCGCCTACCTCCCATATAAGGTGAAATTGTGTTCAAATAGTTCAAGGACCAATGTAAACTCGGAAACAAAAATAGGCGTGGTCCGCCCACCTCCCATATAACGTAAAATTTGAAAAAGTTGATGGTGGGTATATAGTTCGGCCAAGCCGAATATAAAATTCGCTCTTGTTATATTTACGAATTTTTACGATTTTTTGAAATATTTTTTTTTTTTTTTGCAATTTTTTTCAGAAAATAGGCATAATATCTCTATAACTGTTAACCGTATTAAAAAGTAATGTAAGAATGAAATAAAGACGATTTCAATTAGAATTTCTTGATATATTTTTAAATAAAATCAAACAATTAATTTTTGAGATAAGGCTTCAATATATGGTGCAACTTTCTTAATTTTACAAAATCGTAAAAAATACCTACTTTTAATAAAACCGCTTAAATGCTTAAAATATTGTCCAAATAAAATTTAATAGCAAAAATCGCTAAATTGGAAAGAAAAATAAAATTATAAAAAAACGCTAAAATATCACAAAACCAATAGATTTTTTTTTTTTTTTTTTTTTTTGGTTTCTATGATAAAAATGGTTAAATTGTCGGGACAATTTCAGATTCCAGCACTTAATTCACATCATTCTTTAATTTATGTATCTATTTCACTACCTGTTGAGTATGTATCGGATAGTGTGTTTTTTAGAGATTTTTCAAATATAAAATTTAGCCAATTGTGAGAGAGATGTACAATTAATAGATTGGGGATGCATTTATAGAACATCCGACACTAATTTCCAGTTTGCACAATTTAATTCCTTCATCTTGAATTTATATAACGAACATGTTCCAATTAAAAGAAGATTTATAAGAAAAAAGTATGACTGGTTTAACTGCAGAGAGATACGTAAAGCAAGAGAATTAAGGGATTTGGCATTTAGAGCTTATAAGGAAAGAAACGATAGCGAGCGTTGGAAAGTATTTTGTAAATATCGCAACAAATTAAAATCAGTTATAAGAAGAATTAGACGCATATCGTACGAAAGGTATTTTAGTAATGAAATTCTCGGTAGTGTTTGGAAAAAAAACTGAAATCAACAGGTATTGTAGATAAGGGAGTAAGTGATATTTTTGATGATCTGAATGTACTGAACAATATTTTTATCCTACCTGCAGATAACACTATTGTAGAAACAAATCAATTTGATAGTACACTAAATTTTGGCTTTAACTTTGGGAGAATATATGAAATTGATGTGCTTAAGGCAATAGATGGCGTTAAATCAAAATCTATTGGACCTGATGGATTATGTAATTAGATTCTTACGCTGTATTCTGACATATATAGTTAAACCTCTTACGCATATTTATAACACTATTCTATCATTTTTATATGAAAGATATCAATTTATTAAGGTTGGGAATAAAGTATCAGAATGTGCTAGGTTATATAGTGGTGTACCCCAGGGATCCATTTTAGCTCCGTTATTGTTCATGATTTATGTCAATGATTTGTTCAGTTCACTGACTTTCTGTAGTGCACAAAATTATGCCGATGATTTTCAAATATATGTATAATAAAAAATAAATCGACAAATTAAAAAACGCTAAAATATAAAAAACAAAAAATAAAAAGTAGGTCAAATGAAATATTGATTAAAGAGAAAAAACAAACACATTAGCTACTTAAAAAAAATCAAAACAAAATTTAAAAAAAAGATCCCTATATTAAGAAAAAAAAAACCAACGTTGGCAACCGATTCAAAAAATAAATCGACCAATTAAAAAAAAACAAGCGCGAATGTTATATACGGCTCGGCCGAATCTATATACCCACCATAAATTTTTTCAAATTTCACGTTATATAAGAGGTGAGCGGTAAAGTGGGCGGACCATGCCCATTTTTGGTTTCCAAGTTTATATCGACCCTCGAACTATCTGTACAAAATTTCATTATCGTACATACTTTTGTTTAAGAGTTATCAGCAGAAAACTATGAAATAAAGCTACAACGGACACCCTGTGTCTCTAGTATTTTGCCCATAACTTTTTTGTTTATTAACCGATTTGGTCATTTTCAATACCAAACAAACCTTATATAAGATAAATATTTGGGCCAAATTTCATCCCCCTAAGTTGTACCGTTCGAGCCCTATCCTGCTTTCAACAAACTGACAGACAGACAGACAGACAGACAGACAGACGGACGGACATAGCTAGATCGATTCAGAATCTAACCAGTACCCAGAATTCGTTGTCGTACATGCTTTTGTTTAAGAAATATCAGCAGAAAAGTATGAAATGAAGCTACAACTGACATCCTATGCTTTTAGTATTTTGTCCATAACTTTTTTTGTTAATAAACCGATTTTTCTCATTTTCAATACTAAACAAACCTTATATAATATAAATATTTGAGCCTGTTGTTTCAAAAATTTTTAAGTATCAAAATCTTCATATTAAAAAAAAAATCGCTAAATATAAATCCCCTTTCTACATAAAGTTTCGTAAAAATTTCCATTCACTAAATCTACAAAAATAAATTTCTCATCATCAGTATTTCGAGTAATGTGTTATTTAATAGACATAATTTCATTTTATATTCTAAGCTTTGCTTTTATCATAGAAAAATATTTCAAATTTTCTCATTAATTGTCTTAAATTTGTTTATAAAATTTCGCCTACAAGAGTTAAAATATCTATAACTCTTTTGAGATTTCTTTTCACATTTTCCTGTTTTCATTTAAATTTACTTCTAACTATATTTCAAACAAATAACAGACTTCCAATTGCAACTCAAGTTACATTTAAATTACAAAAGTAATCTCAAATTTCTCTCAATGCTTATTATTTTTTAAGTAATCTCTAATTTTATAAAACTATAAAAACAAAATAAGAAAAATTCCTATAAAAAGAAAAGGGTTTCTTTTTCATAAATTATTATTAATATTATTTCCTCGAAATATTTTCTATGTAAATGTTACTTATTATATTTTTCCCTTCAAGAATATTACAATTTTAATATAAAAACCCCAAAAAATAATAAACGCTTAAAAGAAAATATTTCAAATGATTTCTGTTATTTGAGCAGCTACAAAACTAACAAACCACAATAGAATTTATGTATTTTATGGAATAAAAAAATGGAAAAATGAAAATGTTGTTGGAATAAAATTATTAGAAAGAAATTGAAAACACAGTGTCAATAATAAAAAAAAATAATGAAGAGAATAAACTGTTTCTATACTAAGAAATATTTTAATTTAAGTCAACAAATCTCTGGGGTATAAATTAAAAAAAATTTGCCACTTGATTTTATAAAAATAAAATTATAAAAATCACACCAGTTTTAATGATATCTGTGTATATAATTTTTATTTCCTTTGCCCACTGTTCATCCATCCAGTCAGTCAGCCACGAAATAACGACGTATAAGTAACGAACAATTTATTGAATAATTAATAATACTCATACGTCATGTTTTGTTAATACTTGAATGCTTTTGTATGCGTATGAGTGTTATACATACATACCAAAACAACAACTTTTATATATATAGAAAATGCCACGTTCAAATTTATGTTAAAGTATTAGCATTATTATAGGTAAGAGATGAAATGCAAAATTTTAATAGCAAAACTACTATTTAAAGTACTTTTTCAACCATAATCTAACGACTTTATATGACATGATTTTTTATTTAGGTAATAGAACTGAAAGTAACAAAAGATATACAAAGTGAGTGTTAGTTAGGGAGGAGATATAAGATTTCAAGGATTTTTTTTTTTATTCCGTTCGAAAGATAGTTAGGGTTCGGAGCCCGCTTTGTAGTAAAGGAGAAAAAAAAATAGTTTTTGACATTTTCGGTAAAAATTCTGGTTATAATTCTTATGTGTATATTTGTGAGAAAAAAATGTTATAGAAATTTACAGAATTTAGGTAGAATTTCTTGTAGTTCTAGCGATATTGTTAAGATGTTAAGAGTTGCAAAATATTTTTGCATACAATTGAACTAAAACATAATCTCGAGATCACAAATAAAAGTATCATAAAAATTATCTCAAAGTTTTTGTACATTTGTATTATAGGAAATGATCATCTTAATGCTTTTTAAATATTGAACAAAATCATCAATCAATTACACTGGTTAACAAAAAAATTTTTTTCGAGCTCCTTCAAAAATAAATATATAGACTAGATGTCAGTTTTCTTTCCATCAGGTGGAGATTTTTTTATGGGCGTGTCTAATACTGTGCCCTAAAGATTACTCGAGTATATTTTACTATTACTTGAGAACGGTATGCACGATTTATATATAAATAATACACCAAAATATGTGGAATAAAATAAGCTTCAAATCGCTTTAATATCAAATTTTTATCCACGCAATAGTTTAGCAAATATTTCGAAAAAAGTGTCGGAAAAATATTTTTTCATGTAAAATTCAAGATTAATTTTTTTTTTTTTAATAAAACTTTTTTTTAAAAGTGAAAGCATCAAAAATATTTGAGTTTATCTCAAAGCTGGCAAAAATACGAGTAAATAAAGCCACGTATTATAAAAATTGATGCACAAATCTTGATTGGATTCACATTTAAGTTGGGATACCCATGCATACCTACAGTTAAGTAGAAATACACTAGTGGGCAGGAAAAAATAATTTATAAATAAATAAAAAAAATAGGTGGATTGGATGGAATTCAACGTGCTAAATAAGAATCAGCTTTTACTTTTTTTCTATCACGTATTGAATTTTTTTTATTGGCATAACTACTATGACCCCGCCTTTAGGCAGTCACACTTGTATAACTCGAGAACAGTTTGTCCAATTAAGATAAATTGAACTTTAGTACATAGTGACCTAAATTGTGTTTGAGCTGAATTTACATAATTTTTTGTCCAGTCAATATTTCCGTAGTTATTCGGTAATTAGCACCGAAAATTTTAAAATTTATTTTTTTTTTTTTAATGGTGAAAATTTTGATCCATAACTCTGAAATTCTTGAGCGAATAAAAAATATTGTTGACATGCCTTGAAGACAATTTTCGTATGCATCTTTTGATGTATCACTTATCAAAATCATGTAAAGGGTTCTTGAGTTATAGCCTAAGTTTGAAAAACCATTCTCGAATTTTATAGTGTGACCGCTGAATAAGGTGATGATATTAGTCATGCACATAAAATAAAATCAGTACCCGATAGAAAACAAAGTAAATAAAGATTCTTGTTTAACTCGTCAAAATCCACCTAGTCCACCTATTTTTGCTTCAAGAAAAAATATTTTTTTATTCTTTTGCCCACCACTGTATTTCTATTCAATTGTATGTAACATGGGTATTTTTACTTAACTGTGAATAAAATCAAGATTCTTGCATCAATTTTGAAAATACATGCCTTATTTTTTCCGCACCATTACCAGCTTTAAAATAAAGATATCATGGTATATCATTTATATAAATCGTGCATACCGTTCTCAAGTAATAGTGAAATATATACTCGAGTAATCGGCATAATTAGGGCACAATATTAGACACGCCCATTTTTTTTATTTTTTTTTTTTTTTTTTTTTTTTTGAAGGAGCTCGAAAAAAATTTTTTTTGTCGACCAGTGTAAGTGGTACAATTGCATCTAAGTTTTAGTACCAGCTGCTGTAAATACATATACAACTCCTACATATATCAGTTTGTTTACACGATATGGCATATAATTTGTATTTATGCAAGTAAATTGTACAAATACCAAGGTATGTCTAACTACACACATTTATGTTAGTGTAGGTGAATATTTTCCTTGAACACATTCTAACCTAGTAAATATATCTACCTATAGACTTTTCACATGTCCATGTATAAAATGTTTATGTTTATGACAAAAAGCGCTTATGAATTCATATACTTTTGTTGTTGTTTGGCAATGAATTTTGAAAAATTCATTAAAATTCAAAACATGACTTTCTTGCTTAAAGGATGTAAATTATTTCACACTTATACAAACACAAATAATCTGTATGCATATGAATTTATATTTGTAGGTAAATACGCATTCAAACACACAACTACCTAAATACATACATATGTATGTATAGGATGTTAAAGTATTTAAAATACTTTACCACTACAACGAAAACCAAAGGATCACATAAGGCTTATAGGATATGATGGGTATTCATATCAAAAAAAGCAAAATAAAAACTCTGTTAGATTTATACAAGAGCTCAGACTGACTGTATATGTATGTGTGTAGCTATACAAAAACGTAAAAATAAATATTTATTTTTAAATTTTTTTCTGACTTATTTTTTTTTAACACTGTGTGAGAGTATAAAAGTAATAATTGAGGTCAATTGGAAAAAATTAACAAAATATATGAAAATTTTTAAACGTCTTTGATAACCAAAAACGAGAGAAGAAGATATAGTCGGTCAAGCCCGACTATATAATACCCTATACCATTTCGATCCACATAATTTTGTTTTTACTTATATAGAACTTACTTGTGTTAAATATTAACATAATACTAACATTTGTATGGGATTTATGCACGTTAGTGATTTTCGGGAGAGGTGTTTATATGGGAGCTATGGTCAGTTATGGACCGATCTTCATGAAATTTGGCAGACGGATTTTCGCTGATATAAATTTCATTAAAATATTCCTATTTTTAAGGCATCTATGAGTGTTAAAACTCTATTTCACCTAGCCCCCATAGGTGAAATAATGGGCCGATCATAACCAAAATCAATAGGCTTCGTCCTTGTGTTGAAAAAAGCATATGTACCAAATTTCATCAAATTATCTTCAAAATTGCGACCTGTACTTTGCGCACAAGCTTTACATGGACAGCCAGCCGACCAGACGGGCGGACGGACGGACGGACATCGTTAAATCGACTCAGAAAGTGATTCTAAGTCGAACGGTATACTTTAAGGTGGGGGTCCGATGATTTTTTCTCTGCGTTACAACTTCTGCACAAACACATAATACCCCAACCACCTTTGGTGGTGTATGGTATAATTAAATTTTAAGAACTAAGATCCAAAATTTTAAAACCTTGAAAGCTTTTTCTTTTTCCTTAAATTTTAAGAAACTTTACTTAAGCCTTTTTCCTGTTTTAAAAAATATCCTGCTGGGTATGTTATTCATTTTATTATTATTATTATTATTTTTTATCACAAGGAAACAAATGCTTTGTCATTGTAATAGTGTTGGTGTTGAACACACACACATACATTTATAATAAGTCACATGACAACAAAACGGTAATAATATACAAATTAAAATTAAACACAAATATTAAAATAAACAACATAAAATCAACAGCAAAAAATATGAAAAAAATTGCAAACGAAAAAAAAAGCTAATAAAATGACATTTTTTACACGTTATTATAAAAACGATTAAAAATGTATTTGTTCATATTCTAGGTAGGTGGTGTGATAAGTAAACAATTCCAATAAATATTTATTATAATTCCTAACTACAGAATTTAAAGGAAATCTTATAAAAAATGTTTAATCATTTCTAAGAACATATTAGAATGATGAATTATAACGAAATTTAAAGCAGCATAGTTAGAAATCTAAAGAATTAGGAATTCCAATACAGAGGTGGTACATAACTCATTCTCTCTTTAATCTTTAATTAATCTGGTCCAACGACTTGTTATTTTAGAATAAATGCCTACAATTTATATCTAAAATTTTTCCTTTTTTATTTATTAAAACTCATTTTATCATTCAGAAATAATTTTCTTTTTAACTTCAAAAAACATTCGATAGAACCAATTACATCATTCTTATTTAACTTTGACTTTTGTTAACATTAAAGTTAAATTACATTTTCGCCACAACAACAAATAAACATTAATCATTTCAACTGTCAAGTGGGAGATGTGTGTATGTGTGTGAGTTTGTTTACATTTCAGGGTTTTTAGATAACGAAGAAAAGACAATAATAACAAAATACTTCAAAACAAAAACGAATAGTAATACGTAGAACAAACTAAATTTAAAATGAATTAAGTTACGAGAGATAAAATAGAAAAAAAAACTATTTAAACGTTCATGTTCAAAACAATATTGACTGGTAAAGGAGATTAGCAGAATATATACAATATGTATGTATATACTCTAAGGTTTATATTTATTTGAGAAATAAATGGTGCTCACAGGATTTTACGATAAATTTCCCTTAACAGAAAATTTACGTTCAATTTCCCTTTTACTGAAAATTTAGGATAAAATTTCTTTTTAAAGAAAATTTCTGATAAAATTACTATTCAAATAAAATTTACGATAAATTTTCTTTTTATAGAAAATTTACGATAAATTTTCTTTTTATAGAAAATTTACGATAAATTTTCTTTTTATAGAAGATTTACGATAAATTTTTTTTTACAGAAAATTTACGATAAATTTTCTTCTTATGGAAAATTTACGATAAATTCTCTTTTTAATAAAACATTACGATAAATTTTCTTTCAAAAGGAAATTTACGATAAATTTTTTTTAATAGAAAATTTACGATAAATTTTCTTTTTACAGAAAATTTACGATAAATTTTCTTTTTACAGAAAATTTGCGATAAATTTCTTTTACAGAAAATTTAAGATACATTTTGTTTTTATGGAAAATTTAAGATAAATTTTGTTTTTATGGAAAATATACGATTAATTTTGTTTTTATTGAAAATTTACGATAAATTCTCTTTTTAAAAGAAATTTACGATAAATTTCTTTTTACAGAAAATTTAAGATAAATTTTGTTTTTATGGAAAATATACGATAAATTTTGTTTTTATGGAAAATTTACGATAAATTCTCTTTAAAAAAAAATACGATAAATTTTCTTTTAATAGGAAATTTACGATAAATTCTCTTTTTACAGAAAATTTTCGATAAATTTTATTTTTATAAAAAAATTACGATAAATTTTATTTTTATAGAAAATTTACGATAAATTTCTTTTTACAGAAAATTTAAGATAAATTTTGTTTTTATGGAAAATTTAAGATAAATTTTGTTTTTATGGAAAATATACGATTAATTTTGTTTTTATTGAAAATTTACGATAAATTCTCTTTTAAAAAAAAATTACGATAAATTTTCTTTTTAAAAGAAATTTACGATAAATTTCTTTTTACAGAAAATTTAAGATAAATTTTGTTTTTATGGAAAATATACGATAAATTTTGGATTTATGGAAAATTTAGGATAAATTCTCTTTAAAAAAAAAAAATTACGATAAACTTTCCTTCTAAAAGGAAATTTACGATAAATTTTTTTTTATAGAAAATTTACGATAAATTTTCTTTTTATAGAAAATTCACGATAAAATTTCTTTTTATAGAAAATTAACGATAAACTTTCTGTTTTTAGAAATTTACGATAAATTTTCTGTTTATAGAAATTTACGATATATTTTCTGTTTACAAAAAAATAAACATAAACTTTCTGTTTATAGAAATTTAAGATAAAATTTCTTTTTGCAGAAAATTTACGATAAATTTTCTTTTTATAGAAAATTTACGATAAGCTTTCTGTTTATAGAAATTTACTATAAATTTTCTGTTCATAGAAATTTACGATAAATTTTCTTTTTATGGGAAATTTACGATAAAATTTATTTTTATGGAAAATTTACGATAAAATTTCTTTTTATAGAAAATTTACGATAAAATTTCTTTTTATAGAAAATTTACGATAAAATTTCTTTTTATAGAAAATTTACGATAAACTCTGTATAGAAATTTACGATAAATTTTCTGTTTATAGAAAATTTATAATAAATCTACTTTTTATTCGTTTTACGATAATTACTTACGATAAATTTTTTTTATAGAAAATTTACGATAAATTTTATTTTAATAAAAATTTACGATAAATTTCCCTTTTATAGAAAATTTACGATAAATTTTCTGTTTATCGAAAATGTTGGATAAATTTTCTTTTTATAGAAAATTTACGATAAATTTTATTTTAATAAAAATTTACGATAAATTTCCCTTTTATAGAAAATTTACGATAAATTTTCTGTTTATCGAAAATGTTGGATAAACTTTCTTTTTATAGAAAACTTACGAAAAATTTTCTCTTTAAATAAATTTATAGTAAATTTTCGTTTTACAGAAAATTTAAGATAAATTTTTATTATAGAAAATTTACGATATATTTTCATTATAGAAAATTTACGATAAATTTTCTATATAGAAAATTTACGATACATTTTCTTTTAATAAAAAATTTACGATAAATGTTCTTTTTATACAAAATTTTCGTTCAATTATCTTTTATAAAAAAATTTTGGTCAATTTTCCTTTTGTAGAAAAATTTATAATAAATTATCCTTTTAAAAAATTTGTATATAAATTTTCTTTATTTTAGCAATTCTTGACCATTTTTATAAAAACTATGAGTTAAATGTGTTATCCCTTGAAATAAAATATAAGTTTATTACTTCCTCTTAGTTACACATGATAAATTCTTAAAAACAAAAAAAAAAAAAAAAAAAAATAAATACTTTTAAGCTGTCTTTTGCTTAAATAAAGTTTAAGAAATAAATTTACAAATAATAAAGACGCATATACAAATAAAAAATACTTTAACACATTTTAAACGAGTCCCTAAATCTACTCTTTCTTTACTCATACGAAAACAAATAAATAGTTAAAACAAAACAGCTGCTGAAATGAAAAAAAAAAAATACAAAAACAATTTTTATTTTTTTCGTTGCCAACTAAAGAGCATCATGTCTTTTAAAATTCAAAACTAATGTTATTTTAACACTCATCATATTCAACACTCATACGATGACAACAAGAGTAACTAGGGAACCGAAAAAAAGTGAAAACAATAGGATAAAGCAAAGACGACTTAAAAGGATACTATTTGTTGGCAATGTAAAGAAGGTGTTATTTTCAATAGTTATCCTTTTTAAAAAGGTTACAACTTTTACTTTAAAGACAACATTAAATCTTTCCCTACTTTCGTTTTCAAATGTTATATTTGCTTACATATTTTTCTTAGTCCTTCTCAAAGGACCTTTTAGCAGCTAAAAATAAAATAAATAATATAATATGTTTTAAATATAATAAATGATGTTTTCTTTATATTTTTTTAGCAATTGTTTTAATGCGTATTCTGCTGCTCTGCTTATAATTTAAGTTTATTTTATCTTTGCTTTGTAAAAATTCTTAAAAGTGTTTTCAGTAATATTCACAAGGAATATAGAACCAACTACATATTTTTCATGTTCTTCACAATTCTTATGAAAAGAAAAAAATTGCTCATCACCAACACCATCAACAACATCCTTAAAAGCAGCTATAACAACAACATCAACAGAAAACAAGCATTTCTCGCCTTCATCGTTGTCGTCATCATCATCACCATCCATGTTCATATTTTTAATATGAAGTGAATGTGAAAAGGACATACAACATACTTTTGACAAATTACACGAGTGTGTTAGTTAGTTCCCTTGTGTTGTCAATGTGCAAGAGGATATATGTGTGTGTGTATGTAGGTGTCCATATGTATGTGTGACGTAAACTCATCATTTTTTTTTCTTTTTTTTTTTTTTTCTCACAAGAAAACAAAACTTGAAAATATTACTTTAAAAATTATTAACGATACTCTTACACATTTACACTGCTCAGCAGAAAAAAAAACAAACACAAGGGATTTTTATACTGGAATACATATGGAAAATGTAGAGCAAGACGGAAAGACGGTCAGAGTGACTCCCTCGTGTACTAACACATTTACCCTAGTGAAATACACAGTAAAAAGGCCAGTGTAATAGAATAAATGTAGAAAGACAAACGAGTAACATAATTTGCCAGAACCTTTCGTTACCATTTTATCTTTAAATGTCACTTTAAAATGATAAATAGAAAAGAATTTTATTAGATTTTGTAAAAAGGGAAAGGAAGGAGTGCATTTAAACTTTAATGTTCTGAGAAAAATACCCGAGTTATTGAAAACTTTATGTAGCCGTGACGATAGTCACTGAGATTTTTAACTTAGAAATAATTATTGTTTTAGCATTGGAAAGAAAACTATGTAAACCTTGTGCTCAACTTTATTAAGAGCAAGCAGTATACTCGATACTTGGTTAGCGTAGATTTTTTTAATAAAAACCGTACTATATTTTAAATTCAAATTCTCTTAATTTATAATTTTATAACAATAAATTTTTTAACAATATTTCCAATAGCATAAACACAGTAGTTCGCACAGTAGAAATAAAATAAAAGCATCGCATACTGGGGTAAAAGGGACCAAAAATGGCGCTTAATTCAGGGAAAGGAGATATCAATATTTTAATGATCACGTTTTATTTTTTATAGATTATTAGTTAAAAAATTCAGTTTTAGAGTTTTAAGATTTTTTTTAGTAGAACGATAATGTTTGTCCGTCTATACATTAGAGTTAAATGTGTCAAAAATTATGCATAATTCAGAGAAGGGTGGTATCAACACTTTAATGATCACATTTAACTTTTCTATTTATTAGTAAGTGAAAGAATGTATTTTTCGAATTATAAGATGTTCTTTGGCTGAATGGTAATGTCCGTCCTTCCGTCTATACATTTGGGTGAAATGGTACGAAAAAGACGCTTAATTCAAGAAAAGGTCATATCCAAATTTTGATGATCTCTTTCTATTTTGACTATTTATTAGTTAGTAAACAAATTCATTTTTAGAATTCTAAAACATTTTTTGGCAGCATGGCAATGTCCGTCCGTCTATAGATTTGGATTAAATGTGTCGAAAATTCCACTTAATTCAAGGAAAGGTAATATAAACATTTTAATACTATCACTTGGTTTTCATATTAATCAAGAACTAGAAGAAAAATATATTTTTTGAATTTTAAGATTTTCTTGAAAGAATTCTCATGTCCGTCCATCTGTCCGTCTGTTTGTTAATTTTTGCAAATTTTCCAATTCAAAATCGTTTATATTTTGACTCAATAAAATAACGACACAAAATTTTCTTTGTTCGATAGATAATTTTGTTTTTTAAACAACTACATAAAAAATAATAAAATCGGTTGAAAATATTTGGCTATATTTTAAATTTTTAATGTATATAACTCGTAAAATATATAACATAAGTAGTACATGCAATCATGGTTTCTAAAGGATTTATCAAGGACTTTAAGGTGATAATAAAAATAAAAATCTTGGAAATCGGGTAAGAAACAAAAATTCGCTAGTGGTAAAACCTTCTCCATGACACTAGTTGTCTATTTTGAACCCCTATAGTTCCGTTCCTGATGCGAATATTAAATCCCGCTTCTAAACTCTAAATGCTACTGTCCTCTGCTACGCCTGTATGAAATTTCATGTTTATTCAATCAGCCGATTAGAAGTTACAGATTTATTTGGATTCTTCCCCACTGTTTAATGTTTGATAAAGCAAAGAAAATGTCTGACACTTAAGCTGTTTTTTGTATGAAATTTACTGGAGTTTTTTTGAAAAAGAAAAATTATTTTCTATATATGCGCACGATTATTTTTCATAGTATTAAAGTAGACAATATTTACTATTTTTTCAGAAAATTTTCAGAACAAACGTCCTGTAACATTTTAAGTTGCATTCCAAAAATATTAGGACATAATATAATGTACAAATACTTGAAGAAAAGTACACTTAAACAGCTGAAGTTGATGGCTTCATTTTAAATTTCTACCCTAAAGGACTTCTTATTTAAAATAAATACACTGAAATCTGATGAAAATTAAATTTTTTACTATTTTTAAAAAATGTAAAAAAATTCTTAACTTTGACAGCTCCTTATAAAGAAACAGCACAACCTAGCTTAAAGATTTTAATTGATATTGATACATAATTTTGTCTATTTTTATTCGGTACCCAACTTTATTACAAAACTTTAAATTTTAAAATTGAATTCAGAACAATAAACTTTTAAATATTTTAGTTACTACTTTCATACATCTTTAACGTTCGAAGTTTCAAAAACTACCAAATTATTCGTATTGTTATATTTTAGTAGAGAAGAATGTGTCCAAAAGGAATTGTAGATTATAAACACTGAACGATACATCTTTAATTTCACGTTTAAAAGTTAATTATTATTACATAATATTCAAATAGTATTATAATAACGAAAAATAACACAAAGTACCCTCTTATGGATTCTCATCTTTAATTTCAAGGTTCCAGGTTCAATATTTTAGAAAATTTAAAAGCACCATTAGAAGAATGTAAAAGTACCACAAAGACTCTCATCTGGATTCTTATTAACTTAGGACCATATATTTTGAATTTCCTATTTGTAGTTTCAATATTATAGAAAATTTAAAAAGTACCATCGGAAGAACAAAAAAGTACTACTAAAAAGTACTAAAAAAGTTCTCCTATTGACCATGTATCTTTATTTTCATGTGTCTTAGGTTCAATATTGTAGAAAATTTAAGAAGTACCATTAGAAAAACAAAAGTACCACAAATCCCCTTTTCTGGATTCTCGTTCACTTGGACCATTTAATCAAAATTGTAGGTTCAATCTATATATATAAAAATTAATGTGTGTTTCTTTGTATGTATGTATGTATGTATGTATGTATGTATGTATGTATGTATGTATGTATGTATGTATGTATGTATGTATGTATGTATGTATGTATGTATGTATGTATGTATGTATGTATGTATGTATGTATGTATGTAAGTATGTATGTATGTATATATGTATGTTTGTTTGAAGTCTATAGCCGCCTAAACGGCTGAACCGATTTTCTAGAATTTTTCACAGTGTGTTCCTATATGCCTGGAAGGAAAAATAGGCTACTTTTTATTTTGAAATTCCATGTGGGCGAAGTGCCACGCCCACTAACTAAATAACTATTAAAAGTAGTATATCTCGGAAATTGGTAATACTAGAGTCCTCAAATTTTGCACGCACAACTTTGACACCTATATGAACATTCTGGAAAAAAATAGGCGAACTAGCAATAGGGGGTGTGGCACATCCCACGCCTAATATTGCTTGCCAATACCAAATGCCTTAAATTTATTAAACTATAACAGTTACATTTAACAAATTTTGTACAATAAACTTAAGTGTCAATGTGAACATTTTGTGCAAAAATGGGCGGAAAAGAAATAGTGGGCGTGTCATCTCTCATAAAAAGTTAATACCAAAATTTTTATATCTGGGAAACTATAAAAGTTAGAGAGCTCAAATTTTGTACGACTTGCATTAGCTTCAATATGAATATTTTGGACAAAAATTGGTACACTAGCAATAGTGGGCGTGGCACCTCCCATATAAAGAAAATATTAAATTATCATATCTGAGAAAATATAACAGTTAGAGTTCTAAAATTTTGTCGGAGCCACTTTGGTATCAATATTAATATTTAAGAAAAATATGGGCGGACTAGAAGTAGGGGGCATGGTACCTCCCATATGAATTAAATGCAAAAATTAGTATATCTGGGAAACTATTAGAGCTTGAGTTTTCAAATTTTGCACGGGAAACATCTATCTATCTATCTATCTATCTATCTATCTATCTATCTATCTATCTATCTATCTATCTATCTATCTATCTATCTATCTATCTATCTATCTATCTATCTATCTATCTATCTATCTATCTATCTATCTATCTATCTATCTATCTATCTATCTATCTATCTATCTATCTATCTATCTATCTATCTATCTATCTATCTATCTATCTATCTATCTATCTATATATCTATCTATCTTTCTATCTATCTATAAAAATTAAGGCATTAGAATAAGAATTATTTAATAAGAAAAATGTCATATGTTAAATGCTTATATTTTATTACAATAAGGTCAAGTATGAAAACTATATATATTGTACATAGGGTTTGGGATCCGGGAAATCCCGGGAATTCCCGTAAATTTTTTATCCGGAATTCCAGGGAATTTTTTTCAATTTTCCCGGGAAAACGGGAAATTTAATATTCAATTAGTTTTATAATCCTATAGCAAAAAGTGTTACTAAGTATCGCCTCAGTGAAAATTTTACATTAATAATAATATTTTTTTGTCAATATCTTTAGATTTTTTCGAAATATTAAATTCCAGTTTGTATCACATGATTTTATACTATCTAAAACGCACGATTTTGGACTATATTTGGCAATAATAAACGTAAATATTTAATCTTTGAAGCCGTGTAAATAATTTTGAATTATATATATAAAAATTAGATATGTACAAATTTTCAAATGAAAAATGGATAGGAACTTTTCTTTTAACATCAGAAATACATTCCGCTACTTTTACAAAATTTATTACAATTCTACTTTTAAAAAATTTTAAAACGTGTAAATATATTAAACTACGAATGTATTTTATTTTTCAAAAATATTTGTCTAAATTAACAATATCTTCCAAATGTTAAATGAAAACTAATTTTTATCAGATTTCCGAACACTATATCATTGGACCACTAAATATTGTTGAGAACCAACTTTAAAAGTTTTTAGATTTTTGTTGTAGAACGAATTAAAACAGTAAGTAAATAATTTATACTGAAATTTATGCCACAGATGAGTGCTTATCTTTTTTTTATTTTTTAGCATGAAAAACTATTTAAGTTAAAAATCTGAAGTATTGTGAATATTTTTATTTTTCGCTTATTTGACAATTTACTAATTCTATCCAAAAAAATAGTCTGGGCTGTTTCGTCCAAGAAGAAGAATATTATTCTCTCAAAATCTCTCTCATTTTCCAATTTTCGAGTACGGGAACACTTTTTGGTAAAATAGGGATCCCGAGTGCTCTCAATTTACAATACGCGAAGAAGGCTAATATTTTACAAAATGAATCAAAAAATATTTTCTAAAGCTAATTCCTAAAAGATTTAAATAGAAGAAAATTTTAATGATTCAAAATATTTTTTAAGCTTGAATTGTATAATTGGTAGAGCATTCTTTAAGCAATTGATTATTGCGAAGTCCAAGAATTAAATTCTATGAATTGAATTATTATGAATGCTTCAAAGAAATGACTGGGATAATAAATTTAATTCGATTATGAAAAGTGAATTAAAGAATTAAATCTTTGGAACCATTGCTTACAATAGACACTTATTTTATTTTAAATGTTTAAAATTGTTTAAATTTTTAATTAGAAGTCATACTTCAATATTGTTTTATTTTCTGTTAATTAATCATGAATGTGATTTATAATGTTGTATTATAGTATTGAATAGAAGAAATAACATTCTTTATAAAAAATCATTGCTTTTTTCTTATATTTTAAGTTTCCCGGGATTCCCGGGAAATCGAATTTTTTATTCCCGTTTCCCGGGAAACAAAATATCACGGGAAACCCCAAACCCTAATTGTACATCAAAAGAATTTATAATAAGAACTAATTTTTAAGAAAAATGTTATATTTTAATTACTAAATAAACATATTTTTTTAATCCTTTAATTACTATGTATTTCATTTCGGGGGGTGGCGAAGCACACCGGGTATTAGCTAGTATTATATAAAATTTAACAAGTACCATTAGAAGAATAAAAAAATACCATAAAGACCCCTGTTACGGATACTCATTCACTTAAGATAATATATCTTGAATTTTATTTGTCTAGGTTCAATATTATAGAAAATTCAAAAAGTACTATTGGAAGAACAAAAAAGTACCACAAAGTCCCCTCTTGTAAATTCACACTCACTTTGGACTACATGGACTTAAGTTCATGTTTCTAAGTTTAATATAATAAGAAATGCATTATTTAATTCGAATAATGCATTTATTTCCCGATTTTATCCCCTTTTTGGTACTTTTTCATTCCTTCTAGCTGTAACAAAGATTGTATTCACACGTCGAAAGAATCATTTAAGCCCCCATAAAGTATATATTTTCTGGGTCTTGGATCGATTCTGAGTCGATTTAGCTATGTCCGTTCGTCTGTCCGTCTGTCTGTCTGTTGAAAGCAGGATAGTGCTCGAACAGGCCAACGTAGGAGAACGAAATTTGACTCAAATATTTACCTTATATAAGGTTTGTTTGGTATTAAAAATGAGCAAAATCGATTCATAAACAAAAAAGTTATGGGCAAAATAATAGAGACACAGGGTGTCCGTCGTAGCTTCATTTCATAGTTTTCTGCTGATAACTCTTAAACAAAAGCATGGACGATAAAGAAATTTTGTGCAGATAGTTCGAGGGTCAATAAAAATTTGGAAACCAAAAATGGGCGTGGTCCACCCACTTTACCGCCCACCTCCCATATAAGGTGAAAATCAATGAAATATTGTACAAATAATTAAATGACCAAAGTAAACTTGGAAGGAAAAAAATGATCGTGGTCCACCCACTTTACCGCCCACCTCTTATATAACGTGAAATTTGAAAAACTTGATGGTGGGTATATAGATTCGGCCGAGCCGAGTATAACATTCGCGCTTGTTTTTTTAAATTCGTTAAAAATTCATTTATGATTTGAATGTAAACAAATTTTACATGTAGGTAGTAGGGTATCCAATTATTCGGGTGTTCATATTAATCGGTTTATTCGACAAATAATTATTCGAGGTTCAAAGTTGATCGGTTAATAATCGATTATTGACAAAATATTCGATTAACCGAATAACATTTTTATACATGTAAAACACGTAAATTTCACAAATTATAGCATTTAATCTATTGAAATAGTTACTTGAAACATAATATATGATCAACTTCATTTACAAGGGGATCATTTCGTAATTATTTTCTCCTATTTATATGAAAAATTTTAATTTTTTAGTTCATACTATAAAATACTCTCCTAATTCCGCTTTATTTAATACATTTTTCATTTAAGTGTACATATTTTCCGTGTAAGAATGATGTTTTGTTAAAAGAGTCTAAATTAATATTTTTTGTGTACATTTAGATGATAATTGTTATGACTTTACTCAAAGTAATATTTTAAGGA
Organism: Protophormia terraenovae; assembly: GCA_951394005.1. Lineage (NCBI taxonomy): Eukaryota > Metazoa > Arthropoda > Insecta > Diptera > Calliphoridae > Protophormia > Protophormia terraenovae. The sequence continues at coordinate 135,305,088 of OX596074.1, forward strand.
TTTCTATTGAAACAAGTTTAATTATTTATGGAGATATAATATTATTACCATTTCTTGTCGCATTTTAGAAAACATTCTATCCCAACAAAAAAAAAAAAGCATCCAAGGAAGTCAGTAAGATAATGAACTTGTGATCCAGAAATAGTACAAATTCGTATAATTTTCAATGAATTGAATTTTTTGATACGTGTGTTATGTTATGTCATGTTCATGATTTTGTGCAAAATTGCAATGAACATCCAATTTTTTTTTTAAAGGTTCAAGGAAATTAGTTTTAATTTTTATTCTTATTTTAATACAAAAAATTATGCATAACATTGTTTTTCATTTGATTCATTTTTTATATTTTTTGTAAAGATATCATCCGAATATCAACAGCTTATAACAATTAATTTAAAACTTTCTATATATTGGATCCTGTTTTATTACTTCTAAAGCAGAAGAAAAAGTACCTCACTAAAAATTATTTTTATTTATTTTTACTGAATGTAACAGACCTCTTAAAAAAATTTAATTTACATAAATTTATCATAAAAATGAAAAATTTTCTAATTTATAACTCAAGAAAACTACATTTCGGTTAACCGGTTATTCGACACAAATTATTCGGTTTATTCGTTATTCGAAAATAGGCAGTTTTAAATTATTCGGACAGTTAATCGACAAAAATTAACCGGATAACCGAATGACGGTTAATCGATTGGATACCCTAGTAGGTAGTCCTTGTAAATCTCTACAAAAACATGTTTAGATTATCTCTTTTAGTTTAAGATATGATTGAGTCGAAGCAAATGTTAACCTTATTTTTGACCTCGTCGCTTTTAAGTTTTTTTTTTAACTTGGGGGCCTTAATTTGGGCCCTAAAATGTTTCGAAAATAATTACTAGATTTCCTACAAAATTTTGAATAATATTATTGCAAAAATCATATAAACATATCTATCCGATAAATAGTTGTATTAATCGTAAGTTGAAACTTTAAAAAAATTACCATTAGAGATTTTCCAAAAAGGTGGTAATATTGTAACGAATTTTTATGGTATTAAATGAATTTATACCATAAGACGTTATTATATATAATTTATTACCTTTATCCGGATTATTTTTTTATTAATTTTGTATATTACATTATACACCTCATCTGTGAATGCCCTATTATTATTCTACTTTATTTGTGAACAACCTTATTATAGCTACCATCAAAAAGATGGTGGGTATATTAATTTTGTCATTCCGTGTATAACATGTTGAAAAAAATCATTTAAGACCCCATAAAGTATATCTTATCCGGTTCCTGGTTAGATTCTAGCTATGTCCGTCCGTCTGTATGTCTGTTGAAAGCAGGATAGGGCTCGAACGGGACAACCTAGGGAGACAAAATTTGGCTTTGTTATTAAAAATGAGCAAAATAAAAAAACAAAAAACAAATAGTTCGAGGGTCGCCATGAACTCGGAAAGAAAAAATTAACGTGGTCGCCCAATTCACCGCCTACCTCCCATTTAACGTAAAATTTGAAAAAGTTGGTGGTAGGTATATAGATTCGGCCAAGCCGAATATAACATTCGCCCTTGTTCTTGTTCTAAGAATTTTATTGAGATTAAGTACTCTAAGTTTGTATGGTATAATTGCGATTAAAAACGCGGATTAAGTCCGAGTGTTACACAGTGGGATCAAACGCAAATTTTTTGATAATAAATATGTATCTCCTAAACTACTGGTCGTATTAAACTAAAATGTATGGAAGAGTTGTAGAGGAGGACCTTAGCTTTCAGAAAAATTATCTAATAGTCACCCTGTGATAAAACAAGACAAAGTTGACTACCTCAAGTATGTAAATGTTAAAAAAAAAATCTTAACTTCTACAAATTAAGTCCGATTTTAAAAATTTTTATATTTCTGTAAAGTGCTTGGCAAGATAAAGAAAAAATAATTTCTTATAGTTAAAAAGATATTTAGACTTGAGTTTTGAATTTTTGATTTTTAACCTCGACTAACTTTTGTTTTTCGGGAATAAGTCCTGAGGTATATGAGGTAAATTTTTTAAAAAAATACCCTGTAATTTTCTATATATTCCAAAAAATAATATGCTGAATATGAAAAATATTCAAAGTCTGCACTCTAAAACTAGTATGAAAAATGGCAATTTTTAAACAAAAATATAGTTCAATTCTTTTACTTTTCTCTCAAAGTTCCGTTAACAAAAAAAAAATATATATTTCAAAATATAAGATTTCATAAATGGTTAATATAGAAATTTTGAACTGATTTAGACTTGCACCCTACATCCAGCGTTGTTCGAAAATGGTCACTTTTAGAAAAAAGTTTCATTTTTATCCATTAATAAAAAGAAAATATCACACGAGTTTTTTTTAATTTCTTACCGGTACTTTCTCAAGAAATATATTGAGATCAATCTGACACTAAATTGTTTCCCGCCCCGCTAAAAACGAATGTAGCAGTGCAGATTTTATGAAAAAAGTAAATATTTTAAACGACTTTTTTAATTGCATAAAAAGTAATATTAGCATAATATTTTCGCCATTATTTCTAATGTAATGTATAAAATATAATATCGATCTTTTACTCCTGCAAAAATCATTTAAAAAGCTTTACAAATAAATTTTTGGCAATTTTTCAAAAATTCAGTCAAAAAATAAACGATTTTGAATTGGAAAGTTTGGAAAAATCAATAGACAGACGGACGGAAGGACAGACAATAAAATTACCACATTACCATTCAGCCAAAAACACCTTATAATTCTAAAAATGTAATTTTTTACTTACTAATAAAAAAAGAAAAATAAAATTTGATCATTAAAGTGTTGATATCACCTTTCCCTGAATTTTGCATAATTTTCTACCCATTTAGCTATAATGTATAGACGGAGGGAGGGACATCAACATTCTGCAAAAAAAAAATCTTAAAATTCTAAAACTGATTTTTTTTTTTAATTATTAATAAGTAAAACAAAGTAATCATTAAAATATTAATATCACCTTTCTCTGATATTTTCCAAAAATAATCGATTTGGGATCACTAAACACCGCTAGCCAGTTAGACTTTTAGTGGGAATCGCTTCATATGTTTGTTTATATTTTCTTTTTTGAATACAAAAAGCCAAAGTTATAAATATTAAGAAAAAAATAATCTTCAATCAAATTTCAAAACTACAATTAATTTCTTTTAGTTTCAATAAATTTGTTTTCATCTTTTCTTTTATTTTTTTTTAATCTTAAAATACTTTCATCTAAAGCCTACTAGAAAAAAAAAACACTTGTTACTTTTATAGCCCTAACATTTAGGCCAACTGACATTTTGCTCTACTTTTTTTCTTCTTCTAACAAATCGATTTTGAACGACATCAAACAAACAACAAACCAACCAAAATCTAAAAATAAAACACTTGTTAACTGGTACAATAACCATATGTAATGGTATATATATGTAAAAATATATTGGACTTTGTATTTGTAAGACAAAAATAGTCTACATATGTTAACAATGAAAACGAAAAACATCAAATGTTTTATCATTAATTTTTGGGAGAAAACTCCATAAAAATAAACCCATCACAACCATCAACAGCTGGCACAAATTACAATTCATCATTGTTGTCATCATCATCGTCGTCGTCGTAGTCATCTCGAAATCCAATTCTTCCATAGTACGGTATCATCATCAGGGTCTTCTTCAAGCATTTAACAAAATTTATCCCTTTCACAGAAAGAGTCCTTTTATTGATGAACAACAAGCTCATTTACTTGTTTTTGAGAAACCCAAAATCACACACAGACGTATACTTTCACATATGAATGTATCGATGACATTTTCAATACAAAAATATATTCACATCATCATCTATAGGTTTTGTTGAAAAAACAACACACTCTTTTAACCAAAAACACACACAAACATTTACTGGAACTAGAATCATAAAGCCACGCACTTGAATTCACACATACACACTGTCTGTCCGTCCGTCCGTTTATCCAGCCACCTGTCATTCAAAACGGAAGTGAGACAGTGGCGAATACATAACCAGAAACATATAGGCAACATGCAACAAATTAGTAGACATACAACAGGAAATATGAAAAATATAACCAGACTCACACACACACACATTAACATTTAGATGCTTAAACAAATGAGAATGATTTCTGTTTCTGTGTGGGGAACAAAAAAAGGCTTGAAAAAAATGAGTCAAAAAATAAAAAATTATAAGTTATGTTACGCACACACACATACAAAACCACAATTCGTTATTACAAAAACAACAATGACAACACAAAGAGGTTGGGAAGCAATAAAAGTCAGTAAATGTCAATTGCCCTGAGACTCCTGGTTTCAGCATTAAAAATACTTTAACCGTTATCGTTCCATGGAAAAATGTGCGCCAACCAAAAATACTCACAAGCACAAGCATACAGGCAGTTGGGATAACTGTCTGTCCATTTGTCTCCCTATCTTTAAAACTGTCTGTTGGTCTGTATGACTATCTCTTGGTTACTATGTTTGCAAGTTGAACGTATGTACGCATGTATGTGTGTTTGTTCATTCGATGTGCATAAATGCCTTTTAGCATGAATGAAGTATGAATAAAACGTACGATTGAATGGATAAAGGGATCTGAATACAAACACACACATACATACACACATATAACTTCAGTGTGATAACCCTGCCAGCAATTGGAAGTGAGTTTTTGGATTCTTCTATTAAAAAGTGTCTTTTTAGTCACATTTAGATGTTCAAATGTAGAAAATACACAAATTACAAAAACAAAACACATTACCATCGAATTATGATTCAAAAATCTTGCTTTAGGTGACTGTTTACCTTCCAGAACAAAGAAAAGAGAACGATCACGATATGATTCGCTCAGTAAATGTACAACTTTTAAAGTGTTCAATGCAATTTTTTTAAGTGACGGATAAAAACACATATTAAACTAGAAATAATTAATTTTAATTTCAGCATTTTTTATATTTAATTTTGAAGTAAAAATGAACTCAATAATATAATATTATGTGTAGTATATAAAAAAAGCATTTTTTAGTTATAGTATATTTATCATTATCATATTGTTCTATATTTTGTCCCCTTAATTTAATTTTATTATAATAAAACGATAATTTTTCGATACTTTCCTACAGTACTTTTTTACACATCTAAATAACACTAATTCGACACTCCAAAAAAGCACTAAAAAGTGTCATTTTAAAACTATTAAAACTGAGGCACATTTTTTCCCGAACGGTGACACTTTTTTTGATAAGAAAATGATATCATATTCGATTGTCAAGAATTACTTGTAGTAACGTTTTAGACGAAATATCGATAGAAAATGTTGGCAGGGAAGAAGGAAATATTGGTAAAAAAGTTAGTTAGTGTGGGTGTTGATGCTGAGAAAAGAAGCTGTAGTTATGTGTAGCTGTTATAAAACCAAAAATGTAATGCTCCTGTTTTTAGATCAATATTGGAAGTTATTTCTGGAAAAAATAAAACAAAAAAATGGAGAAATAGAAACAAAAAACACACAGAAATGAAGAACGAAGTAATAAAACTATGCATAGAAAAATGTGGCTGAATGGTGGGAAGAGGAGAGAAACCTTCAAGAAATAGGGAAGATATAAAATTTTACTGAAAATTTTAGACTTTTTTTATAGAAAATTTAAGATAAATTTTCTTGTTATAGAAAATTTACGATAAATTTTACTTTAATAGAATATTTACGATAAATTTTCTTTTTATAAAAAAAATTACAATAAATTTTCTTTTTATAAAAAAATTTGCAATAAATTTTCCTTTGATAAAAAATTACGATAAATTATTTTATAGAAAATTTAGTAAAATTTTCTTTTACTAGAAAATTTACGATAAATTCTCTTTTTATAGAAAATTTACGATAAATTTTCTTTTTATAGAGAATTTAAGAAAAAATGTATTTTTTATACAAACTTTACGATAGATTTCGTTTTATAGAAACTACAATAAAATTTCTTTTACAGAAACTTTACGATAAATTTCTTTTTATAGAAAATTAACGATAAATTTTATTTTTACAAAAAAATTACGATAAATTTTTTTTTTATAAACAAATTACGATTAGTTTTCTTTTAACAGAAGATTTAGGATAATTTTTCTTTTTACAGAAACTTTACGAAAAATTTTCTTTTTATAGAAAAGATGATAAATTTTCTTTTATAGAAAATTTAAGATAAATTTTCTTTTTATAGAAACTACGATAAATTTATTTTTATAGAAACTTTACAACAAAATTCCTTTTATAGAAAACTAACGATAAATTTTATTTTTATATAAAATTTACGATCAATTTTCTTTTTATAGAAACTACGATAAATTTTCTTTTTATAGAAAATTTACAATAAAATTTCTTTTAAAGAAAATTAACGATAAATTTTATTTTTATATAAAATTTATGATCAATTTTCTTTTTATAGAAAATTTACGATAAATTTTCATTTTATAAAAAATTTAAGAAAAAAATTATTTTTGTAGAAATTTTACGATAAATTTCTTTTTATAGAAAATTTACAATAAAATTTCTTTTAAAGAAAATTAACGATAAATTTTATTTTTATATAAAATTTATGATCAATTTTCTTTTTATAGAAAATTTACGATAAATTTTATTTTTATATAAAATTTATGATCAATTTTCTTTTTATAGAAAATTTACGATAAATTTTCATTTTATAAAAAATTTAAGAAAAAAATTATTTTTGTAGAAATTTTACGATAAATTTCTTTTTATAGAAACTTTACAATAAAATTTCTTTTATAGAAAATTTACTCCAAATTTTCTTTTTATATAAAATTTACGATAAATTTTCTTTTTATAGAAACTTTACGATAAATTTCTTTTTATAGAAAATTTACGAAAAATTTTCTTTTTATAGAGAATTTAAGACAAAATTTATTTTTTATACAAACTTTACGATAGATTTCGTTTTATAGAAACTACAATAAAATTTCTTTTATAGAAACTTTACGATAAATTTCTTTTTCTTTTAACAGAAGATTTAGGATAAATTTTCTTTTATAGAAAATTTACGACAAATTTTCTTTTTATATAAAATTTACGATCAATTTTCTTTTTATAGAAACTACGATAAATTTTCTTTTTATAGAAAATTTACAATAAAATTTCTTTTAAAGAAAATTAACATAAATTTTATTTTTATATAAAATTTACGATCAATTTTCTTTTTATAGAAACTACGATAAATTTTCATTTTATATAAAATTTACGAAAAATTTTCTTTTTATAGAATAGTTATGACAAATTTTCTTTTTATAGAAAATTTACGATAAATTTTCATTTTATAAAAAATTGAAGAAAAAAACTATTTTTGTAGAAATTTTACGATAAATTTCTTTTTATAGAAACTTTACAATAAAATTTCTTTTATAGAAAATTTACGACAAATTTTCTTTTTATATAAAATTTACGATCAATTTTCTTTTTATAGAAACTTTACGATAAATTTCTTTTTATAGAAACTTTACAATAAAATTTCTTTTATAGAAAATTAACGATAAATTATATTTTTATATAAATGTAACGTCAATTTTTTTTTTTTTAGAAATTTGTCGTTAAAATAATTTCTATAGAAAATATTCGTTAACGATTCGTTTTCATCCCAATGTTTCGCTGCATTTTTCAGCGGGCCATATATTTCCCTTTTATGTCTTTTCCTCTTTGATAAAGTGCTTGAGCCTCACGAAAAAAATTTTCTAAAGATAGAACTTTATGGATAAAAAATAAAAATAAAAACAAAAGCAAAAACTTAGAATCAAGTGTAATTTATTTGTCCTCAGATATGAGAGCAAATAGAAAAAATGGAATCAAAGTATTAGAATGACACAAAATATAAGAGTGTGTATGTAAAAGTATAAATGTCTTGGTTTCGCAACGGCCATGGTTAGAATATGGTATTAAAAAATAAAAACCAAAACCAAGATACAAAAAAAATCAAACTGAAGGTGGAAATGTGTGTAATCATTTGTAAAAATAATGAATGGTTTTGCAAACATTGACGTTTTAACTCCTGTTGTGAGTGTGTGAGTAGAAGAGAAAGAGAGAGATAAATAAATTCTTTGTTTTTCTGCTCCTCCAACAACAGCTAAACGCAATCAGGAAAAGGAAATAAAAGAGGTGGTCATGGTCTTAGTGTGTCGGAGTGTATGGAAGTGGTCGTGGTTCAAGCAATTCATAGGAAGTCGGAATGCGTGTGTGTGTATGTGTATAAATGTTAATAAAAGGATATAGATAATAACCAGTTCATAAGACGTGCCATAGATTATAGAGCTTCAAGGATAATGGTTTGTCTCATACTATTGCTTTAACTGCTTCCTCATGCTCCTGTTGTTAGGTATTCAAACGGCAACAATTTGAAGAAAACGGCTTAAACACGTACGTGGAGGTACGTACATACCATACGTATGTACGACTTATGCGACGATATAATTTAATAGAATATTTAATTACAGCAACACAGCAAATGCTAGGCAGCAGGCAGGCAAATGCGTAAACAACTCAGGTTTTTTTCATTTATTTTGTTGTACTTCAAACTTAACGGTTGAATAAATTTCATAACTGTGCGACAACTAAAACATTCATCTTCATTTATTTTTATATTGGACAGGTTATTTAAAGGATTTATTTAATCACGATTTGAAAATATACATAGAAGAGAAAGATTAGTATAAAAAAATAAAATGTTCTTAAATATATAGGATTACTGTTTTTAATGCTAAAAATTCTCTCTTAAGATTTAATTCCTTTAAAATCTGCTTTAAACTGCTATTAAGTTTGCTTCGCCTTTCTTCATGGAGAATTTGCGTTCTGATTTCTGCCTTCGAAGTTTAAATGCCTGAGTTTCTCTGTTTTAATTTTGCGAAAAACTAAATGTTTAAATATTCTTTTGAGGGTTGTGTAATATGTTTTTGTTTTTTTTTTTTTATTTGTTGCAAACTGCAAATATAACTACTGTAACTTTGTCTAACAGTCTGTGTGTATTTAGTTACTAAATTTGTGGCAAGTATTTGTTGCAGTTATTTGCTTTCACTATGAAGGCTCCTGCTGCTGTTTAGAACTTTACTGTTGGCGCTGTATTTCAAAACACAGCTGCTGCATAGAGTAAAACCGCAAAAGTATTTAGCTTGAGGTTTTCAACTCTTGAATTGAAAATAAAATTAAAACAGTGATTTTTATTTGCAGGATTTCAAAAAAATGTGAAAGGGCAGAAGTAGTGGCGGCAACAGGCAAAAGTCACACTTAGAAAAACAACTTTCTTTCAATTCAAAAATTTACAAAACATTTTCCATAAAAAGAAAACTTAGAAAAATTCTTAACTTTTCTATTAAAAAAATTATCGTAAATTTTTCATAAGAAAAAAAATTATCGTAAATTTCTTACAAAAAGAAAATTTATCGTAAATTCTCCATAAAAACAGATTTTATAGTAAACTTTCTATAAGAAGAAAATTTATCGTAAATTTCGTATAAAAAGAAAATTCATCGTAAAATTTCTATAAAAATAAAATTTATCGTAAATTTTCTGTAAAACGAAAATTTATCGTAAATTTTTTATAAAAAGAATCGTAAATCTACTATAAAATAAAAATTTATCGTAAATTCTCTATGAAAAGAAAATTTATCGCAAATTTTCTATAGAAAGAAAATTCATCGTAAATTTTCTGTAACAAGAAAATTTATTGTGAATTTTCTATAACAAGAAAATTTATCGTAAATCTATAATAAGTACGAATGTTATGTCGGCCGAATCTATATGCCCAACATCAACTGCTTCATATTTTTCGTTATATGGGAGGTGAGCGGTAAAGAGGGCGGACCACGCCCATTTTTCGTTTCCAAGTTTATATCGACCCCCGAACTATCTGCACAAAATTTCGTTGTCGTACATGCTTTTGTTTAATAGAGATATCAACAGAAAAGTATGAAATGAAGCTATAACGGACACCCTGTGTTTCTAGTTTTTAGCCCATAACTTTTTTGTTTATTTACCGATTTTGCGCAATAGCAAACAAACCTTATATAAGATAAATTTTTGAGCCAAATTTTGTCCTGTAACGTTGTTCCGTTGGAGCCCTATCCTGCCTTCAACAGACGGACAGACGGACGGACATAGCTAAATCGACTCAAAATCGAACCACGACCGAGAAAATATATACTTTATGGGGTCTTAAATGATTCCTTCGACATGCTACATACGGAATGACAATATCAATATACCCCCCCTCTTTTTGTTGGTGGGTATAAAAAGAAAATTGTTCGTAAATTTTCTATAAAAAAAGAAAAAATTATCGTAAATTTTTTGTAGAAAAAAAATTACCGTAAATTTTCTATAGAAAGAAGATTTGTCATAAATTTTCTATAAATTTACTATAAAAAAAATTTATCGTAAATTTACTATAAAAAGAAAATTTATCGTAAATTTTCTATAAAGAAAATTTATCATAAATTTTCTATTGTAAGAAACTTTATCGTAAATTTTCTAAAAGAAAATTGATCGTATATTTTCTATAAAAAGAAAATTTATCGTAAATCTTCTATAAGTGAAATTTATCGCAAATTTTCCATAAAAGAAATTTATCGTAAATCTTTTACAAAAAGAAAATTATCGTAAATCTTCTATAAAAAGAAAATTTATCGTAAATATTCTATAGAAAGAAAATTTATCGTAAATCCTTTATAAAAAGAAAATATCGTAAATTTTCTATAGAAATCAAATTTATCGTTATTTTCCATAAAAAGAAAATTTATCGTAAATTTTCTAGAAAAAGAAAATTTATCGTATATTTCCTATAAAAAGAAAATTTATCGTATATTTTCTATAGAAAGAAAATTATCGTAAATTTACTATAAAAAAAATTATCGTAAATTTACTATAAAGAAAATTTATCGTAAATTTTCTGTAAAAATAAAATTTATCGTAAACATTCTATAAAATTAAAATTTGCCGTAAATCCTCTGTAAAATGAAAATTTATCGTAAATTTTCTATTAAAAAAAATTATCGTAAATCTGCTATGAAAAGAAAATTTATCGTAGATCTTCTGTAAAAAGAGAATTTATTGTAAATCTTCTATAAAAAAAATTATCGTAAGTTTTCTGTAAAGAAAAATTATCGTAAATTTTCTATAAAAAGAAAATTTATCGAAAATTTTCTATAAAAGTTAAATTTATCGTAAATTTTCTATAAAAAAAAAGATTTATCGTAAATTTCCTTTAGAAAGAAAATTTATCGTAAATTGTCCGTAAAATGAAAATTTATCGTAAATTCTCGGTAAAAAGAAAATTTATCGTAAATTTTCTATAAAAATTAAATTTATCGTAAATTTTCTATAAAAAGAAAATTTATCGCAAATTTCTATAAAAAGAAAATTTAGCGTAAATCTTCTACAAAAAAAATTTATCGTAAATTTTCCATAAAAAAAAAATTTATCGTAAATTTTCTATAAAAAGAAAATTTATCGTAAATTCTCTATTAAGAAAATTTATCGTATATTTTCTCTAGAGATAAAATTATCGTAAATTTACTATAACGAAAATTTATCGCAAATTTTCTGTAAAAATAAAATTTATCGTAAATATTCTATAAAATTAAAATTTGTCATAAATGCTCTGTAAAATGAAAATTTATCGTAAATTTTCTATTAAAAAAAAAAATTATCGTAAATTTTCCATAGAAAGAAACTTTATCGTAAATTTCCTATAGAAAAAAAATTATCGTAAATCTTCTATAAAAAGAAAATTTATCGCAAATTTTCTATAAAAATTAAATTTATCGTAAATTTTCTATAAAAAAAAGATTTATCGTAAATTCCCTTCAGAAAGAAAATTTATTGTAAATTGTCCGTAAAATTAAAATTTATCGTAAATTCTCGGTAAAAAGAAAATTTATCGTAAATTTTCTATAAAAAGAAAATTTGTCGTAAATTTTCTATAAAAATGAAATTTATCGTAAATTTTGTATAAAAGAAAATTTATCGTAAATTTTGTATAGAAAGAAAATTTATCGTAAATTTTCTATAAAAATTAAATTTATCGTAAATTTTTTATAAAAAAAAAAAAAAAAAGATTTATCGTAAATTCTCGGTAAAAAGAAAATTTATCGTAAATTTTCCATAAAAATAATATTTATCGTAAATTTTCTATAAAAAACAAATTTTGCATAAATTTTCTGTTAAAAGAACATTTATGGTAAATTAGAGAAACAAAATGTGTTTATTTTTTCAGTGTTTTAAATTTATTGTTTTTGTTGGTTGATTTGTCTTGAGCCGCAACTACAAGATGAAAAACTTGAAGTTTTATGCAAAATGTGTACATATGTGATGCCTTCAAAACTTTACCAATTCGCATATTTTATGTATTAAAATTTATGCAAAATGTTAACGAGTTGATAAGAAATAACAGGAAAGTTTTCAGATAAGTTTTAAGCCACCAAAAATAGTGATCAATATTAAGAATTTTATTAAACCAGAAATATGACTATTTTAGACAAATGGAACATGCTGAGGAAATAAAAATAGTTACCTAAAAATTTTGAATTTTTAAAAATTTAATAAAGATCTACTTCTATTTTTATTGATCCAAAAGATGATCAGGAATCGAAGGAACATTTATTAGTATGAAATCTAAAGCTTAAGGGTGATATTTTCCTCCTTTTTGTTAAGCAAGTAAAGGTAAGTAAAAAATCTTAAGAAATTCTTTAAATATCTCTAAAAAATAATGATCATTACCTCATTAAAATCACATTCCAATAGATATTTTTCATTTAAATACTCATTAGGTATAAATTAAATCATCATATGAATTTAAACTTATGGTATAAAGTTCAATCAAAAAAACACATTAAATACTTTTTTAATCGTCTCGTAAATAAGACTTTAAATATTTTAACAAGAATTTTATTTTTAAGCTAAGAAAATTGTTGACAAAAGTTCATTTAAATATCAAGTAAATTGACAGTAAAAATCTTTACTTTAATGTTGTTTGGTTGGATGGATGAACTTTTTAATCTTTTAAAATTCATAAATTGGCAAAACAACCCACATACAACAAAAGCAGCAACAAACATGGAGAATAAAAAAACAAAAACTGGTAGGGAAAAAAAATACTTTAAATTCTTTAAGCAAAAATACAGTGGGAAAAATTAGGGGAAAAGATATATAAATATAAAATATATAAAACAATATTTTTTAATATTATTAATTAATTTGTGAATTTATTTAATAAAAAAAAGTAAATTAAGAACAAAAAAAGAATTATTTATTAAAGAAAATATACGCAAATATTGGCCACCACCATAACATTTGTCTGATTAACGAACGGTAGACCGCAATGCCTCCCATGCTCTTATTATATCGATATGGAATTGTGTAAATTGCAACATCATTGAACTCATTTTTGTCAGAGGCATCCAATATATCAGAAACTGTGAGTCTATATCTGACAAAAAATATCTTATCACAATCGTACTTCGGACGCAGTGTCCCTTTAAGGGGTCGTTGCATTGAAAGTCACTATATGCACGTCGCATAACATTTTGTCATAATTTCTTTACATTAATTGAATCGTTATACCTATTTACAGATAACAACACACAAAAAATTGCAAATATTCTCATAATATTTAATATATTCCAAATTTTCTTATACAGCTCGAGATTTTTGTTTTTTCTCAAATTAGTTTTCAATATTTTGCATAAAACACAACACATAAATCCCAAAAACTGAAACAAATGAATTAAAATATGTTTTGTTGGAATATCGGTAACGACATAGCCCACCTGTTATTTAAAAATTATAATTTTTGAAACTGCTGCAGTAGAAAATTTTAGCGTCCCTTATAACGGACTCTGCGCACTAATGGGTTAAGTGAAAATACGGGTATAAAGTAAACCGGATTTTAAATTGAAAACATTATTATAAAGCAATTTCTGTTATTTCTGTAATTTTTGTTCAACGAAAAGCAAACAGACAGACGGATGGACGGACAATTACTTTCCATAAAAAATTCTACAATTCAACTATTTTTTATGGCACTGTCTACCTCAACAATTCCCACTGTTTCTGAGCACTTTGAAATTTCTATACATTCCTGCCGTCTATTCATTTTCTAAACAACACTTTAACACACACACATACATTCGTCGACACAAATACTCAATTTATGCACACACTTTGTAAAACTCTTTTCACCCCCACATTTCTCAGCCTCTAAAAACCATTTGACATTTACAAATTCCTCTACACATTCAAATATATGTATACAAATTTGAAAACCAATAACATCAACTCTCACTGTTTTTTACAAGAATCAAAAAAACAAAAACAACTGCGAAAAAAATATAAATAGAACCAAAATTCACCACACACCTCAAAACGTAAGGCCGACTCTTTTTATAAGCTTCTTTTTTGCAACTTAATCATCATCATTATTTAACTGTTGTTGCTGTTTGAATTAGTTTAACTACAGAGAAGATGATGATGGTTGATAGAAAATAACAAAAACAAAAAAGAAACAAAAACCAAAGCTAAAGCCAAAAAGCTTTTTTGGACAATATTGTAAAGCGCCAAAAATGCAATATTTTTTGCACAAAGCAAAAACAAAAACAATAAAATTGAAAAAAGATTCGGCTGTGCCGAATATGGTGATACCCTTCACCATATTACCATCTTACTATCTTATCGACACCATATTACCATATTACCGACAAATAATAAAATTTTCGCCTTAACGTATGCTTTCATATTTTCACATATATAAATCTAAATTTTTTTTCAAACTATGAAAATTTGAATATGAAAAAAAAAAAAAAAACAATCATAGCAGGCTTTGCTTTTAAAAAATAAACAACAACAATTCCATATTTATTTATTTTTTTATGTGTGTATATACAAACTGACTGCATATACAAAGAACAACAACAACACTGTTATTCATTATATTACTTCTGTTGCTAACTAAAATACTTGTCTTATAGGCAAAAACGTCACTAATAGTCATTACAATGCTTAATATACATGTTTGTGTATGTATTTATGTATATTCTTAACAGATATGTTTTAGTTTTTAAAAATAAACAACAATTCCATATCTATTTATTTTTGTACAGACTGCATATACAAAGAACAACAACAACACTGTTATTCATTATATTACTTCTGTTTCTAACTAAACTACTTGTCTATACAAAAAACAAAAAACGTCACTATTAGTCATTACAATACTTAATATAAATGTTTGTATGTGTATTTATATTCTTAACAGATTTGTTTTTGGACCATAACTCTGTTAATTATAAACGAATTTGGTTTATTAAAAAAAAAACGAAATTTTATAAAAACATTTATGACTGATCTATATAAAAATAAAAATCTGTAGCTTGAACAAGGGCTTCAAAAATAAAAAATTTCGTTTTCCCCGATATCTCAGTTATTACTGAACCGATTTATTTCATTTTTTCAGAACAAAAATTCAAAAAATAATTTCCGAGCCCCCTTTAAAAATTCGAAGTCCCTGGTATATGCAGAGGCTTCAGAAACTGAAAAACCGGTTTTTAAAGCATATCTCCGCCATTTATTAACCGATCCGGCTGATTCAAAAAACCGAAATTTTATAAAAATATTTGTGACCGATTTGTATAAAAATAAAAATCTATAGCTTAAACCAGGGCTTTAAAAAATAAAAAATGCGTTTTGTCCGATATCTCAGTTATTATTGAACCGATTTATTTCATTTTTTCAGAACAAAAATTCAGAAAAAAATGTCCGAGACTTCTTTGTAAAAACGAAGTCCCTAGTATATACAGAGGCTTCAGAAACTGGAAAACCGGTTTTTTAACATATCTCCGCATTGTATGAACCGATCTTGCTGAATTCCAATAGCAAAATTCTCGAAAGCATTTCCGATCATTTGATATATATATTATATATGTCAGTTATCGGTGGGCTTCATAAACGCCATTTCAACCGACACACGGACGGACGGACGGACATGGTC
Source organism: Protophormia terraenovae (assembly GCA_951394005.1). Taxonomy (NCBI): domain Eukaryota; kingdom Metazoa; phylum Arthropoda; class Insecta; order Diptera; family Calliphoridae; genus Protophormia; species Protophormia terraenovae. Next base: position 135,321,144 of record OX596074.1, read on the forward strand.
CTATCGTCATCATTTCTTACAAGGATCCCGAAAAGTAAACTTTTTTGCTCTCCGACGAAAATTGTGGGAATTACAAACGGAATGACAAACTTATATATACCCTTTACACCTGTGGTGAAGGGTATAAAAAGTAACAAATAGAATTAAAAGCTTGTTGTATTCAACATTAGAAAAAGTGATGTCAATTGTAGAAGATACAAAAAGTCTTTAATTATTTTTTTTATAAGAACTAAATACACAGATCGAACAAAAAGAATCCAGTAGGTGGAAAATCCATCAAGTTGGACATGATGGAATTTCATGTGCCAAACACAAATATGCTTTCAGTTTCTTTTTCATTTCAAACTTGTTTTTAAATTTTTACTTTAAATTTTTAATTTTCATTACTACAATTTAGAAAATTATACAAAAATCTTTTAAACCATTTGAGAGCATTTTTTTTTTTTTTTTCTTTTTCTTGCTTAGGAGAATTCAAAAATGTGTAAATATTTAATATGGGTTCAAATTTGTAAAAGTTATAAGCCTCGATATGTTTTTCACCCTCTAGGTGGTCCACTTTGGCCACTGTAGTGGCGTTCTTGCCCTAGCAACATACTCCAACCAATAATATTCTTAAAGTCTAACTCCTCCTTCATCGATTTTCCAAGTTTCATTTAAATCGGTTCTGTGGCTTCAAAAATCCAGATTTTTTACCATTTATTTTGCAATTGACCCCACTGTGGAACAGAAAAAGTCTTCAAAAATTCAAAAAAAAATCAAAAAAAATGTTTTTTTACTAAAAGTTATGATTACACCTGTGACTCGGTAAATTATGGGCCGATTCTCATAAAATTTTGCAATGTTGTTTCTGCTTACATAAAACTTATTTGTGTCGAATATTTACTTGATACTAACATTAGAGGAGTGCGTTCAAAAAAATCATAACATATATAATATTTAATAACTTGGAAATGGTTGATCTTAGAGTTTTCATTCTTTTTTTTTTTTTATTTAATTGGTAATTTAGTACAGATCACCGAAAAATACAACTTTTATAGTTTTAACCACTATTTATGAATTTGTGGGCAATTTTTGGTAACCCTTCCGTTAGATATTTGATGGTTGCTTCAGTCACTTTTTTGGAACAGTATCCACATATTTTTAAAATCTTCGGCATTTCGGGACACCTTTTTTGTGCTCTTCAATTCACTTTTCACAAGAGCTCAATATCTTTCCACTGGTCTATGCTATGGACAATTTTGAAAATTTACCTCTCTTGGTACAAAAACTATGTTATTGTTTTGGTACCACACCAGAGCTTTCTTACCGTAGTGACATGATACCAAATGGGTCCAAAAATATATGGACACGTCGTGCTCTCTTACTAAAGGAAGAAGTCTTTTTTCGCAAATATTCCTTTATGCATATTTTGGTATTTATAGATATGAATGTATCAAATGACTTTCCTGTTTTGCCGCAACTGCAAAAAGCTTGTTATACCAGGAATTTTGTAAGAAATTTTGTCTGCTTTTGGGTCCTAAACTTATCTTTAACATTGTCTCGAGCATTAACAATAAAAAGTTTTGACACATAAGCTGCGAAAATTCTGCCAGCACATACGTTTCTTCGACAATTATACAACTTGAGTATTTTTGTATGATATTTGTTTTTAATTTCCGTGTCCTATTCTTGGCCTCTAAATTTTTTGCCGCATTCCTGTTTGAAACCTTTTAGACATTATATGTTATCAACTCTGCATCAGCTTTAAATTTACACACCAAATAGTCAAAGCACGGATCTAACTCGGCTGCTTTTCTGCCAGATGTGTTTCAATTCTCTGGCCTTCCCAATATCATGTGACCTTCCCATGTATCAATGGTCAAATTCTCCTGATATTGTTTAATAACATTAAAAACACTTTGACGTCAGAAATTTAATTCTGTTGCCAATTATTTGTTTGGATCTTTTTTTTTTAATTTTTTAATAATTTGTAGGACGTAAATCTTTTTTGTCACTCATTTTGCTGAAAATCACAGCAAATCAACATGGTTGTTATTAAAAAAAATAACTGAAGTATTTTTCTATGATAACTACATAAAAAAAATTTCCAATATTAATTCCGAAAAAAGTTATAAGGCAAAACGTGTGTTAAGATTTTTTCGATCGCACTCCTTATTATGAGCTTTATGCACGTTAAAGAGATTTTCGGAAGAGGTCAATCGCTATGGTCAATCGTGGACCGATTTTCATAAAATTTGGTACAAAGATTGATAATTTCTTTGCACTGAAATTTATTAAAATATTCTTATTTTTAAGGCTATTTGTATGGGAGGTAGGTGAAATAATGGACCGGTCACAACCTATTTCAATGGGCTTCGTCCTTATATCATAAAAGTCCCACCTTTTAAATTAAATTATCTTCAAAATTGCGACCTGTACTTTGTGCACAATGTTTACGTGGACAGCCAGCTAAACGGACGGACGGACATCTTTAGATTGTTTTAAAAAGTGGTTCTGAGTCGATTAGTATACTTTAAGGTGGGTGTTGAATAACTTTTTCTATGCGTTACAAGCATCAGCACAAACACATAATACCCCAACCACCTATGGTAGTGTAGGGAATAAAAATGGTTTTATTCCCATTATATTCTTTGAGATATTCAGTTAAAAGTATTGAACGTTAATTTTTGGGTAATTGCCCATTTTTTTTTTGGTTTTTATTATTCAAGGGAATACTCAATATACTTAGTGTCATAAAGTATTTTTCTTCGTAGACATAAACTCGTATAAGACATCTTAAAGGACCCCAGAAACGGAAAGGAGGATTACTGTATAGGCAAAAAAGGGACCCCTTCATTACTTTGAAGGCTATTTCCGCTATAAGTTTTAATGAAGTAGAACCGCAAACAGTTTGGCTTCGTCGTCTGCAAAACAAATTTCCGGAAAAAATTGCCAGAAAAGTTCTATCAATGCGTATACAAAATTTTAAGCTACTGTTAAAACGGAAAAAAATGGAGAAACATAATATTTTTTGGCGAAATGAAAAATAATTTGTTAGAAAATAACTGTCGAAGAAGTATTCGTAGGGAAAAAATTCCACGTTAAATTCACAAATATGAATGTTTCAGAGTGAGGTGAAAATATAATGGTTTGGGAATGATTTTAATTAAATTCAAATGGCCCTATTTATTATATTGATGTATTGTATATATTGGGATATTGCACAAAACGAAGACGAACTCTTTTCGGACCTATTCCATCAAAAACTTCAGCTGAAATAGCCTTCAGATCATTTTTTGCCTATAAAATAATCCTTCTATCTGATTTTGGGGTAATTTTATGAGGTCTATTATAAGTTTCAATCATGCAAAAGTATTTTACAGATAACGTAGATATTTTCCTAAGCCTTTACTTACAAATTCAAGTAACGATTTTCCATTTTTCTCCTGTTTTGAACCATTTTTCTCTCCTATTTGATGCACTGCTTGTTTCTTCCCATTTTCTATGTCAAAATACTATTTCTTTATAGTATTTTTAACCTAAATGAAACTCTTCTTATTCTATTATATAAAAATAATCGAAAAAGTATAATAGAATTCGATTTAATATAAAAAAAATTAACTGTATCTATTATTATTAGCAACAATTTTTGGTATTTAAATCGAAAACGTTTGTGTAAATTAATTTTTGTGTACATACTTGCCATATTTTTCATTAAAGTATCATTGCCAGATCAAATTGGTTACTAAAAGAAACAAATTCGAAGTATTTCTAAAGAATTTTCTAAAGTTATCGTCACTTTAATATCATCCCACTAGGTGTATCTATTATTTTGAGCAGATGTGTATATAGTCATTATTACGACGATTTTCAGATTACATGTTGTGATATTTTTAGCAAAAAAGTTAGGTTTGCTGAGTGATACTAAGCACGGTTTATTTCTGTTTTTAATAATTACTTCTTTAGAGTTGTCGAGTCACTCTTGTAGTGCTGGACATTCACATAACAAATGCTGTACGGATTCTTCCTCCTCTTCATCCAGACAGCTTCCACAACAACTATTCCCCGAGTAGCCCATATGTTCCGACATACGTCCAATCATACAGTGCCCTATGATTCAGCCTACGACAAGCCTTATCGAAGTTCTATCAAAGATTAATAGAGCCGTAGTCCTATTTCATGACCATTGAAGCCATAATGTCCTTGATACTCTACAGTTGGTGATTATAGACCACCTGATAATCCCTAATCACGGAATTAGACGTCCACTCTGCCCTAAATGGGATTCTTATATTAAAGGTCCGATCAAAGTTCATCTTTTGTATTCGATAATCTATTTCCCGTTTCAGGGTTGATATGCCCATTTTCCTTAAAATAGTGCCGTAACCAACCCTTTCATGCTTAACTTCGCCTGATTCCCTGAGACGTAGTGCGGACTTTGCGGAGATATTTCTGATGAAAGTATCAAGGGGAAAAATGTCTAACATTATCTCCGAACTAGCTTGAGGAATAGAGTGCATCGCACCAGTGATGGGGAGACAAGCCAATCAGAATAGAGATGTGAGCCTTCGTGTCTTCCTCCATATAAGTATACCGTAGGTAAGGATTGGTGTAATAACCACGGTGTAAACTTAAGTTCTAAATAAGTTAAAATATTAGTTTGGAACCTACAAATGGCATTAAATTAAAACACATGAAATTATTTATTTTTTAAATTGGTTCAAACGATTTTCTATATTTCAACACATAGGACCTTTAGTATTGATTTTCATATCATAATTTATTAATTGATTTAAAATTTTATGAAAATGTTTCAGCAACTTTAAGATCATCTGATGAAGATTCTTTTAGAATTTATCAATTTTGTAAAAATTTCATTGATAGCCAAAAATTGTTTCCAAGTTAAAAGGTTTGTGTTCAATGGTATTTTTGGTTAAATTGTTTCGATTTTTATCATTTTTAAATATTTTCTTAATATAATATATTTTTTTCAATAAACATTTCTGCGAACGATTATCTGTACAGTACTTTATTGCCATTATAGTTTAATCGCATTATATCAAGTATTTCAAAAAATTGTCACTATTATTGAACCGTATTATAAGGAAATTACGCAAATGAAGTATCGCGTAAATCGAGGGTTACCTATATACGGTTTCAGACCCTATCTTTTCATGAAAATTTTCTTTCATGCCTAGAAGGCGCATAGAGCTTTCTGCATCCGACTCGGCATTTCGTTTCCACGATAGCTTTGAGTCAAGGTATACGCCAAGATTTGTATGTAGGTACCTCTTTTGTAATTATTATTGTAATTTTCTTTATACTATTCACTAACTTTCAATAAGCTATTAACGCGATGCAAAATGTACCAAAATAAATTTTTTATCGGTTTTATCCGTAAAAAAAAACCGAATTTCAAAAGACATTTCAATTACGTTTGTTATTGTATAATTTATTCAATTGATAAAAATCGAATTTTCTAATATATTTTTTAATTAAAATAATTTGTCGGCTTACAATTATTTTAGTTATCGTATCAATTAAAAAATTAATGAAATAAAAATAAGTTATAATTTGATTAACTTAATATACAATTTAGATTTTTATATGTAAAATTTTAATTTATATTATAATTTATTCAATTATAAAAATATAAACTTTTCGAAAAAAATGAAGAACTTAAAAATACAATTTGTTTCAAGCTTAATTTTATTTCTTAAGTCAAATTTATTTAAATATTTAACGGTCATAAATGAAGGATTGCATTTTTTATCTACACACTGAACCAAATCTCGTAGGTAATATTGACGAAAATTTTTCGTAGAATTTTAACGAAAAAAAATATTTAAATTTACAGATTTTTTTCTTCAAATCAATAGAATTTTTCTTCGAATCAACAAATTTTCTTCAAATCTACTAAAAAAGTTTTGTCAAAAATATTTTTTTGTAAAATATGTTGATTTGAATAAAATTTCTTTAAAAAATTTACGAAAAATCTGCTAAATCGAAGAAATTTTAGTTAAATTGGCAGTAACTATTAAACAATTGGCAGTAAGAAAAACAACACACAATTATATTCAATTTAACATCCCAAAAAGAAGTTAATTTGAATAAATTATCTGTTAAATTAACTGTTTTTCGTAAATTTTAAAATTGACTAATATTTTTTAGTCAATTTGAATAAAATTCTTCAACTTGACTAAAAATTTGTAAATCGACTAAAAGCATACACATTTTAAAAAACTAAATAATTTATTTTATTCAGATTGAATAAAATTCTTCAAATTGAAGAAATTTCTTCAAATTTACTAACGACATGTAGAATTGAAGAAATTTCGTTAATATTAACTAATTTATTTTAGTTAAATTGATTAAAATTCTTCAAATTGACGAAATTTCTTCAAGTTTACTAAAGGCATGTAGAATTGAAGAAATTTCGTTAATTTAAATAATTTCTTTTAGTCAAATTGAAGAAACATGTTTAGAACTGAAGAAATTTCTTCAATACAGAAAACGTATCGTGAAGGAGATCAGTTGAAAGACAAACAATAAAGCTTGTGCACGTGTTTTTGTGTCAATAGATTTAAATTTTGTTTAAAATTTGTTTTATACCAATACAAAAATTCTCGAATAAATAAAATATAGTGAAAAATAATTGTGAATTTGTGTTAAATCAAATATACTTCAAGAAAGAGCAAGTTTTAAATAAGAACTATATAATTCTCCTGTAAAAGGTGTTAATTTATGTGCAAACTCATGGATGGCACAAAATGCAACCAACTAAAGCACTGTTAAGCATAAGGACATCTGGAAGACTTTTTCATACTTTTCAAGGTAAACATTTAAAATTTTTAATATTTTAGGTATATTTTATAAATCATTTCGATAGCAAATATAAATAAATTAAATTAATCAACTGCCAGACCACGGTCATCATTATCTTAAGGAGCCGTTTTGGATTATGGAGAACTGCACGACAAAAATTTCCTTGGAAAACCTAAAAACAAGCCTACTACAAGTGACCACAAATGATTTACAAATGTAGGTAAATATTTTTTTGTACTTTGTATATAAACTTTTTTATTTATATTTTCGTTTTATTTACATTTATTATATGTTGTTATAGATCATCCAGAAATTAACTTTAAAAATATTAAGGGCCGTTATTATAACTTACCTATAAGGTAAGGTAAGATAAACTAAAGTGAACGATAAAGTGGGCTTTATCTGCTTTTGGTTATTACAACTTGGTTTTAAGGTAAATTTTACAATTTTGATAACACGGCAATATCAAAGCAAAAACCGATTACTTTTGGCTATTTAATATAGTGGCAACATGTACTATTTGAACGTAACTGCCACTAACGGAAATATAAACAAATAAAAAACAAAGAAATTTTTAAAATAAATTAGTTTAAACTAACTAAAAGACAACGCCAGAGCAAATATAAATATAGACTGACAAATTACTAAAAACTACAGAGGAATAAATATGATTTGTGCACATCTAATATACTTAATAAATGGTACAAAAATAGTATGTTTGTTAAATAATGTTTTTAATAAAAGTATATTTTTTTATTTTCTCAAGTCGATATCGATTGAACACTTGTGCTAAAATGTGGGTTGTTTCCATTCGAATTATAAAGAATTTTCATAAAGCATCATCTTATATAGCGATCATATCAAGGATCCAGCAAACAAACTTTTGTAACAAAATGTGAAACAAATAGATAATATATCTGAAGGTAATATATTACAATTTAATTATAAAATAACAAAATTTCTTATTTTTCAAATATATTTTTTATATTTCAGACGGTAGTTTATTTGGTTTATTTTACATAAAATTACTTTAATTAAAACTTTTCTTACGTAAGTTTATACTAAATTTAATTAAATAATTTTCTTTATATATTTTAAAATGCTTATTTCTAACATAAATTATATTTTCTTACACAATAAATATTACTAAAGTTTTTCAAATTTCTTATTTGTTTTATTTTGATGATTGCAATTTATAGTAAATTTTCCAACAGGGGTTTAAACAGCACTTTGGAATTGGCGAAATTTTGTCAATTTTAATAAAATTCAAATGTTAAATTGAATAAACATTCTTCAATTTGAAGAAAAAAATTAGTTAATTTGAATAATTTTTTATTCAATTTAACTAAAATTTAGTACAATTAAATAAAATAATTTAGTTAAATTGAATAAAAATTCTTCAATATGAATAAAATATTTAGTTAATTTGAATAATATTTTCTTCCATTTGACTAAAAATTTGTCAAATTAACTACCTTTTAATTAACTAATTGAATTAGTCATATTGAGGAATTTCTGTCAATTTAACAAACTTACGAAAAATTAACAAAAAATTCTGTTGAATTGAATAACGATTTTGTTGGTTGATTTTTAACCTACTTTTCTTCAAATCTACACCCCATTTTATCGTATTTACTGCTCATTTTTGGTTTAGTGCAGTGAAAATAGTTTGTAATTATAATTAGCTTAATCTCGGTAATATGAAGACAACTTGCGCTTGGGATCATGTATCTTTATTGGTATTATGATTTTTTTTTTGCATAACTGTATGAGCCAATTATGAACCTATGTGAATATAAACATTATTCTTAAAGGCATTACCGAAGTAGGAAAAATAAATTTACACTTGTCTAAACTATAAAATTATTTAAACAAATATAAGAATAGATTAAAAAACGCAGAATTTGGCATAAATCCTCTCAATTATCAACACTGTTATTAAAATAACATTAAACGTAAACGTAAATATTAGTTAAATTAAAGAAAAAGCTTAAAATGCAAAAGCTTTATTTTCAAATGGATTAACTAAAGCAAAACTTTTACACACATAAATACAATATGCTTCCTCTCTTTCTCTGTCTTTCATAGCTATGTTAAGTACTCTTTAGTAAAATGATAAGAAGTGCATTGACTAGTATTTTGTTTTGTATGTGGGTGGCTTTTCAAAAAAAGAACTCTTAATGAGGGTGGTTTTTTTTTTTTGTTTTTTTTTTTTTTTTCTTTGGAGAAAATGCTTTCTTTTGAAAACACAAACAAAACACAAAAAGAGAGCTTTTAATAGAGACCGAGAGAATTTGTGTAAAGGAATTTTTTTTAATGAATATTAATTATGAAAACATATGTTTGGCGAAAATTAAGAAAAAATAAAATTTGGCAAATTATTGAAGATTAAAAAAATACTTTATGTTAAATTATAAATAATTTAATTTATGGAATTTGCATTAAGTAAATAAATAGAGGTTAATTTTATTAGACTAACTAACTATGGTGAGTTTATGTTGTCTATGTTGCTATTATAGTTGTTGTTGCTTTGTGTTGTTTTTCTCTGTTATTTGCGTGTTTTTCTTGTTTTCTTGCCATTTTTTGCTATTTTTTTCGTTTTTGTATATTTTCTAGTTATTGACCAAAGACAAGAAAAACAAGCTAACAAGTGCACAATTTGAAACATATTGTTAGAAAATTTTCTTTGTATTTACCATAAATATTTAAAAATTTATAAAGAAATCTGGTTGTTAAAAAGAATTCTAAAGGAATTTCTAATTACTAAAAGAAAACATGTTTGATTTCTTGTTAGAAATTACAGGCATATGTTAGCAAAATTTATCTTAATTTTTTGCTTTTCGAACTTACCTTTATAAAACATTTGTATTTAAATTATTTAAAGTTAATTATAGAGATTCATAATTTTATTTTTTAAATCAGGCATTTTAATGGATTTGCTTTAAAATTATGTAGAAAAACACTTTAATTTGGAAAACACATTTTTTCTTTTTTTTTCCACTAATTACATTTTCCATTCAATTAAAATTGTATGCACTTCTTTGGCCACTACCACCACCATCGTCACTAGCCGCACTTAAAACTATAAATTAATTAAAATTTCCTTAAACAGATTTAATTAAAATTTTACTTTTGTAACAAAAACACTTTTCCTCACATTTTTTTCATTAATTTTTAATTTTTTTTTTTTGTATATTTTCTTATTTCATTTTTGTTGCTCTATGTTGTTTCAATTAGTGTTTAGCGTTAAGTTTAGTTTCAATACCGTTTTGTTGAAAATGACAGCGGTAACTAAAACCGAAACATCGGTACAAAAAAATAAATAATCAAACAAACACACAACAAGAAGAAAAAAATTACAAAAACAAAAACACAATTGCTGCACATAGAGGCAAACAAAAAAAAACAACAATATAAAGCTTTTTTTGCTTTTTCTATTTATTAAGTTTTTGTTGCTATTGTTTTCCCTCTATTGCTTTTTTCCTCTACTAACATACTTTGTTCACCACACAACATCTAACGTTGTTGTTGTTAATCTAACCGTATGTTATGTACGTTTGTATATGAGTATAGGTAAGTGAATGCACCGCACGAATTCTCTATGAAAACTCTTTTTCAGCGTAACATTACAAACAGAACACTGACATAAACGTAGCTGTAGCAGCAGCTTTATACCAGCTAAAATATAGTAAATTAGAAAAACAACAAAAACCTGAAGACCAAAGTCTTAAAAAAAGGGGGGGAGAACTAAATTCCCAAATAAGAATAAAAAAAGAAGGAGTCCTCCTTCTATAATACAGTGGGAGGAGAGTAATAGAAAAACAATATTTAACAATATTTAGTCTGGACTATAGTATCGTCTATAGTCTGGACTATAGTCTCGTCTATATTCTGGATTATAGTCTCGTCTATAGTCTAGAATAGTCTCGTCTATAGTCTGGAATATAGTTTCGTCTATAGTTATAAAATAGTTATAGAATAAAAAAGAAGGAGTCCTCCTGCTATAATACATTGGGAGGAGAGTAATAGAAAAACAATATTTAACAATATTTAGTCTGGACTATAGTATCGTCTATAGTCTAGAATAGTCTCGTCTATAGTCTGGAATATAGTTTCGTCTATAGTTAGGACTATAGTCTCATCTATAGTCTAGATTACAGTCTCGTCTATAGTCTAGATTATAGTCTAGTCTATAGTGTAGATTATAGTCTCGTCTATAGCCTAGATTATAGTCTCGCCTATACTCTGGAATATAGTCTCATCTATAGTCTGAAATATAGTCTCGTCTATAGTCTGAAATATAGTCTCGTCTATAGTCTGAAATATAGTCTCGTCTATAGTCCGGACTATTGTCTCGTCTATAGTCTGGACTATAGTCTCGTCTATAGTTTGGATTATAGTCTCGTCTATAGTCTGGATTATAGGCTCGTTTATAGTCTGGTTTATAGTCTTGACTATAGTCTCGTTTATAGTCTGGACTATAGTTTCGTTTTTAGTCTGGACTATAGTCTTGACTATGGTCTGGACTATAGTCTCGTTTATAGTCTGAACTATAGTCTCGTTTATAGTCTGAACTATAGTCTCGTTTATAGTCTGAACTATAGTCTCGTTTATAGTCTGGACTATAGTCTCGTTTATAGTCTGAACTATAGTCTCGTTAATAGTCTGGGCTATAGTCTCGTTTAGAGTATGGACTATAGTCTCGTTTATAGTCTGGACTATAGCCTTGACTATAGTCCCGTTTATAGTCTGGACTATAGTCTTGACTATAGTCTCGTTTATAGTCTGGACTATAGTCTCGTCTATAGTTTGGATTGTAGTCTCGTCTATAGTCTGGATTATAGTCTCGTCTATAGTCTGGACTCTCGACTATTGTTTGGACTATAGTCTGGACTGTAGTCTCTTTATTAAGCTTTATAGTCTGGACTATAGTCTCGACTACTATCTCGTCTATAGTCTGGACTACAGTCTCCTCTATAGTTTTGATTATAGTCTCGTCTATAGTCTGGATTATAGTCTCGTCTATAGTCTTGACTATAGTCTCGTTTTTAGTCTGGACTATAGTCTTGACTATTGTCTGGACTATAGTCTTGACTATTCTCTGGACTATAGTCTTGATTATTGTCTGGACTATAGTCTCGTTTATAGTCTGGACTATAGTCTCGACTATTGTCTCGTCTATAGTCTGGACTATAGTCTCCTCTATAGTTTGGATTATAGTCTTGTCTATAGTCTGGATTATAGTCTCGTCTATAGTCTGGACTATAGTCTCGTTTTTAGTCTGGACTATAGTCTTGACTATTGTCTGGACTTTATTCTTGACTATCGTCTGAACTATAGTCTCGTCTGTAGTCTGGACAAGGGTCTTAACTGGACTAAAGTCTAGTTTAAATTTTTAGCTAAACCCCACTGTATCTACCAGCAAATCGCATTATTGTCTTGTTGAATGTTTACACATTGTTCGTTCACTTCCTAGTGTTAACATTTACATTTCACCACTTGTAGCTTTTCATTTATAAAGCAATAAACACATATAAACACTCACATTCACTCAGATCAACTCTCTTTTGCGCGCCATTATGCAAAAATCCAAAAAAGAAAATACAAGAATAATTCAACATACAAACATATACACTATATGTACATACGAATGTAAGTATTTGCCTCCACTATCTAATATGAAACAAGCATAAACAACATTTTTCATCTCCCCACTCACAAACAACAACAACGATATCAAGCAGCAAGTGTTACAAGAACAACAGCAACAATAACAAAACCAATAAATAACAAGAAGCAGCTAAGAAAAATTTGCAAAAAAATAAGAAGAATAAAAAACAGCAACAATTTGTTGACGTAAACAATTCAACGCCGCAACTAGTTATTTTTTACAATTTTTCTTTAACCTTATTTTTCTTTTAACGAGATGGTGGTGGGTGTTCTTTCTTTTTGCTTGCTACAGTCACTCACTTACTCACCAAGTGGCATAAATACTTTGTTGTTGGGCTTGAAAGAAATAATAACAAGAAAAAAGCTTACGCTCATTTAGAGAGTACTTAAGAAAGAAGAAATCATTATTAAGAGTGTGTGTGCGGCAAAAATCAAAACAAGTTTTTCTTTATTGCATAATAATGCAATGGAAAAACAAGTGCATGGATAAAATAAAGTTTGAGAGCAAAAATATTAACAGCGAGGTGGGTTTAGTTTTTAAAATGTAATAAAAGCTTTTAGATGAGAAGAGTTATGTTTAGTAAAAAGTGGATTATTTTTGTTTTAAAAAGAACAGGGTGCTTGATGCTGCTAATTAATACCCTGTTTCTAAAAATAAAGCTTTTCACCTCACTTTAAATATCTACTAACAATTAATTAAATTTCACCTAAAGCTTTAAACTTGTATTAAGATAACTTTACGGAAAGAAGACCGTTACTTAAATTTTGAATATTTAAAATGAAATTTAAAAGAAAACAAAACAACTAGCACCAAAACATTAATACAATTTACTCACACATGGATTCGTATTCATATAATTTATTTTGGCCAACTTTTTATTTTTTATCCTTTAAATTAATTTTCTCTTTAGCTTCTTTCCCAACAAAGGGCAATTTTTTAACACCCTGGGCCCGACAGCTTTCATTCACCTTAGGCTTACGTTTGTCCAACCAAGTTTGATAATCATTTTTAATGTGTTTCGGTTTAAAGCTTTTAAAACGGGCTCTTACAAATTCATCTCTTTCCTTAAGCCATTGACGGGAATATTCCCAACCAATCAGCAAGCTCATGGGAGCAGAACAAAGCTAAAGGGAAGAAAAATGAAAGACGAATGCCAGGCATGAATTTACGTGGTGAAAACTTACATCATTTTCATACGAAGGTTTAAAGCGATTTTTCTCCTTGAGCAAGATATGAGATTGTATATGATCATGAGGTTTTATAAGGTAGGCTTTAGACCATTCGGGTTTAACTTGAACCATTTTTAAAAATTAAATGAAATTTTCTTTCAAAACAAAATATTCAAACGAAAAATTTTTTTAAGGAAAATTTAGATATGAGAAATTTTGAAAACGATATTTCAAGGCGAATTTGAGTTGGAATGTATTTCATTTTTAAACAGGTTGATTATATCAGAAAATGTTTATCGATATTTATTAAGATAAATTTTCTATCTCAAAAAATTTTCGATAAATTTTCTTTCCACAGAAAATTTTCTGTAAATTTTCAATCCATAAAAAATTTTTAATAAATTTTCATTCCATAGAAAATTTTCTTTTTATAGAGAATTTATAATATATTTTCTTTTTACAGAAAATTTACGATAAAATTTCTTTTTATAGAAAATTTAAGATAAATTTTCTTTTTATGGAAAATTTATGATAAATTTTCTTTTTATGGAAAATTTATGATAAGATTTCTTTTTATAGACAGTTTACGGGAAATTTTTTTTTATAAAAACTTACGATAAATTTTCTTTTTATAGAAATTTTAAGATAAATTTTATTTTTATAGAAAATTTATGATAAATTTTCTTTTTATGGAAAATTTACGATAAAATTTCTTTGTAAGACAATTTACGGAAAATTTTTTTTTTATAGAAAATTTACGATAAATTTTCTATTTATAGAAAATTTAAGATAAATTTTATTTATAGAAAATTTATGATAAATTTTCTTTTTACAGAAAATTTACGATAAAATTTATTTTTATAGAAAATTTACGGGAAATTTTTTTTTATAAAAATTTACGATAAATTTTCTTTTTATAGAATTTTTTCGTTAAACTTTCTTTTTTACGATAAATTTTCAATTTATGGAAAATTTACGATAAATTTTCTTTTTATAGACAATTTACGGGAAATTTTCTTTTTATAGAAAATTTGCGATAAATTTTCTTTTTACAGAAAATTTATGATAAATTTTATTTTTATAGAAAATTTACGATAAATTTTATTTTTAGAATTTTTTCGTGAAACTTTCTTTTTATAGAAAATTTTCGTTAAGCTTTCTTTTTATAGAAAATTTTCGATTAATTTTCGATAAAACTTTTTTTAGAAAATTTTTGATAATTTCCTTTTTTTTACATTTTGGATAAATTTTATTTTTACAGAAAATTTTCGACGAATTTTCTTTTTACAGAAAATTTTCGATAAATATTCTTTTTAAAAAATCTTCGATCTTTCTATAGATTATTTTCGTTAAATTTTCTTTTTATAAAAAATATTAGTTTAATTTTCCTTATAAAGAAATTTTTCGTTGTTTTTTTTTTTTTTATAGAAATTTATTGTTATATATTTTTTTTTTATAAAAACATCGATTAAGTTTCTTTTTATAGAGAGTTTTCGATACATTTTTTTTATAGAAATTTTTCGTTGAATTTTCTTTTTATAGAAATTTTTCGTTAAATATTCTTTTTACAAAAAAAAAATAATAATAATTTTCTTTTTACAGAAAATTTTCGATAAATTTTCTTTTTATAGAGAGTTTACGATAAATTTTCTTTTTATAGAAATTTATTGTTAAATATTCTTTTTACATAAAATTATTGATAAATTTTCTTTTTATAGAAATTTTTCGTTATATTTTCGATATATATTCTCTCTGTTTCGATAAATTTTTTTACAAAAAATTGTCGATAAATTTTCTTTTTAGAAAATGTTCGGTATTTCTATAGAAAATTTTCGTTAATTTTTTTTTTTATAAAATATTTTCGTTAAATTTTCTCTTTATAGAAAATGTTCTTTAATTTTCTTTTTAAAGAAATTTTTTTTTATAGATATTTTTCGTAAAATATTCTTTTCAAAAAAATTTGTTATAAATTTTCTTTGAAGTTTCTTTCTATAGAACATTTTTGATAAACTTTCTTTCTTTTTACAGAAAATTTTGGATAAGTTTTACGATAAATCTCTTTATAGAAAATGTTTGATCTTTCTATAGAAATTTTTCGTTTGATTTTCTTTCATAAAAAATAATCGATGAATTTTCTTTTTGTAGAAAAGTTTTTTTTATAAATTGTTTTTAACAGAAGATTTTTTATGATTTTAACTGATCTTGGACCTATGAGACACTTATATTTTCGTTAATGGTAATATCAGTTATCTTTATTAATTGCTTAAAAAACAGTTTTACAAGAAAACAGAAAAAGAAATTAATTTCCCCGTAAAAAACAGTTACAAGAATACAGAAGAAGAAATTAATTTCCCTGTTCTATCTTTTGCTTTCTTATAAATCTTCTTTTTTATAAAAATTTTAATTTCACTTTTCTTTCATAATTAACACCCTAACTTTTGCCAGCCTTTGGTTTTCTTTTTTCCACCCATTTTTCATAATTATTTTTAATGAATTTCGGTTTATTCTTCTTAACGCGTTGACGTACAAATTCATCTCTTTCTTTTAGCCAAATGCGTGAATACTCCCAGCCAAGTAGTAAACTCATGGGAGTTGGACAATCCTGAAGAAGTTAAAAAAAAAAACGGCATTTAAAAATTAAAAATATTTAAAACTTATTCAAATAGTTATTCTTACATTTAATTCATATGAGGGCTTAAAAATACGCGGCTGACGCAGATGAACATGTGAAATGATATTGTCTCGTGGACGCATTAAATATGACTTGGACCATTCATTTTTAATAAAAAATAACATTATTTTTAATTGGATCGTTTATTTTCAAAATAATTTGAATTTATTACTTTTAATTTTTTATAGATTATAAAATTAATTATTGAATTGGAAACACAGGGTGGAATATCAAAATGTATTTGTTGAAGGAAATTTAAATTTAATAATAAATGTGTTTTGTTGCTAACGTGTAGAATTATACATGTTAACTTTAACTTCGATAAAAGTGCTGTCAAAGTATGAATAATAATAATAATAATAGGTTAAGTTGCACGGGCAGTGTCCTTGGCCGACATCTCACTTAGGTCCGTGATAAAATTCGATCCCGTTGTGTTACCCAAAAGCAATTTTGCAGTCGCATATTAACTTTGACCGCATCACTGCTTCACCAAACCATCTTGTTATTACAAGAAATTAAAACAGTGACTTTAAATCGATTGTGCTCAGTTCACCGTAGTCGAGAATCGGAAAACCTATTATAGCTCTCCTAATCTCCTATAATGCCAGATATTCGCAGAGTAGATGAAAGACTGATTCTTCCTCCATCTCGTCATTGCAACTTCTACAGAAGTCATTAAACAGAAGACCCATTTTAGGCGCATGAGTCCCTAAAATGCAGTGCCCAGTAATTGCCGACACTAACAGTCTCACTTGCGCTCTAGAGAACAAGTAAAGTGAGTTGGCCCTGTGCCCATCATAAGTGGGCCAGATAGTCCTAGCAATTCGACATTTGGGTTAATTTTCCCATCTCGTCTGAGCAATACCTAATAGTTCCCTATAATAATAATGAATTATAATCAATATTTGAATATCAATAAATGAAAAAATGTGTAACGAAGTTTTATGGTATGAAATGAATTTATACCACGAAATGTTATTACATACATTTTATTATTTTTATCCGGATTATTTTATTTACTAACATGTTATATTACCTCATCTGTGAATACCCTATTATTATTCTACCTTTCTTGTGAACACCCTTATTGTTGTTCTAAGAATTGAGATTTAATAATTCTCATTAAGTTTATATAATTATTCTCATAAGTACTCTAAGTTTGAATGGAGTAGTTGCGATTTAATTTGCCAAAATCTAAGACAGCAGATATTACGATATAACTTGCTTTATTCCAAGACAGTTAATATCGAAACATCAGTCACTGTTTCTCTGGTACTCGGATCAGGTCCAAGGTCCGAGGGGGATACCTTGCACAGCATTTCTGTCTGTTTCGGGCACAGCGGCTTTGCTCCGTCTATTTCGGCGCTAAACTTCGGTCGTCAGTCCCGATACCACTACTTCGGTTGTAAGTCTCGTCACTACGACCTCGGTTGTTAGTTTCGGCACCGTGACTTCGGTCATCGGTTTTGGCACAGAGAATTGTATCTGTCTGTTATACCAATTAGATTAAGACTGAATTTTGTAATTTAGCTTTAAGAAACCCTATTATTACATTAGTATTCATAAGTTATATTTAAGTATCATTAACGATCCTGCTTGCTGCATAATAACCGAGAGAACCGAATTTTCAACTCCGCTTCTACCAGCAGAATCCGAATAACCTGAGAAGTAACCGACTGAATCCATACATATCATCGCGCTGCTAGTAATTTATTTAACACAAAATTATAAACTATAATTTATTGTTACCGATATCTGAAACATTGAATTATTAAATAAGGATACACTGTATAATTAACCCCCAGAAAGGGTAAATCAATTGTGTTCTCACTTCAGGTTCGTGGATCCCGTAAGTCGACCCTGGATGCGACTGAACTACCTCAGCCGACGACAAAACCACTTTACAAATGTAAAAACTAAATTAAATAGAAATAAAATAAATTTAAATTATTATTTTTAGAAATTAGAATTTAAAGATTTATTTGTGATTTTGTTGTTTCAATATTAAGTACTACCAAGTCGGGTAAATATCGTTTTCTTGCAACAAAACACAGCTAATGTAGCAATAAAATTTAGCTAGTGACATAAGCAAAAAAACATTGTTTACTTCGCTTACCAACATGTCATAGCTTTAATGGATAATAAAAGTAATACAGACCTAAGGAGTGCGATCGAAAAAATCTTAACATATATAAAATTTAATAATTTGGAAACAGTTTATCTTAGAGTTTTGATTGTTTTGTTTTTTTTTTTTTTTTTTTATTTAATTGATATTATACTATAGATCACAGAAAAATATAACTTTTATACTTCTGTCCACTACTTATGAACTCGTAGACCTTTTCTTGTAATCCTTCCATTAGAGATTTGATAGTTGTTTCAGTAACTTTTTTGGAACAGTCTGCCCATCTCCTTTTAAAATCTTTTCGATTCTTTTTTCATAAAATTCCAATATCTCTTCACTGACCTTAGCTCCGGACAATTTAGAGGATTGACCTCTCTTCGTACTTAAACTATGTTATTGTTTTGATACCACTCCAGAGCTTTCTTACGTATTGATATGATGCCAGATCAGGCCAAAAATATGTGGACACATTGTGCTCTCTTATGAAAGGAAAAAGATTTTTTTGGAAACATTCGTTGATGTATTTTTCGGTATTTATAGAGACCACTGTAACAAATGACTTGCTTCTTTTGCCACAACTGCCACACCGCGAATTCTTTAGGATATTTCGTCAGCTTTTCGGTCCTAAACTTATCTTCAGCATTTTCTCGAGCATCAGCAACATAAAAATTTTGACCCGGAAGCTGCGAAAAACAACATAAATACAACATGAGTATTTTTGCTTGAATTTTGACTTTAATTTCCGTGGCTTATTCTTGGCATCTAAATTTTTTGCAGCATTCTAGTCTGGGACTTTTTGGAATTTAAATGTTCTTAACTCCGCATTAGCTTTAACTTTTCACACCAAATACTCAGAGCACTGAACTAACCAGACTGCATTTCTAACAGATGTGTTTGGAGTTCCCTTCAATATGCTTTCAATTTACTTGGCCTTCCCAATATTATGTGGACCTTTTTTCTTCCCGAACCATGGTCGAATTCTCCTGATACTGTTTAATAACCTTGTTTGACAGTTTGACAGCAGACATTTAATTCTGTGACCAATTATTTGTAGGACCAATTTAGATTTTTTGGAAATTTTTTAAAAATTTATAGCACGTTCATCGCCACTCATTTTGATAAAACCCACAATAAATCAACATGGTTGTCATTAAAAATAATAACTGACATATTTTTCAATGATAACTAGATCAAACAAATTTTAAATATTGCTTCAGAAAAAAAGTGATGAGTCAACACGTTTTGCCTAAGATTAAGATTTTTTCAATCGCACTCCTTACAAAAATAAAAATGAAAATCACGAATTCAAAATAAAGTTAATCACGTTAAGTATAGATTTGGGACTTTTTTTAACAAACTAAAAAATGTGATTAAAAATTTGTACTGAAGTACCATACTTAAATTGAAAATAAAAATAAAAAAAATAATAAAAATGTGGGTCAAAAAAAGTTGTGCCAGTTACTCTCTAAAACTCTCTTGCAAAAATAATTTTTTGTCCTGCCCCAAAATACCGCTTTTTTGTGTTTTTAACTTCGCCATTTTAAGATCGATTATAACATGGCACATAACGAAGTCTGGATTTAAAGTCCTTCAGTCACAAACCCAAACAATGCACATTATCGATGTGTTGCAATTTACTATTTTTTTTATCGCTTTCTAGCTTATCCCGATAAGCTTTGGTACCCAAAAATTGTAATGTTCTTTATATTGGGTCTACCCCTCCCGCTGACTCTATTTAAAATAATTCCCACAATAATTCTCGCTATAATAGTTCTCTAGATATGCCATTAAGAGTATTTGTTTTGTATTGGGGTACCATTTCCCCCGGTTTTATCCTTTTAAACAGTATTTAAGTTATCCAATAATTAGTATTTTTGAATGAGGGCTATCACTCCTGCTAGAGCTACACGTCTCTTTTTCATTTGAATTATGTGTAAATTGATAATGAAATCATTTCCACAGGACTTTATTTGTAATAGTCCTGTAGATATCCTTACATATGTATATTAAAAAAATTAAGTGTTAGATTGTTTGTTTGTCAATCATGTCTAAACGGCTAAAACGATTTTCACGAAATTTGGCACACAGATAGCACTAGTGCCTGAGGTGGTTATAGGCTATGTAAGATCTCGATTGGATGTCACGACCACATTTTACGCCCAGTTTTTAAAACTCTTAAACGGTAGAAAATATTTGATATCGGCCAATAAAGATTAGCGAAGCGCACCGGGAAAAGCTCGTATATATAATTTATAACACATAATGGCAAATAAATTTTCATCTTCCTTAAAAAAAAATATATGGACTAGATGGAATTCGACATCCCAAACATTAATCTGTATCCACTTTTTTCTCCAGCAGGTCGAGATTTTTTTGTTATGGGCGTGTCAAGTTTTGCGCGTGAAATAAACCTATTACTCGAGTATACTTCACTGTAACTCGAGATTTTATATATACAGTTAGGGACAAAACTATTTGTACACCCATGCATTTCGTATATCTTCAATAATTTATAAAGAATAAAAAATTATTATATGTAGTTTTAATTCAGGTCCATTTTTATTGAATTATTTGATAAAAAATAAATTAATATATAACACATTGTTAAAAAAAGTACAATTTAAGTAAAAATCTTTGGGACAAAAGTATTTGTACATCAGTACTTTGTACAATTATTTGTACGTTGGACTCTTGTATGATGATTTTTTTAAATACCGTTATATTTTCTTCGTTAATCGAGTTTTATTTTACAAAATAAGAAGTTGGTTTTAACGTTTTGAATAATAAGCACATCAAAAATGGGAAAGCGAAAAGAGTTGAGTTTGGATATTAAAAATTTAATTATTGATGAACATAAAAAAGGAAAATCTCTCCGGAATATAAGTAATTTAGTAAATTTGCAACATTCCACAGTACAATACATTGTAAGCAAGTATAAAAACGGCGGATCTGTTGAAAATGTGCGTGAAGGTATACGAAATATATGAGGTGTACAAATAGTTTTGTCCCTAACTGTAATTGATACACTAAAATATAAGGAATAAAATTGGCTTTAAGTCGTTTTAATACTAAATATTTTCCCGCTGAATAGTTTTGGAGTTATTTCGAGGTAAGTGTTTGCAAAACAATATGTTAATACTATATTGAAGATTTTCTTTTTTATTATAATTTCTTTTAATAAATGAAATCATCAAACATGTTTCAGTTTATGAAACGGTATCAAGAGAATTTGACCATTGAAAGGAAACCTGGTTTGGAAAAAAAAAAAATGTCCATATAATATTGAGAAGGCCAAGAAAATTGAAAGCATATTGAAAAGAGCTGCAAACAAATCTGGTAGAAAAGCAGCCCGGTTAACTCAGTGCTCTGACTACTTAGTGCAAAAAGATAAAGCCAATGCAGGCTTGAAAACATACAAAGTCCAAGAAGTTTCAGACAGGACGCTGCAAAAAATTAGAAGACGAGAATAGGGCACGTAAATTAAAATCAACTTTCATACAAAAATACTCATGTTGTTTAATGGAAGATGAAACGTCGCGGCGACAAAAGAAGCAAGTAATTTGTTACAGTAGGCGATATTAATACCGAAATATATATCAAATAATATTTGCAAAAAAGGTTTCTTCCTTTCGTAAGATATTACAATGTGTCCACATATTTTTAGCCCGACTTGGCATTATGTCACTACCGTAAGAAAGCTCTGGAGTGGTACCAAAACAATAATATAGTTTTTGTACGAAGAAAGGTCAATCCTTCAAATAGTACGAAGGTAAGGCAAATGGAGAGATATGGGGCTCTTGTGAAAAGAGAATTGAGGAGCACAAGAAAGATGTCCCAAAATATCGAAGGTTTTAAAGGGAAATGGGAAAACAACTATCAAATCTTTAATGGAAGTGTTATCAAAAAAGATCCACGAGTTCATAAGTAGTGGTTAGTTTTATAAAGGTTTTTTTTTCTGTGATCTGGAATATAATATCAATTATATATAAAAAAGCAAAAACTCTATGATCTACCGTTTGTAAATTATTGAATTTTATATAAGGAGTGAGATCGAAAAATTCTTAACATACATAATATTTAATAACTTGGAAACGGTTGATATTAGAGTTTTCATTATTTTTTTAGTCATTTGATAATTTAGCAGAGATCACAGAAATATATAATTTTTATGGTTCTAACCACTAATTATAAAATTTTGGACCATTTTTGAAAACCCTTTCTTTGGAGATTTGATAGTTGCTTCAGTCACTTTTTTGTACTTTTGGGACACCTTTTTTGTGCTCTTGAATTCACTTTTCACAGGAGCTCAATATCTCCGCACTGGTCTAAGCTATGGACAATTTTGAAAATTTACCTCTCTTGTTATTGATTTGGTACCACTCTAGAGCTTTCTTACCGTAGTGACATGATACCAAATGGGTCCAAAAATATGTGGACACTAAACATCTGCATCAAATCATTTGCTTTTTAATTCACAGTAATGTTTTTTAATACATGCTCTCACATTACTGCTAAAATAAAAAACAAAACAATACAAAACAAACCACGCAAAAAAATATTATTTGAATTGAGTTGAATTGAAATGATGAAACAAAAACAAATCATGTTATGTTCTCTTTGAGAAATTGTTTGTCATAAGAAATTTTTGTTCAAAAACAGTAATGTTTAATAAAAAACATAAAATCAAAACTGTGAATTACTGTCATTCCCTTACTTTAATATGAAAAAATGCATGGAAAGTAACAATTATTTATTTTTAAATAAAAAATAGATTATGATTACGTTTGCTTTATATTTTTTTGCTAAGAAAATTTAATTATTTTTTATTTCAATTATAATTAATTATATCTTAAGTGAAATAAAATTTATTTTATTTATGATATTTTTATTTACTTTTAATTACAATTCTATACTATTTAAATTTTTTTCATTTAATATTTCCTTCACTTCAAATTTTGTAAACAAAAAACAAACAAATGATAGTATTGCATTTTATATTTAATTCAATTCAATTCAGTTGCAAATGATTTTATGCTAAATTGTTTTTATGACTCCCTGCACAAATGATTTTGTTTGTTTTTGTTTTGGTTTCTTTGTCTTTTCCATCCGTACGCACACACAGCGAATTGATTTTATGTTTAAAACAGGGATTAAAAAAACTACTAAATTAGTAGAGAAATTAGTTTCTGTTTCATAATTTTAAATAAATTTTTTTCAAATATAATCATTTTAATAATATTCAAATTTAAAATATCAAAATGTTTAATTTTTCATTTATTTTTAGCTTTTAGCCAACACAATAAAATAATTTTGCTAAAATTTAAAATTGAATTTTAAAATTTTAGTTTATTTAGCTTTTTCACATATTCAAATTATAATTGTTTATAATTTCAAAGAAATGAAAATTTGAAAAATGAAAACTAAAAATTTATGAGAAATTAAATTTTTATTACTAAAAAATTTTAACTAAAATTATATGAGAAATTTAACAAATTTTATTAAAAAAAAAACTAACGAATTTTCATTTTAAGTTTAAAAAATGGAAATAAAATTTTTTATTACTAAAAGCAAATTTTTAGAATTTTAATAATAACCAAATTTTACTGCACTTGTTGCCGAAATTTTCTGGTTAAAATGGTTGGAAAAAATATATAAATAACCCACATGTTTTTTTTTTTTTTTTTTTTTTTTTTTTCTTTTTTCTAGTTGCAGTTGTGTTGTCCTTAAAAAATATGTTGCATCTTAAACAAATTAGAAAAAAAGCTCAAACATATTTGTCTAGAAGTATTGATTTTTAATATTTGGTGATTAATAATTAATATTGCACAAAATTTTAGTATCCAAAATTTTACCAAGAATACGAAAATTCTGCAAAACTTCATAAATTCTCAAAAATATGAAGATTTCCCAAAAATTTCAAATTTCACTAAAAATCCAAAATTTCGCCAAACATTTTAAATTTTACAAAAATATGAAATTTCAACAAAAAATACAAATTTTACCAAAAATATACAATTTCGAAATGTCACCAATAAATTCCAAATTGGCCCAAAAATTCGAAATTTCATTGAAATTCAAAATAATAAAATCCCGTCCATTTCCGAAATCTTATCGAAAATCCCAGATGTCATAAAAAATCCGAAATTTCGCATAACCCCATAAAAAAGCTAAGATAATTTAAAAATTATTTTAGTCGGCAGTCTTTAATTTTTCTAAATCGAACAAATAGTTCCGCATTTATAGTTAAATATTTGTTTGACCACCATATTTGACATGCCATAAAAATCTGTGACAGACAGTTCACACATTCTTTTTTGCAGGCCAACAAATTTTAATAAAAAGTCTTTATGAGGCAAAATTTGCAAACGCTTTCGATAGTCTCATTTAATATGGCGTAATTATATATTTCATCAAACTCTTTCCAACTATGAAAAGAGCTTGTTTCTCTCAAAATACGGAAAAAAATCAAACCAAAGTTATCATAAAATTATTTAAAAGAAGTCTGACAGATACATTTAAAATCCGACAATTGATTTTATGACATTACGATTCCACGACAGATTTTACTAAAATCTGTATCCATTGTAATAAGGATTGCACATTAACATTGGTTCCATTTCAGTTAATTTATTGAGAAAAATATATAAAATACATAAATATTTATTCTAATAACGTGTAAATAAATTTTAAATATGTATAATATAATAAAAATTTCCTTTTGGCAGCAAAAAATTTAAGTTTAATTTTTAGTAATTTTAGTTTTAATTTTTTAGTAAAAAAATTATTTCTCATAAAACTAAAATTTTCATTTTTCAAATTTTAATTTCTCATAAATTTAGAATTTTCAAATTTCCATTTCTTTGATAGTAAAATTTTCTAAGCTAAGAAAATTGTATACTAAAATTATTATTTTTATTAAACTAAAAGCAATTTGAAATATTTTATATTTACAAAAATATTTTTAGTTTAATATAAGCGACAGTTAAATAAATTTTCATATTTGAAATTACTTTCTTTTAAAAACTAAGACTAAACATATTGCTGTTTAGTTTTTAGTAATCAGAAAAATAGTTAATACATAATTTTAATCCCTGGTTTAAAAAACAATAACAGTCAACAATTGAAAAGAAAGGGAATCATTAAAAATGAGTTACAAATGAATTGATGCAGATGTTTAGTGGACACGTTGTGCTTTCTTAAGAAAAGAAGAAGTCTTTTTTGCAAATATTCCTTTATGCATAGTTTGGTATTTATAGATCCGAATGTATCAAATGACTTTCCTGTTTTGCCGCAACTGCAAAAACGACATTTAATTCTGTGGCCAATTATTTGTAAGACCTATTTGGATTTTTTGAAATTTTTTAATAACTTGTAGGACGTAAATCTTGTTCGTTACTTATTTTGATGAAAAACAAACATGTTATTGTTATTAAAAATAATAACTGAAGTATTTTTCCATGATAACTAGATCAAAAAAAATTTTGAATATTGATTCCGAAAAAAGTTATCAGGCAAAATGTGTGTCAAGATTTTTTCGATCTCACCCCTTACGAGTATGTTAAGATTTTTTCAAACCCACTATTTTTCACTGTGAATAAAAACTAGATTTAAGTCAGTTTTAGTTCAATGTCAGTTCAAATCTAGTTCAGTTCAATTGATCTAATTCAGTTCTAGTTCAGTTCTTGTTTATTTCTAGTTCAGTTCTAGTTTTTGATAACACTTGACTTATTATACAGATAAAGATGATAAACTGAAACATTGTCGATGTTTTCATTTATGAAAAAATTAATTAATTAATAAAAAAAAATCTTAAATTGTTCATGAAAAAATTGTTTTTTGGCACTAATTTTGAGGCAACTTTGAAATTATGAAGCACATTAAAAAATTAAGAAATGAAATGAATAAATTTTTTTCTGAATTTTTACAACTTTTATATTTATTTAGCGTCTGATAATTCTAAACAAAAATAAGCATATTTGTATTCTTTAGGGTCTCCAGTTTTATAAAAGTACAAAATTTTTGAAATACCCTTTATAGATACTTAAATATTTACACTTGATAATGTAAAATTTTTTTCGCTTACATGCTTTAAATGGATAAGACACCACGAATGATGATGAAGTGTGTAGCGGAACAGAAAATACGTATTCCATTCTGCTGGTGTCTAATTATAGTCCACAAACTCTGCTTTGGTACCGCCAAACAGAGACAACAAGGCAATTTACGATTGCAAACTTGTTTATGGTCCTTCGAGCCGGATGTCGGTTTACGACACTATGTAACCACATCTTTAACAGCGTTTACGACGTCAGGTTCAACCTCTTTTTTACTTGCCTCAAACGCCTGGCGCTGCTAACTAAGTACCTCAAAATTGCAGCCAGTGCAAGGCGGGCGCCATGTTTAGGAAATGGATAAGACACCACGAATGCTAATGAAGTGTGCAGCGGCACAGAAAATACGTATTCCATTCTGTTAGTGTCTAATTATAGTCCAGAAACTCTGCTTTGGTACCGCCAAACAGAGAACAGAATAAGGCCATAAAAAAAAAAAATCGCACCTGATCAAATAAATAGCAAGCAGATTCGTGTTTAGCACATCCTTTAAGTACAAAAAAAAAAATTGTTTATATTTAGAAAAACTTTGATCCGGGGTTAAATTGAAAGCCTTATAAGCTTAACCTCAATATTTGTGTCCACCAAGCGATCACTTTTATTGTGATAATTTCTCTTCATTCATCTTTATGTCTTCCCCGAAAAAAGAACTGATTTCCAATTTAACACTCAAACAATATTGTTGAGGATCAAAGAATAAAACTAACTTCTACTTGCAATTAACATCCTACATATACTCATTAAGTTAAGATGTTATATTTTCCTATTTTCCTTGCTTTAGTTCAAACCTACAAAAAAATATATAAAATGAAAATCACATTCATTTTAAATAGAAAACAAAAATTTAGAGAAAAAAAAATTAATTTGCCACAATAGTTTTGAGAAAAACAACAAAATAAATAAGAAATAAAACAAAAAAATTAAATACAAAATTATTCGAATAGTAAAAGTATTAGTAGATTCATATACAAGTAGATTCATCATCCATCCATTCAACTAACCATCCAGACATACAACCAACTACAAAATTCTCTTGTTTAGAATTATTTTATATTTTTTTATATTTATTTTTTTGTTTTAGTCTGTTTTATTTTATATTTTTACAAAGAAACAAAACAAATATAAACCAAACAAACAAAAACAAACGAATAAACGAAGCTAAACAAACATTTGCCTTCATTCACAGAGTTCTTTCCAACTAAACACATGTACTCTTATACACATACATACATATACACTTACATATTAAATACATGTACAAAATACAAATACATACATAGACAAATAAAAATACAACGCAGCTCAGCTCAACTCAGGGTTTATTTGCAATGTATATACATATGTATGTTTGTAAATATAAATATATATATATATATATATATATGTATGGCATGTATAAACTGAAAATAACAACAATAACAACCAACCAACAAAAATAAAATAGAAAAAATATTGAAAAAAATGAAATAAAATAACTGAAAGAAAAATAACAGAAATGAAAATAAAACTTGAAATGTTTAAACAACAAAATAACTACTATACTTGTGTACAAATACACACATACATACTTACATATATTTACTAAAACATATACACAAAAAAATATATACAAATAATATACACATACATATACACCTACATAAAAATATATTTATACATTTATTTTGTGAAGTGTACAAACACAAACTCTTGTATTCTCTACTCAAACTGCATAAATTCGACAAAACTCTCTGTTGTTATTGTTGTTGTTTTTGCTGTTATTATTCAGCTTGCTGCTATTATTATTGTTGTTGGGACTATAGTATTTATTTGTTGTTATTATTTTTGTTTTGTTTGTATTATTACTGGGAATTTGTAGGAGTCTATGTGTATGTGTTTACTTGTTTGCTCGCTCGTTTGTATAAGTGTATATATGAGAGCAAGAAAACCCCATTAGGAATTTGGTGGAGAGATTTTATGTTATAAAAATATTGTATAGTTTTAGGCTCGTATATTCATATAGAACCAGTTCTTGGAACCAGAGCTTATACTAAGAGTCAATTTTTGATTATATTCTTAGTGTAATTGCTTAATATAAACATATTATCTACAATAGACCAACTCAATTGCGATAAAACATTATTTTTCTAGTTTAATTTTTTAAATATAAAATCATTTGAGTAAAATTTTATTGACTATTTCGAATTAAATAAATTATTAAGTCAAAATTTTTGTTAAAACAAACACCCAGAGAAATATCAATCACATACGTGCTGAAAACGATACCATTCTGTGTCAATAGTGAATCTACACCGTATGTGTTTAAATTAAACACTGCGTGTTCAATTCTTATTGAAAATCGATACCTAATTGGCACCAAGTTGAAACCATTTTGGTATCAAATTCTTAAATTACATATATTTTCTATTAAATTTGTTAACGAAAGGTATTAAAAAGCTGTTACCGTAAATTACCAATGTGACAACAACCGTTGTTGATTTTGAATCGAATTTTTTCCCTTAGTGAAGATTTTGTCTTTTATAACTTTATTATAAAAATAGGAAATAAATTTTATTGAAGAGTTTGTCTTAACCACAAAATCATACCAAATTTAAACTTTACGTATGAATAATTTTTATTAAATATCACTCATACGCCAGTCTTGATTTTATTCACAGCTATGTGAAAATGCCCCTAAGTTGGACTATATGGAATTTGATAAGCTAAACAAGAATCTGCTTTTAATTTGTTTCTATCAGGTAGTGATATAAAGTCTATATTTGACACAAATAAGTTTTTTATAAGTAGAAACTACAGTGTCAATTTTGATGGGAATACCATAGCTCTCATATAAGGCCCACGTTCGGGAATCCCCTTAAAGTACGGAAACCCATATACAGTAAAAGCTCCCTTAACGGTCAGCTCCGGTAGGCGGACAATTCTTTAGGTTCTAGGGCATAGAAATTCATATGAAAAGATTAGTTGCATGCTGCTTAGGATCGAGGCCATGCCACCAAAATAATTTTCCCAAAATAATCTTGTCGTTTTTAAATGAAGTTACATTCCAACATATGTAGATGACTCTTTTGTCAAACTTGTCCTCAAAATGCTTTTAATTTTTAAAAATTTCTGGAGAAATCGTTGTTGTTGAAAGAAGTCTGACCCTAAGCCAGTTAAGAGATGATTTTTTCGCGTACGAAAAGTGACTAAATTTAGAAAGTAATTTTAAGAAAATGGAATGAAAGCGGAGAGAATCTAACTGTAATCAGTAAAATTTCAAACAAAGCTATAAATTCCGTAAAATCAAAATTTTTTCCAAATAATGACTAAATGAAAATACAGATCGTAATTTTCTGCAGAAGCAATATTGTTGAAATTTTCGAAGATATGAAAATGAAATTTTTTGTATAGAGGTAATTTGGGTCAGTACTAGGGTTTGGAGTCCGAGAACTCCCGGGCGGGAAATCCCGGGAATTTTTTCAAATATTCCCGGGAAAACGGGAAATTTAATATTCATATAGTTTCATAATCATATAGGAAAAATGTTTACTATTTGTATCCCCTCAGTAAAAATTTTACATTAAACTACTTACTAAAGAGTGATTCTATGTCAAAACGGACAGCAATCGGACTTGACATCTCCGATGTCAATGAAATTCACTACAGATATAGGCAATTGGAAGTGATTCCCAAATCATCTCATGCGCCTTTCCGGTCCAAAAATATGACGGTTTGAAAAACGAGAAAAACCTAAAAAATTTACAAAAGTGCATTTGTTTAGTTGCTAATAACTTCTAAACTATATACGGTAGTTATCTACTTTTAGTTTCATAATAAAGACAAAAATATTACCTTTATAAAGATATTTATAATTTTTTTTTAAATCAAAAGTTCAAAGGTCAAAGTTGGACTTATAATAATCAAATCATTTGGGGTATTCACACGGTGTGCTATCAAGTCTTATTGTCATAAAATACTAAAGTTTTATGATAGTTTTAAAAAATTGTTGTTGTGCTTCAAAGAAAAAAGTCCTAAAATAATAAGACCTTTTATGATGTGTTTATTGGTTTGTCATAACTAAACTGTGAAAATCTAAGTCGTAAGGGAAAAACTCTTCGTCGAGCCGGTGATAATATTTAGAAGTTACCGCCATTGAATATTCGCAATATATACGTAAACATGCTATAAATTTGTGCATAGTTCTATAACTTCAATATTAATTACATTTTATTAATTTATTTATAAAAGTTATTAACTTTTATAAAGTTAAATCAAAACAAAATTGAGACATTAAAAAAATAAAAGGAAGAAAATTTTGTTTGTATACTTTAGCTGACTAGCAGCCACCGAACGTATTTAAAATAACCGCCGTCAGAAAATATTGCCGGCTTAGTCATCGACAACAGCTGTTTATGTTTTTAAACAATTTCTTTTGTGCCAAAAAATATTTTATAATTTTTATAAAAATGAATTTTTTAGAAGATTCAGGTAATTTTATCTTATTTACTTGAATCAGCCATAACAATATCCAATATGTATTTTTCGCACAAACCGATTATTATTTCAGATTTTTGACTTGTTTTTGGCATTTTCATTAAAAATATTTGTAATTTTTTTATAATTGTATTTTTCATTTATCAGCTGACTCAAATTTGAAATAGCATACTAACTTATGAGGGTTGCTCACTGCAGTCATATTCTTTCGTGTTATTATTTTATGACATATGACTTTATGACGTCCGTGTGAATACCCCAATTATATTTTATAAAAACGGTATTTTTAAAATTCTGAAAATTTCAAGTTGGAGTCTCATTTAGTTTAGAAGTTATGGACCAAAATAAAATTTAATTACTTATAACTTCTAAACTATACACAATAAAATTTAAATTTTAGTATCATTTTAGAGATTAAGATATTGTCTTCAAAATTATGTTAAGTAAATTTATTTAATTTAAAAGTTCAAATTTAAACCTATAAAAATTAAATCTTTATATCTCCAAAAACGATATTTTTAAAATTCTTAAAAAATTATATAATGTTAACACAACTCCTGTCCATACCCGTGCAAAATTTCATATTGGACACTCATTTAGTTTAGAAGTTATGTAACAAAATATAAACCAAAGTCAAATTTTGTATATAAAATTTCATATTTTTTAAATAAAAAAATAATAATTTAAATTAATTTTTGAAAATATTTTAAATTTTTACATACAAAAAAATTGCTTTTTACTACATTTTGCTTCTTAAATCCTAAACCAAAAGAGACTCCAACTTGAATTTTGGCTCTAGTATAGAATGGAGTTAAGTTATTAATATATAATTTTTTAAAGAATTTTAAAATACCGTTTTTGAGATATTCAGCTTTGATTATTATGTTATAAATTTTGACCTTTGAACTTTCGAAGTAAATAAATTTTATATGCGTAATTTTAAAGCCAATATCTATTTCTATTAAATGAGATACAAATTAGAATCTTACAAGGTATAGTTTAGAAGTTATGAGCAATGAACTATGTACACTTTTGGATAAAATTTGATAGTTTTTTCATTTTTAAAACGTCATATTTTTGGACCGGAAAGGGTTTTAAGTCTAAAATGTTGCAATTTGAGCAACACATGTAATAGGTAATGACAGTTTTTTGTCCATTTTGATATGGAATTACTCTAAAGGCATTTTTAAATGTTAATACAAAATATAAATAAAATTAGATACAAGTGATTTTTTATATTATTGAAAAACATTTCATCGTTGCGCTGATGAAAAGTCCTATTTGACTACATTTCAGTAGAAAAAAAAATTTTGTCCATTCACATTTCGAATACACGAGTTTTTAACTACATATTTCTATAATCTTTTAAGCATTTAACGATGATGTACCATTTTAAAACTTCATTTAAATCTCATCTTGGCTCTGAAAGGTTTTTTCATATTTTTTTGTCAATATCTTCCGATTTTTCTGACACATTAAAGTTGAGTTTGTACCACATAATTTTATACTATCTTAAATAAACTATTTTAGACCATCTTTGGCCATAATAAACGAAAATAATTAATTTTTGAAACTGTGTAAATAATTTTGAAATATGTATTAAAATTAAATATGTGAATATTTTTTATATGTATATTTTATATGAATAAATACTTTTCTTTTAATATCAGAAATAAATACCGCTACTTTTTATAAAATTATTACAATTCTGCTTTTCAAAAATGTTAAAATGTGTAAATATATTTGACTACGAATGTATTTTTCAAAAGTATTTATCTTGAAGGGAATAACAATGTCTTTCAAATGTTAAATGAAAAATAATTTTTATCATATTTCCGAACACTATATCAGTGGATAAAAAAATATAGTTGAGAACCAATTTTAAAAGTTTTTTAGATTTGTATTTTAAAACGAATTAATACGATAGGAAAAACTATTTATCAAATTTATGTCATAAAAAACTATTTAATCTAAAAATCTGAAGTAATTAAATATTTGAAATACTAATTTTTCATTCCATAACACCACAAAAGCATACTTCTACTGAATCAATTTATAAAGAAATCATTGAATTTTTGTTAATTCAAATCTTCTACAAATTTAATGGAAATATTTATATTTTTTTAAATATTTTAAATTTTATTTTTTTTTTATTGAATTCATTATATTCAGGTATGTGATGAAATTCGATCGATTTAAAAAGTAAATCGAGTTTTCAAATCGATCAGGTTGTGATGAATTTCGATCGATTTCATTTTCCAATTTTTGTTTCTGTTCTACATGTTTCTTGTCAAATAAAAACAAATTTATTTTGAATTTAGTTTTTTATAAATTAAAAATAAATAAAATAAAATTGTATTTACTTAATTCTAGCACAATTTATTTTATATTCATATAAAATATATTTAAATATAAACGTAAAAAAATAATGGACAAAAAGTCTGAAAGTTTTTGGATGAGTCTGCCACAGAAAAGACAACTCTTGATTCCGAACAATACACAGGATAATCATTGTGACAATTTATTAAGGGATAACATATTTATGGTTATGGTTACTTCCGATAATTGATGCCGTGAAAATTAAAATTTAAAAATGAACATCAAATCTTTTACTGGTGAAGTTTTATTTTCAAGTTCTCTTAAACGGTACTATGGAGCCGTTTTTAAATTTAAGAAATTATACAAGCGCAACTATTTTCTTGTGTAGTATTAAGCTGATTTCTCTTTTATGGTAACTTCATCCTGAAACTTTAAAATTTTAATTTGTAAAACCGTATGGGAATTTACAGTATAATAGGAGGAATCTAACATGTTTTTAAAAAACCGTCTACGAAACAACGAAGATATTATTATAGGTCCGACTTTTCAGGGATAAGCTGTGGTCGGTACGATCATCGCTTTATTGCATGACCAGCTATGCATATTAAAAATGTTAAATATTGAGATTTACAGAATCCCTAAATTTGTCTTAAGCTTCCACACAAATATAAATAACTTTTTGTTATTTGTACACGCAGAGAAAAAACATGGTTACAGCATGATCACCACAACTACTCAATGATTATATAGCCGTTTCTCATTGATTTAAATATACTGTGTTCATGATAGCAACGTTTATGATTCTGTTTAATCATTTAATGATTATCCACAATAAAAATTTTAATATGGTTCACTGAATTATAATATGTATTTAAATATGTTCATATGAAATCATATTTATGAATAAATCCAATCATTTAGTCAATTCTACAACAATTTAGTTAATAACATAACCATTCATTTCATTTTACAAATTTGGTTAATTCTACAACCATTAAGCCGTTAACTTTTAATGCCTTTTGAATACACATTTTTGCGTATCAGTCCAGTAGTTATAATTCTCATTTAGTTTATATATGAACAAATATAAATTGACAAGTTTTGTTTTTATTCAGTATGATGAATGTACCACATATCGTGGTACAAATGAATATAAATATGAAAACATGGGATCATATATATGATAAAATGGGATTATATATATGATGACATTAGTTCATATATATAAAATGGAATTATATATATGATAACATGGGATTATATATACGATAAAATGGAATTATATATATGATGAAATTAGTTTATATATATGATAACATTTAATTATTAAATGATAAAAACATGATGAAATTGAAAGCAATACTTAAGAAAAGGTTATAAAAATTACTAAAAGTTATTAATAGGGTAATGAACCTTATTAATAAATTATAAATTGGGATCATAATAATGATTACGTACAAATATACTTATTGTAACCTGGAATCATATATTACAATCATAGTATGTTGCTCTTAGTTTATGGTCACAGGAACCATATTTTTTCATATTATGAGCCAATGCATTTGGTTATTACCAGGATTTACGATTTTTAAAATTTGGAAATATTCTGCAAGAATAACAGAATCGATTTACGTAACATTTGTGTTTGGAACACAACGTGGTTAGGCAGTCTGTACGAAGGACCAAAATGCTTTCCTGACCATCGTTTTTAAATCATAATCGAGATGATGCGCAAACATATAATCGAATGCAATGTTCATTACATTCCAAATGCTTTAATGTGTAACATATTTTATTTAATATATAATCTATTTTATAGATTATATGAAATTATTTAGTCTTACACCGTAAGTTATTTAACGTATTTACGTCATTATTTAGTTGCCTTAAATTCCAATTGAAATGGTCCACCTCACACTTTGTTCACACTTAACATATTTAACATATAATTTGTAAAATAATCACAAAATTAAATTTAAATGACAAATAAAACTCATTTTGCCATACAATTTGTTTAAACGTCTACTTCTTATATGAGCGAAACAACATACCCCTACACTGAAAAAAGTAATTTCAATGAATGAAGTACATTAAATGAAATTCATTAATTTTTTTCCAAAAAATTATTAACTTAATGTAGAAATTCATTGCTTCAATGAACATATTCAATGAAATTATTAACGCTATTATGAACATTACATTGAAACCATTCATTAAATTTATTTCTTATTACAATAGTTAAATTAGTTAATTGATTTAATGTATTAGTTCATTGAATTAATTTATTCAATGTACTAATACATTGATTTAATTAAGAAGAAGCATTACACAATGAACATAAGCATTGAACCAATGATAAATTTCATTAAATTATATTAAAATAAATGATTTCTAACGGGAAATAAAGTAAACTGAAAACAAATACAACTCAGTCTTCTTTTATCTTTTAACAAGATATGACGCGTTTTAAACAAAAGCAAAAAGTAAAAAAATAAGTGTTATATTAAAAACGAAAATAATTAAAAACTAAATAAGATAAATCGAATTATTAAAATACATAAATATAATTTATTCGCAAAAGAGAAGTCGAGCAGCATAATTGAATACACCAAATTAAATTAATTACCCAAAAGAAGGAATTTGGAGACTTGCCTTCGTAACACGTAAGTTTAATAATGTTTATGATTTTAAACAGTTTTTAAATATTACATTTATATTCATTTCAAAGAATATTGCGATTTCAAAATCAAGAGGATTCGATTCGTAAGTATACATAAATATATGAAATATTTTAATTGAATTCTTAATAAAAATATATTACAGACTAATCAAGATTTGAATGCTACATCTGGTGATCCTCAAAATAAGGAAATTTCTATAGACCAAAAGGATTTAAAGGTAACTAGTTCAAATATTTTAAGCAATTGAACGAATTTTAAAAATTTTATTTGTAAACTTTCTTTGTTAAGGATAATGCTGTAGTTATATTAATGTGGCATCTAAATGGATATTCCATACCATCATTGAGCAATATAGAGGACAACAGGAATTACTATATTATTATAAATGACAAAGCAAACACGATAACATCTATAACATGAATTTTTTTATTTAAATTTTTTAGTGAAATGTAATAATTTTATTTTTATATTTATATTTAATTTTTGCTTATATTAACTCAATATTATATACTTTAATCATTTAATATAAAATAAAATAGAAACAAGAAATACAGAACACGCCTATTATTATAATACATTTTTAATGTATAGTTTCATTGGGACAAAATATGAGTTCATTGAAACCAATGTACTGTTCACTGAAATTATTTATTTTATTTAATGAATGATTCAATGTAAGAATAAATTTAATCAATGAACTTGTACATTGAATTATAATATTAATGTATGACAATTCATTGTTTCAATGAACCTGTACATAGGGTCAAAATTAGTGCACAAATTCATTGTAACAATGAACTTTTTAATTGTATTTATGTACCTTTTTGGTTCAGTGTAATTGACCATTGATGCGTTTTCGCAACACCCGATATCTCGGAAACTAAAATAGCTAGGATTACAAATCTTTCGATTTTATGATCACAATCACTAAAATAGACTCCGTTCCTAATTTCATTAATTTATCTTAACGGGATCGGGTAGTGGTAAGAAATGGGTTAAACAACAGAAATAGTAGTGGTTATTAATTAAATATGGAAGTAGTGCAAAAGTGAACACTTTCATATTTTATACATTTCGTTATTTTTTATATCAGCCAAACATATTTATTATTCTAAATTGGACCCTAGGGATTATATTCTACTATTTTTATTTTATTTCGGATCTATCGTTTAGAAGATAATGCCAAAAAAAATTAAATTGTCATAAAAAAGTGTTCACTTTTCCTCCATAGTGTATATTAGTACATTTGTTCAATATTTAAAAAAAAATATATATTAAAGAATAATATGTTCTTATATGATTCCCAAAATATTACATATCAGTCTTTAAATTTAAATGAGCTGGACCATTTTAAACACCTCTAAAATTACGTATTTTTTTCATATCATTATCAAAATTCAAATTATAAGAAAATTAACTTCAAATTATAATAGAAGCATACTATGGCCATGAATATTAATTTAAATTATTATGTCTCTTTTCAGTCGCGAAATATAAAGATTTTACTAAAATTTTTAATCATATTTTCTTCGTAAACATTTCAAATAGAATTGGCTACACTCTTCTCAACTTTTTTTAAACTGATACACAAGAAAATTGTAAATTTGGATGTACAAATGCCGACATTTTTGTCGGCGGCTATTGAAATTCTTCGGCGGCTCGGATCAGTTGGCTGATTTAACGGCTGGCGCAGGTCTCTGTACATGTATCAAACAATAGCCAAAGAAAAGTTAATGAACCCGTTTTCATGATTTTTCAGAAAAAAGATTTTAAATAAAAAGATAAAATTAACGATTTACTAAAAATTTTTGAACTCAATAAAGTGCGTTAATTTGTGCGAAGACAAAAAAAAAGTCGCAAGTGTACCCTCCTTAAATTAAAGATTTATGTGTCTTAAACTAATTGCCAAAATATTAGGAATAAATTATTTCACTTTCTTGAGCTGGACCAATTTTTAAGTACCTCAAAAAAAATTATTTTCAATCAACACTATACACAACTTTTAATTTGATTAAAAAAAATCCAACATATAATAGGTAAACGATCAGATATTATTGACAGTATGGTTTCCCTAGTTTTTTCCTGTTCTGATTATTAAAAAATAAATAAATATTGTAACCATTTTTTTCCAAAAAAAAAAAATCTACTTTTTTTCAAAGTTCGAATTTAAATACTTGTAACTTATGACTCCGTAAATATTTTTTCAAAATTCTTTATACAATTTTGCTATTTGTTTTTAATGAAGTAAAGAAAATCGGATGAAAATTGGACCCGCTGTAGCTAAAAAACTTCGCCAAGGCAGGCTAAAAAGTATAAATTTTAATCTTTGAAGCCTAATATCTCTTAAACTAAAGTTGATAAGATGTTCATATTTTTGTAGATCTCGACTAGCAGAATACTCTAGCACTTTCTATACAAAAGTTTTCCAAAAAACGTGTCTAAAACGTAGCAAAATTTCAGGAAAGTCACAAATTTGCATACAAATTATACACAAAATACAACAATTTTATTTATTTTTTCTGTTTTCTTAATTTTTCTAAACTAGGTAGGTAGCTTAATTTAATTTACCCCTAGTAACTTAAACATTTAATAAAGCTTTAATTTCGGCCCCCTAAATTATGCTATGAAATTGAACAAGATATGGAATAAAAAAATTGCCACTAAATTCTTAAGTTTTCAAAAATTTCCTTCACTATTCTATTATTTTTAAACTGTTCCTATCGACCTTCTAACAAATAAGTTGGTGTGTATGTAAAAGAAAAATAAAAAATAACGTATTTTTGCATTTATTTATTTATTTGTTATTTCTAAAAATTCATTGTTTTTGTTACTGTTTTGTTTCAACAATTTTTGCTTGTTTGTTTTTGTTTGCCTTCATCATCAACAACATCCATCCACAATCATTCATTCATTCAGTTGTTCCTTCATTCATTCATCCAACCAAACAAACAACAATCCATCCATCTAACCATTCAGCTAACCAACCAACCAGTCAGTCAGTCAGTCAGCCAAGCCAACTAACCATCATACCACCACCAGTACCACTGACTGCTTCTACTAGCAGCCAAACAACCCAACCCAACCATTTCTAATACCAGAGTACGAATGAATAAGTATTATTTTATTATTATTATTTGTAAAATTGTATTGTTTTGTATGATGTTTCATGGCAACAACAATTTTTGAAATTTATAAAATAAAAATAAAAAAAATAACAAATAAACAAAAATAAAAATAATAAAACAATAAAAAAAAAACACATTGAAACTAAGTAAATAACCTTAGCAAGTGGGTGAAATTTTAAAATGAATGATTGAAATACAGAAAACAAAAATAAAATAAAGAGAAAAAATATATAGAAATAAACAACATTTTTATCTGAAACAAAAATACGTAACATTAAATAAACAGGATTGAATGTGTACAAAGTGTACACGATGGAGAAGTACATATACAAGCTAGAATTTTTCTAATTTTTAATATAACACACACATACAAACACACACACACACAAATTTGTATGTTAACATAATAATATGGAAAATATGTAGCACACTTTCAGGGTGATCAAGTTGAATTGGAAGAATGTTGAAAAGAATTTTTGAAATATTTTAAAAAAACTGGATTCAATTGAAGTGTGTTATTTTTTAAGGAAATTTAAATAACACCAGGACTTCCAGTAAGTAAACAGTTTTTTTTTTTAATAAAGGTGGAGTCGATGCACAGTGCTTTAATCCAAGGTACGGAAAAATTCGGATCTCGAACAAAATTTTAATTTTTTAATAGATTTTTTAAACATTATTCGTAAATTTAAAAATAAAATTCACTTTTTCGATTAAATTGGTATTCTTTACTTTTTTTAATTTGAGTTACGAAAATAATCTAAAAACTTTTTTTTTAATTTGTATTTGTGGGGAAGATCGTTATTTTATGATTACAAACTCATCATTGTACCACACACATGGTACAATGATGAGCGCAAAAAAGTAGTTGAAAACGAGAGAGAAACTATAGTCGGTAAAGAACGACTATATGATACCCTACACCATTAGCCCTGTGTCCAATTGTAAACCAACGCTTTTACTAAATGTAAAATAAATTATATAAATACAGAATAATGCATTTATACTAACATCTATATGATTTTATGCCCTTTAGGGTGATTCCCGGAAGTGGGTTTAGATGAGATCTATGGTAATTTATGGACCGATTCTCATAAATTTTGGCAATGTTGTTTCTACTTATACAAAACTTATTTGTGTTGAATATTAACTTGATACGTTAAAGTGATTTTCGTAAGAGGGGTTTATATGGCAGATATGGTGAATTATGGACCTGATGAAATTTTGCACAAAGATTAATGCTTATACAAAACTCCTTTGTACCGAATTTCTTTAAAATATTGCTATATTTAAGGCATTTATGATCGTTAAACCCCTATTCTGGGAGGACATTTGTATGGGGGCCAGGTGAAATAATGGTCCGATCATAACCAATTTCAATAGGCTTCGTTCTTGTACCAAAATAATGATCTGTGTCAAATTTCATCAAGATATCTTTAAAATTTCGACCTGTACTTTGTTATGTATGTACATACATAAATAAATGCTTAATAAGTTCTAATTTTCCCATATCTCTAATTGAAAACATGTACTTACATAAATACCCTGCAGTCAATGGTGACTATCCGAAACCAGTTGCTTGACTGACGACATTAGGGCACCACTAGTCACTTTACCAATCACCTGACTAATCACTTTAACATGGGGATGTCCTAGAAAGAAGTGTATTGCCACCAAAGGACCAAAAGGTGGCGATATAGTGACTAGTACAAAAAAGTCAATTCATAGGAATCCTTTTACTGGTGAAATTGAGTCAGTCGCCCAACAATCTTTTTAACTGGTCACTTTACTAATCACCTGACTAGTCACTTTAACATGTTGATGTCCTAGGAAGAGGTGTATTGCCACCAAAGGACCAAAAGGTGGCGATATAGTGACTAGTACGAAAAAGTCAATTCATAGGAATCCTTTTACTGGTAAAATTGAGTCAGTCACCTGACAATCTTTTTAACTGGTCACTTTACCAATTAGGTGACTAGTCACTTTAACATGGGGATGTCCTAGGAGGAAGTCTGTTGACACCCCAGTACCAAAAAGTGGCGATATTGTGACTAGTACGAAAAAGTCGATTAAAAAAAAACACAAATGCAGAATAATTGATTTCTTTAATAAATTGAAAATTATAATTAGCAAGACTAGGTTTTTTATTATATAAAATAATTGAGAGGTAAATCTATTTCTATTGGATGTATTCCACGTGTTTAAAAAAAAAAAACACATTTAGTTAATGTAGTATGCATAACATAAAAAAAAAAACATTATTAACTTCTTTCTTACAAAATAAAATACTAAAGACTGTGTTAAGCACCAAGGAGTCAATAAATTGATATTTGACACTACACACGTCTAAAAAAGATGCACCAGAGCCAAATGTCCTACCATGTATTTAATGCCGTTAGTCAAGTAACCCAACCTGTACTGCCAATATTTGAACTGTTTACTTTTTTGATGTTTTTGTGACCTATAAAAAAAACCAATCACCACCCCACGCTCACCAAAGGGTCAATAAAGTATAAATCGCCACCTCCACGCTTTCTAAAGAATCAATAAATGGTCGCCACCTCAACGCTTTCTAAAGAGTCAATAAAAGGTGCGATAACTTAACTATCGCTCACAAAATATGCGAAGTTAGGGTGAATAAAAAAACGTACACATTTGAATGAGTTAGGTGGGCAGTCACAAATGAACTTTACTGTACAAAAGCGGTTAAATTGACACCGAAAAAACTGCTGGGTAGTGTCATAAACATTGTGTTGTTGTTTTATTTTAAACAATTCAGCAGTAACAAAACAAAAAAAGTGCAGCATTCTTAAACACACAAGCGCATGTACAAATGTTTTAAATATCCTCACATCTTTCGTTCAACATAAGTCAACACATTTCTATACCGTTACACGACTTCAATTCGATTAATTCGTTTCGGGTTAATTCCTGAATAATATTTTTATTTTCGAAAATAAAATTTTTGATCTTCGAACAAATTTAAAAATTTAATTTGCAAAGAAAAAAAAATAAAATTCGTTCTAAAAATTAGGATTAAATTCGCTGATAAAAGTTATGATCCGAACGAATAAAAAAAAAATGAGCGTTCTACCTACTCTGCTTTAATCCCATACAACGATGGGACAAAAATAGAAGGAATTGTCGTAACAAATTGAAACTTGGTAGTCATATTGCTTTAGGCTTAGCATAATTAAATACGAAGTTTTGAAAAAATTGGCGCAAGGACACGCCTACCTCCCATATATCCTGAAGCTAAAGAACTAATTTTGTTCTAAAATACTGCTCTGAGCTTTACCAAAATTTCTGTCAGCCATTAAAAATAGATTGATTATAAGTCTTCTAATTTATTTTTTAATCGGAGCAAGGACACGCCCACCTCCCATATATTCTGAAACTAAAAAATGGATTTACTGCGTGAATATAGGTCAGAATTCCACCAAAATTTGTGATTGCAGTTAAATAGAGACTATTTATGAGTCTGCTAATTTTTTATTTAAATCGGAACAGGAACATTCCTACCTTCCATATATCCTGAAATGAGAAAAACGCATTTCTGGCTAACATAACGTTTTTAATTTTATAAAAATAGAAGCAGGTGTCGCAGAAAATTTAAACTTGGCATATATATTATTTTAGACTCATAGTAAATATATACAAAGTTTTGAAAAAATCGGATCAAGAACACGCCCAGCTCCCATATATCCTTAAATGTGAAAAACGCATTTTCTTCTAAAATAATGGTCAAAACAGTATCAAAATTTGCTATAGCCATTGGAAGTAGGTTTTTTATGGGTTATACAATATTTTATTTAATAGCAGCAAGGGCATACCTACCTCCCCCAAGCCCTA
This sequence comes from Protophormia terraenovae, assembly GCA_951394005.1. NCBI lineage: Eukaryota > Metazoa > Arthropoda > Insecta > Diptera > Calliphoridae > Protophormia > Protophormia terraenovae. The sequence goes on from OX596074.1 coordinate 135,364,142, forward strand.
TCATTTTTAAATATTATTTAAATTTCTGCACCAACACTTTATCTCCAGTAACTTATTATTTGGAACGATTTCCGGTCCAAATTTTTTTATTTTTTTTTGTTTTCAATATTGTATTTAATTTTAAAGCAATGTTGATTTAACATCACAAAATATTTTAACATAAAGAATTTTTTAATTTTTGTGTAATAAAAGGAAATTTAGAAATTTTTTAAATTACTATTTTTTTAGTTGTGTCAAAAAATAGGAAGTAATTCTTCTTTTATATATTAAACAACAATACTAAATTTCAGAATGAAGCTAACAAAATTTTATAATTTTTTTTAATTTTTGTATTTAAATTTAAAAATGCTCTATAATTAGCGCCATCTGGAGGATTTTTAACGTAATATATTGGGTATAAAAAAAATTTTTTTTCTATTCCTTAGTTGTTTATTAAATTTCGAAATAATTTTTATAATTTTTTTGTTTTAATTTAACAAAATAAATTACTTCAACATTGAGAACTTTGAAATTGAAGTAAAAACAGAAATTCAGACATTTCTTCAATTTATATTTTTTTAAAGTTGTGGCAAAAAATAGGCTCTAACTATTTTTTAATATGTTAAATAACTGTAAAAACTTACATAAACCGTAAAAAAAAAATTGTATAATTTTTTATATTTTTTATCAAATTCAATGAATTTTAAGGTTTTAAGTAAAAAATATGTGTAAATTTGAGCAACAATATATACTGATTAAAAGCACTATATTTTAAAAATAATAATAGTTTCAATTTACAAATATTCTGAGGTATTAAAAAAACAAAACTTCGACACTTTTCATCAAAAAATGAATTTTTGAAAATTTTTTTTTTCCTAAAACAGTTTAAAATCAGCTTTTTGATTCATTAATATTTGCTTTAAATTCTCTGAATTTAGCGCCCTCTAGTAGCCATAAAAATAACTTTTTCCAAAAAAATCTTTTTAAATTATATTATATATATATATTGTTACCTTTCTAAAAATATATATTTCAACACAATTTTAAAAATGTTTTTATTTTGATTTTTGTCTATGGAACAAAACACTGTGCGATGCGATTAAAAAAAATTGAAACAAGCGCGAATGTTAAATTCGGCTTGGCCGAATCTGTAAACCCACCATCAACTTTTCAAATTTTACGTTATATGGGTGGTGGGTGGTAAAGTGAGCGGACCACGCCCATTTTTGTTTACAAGTTTTCATTGGTCCTTGAACTATTTGAACACAATTTCGTTAAAGTTTCACCTTATATCGGAGGTGGGCGGTAAAGTGGGCGGACCACGCCCATTTTTGGTTTCCAAGTTTATATCGACTCTCGAACTATTTATACAAAATTTCGTTGCCGTACATACTTTTGTTTAAGAGATATCAGCAGAAAAGTATGAAACGGCCACCCTGTGTTTCTAGTTTTTAGCCCATAACTTTTTTATTTATTAACCGATTTTGCCCATTTTCAATGCCAAACCTTATATAAGATAAATATTTGTGCCAAATTTCGTTCCCCTATGTTGCCCCGTTCGAGCCCTATCCTGCTTCCAACAGACAGACAGACGGACAGACGGACGAACATAGCTAGATCGACTTAGAATCTAACCAGGACTCAGAAAATATATACTTTGTGGGGTCTTAGATGATTCCTTCGACATGTTACACACGGAATGACAAAATCAATATACCTCCCATCTTTTTGATGGTGGGTATAAAAATATGGAGGCTATAGAATAGGGTCTAAACTTTAAGGAAAATCAGTTAAAAATCATCCTGTTATAACATATGATGAACTGCAGGGCACAGTGGAGCCAATTGCAAAGAAAATAAGTTCTATATCTGCTTATCTCCTTAACTAGTGGCCTGATCAATTTGATGTGTATAAAGAAGTTGTAGAGAAGGACCTAAACTTTTTGAAATGTTAAAAAATGTTTCCCTCATATACCTTAGGATTTATTTTCAAAAGCGAAATAAAATCTAGGCAAAAATATTAAAATTCAGGCTTAAATATCTTTCTAATTCTAAGAGATAATTTACATAAGTTAACTTAAACATAAATATACAAAATCTTTAAAATCGGACTTAATTTGTAGAAGTTAGAATTTTTAATCTTTTACATACCCGAGGTGGTCAACTTTGACACCCAATAGCTAATTTCGAATTATTACAGAGTCTTTGCAAGATAATTTTTCTGAATGTTTAGGTCATCTTTTAAAACTTTCCCACACATTTTAATTCCATCCGAGCATTAGTTTTGGAGACACAGATTTATTACAAACATATTACAGATACATTACAAACTTGTTTAAATTATTTTACTTCTTCACTTTTGATTGAAAGAAAATTAACCTTTAGCTTTTTCGATCACCCTGTAATTAAATGTAATTTAATCTATTCATAACTATTGTAAATGTTGTTGAGTTGTAAATATTTTCGAACATTTTTGCCTATGTTTGTATGCAATATTTTTTATTTTGTTTAAATATTCTTTATACGCATGGTTGTTTAATTATTGCGTTTCTTTTCCTAGTTTGCAACTCGCTATTGTATTTTATACTCCAACACATATATTATAATGGATATTTATTTCTTTTATTATTTTACCATCAGGTACGGAAAACACTACATAATTTACAGCTTCATAAAGTATTACGTTTCAAAGGTCACAATACATATGGGAAATTCTTTAAACTCGTTTAACTTTTGATGTTCAAAAAAATGTCGAAAATTTTTTAAATGGCACATCAACGATATTTAGTACCAATGACATCGGGGCAGGGGGGAGTACCTCCGAAATAGATCACCTCGGATATTATATAAAAAAAAAATAAAACTGTTGACCACTTTCGGAGGTTTTCCTTCTGCCCACAGACCAGCTACAAATTTGTGCTCCTCCAAAACAGTTGGAAAATACTTCAGAAATAACTATTTGAAATTTCACTGAAATATATTTGACGGTTCAAAAGTTACACAATATTATTTAAAAGAAAAAATGCGTTGAAATTGCTGTGCAATTATCTTTGCATGATTCAACGTGTTTCAGCAGTAATGCAGAGAGCAATGATTGAGGATATGAATACTAAATTTCTCTATTGAACGAAGAATTATGCCAGCTAAGCAATGTGATTTAGATTAAAAAAATCGAGTTTATGCTTTTTCTGATTTTTGCATTTAAAAGAAAATTTTTGTAAAAAATAGTTTTTCTGAGAAACTATAAATATTTTATCTGTAATAAAATCTTTGTTAGTAAAGATATCTTAACGAAATTTTCGGTGAATGTAGACTTTATCGTATAAAGGGAGAGAGTGTAAAAAGTTTTAATAATTTTGTTAAAGAAATCCCACAATTCCTAAAAAAAAAAAAACGCCAAAAATCCCAAAAATGGGTTTTTTCACATTTTCAGTTTTAAAATACCCATTTTTCCGAATTTCCGTAGATTTTATTTCAAAACATTTAAAAACATATTACAGATTCATAAACTGCACTTCGCTTGCCGATTTGGGATTTTATAAAATATAGACTAAAGACAGAACTTTCATATAATATGGGTCAAATTCGGGAGGTTGTGTACCTTGACCACTTGAGCTATTGGGTTTGTTTTTTTATTTTAGAGTCATCTCTGTGAAGATACCTTTCAGAAAAGTATAACATTATTATATGTTGTTAAAGAAACTTTTATTTTAGAGAAAAAATCGTTTATTTTTGGACTCGGTAAAGATATCGACTTGAAATTTATTCCATAGATAATTTTGTTGTTTAACTAGCTAAAAAATAAACAAATAAAATAGGTTGGAAATACTAGGATATATATGAAAAAACTGGAGCAAGAATATGCAAAAATGAGGTACTTAAAAATTCAAACGCAAATAACTCAAAAACTATAGAGATAAATAGGACATTCAAGCATGTTGTTGTAGGTCTTATCAGGGCCTACAATAATATATAAAAGTATTTGAAATTGGACGAGTAACAAAATTTTGACAAGCGGTTACTTTGAGCCTCCTTAGCTTCGCCCCTGAGGAGTCTATTGGTTCCCCTTCCAAAATTAGCATTATACACTCCTCTTCTACGCTTTTACCTATTTTACTGATTTATTTCCAAAAAATTTCGATTCTGCCCCACTGTGTTATGCAGACTACTAGATTTTTTAAGTAAATTATAGACATAATGAAACGACTCACTATATAAAGTAGGAGTTCTCACAAGGTTTTGCTTCACAACCCTTTGAGACATTACAACTTGAGGATGATACCCTACAAATTTGGATTAACATATTAGCTTCATACTATTCAAAATCAAATATATGAAATATGATAACTTTAGCGTATTTCTAAAAATGCGTACGATATAGTTGAAGTAAACACGAATCTGCTTTCAGTTTCTTCCCATCAGATCGAGATTTTTGTTTTATGGGCGTGTCTAAATAAGTCGATTGTTCGAGTATATTTCTCTATAACTGGAGTACGGTATGCACGATTAATATAAATGTTGTACCAATATATGCGGAATAAAATTGTCTTTAACTCGTTTTAATATAAAATTTTTAACCGCTCAATAATTTCGGTGTTATTTCGAAATGAATGTCCATAAAAAATGTTCATGTTAATTAAATTTTTTTTTTATTATTATTATTTTTTTTTTTTTTTTTTCGACAAAAATTTCTTTTTAAAAGTGATAAATTCAAAAATATTGCAGTTTATCATCTTTTTCTATATCAAAGCTGATAAGACTAAAAGTAAAATAAGCCACGAATCTTTAAAATTTTGCAATTTAGTGTCAAATATTTTTAAATCTATTTTTTGATCAAATGTCGTCAATAAATTTAAAAAAAATTCGTGTGACATTTTTTTTATTAATCGATAAAAAAAATTTTTTTCTAAAATTTACCATTTTGGACCAACGCTGGATGTAGGTTGCAAGCTTAAATATTATTAATTATATGCCTTATCTTTTGAAATATATAAAGAACAAATTTTTTTACTAACTGAACTTTAAGAAAAAAGTTTTTTTTAATTACCATTTTTCATACTAGTTTCAGATTGCTGACTTTGAATATTTTTCACGTTTAGACGAATGCAGACAATCCAAAAATTCTTTCAACATATTATTTATATATAAAATTACAGAATATTTTTAAAAAAATTTTACCTCATAATTATTCCCGAAAAACGAAAGAAAGTCGAAGCAAAAAATCAAAAATTCAAGTCTAAACATCTTTTTAACCGTAAGAGATAACTTAGGTGAGTAAGCATATTTTTTTTTTTTTTTTTTTTTTTTTTTCAAGCACTTTACAGAAATATAAAAATCTCCCAAATCGAACTTAATTTGTAGTAGTTAAGGTTTTTTGAAACTTTTACATACTAGAGGTAGTCAACTGTGACACACTGTAGCTTATTTCGTGTTATCACAGGCTGACTACGAGATAATTTTTCTAAAGACTTAGGTCCTCCTCTAAAACTCTTCCAAACATTTCAATTTAGGACATACAGATTTATTACCAAAAAATTTTCGTTTGACCCCACTGTGCACTGGTGGGCAAAAAAAATCGGTGATCTGCTTCCAGTTTTTTTCTATCACGTATTGATTTTCTTTTGCGAGCATAAATACTATGACCCCGCCTTTAGGCAGTCAAACTTCTATAATACGAGAATGTTTTGTCCAATTTAGTTAAATTAAACTCCAATAACAGCGCTTCGAATTATCTTTAAGATATAGTCTGTAAGGTTAATAAAAAATATAATTGATGGGAACAAATGTCCTTGCTTTAAAAACTTTAGAGGTTACAAACACAATGATATATGGGCAATTCTCCTTTTTACCTTTGCCTTTATGAAACCGACCTTCAACCTTAAATATTTTTTTTAAATTCTGACCTTTTTAAACAACTTTTGATGCAATTATGTTAAAAACACTTAATTGTGTACCACAAAAAAAATTCAAGACCTGAAACGGTTCCATGTGGTGCCGGCAAGCACCCAAAGTCAAAAATTCCAAAAAAAGTGTTTGAAACTAACAAGTTTTTTATTTCTTTTTATTGCTGTAGTCGCGGATTTTAGCATAAATGTCCAATTCTTCTTATGTAGACTATAAGCACTTGTAGAAAAGGACCGTAGTGGTCCCAAAACGGAATTTTTTGGAAATAATTCTGTAACTTTAGAAATGCTGGATGTATTTGAATGAAATTTCACATGGGTAATCCAGAGGTGTATGGCAATTGATTTGAAGGAGGACAGGTTCGTAGCGGGTCTGGAGAACCGAGGGGTGGACCTACAAAGTTGGTAACCTCGAGTATGAAATTTTTTTTAAAAATCGCCAAAATTTCATTTATGATTTGATTGAAAAAAATTTTTGCACACAGATAGTCCTTATAATTCTCTACAAATTCTCTTACATGTGTGGGTTATCTCTTTTACTTTTAGAGATATTTGAACCCAAGTAAAATTTTGACCCATTTTTGGACATGTTTTTTTTATTTTTTTTTTTTTAACTTGGCGGGCGCAATTTGTGTTTTTCTAAAATATTCTCTGGATTCTGTACAAAATTCTAAACAATTTTTGTGCAAGGATCATATACCTATATGGTTTAGATAAAAAGTTATATTATTTTGAATTAGAAAGTTTGAAAAAAATTTTGATTTTTTGTGATTTTTTTCAAAAAGGTGGTAACATTTTTTCACTTTAAAATCCATTATTTTCCTCTGGACCATAATTTTTTTTTTCATGTTTCTAAAAGAATACTTAATATAAATGCATGTAAAATAAATCCGAGGGCAGTTGGGGTAATAGTCTCCCCGCTAGCCCTAACAGAATTTCGTTAATTTTAATTTTTGTGTTTTTAGTTTTTTGTGGAGCACAAAAATTTCAAAGCTAATATTAAAATAAAAATACCCTAGAAAGTTACCTACATATGTTGGCTAAACATACAAAAAGTTTTAAATAACCCACACCTCTTATAACGACAGGGTGATCATTTTACTGAAAAAAGTAAATTTTTGAAGTAAGTTTTCCCCGAACAGGAATTTTGAGTATTTTGGAGTAAAAAAATGGGAATCTATTTACACTCTTCTTTTAAGAACCATTTATTTTATATAATACTAAAATTTCAGAATGATAGCTTTATAAATATAGATTTTATATAAATTCAAATATTAATTTTTTTTTTTTTTCGAAAAATAACACTAAATACAAAAATTTTTCTTTTTTGATAAATTTAAGGAAAAAATTTAGTTGGAATACTTTATTATTTAAATATTATAATTTATCAAGTAATAACCTTTCCAACGATACCAAATACTTGCACAAATACTTTACATAATCGTTTAAAAACTGACTGAAACTTTACCTCCTTCCGCAAAATTTGCACATTTTCCCTCAATTTCTATGGTAAATGTGAGATCAAGCATTCTATACACATAAGTGCACAGCAGTTTCAACGTGTTTTTTAAATAAATTTGTTTAACTTTTGAATTGTTCAATATATTTCAACGAAATTTCACATAGTTATTACTGAGGTAGTTTCCAACTGTTATGGAGGAGCACAAGTTTCTAGGTGGTTTCGGGGCAGAAGGGAGGACCGCCAAATGGGTCACCTCGGATATTATATAAGAAATAATTAAAAGAGTTGACTATTTTCTGAGGTTCTCCTCCTGCCCACAGACCAGCTAGAAATTTGTAATCCTTCAAAGTATTTGGAAAAAACCTCAGTAATAACTGTGTTAAACTTCATTGAAATATATTTATCCGTTCAAAAGTTACGTTTTATTATTTAAAAAAACACGTTGAAATATACATATATAAGTGCACAGCAGTTTCAATGTGTTTTTTTAAATAATAAAACGTAACTTTTGAACGGATAAATATATTTCAATGAAGTTTAACACAACTTTAGAGATTTGACTAAGTGCAATTAAAAAATGTATATAAATGACATTGTCTTATTACTTAATTAAAAAAAAAAAAAAAATTATGAATTTTGCAATAAAATGGATGAATATGAACAACACTACATCACTAAAAACTGAATTTTGCGAATTTTATAAGAAGGTTCAATAATTATTAAATCGCTAATATATATACATATATTTAATTTATATTTTAGATACAGTATTGTAGAGTAAATAAATGCAATAATTTTTGTTTTAGGACTATAAATAGAATTTTGGCAATTTTTTTTTTTTATAAATTTGTATCTTAAACCTCCATAAAATTGACGCAGTTCGCTAAAAGTCATTCACGCGAACAGATCTGTGTTCCACTAGAGCCAAAGAATATTGGTATTAAATACCGTTAATGTGCCATTAAAAAAATTTCGAAATTTTTTTGAACACCAAAAGTAAACGATTTTGAAGAATTTCCCATATGAGTAATTCCATATCAAAACGGACAAAAAACAGTTATTTTCGGATTTCATGTCTCAGATTTCAATAAAATTCACCACAGTTATTACCTATTACAAGTGTTGCTCAAACTTTCAGACTTAAGACCCTTTCCGGTCCAAAAATATGACGTTTTAAAAATTAAAAAAACTATCAAATTTTATCCAAAAATGTACATAGTTCATTGCTTATAACTTCTAAACTATACATTGTAAAATTCTAATTTGTATCTCATTTAATAGAAGTAGATATTGGCTTTAAAATTACGCATATAAAATTTATTTACTTCGAAAGTTCAAAGGTCAAAATTTATAATATAATAATCAAAGCTGAATATCTCAAGAAACGGTATTTTAAAATTCTTAAAAAAATTATATATTGATAACTTAACTCCATTCTATACTCGAGCCAAAATTCAAGTTGGAGTCTCTTTTGGTTTAGGATTTAAGAAGCAAAATATAGTAAAAAGCAATTTTTTTAAAAATTTAAAATATTTACAAAAATTAATTTAAATTATTTTTTTTATTTAAAAAATATGTAATTTTATATATAAAATCTGATTTTGGTTTATATTTTGTTACATAACTTCTAAACTAAATGAGCGTCCAATATGAAATTTTGCACGGGTATGGACAAGAGTTGTGTTAACATTATATAATTTTTTAAGAATTTTAAAAATATCGTTTTTGGAGATATAAAGATTTAATTTTTATAAGTTTAAATTTGACCTTTGAACTTTCAATTTAAATAAATTTACTTAACATAATTTTGAAGACAATATCTTAATATTTAAAATGATACTAAAATTTAAGTTTTATTGTGTATAGTTTGGAAGTTATAAGTAATTAAATTTTATTTTGGTCCATAACTTCTAAACTAAATGAGACCCCAACTGGAAATTTTCCGTGCGTAGGAAGAAGAGTTACGTCAACATTATATATTTTTTACAGAATTTTAAAAATACCGTTTTTTGAAATATAATGATTTGATTATTATAAGTCCAACTTTGACCTTTGAACTTTTGATTAAAAAAAAATATATATATATATATAAATATCTTTATAAAGGTAATATTTTTGTTTTTATTATGAAACTTAAACTAGATAATTACCGTATATAGTTTAGAAGTTATTAGCAATTAAACAAATGCACCTTTGTAAATTTTTTAGCTTTTTCTCGTTTTTCAAACCGTCATATTTTTGGACCGGAAAGAGGCATGAGTCTAAAATTTAATGATTTGGGAAACACTTCCAATTGCTACTATCTGTAGTGAATTTCATTGACATCGGAGATGTCAAGTCCGATTGCTGTCCGTTTTGACATGGAATCACTCATATGTAAAACGTTAAAAAACTTTCAGAATTTTTGGCCTAAATGTTTAGAAAATACGCAAAATTCTGGTTTCATATGGAAGTACGTGAATCTTTAATTTTCATTTGCTCAAAAGTTAAAAAAAAAAAAAAAAATCATATTACCCTTCTCTGCTTTCAATCGCCATGTTTTTCCATTTATTTCTATTTACAATCATATTATTTATTGTATTGTATTTAGTTTTTATTATTGTTATTGTTGTTATTATATTTGTTATTTCTACTGCTGTTGTTGTTGTTGTTGTTATTATTATTGTTATTGTTTGTTTATGTTGTTTTTAGTAATATTTACTGAATTCTAAATTCAACTTCAACAATATCGTGCAAACAAATAGTCATCAAACAAATATTCATCCATTTCATACATTCATACGTTCATTTATTCATTCATTCACAGAATATGAGTATGTAGTGAGAATAAAACACTCATACGCCACATGGTGTTTTTCATAAATGAAAAACATGCACATAGTTTTTATTTGTCTCAAATGTTGTTATTGTTGTTATTGCATGAGTATTTGTATTATTTTTAGGGGAATTATGTATTATTGTATATGTATGTGTGTATATGGTTAAGTAAACATTTAGGTTTTTGTAAAATTTTCTAAAATTCTATTTATTTACTTATTATTATAAAAAGTTGTCAACAGTAGAGTATAATAGTGGGGTAAGAAAACAAAGTTTGATAAAATACTTAAATGAAGTAAAAAATGCATGGGGATAGATACAATTTTGAATGTAAATTCATTATTATATAGCAGTTAATAAAATGGAAGTTGATGTTATATTATAAACAGGGCAAGTTTTTATATGCACAAAAATAATTGAAATATGCGCTTGAAAAAGCACGAAAAAATAGTATAATATGCACAGAGATATGCAAAAATAGCATGAATATGTATATAAAAACCAACGAATTTATGCATTCTTATATATTAATGTGTAGAAAATATGCCCAAATATGCATTTTTTAACTTTCAATCTCAAATAAATTTCGATGTTTATAAAAATATAACTATTTTAATTTTAAGTATCATATTTGACGCTTTCGAATTTTTTTTCTTTACAATATTTACAATGTACTCAAAATACTCACAAAAAAATTTTTGAAATCATTTGATTGAACTCCAAAAAATCACCAAAAAATTGTGTTTTTGTTAAGAAAACTAACTTTTGTATCCATTATATGCAAATTTATGCAAAGATTTAAAATATAAGCATTTTTTGTGAAATTCTTTTGAAATATGCAAATGCTTACTTTCCAAGCGAAAAGCTTGAAAAACTTGCCCTGATTATAAAATATAATACTTTTAATTTTAATCAAACTGGATTGTTTTCTGAGACATAATGATTAACATAATTATACTGACTACTTTCTCCCTTTAGTTTCAAATGGTATTTTATTATTGAGTTAAAATCGAATAATTTTTATAAAATGTTTTCAATAAATTTAAAATAAAATTAAGCTGAATATTAGTTTTGAACATAATTGTCACAATAAATAGTTTTAAATACTTGCACTAGACTAATATTTCGTCTAGTGCAAGTATTTAAAATTTGTACACACACAAGTATAGAAGACAATATCTCATCTATAAATTACAAATGTAAAAATATTAGGTTGGTGGCTTTAATACATGTAGAAAAATAAAAGTTCATTTCATTGAATGAAAAATTCTAATGAAGTTTGAACTCAACAATGGCTAAGACCAAGATACAAATTTTAAGAATTTTAAAATCTCGACTATTTTTTTTTTTTTTTTTTTTTTTTTGGAGCCATACCAATGTAAAAATATATGTACATATATATTTATAAAGATTTATATGTGTTTATGTGTATATAAGTATTTGTATGTGTGTTTTTTTTAAAGTTTACTTGTTTTTAGTAGTATTTGTATTGTTATCACTTGTAAATACCGATACACTCACTCATATTCATTTATGCACACACAACATTATCTTTAAATACATATGTTTGTATTTCTGTAAGGAAGTGTAAATAGGTGTAAGCATGTATCTGTATCTACATTATTCCTTATGCCAATTCATTGTTTTTGGGAAAAAAACATAAGAAATTATTTTCTTCACCTCGTAAAAATCTCAAAAAAGAAAAAAAAACTCTTTCTTTACATTCTTCTTAAGCTGCTTTACGTAGTTGCATTCACAAATACATATATATATATAACACCCCAGCAGGTCATGTCTTGTAGAAAATATCGACGATGTCTTGATGATTTGTCACAGTCTTCGATGACACATGTACGACAGCTCCGAACAAACATTGGTGACATTTTCGAACAAAGGGCACTTAAGTCATCAACGATAACCTGAGCGACAGTGTCATGTATATTTTCGTCAACCATTTTAAGAAAAATAAATGAAAAAAAAGTTGGGTTCCGCCGAGACTTGAACCCAGGCCACCAACTTATCTCTTTCTTATTGAATAGTCAAGCGCACTTGCCACTTCAGCTACAACATTCTCTACTTTTCAATGGTTTTATTAATGCTTTTACTTATCTGATAGGTATTGATGACATTGTCATGCAGCATGTCGTGTGTTTGGTTTAATTCACGACATTCTCGCTGGACATTTTACTCATGTTGTCACTGAACTAAATATGTACGACAACTCAGTATATTTTGTTATTGAAGTCGCCGAAAATGGTGTAAGATGACAATATAGGTGACTTTTAATCAAACTTGTCCTCTACATGCATTTTCTTGACGACAAATTTAGACGACATCATCGATGAAAGTGTCGTTAATGGACATGTGGCCTGCTGGGACCACATACACACACACATTTAGTTTCATTGTTTATTTGTAGAGTTGATTTTGTAGTTTTGCAAAAGTATGGTAGTATTGTTTATTTTTGTTTAAACATCTCTTCATCATCATTTGTGTTTGAAATTTCTCCGCAGGATCAGAGTTTTTGAAGAATACCATTTAAAACATAAAATATTGACATGTAACTACTTAGTTATGTTTATTTCAGCATCCTTTACTAATAAATTCATCTGACGAGAGACAAATTGGATCGCTCTTACTTTACAATTGATCCATTAAAAAAAAAAAAAAATAAAAAAAAACATTAAACGAATAACGGCAACATGAGTCCAAAAGTGTTTCATCATGAAGAATTTCCCATATGAGTAATTCCATATCAAAACGGACAAAAAACAGTTATTTCCGGATTTCATGTCTGAGATTTCAATAAAATTCGCCACAGTTATTACCTATTACAAGTGCTGCTCAAATTGCAACATTTCAGACTTAAGACCCTTTCCGGTCCAAAAATATGACGTTTTAAAAATTGAAAAACTATCAAATTTTATCCAAAAGTTTACATAGTTCATTGCTCATAACTTCTAAACTATACATTGTAAAATTCTAATTTGTATCTCATTTAATAGAAATAGATATTGGCTTTAAAATTTATTTACTTCGAAAGTTCAAAGGTCAAAATATATAATATAATAATCAAAGCTGAATATCTCAAAAAACGATATTTTAAAATTCTTTAAAAAATTATATATTAATAACTTAACTCCAAAATTCAAGTTGGAGTCTCTTTTGGTTTAGGATTTATGAAGCAAAATATAGTAAAAAGCAATTTTTTTGTATGTAAAAATTTAAAATATTTACAAAAATTAATTTAAATTATTCTTTTTTTTTATTAAAAAAATATGAAATTAGTGCGCAACCAAAAAAAAAATTATGACTTTAAGATGTTTTACACTACCCGTTTGACCACAAAATTCGATAAAGATATCATCTTCGAATAAATCACGAACATTTCTATAACAAAACCTTCGAGAACGACTATCGAAGGCGTTTCGAGAATGAACTCGTAGAGTTCACCTGTCGTTCAGTTTGTGGCAGCAAATCAATCGATATCGAAGGTTCGTTTATGATATCCATATCGGATAATAAGTGATATCATTAGCAAAACGAAAAAATATTCGTTTTCGATATTGAAAATTGTTCGATATCGATATTACTAACTAATCGTTGGCAATAGTTCTATTCTGATTCATTTTGTTTCCCATTTAAAATTAAAAGCTCTTTAAAGCAATTTTTTATTTTAAACTTAATAAAACAAATATTCAAAAATACATTTTAATGTCAACTTTCTAATACAATTAGAACAACGGTTCTCAAATGGGGGTCCGCGACCCACAAGGGGTCCGTACAGACATTCGTGAGGGGTCGCGAAGAGATTCTAAAAAATTTTCTTGAACCCACAATTTTTTTATGTAAATATTATGTAGAAGTTTAAATAAAAATTCCAATGAAAGCATGAAACTAAGTATTTAAAAATGAAAAGATACCTTTATACAAAAAAATTCCAAATTAAAGACAAAAGTAAATGAGTTCTATTAGGAATCAACTAGCATTAAATGTAAGAAAACCAATGTTGAAACCCAAGCTTCGATTGAAAAAATTCTGTTTGTTAAAGAAACAATGATGAAACAAAGAAATTAATGCTGTCGAATGACACAATATATAGAAAACAACGATGTGGCAGAGAAAACATTTAATTAAAAAGATAAATAGTTTGTTTACCTTAACTTGATGAAACTATAAATTTTTCACTTTTATTTTTTTCAAGTTTATTATGCCAATAATCTCGAAATTTCACCACGGAATAACATTCTATGTAATAAGATTGTTATAATTTGCTCAAATGGTGTGACTTCTCAATACTAAGTACTCAAAATATTTATTTCGCAGAGAAAGTTTTAGTCTGTTAAAAATTAATTTTGCTTAAATGACTTTATAATTCAGCTTGTTGGCTCCGAAGGCGTAAAAATCCTTTCAATATGAATATTGATAAAATACTAGATTCAATTCAAAAAGAGTTAAAATGTAACTCATGGCTTAAATTTTTATTCTCAATCTGTAAATTTTAGTTGAAATATAGCAAAATTTGTCAGGTTGTTGGCTCCGAAGTTCTAAAAGTATTAGAACAATTTTCATCAACATACATTTTTATGTGTAATTGTCATATTCGCTCTTTTGTCCATCAAAACTAAAATATCGATCTTTTGTGTTCGCAGAGAATGGTATTAGATATGCATTTTACGAAAAAGTCTCTTACTATTAAAGATCTCATGAAGCAAAAACAATGTCGCAATTAATAATATTATTTTATTTATACATAACATTTTATCTGATTTTTAAACTAGTCAAAGTTGTAGTGGGTCGCGCTTCCATTGCAATGTCAAAAGGGGGTCGCGAAGCAAGATCTTGTGAGAACCCCTGAATTAGAACATAGTGATACATGTCGATGGTCCCAGAGGAAGTCTCAATAATATTAGTTTTTCTGTTGCCCAAATCCACATTTTTTTGGTCAAAGTTTCTGAATTAATCTGCAAGAAAAAAATTACCATTTACATAACTATGTTATTTACTGAATGTCGCAGTGTTACTTACCATTTTTACTATTTTTCAGAAAGGGTTTTTAAAGTTAAATTTACATCCTAAACTTTAGTCTAATTTATAACCGATCAGTATGAACTATGACCAAAAGATGACATGTACAAACAAGAATATGCGTATTTTTTTTTAAGTAACAAAATATCGAGAAATTGAGAAGAAAAGATAATTTCTCAAATCATTTACTTTCGAAATTTTATCGAAAAAAATTTAATATTGCGATAATCCGATATATTAAGAATTCTCGAAAATTTCTCGAACCTTAACTATCGAGAAATTATCTAGTAAGTTACGATGCTACGAACATTCACTTTTTATTTAATTTTCGATCATTTTTCGAATACATTTGTTTCGAAAATTCCTCGTTTTTGCGAACATTCACTAATTTCTTAAATCAGGTCTAGCGGGTACCTACTGTATAGTCTAGATATACTTTTGATTCAATGACAAAACTAGTCTCTCAAATGGTAATTTAAAATAAGGAAATTTTTATCTCTGTCATGATAGATATTAACTGAAAACTGACAACGCACACAGGTTCCAAAACATTTTTTTTCACATGATCAAAGGTGTTTTTGAATTGATTTTAAAGAGTACAGATTCCTAGCGGGTCAGAGGGGTGGACCAACAAAATGTTTACAAAAGAAATTTTAAAGAAAATGCGTGTAAAGTAAATCCGGAGGCGCTTTTTTCAATTTAAATAAAATTTAAACAAATATATCCTATTGAAATATCGATATAATGTGGATAAACTTGTTCTAAAAATAAAGATTTTAAAAACTCCCAAAATTTCTTTATGAGAAAAATTTTTTGTTTTTTTTTTTTTTTTTTTTAATTGACTGTTTTTACTGAAATTGTCACTGTGCCGTTATAAAAGTCTTCCTTTAGGAAAACTTTTTATGAGTTTACCCAACATATACATGTATTAATTAACATTAAGGAATGAGATCGAAAAATTCTTAACACACATTTTGCCTCATAACTTTTTTCGGAATCAATATTCAAAATTTTTTTTTATCTAGTTATAATGGAAAAATACTTCAGTTATTATTTTTAATAACAAACATGTTAGTTTGTCCTTATTTTCATCAAAATAAGTGACGAAAAAGATTTACGTCCTACAAGTTATTAAAAAATTTCAAAAAATCCAAATAGGTCTTACAAATAATTGGCCACAGAATTAAATGTCGTCCGTAAAACCGTTTCTAATGTTATTAAACAGTATTAGGAGAATTTGACTATTGATGTGAGACCTAGTTCGGTAAGAAAAAAGGACCACATGATATTGGGAAAGCCAGAAAATTGAAGGAATATTGAAAGGAACTCCAAACACATCTGGTAGAAAATCAGCTCAGTTTTCTCAGTGCTTCGACTATTTGGTGCGAAAATTTAAAGCTAATGAGAAAGCTGATAACATATAAAGTTCAAAAAATTCCAAACTGGAATTCTGCAAAAAAAATTACAATCCAAAAATAGGACTCGGAATTTAAAACCAAATTTCATACAAAAATACTGAAGCTGTATAACTGACGAAGAAACATAGGTGCTGGCAGAATCTTCGCAGCTTGTGTCTTAAAAATGTTTATTGCTAATGCTTGAAGCAATGTTGGAGATAAGTTTAAGACCCAAAACCAGCAAAAATTTCTTACAAAATTCATGGTATGACAATCTTTTTACAGTTGCGGCAAAACAGGAAAGTCATTTGATACATTCGGATCTATAAATACCAAAATATGCATAAAGGAATATTTGCAAAAAAGACTTCTTCTTTTCTTAAGAAAGCACAACGTGTCCACATATTTTTGGAACCATTTGGTATCATGTCACTACGGTAAGAAAGCTCTTGAGTGGTACCAAATCAATACCATAGTTTTAGTACCAAGAGAGGTCAATTTTCAAAATTGTTCATAGCTTAGACCAATGGAGAGATATTGAGCTTTTGTGAAAAGTGAATTCAAGAGCACAAAAGAGGTGTCCCAAAATACTGAAGATTTTAACAGAAGATGTGTACACTGTTCCAAAAAAGTGACTGAAGTAACTATCAAATCTCCAAAGAAAGGGTTTTCAAAAATGGTCCACAATTTTATAATTAGTGGTTAGAACCTTAAAAGTTATATATTTATGTGATCTGTGCTAAATTATCAAATGACTAAAAAAATAATGAAAACTCTAATATCAACCGTTTCCAAGTTATTGAATATTATATATGTTAAGAATTTTTCGAACTCACTCCTACACAGTGGTCCCAAAACGATTTATTTTGGAAATAATTATGTAACTTTAGAACTACTTCATGTATTTTAATGAAATTTCGCATTAACAATCCGGAGGTATAATATAATAGGTTTGAAGAAGCAGGTGGGTGGACCTCCAAAGTTTGTCACTTTTTTTTTTTTTTAAATCGGCAAATTTTCATTTATAATTTGATTGAAAAAAAATTGCACATAGATAGTCCTTATAAATCTCTACAAAAAAACATAAGCTTACATGTGTGCGATATCTCTTTTACTTTAAGAGATATTTGGACCAAAGTCCGAGGGCAGTTGGGGTAACAGTCTCCCCGCTAGCCCTATCAGAATTTCGTTAATTTTAATTTTTATTTTTTTAGTTTTTTGTGGAGCTCAAAAATGTTAAAGCTTAAATTTAAAAATTAAATACCTTGATACCAAATATAGACTAAACACACAAAAAATATTTAATAAGCCACGCCTCTTATAACGACAGGGTGGCCATTTTACTGAAAAAAGTCAATTTTTGAAGCAAGCTTTCCCCGAACTGGAATTTTGGGTATTTCAGAGTAAGAAAATGGGAATCTATTTATTTCCTTCTTTTAAGGACAAATTTTTTTATATATTATTAGAATTTCACAATGATAGCTTAATTATTGTAGACTTTATTTAAATTCAAATATTATTATTATTTTTTTTTTTTTTTTTTTTTTTTTTTTTTTTGAAAAATAATACTAACTACAAACATTTTTCGTTTTTTGATCAATTTAATGAAAAAATTTAGTTCGAATACTTGATTATTTTTATATTATAATTTTTCAGGTAATGACCTTTCCAATGATATCAAATACTTGCATAAATACTTTACACAATCGTTTAAAAACTAACTAAAACTTGACCACCCTTCAACGAAATGTGCACATTTTCCTTAATTTCTAGGGTTAATGTATGTTGCAGCATACTATATAGATAAGTGCACAGCAGTTTGTTGTATAACTTTTGAATCGTTAAATATAAGGACTGCGCACGAAAAAATCCGTGCATGCTCTTGGGCTTATAACTTTTGATGTAGTGAAAAATTAACAATTCTCTTAACTAGTTTGTATTTGCCATTATGCTCACTTGCCATGTGCTAAGTTACATGGTAATAGCAAAATTGGTTTTTCTTAAAATGGAAGTTTAACAAAAAACACCTAAGCAAATAATTCAAATTTTTCATGAAATCTTGCTTTGGTCATATAGAATAATTGCAAGGAAGGCTGTTGTGCCGCAAAATACAGTTTCTTGGGTCATCATAATATACAAATAATTCATGATCACTGAATGGTAACCTGGTAATGGAAGACAAATAGTATCTTCAGGCTGTAGGACTCAGGCAAAATAGAAAGGATTTTGAGAGAAATTCACCTCATCTCTGGAAGAAAAGTATCACAAAAAGTTAATTGCTTTGAATCTTTATCAGAAAATTTGAAAGGAAGTCTAGCCTGAAGACTTATAGAGCAAGAAAAAAATCCTAATAGAAACGCAAGCAAGAATTTGGAGGTAAAAAATTATTTCTGTATAGTAGACGATGAAACGTTCGTATAGGCTGACTTTTTTCATCTTCGTAGCCAGGAATTCTATGTCACAGATGTTAGAGGGATTATGGCAGACAAATTTCGTGTGTCAAAGAAAAATTCCCAAGAAAGTTTTTGATTTGGGAAGTCATATGCATACGTAGGAATTAAGCACTTCATTCTTAATGAGTGCCTGTGGAAAAGACTTCTCCCTTTCCTAAAAAAATTCAATGTATCCCCTGTTTTCTGGCCTGTTTCCGATTCTTCTCATTATAACAACAAAACAATGGAGTTGTAACAAAGAAATTGTAAGAGTTTGTACCGATAGAGGCTAATCCATCAAATTGTCCGAAACTCCGTTCAATTGAAAGATATTGGACTCTATTAAAAAATAGTTTAAAGAACATTAAAAGCTCAGCATAAAATGAAACGGAGTTTAAAAATAAGTGGACTTATTTGAGCAAAAAAGTGACCGAAGCACAATAAAACCTTTAATAAGAATAATTCTGGAAAAGATCAGATATTTCCTTAAAAACCAACAGAAACTAATTTATTCTTTTATGTTTAGAACTTGAACATAACAGTCATTAATAAAAATAACACTTTAAGAAAAATCGCCCACTGGTTTAGTTTCTATAAGCAGATTTGCATGCACGGATTTTTTCGTGCGCAGTCCTTATTTCAATGAAATTTCACATAGTTATTACTGAGGTACTTTCCCACTGTTTTGGAGGAGCTCAAGTTTCTAGCTTGTCTTGGGGCAGTGTGAGGACCTCCGAATGTATCACCCGCTACAAATTGGTGTTCCTTTAAAGTTGTTGGAAAATAGCTCAGAAATAACTATGTGAGATTTCACTAAAATATGATTAATGATTCAAAAGTTGCACAAAATTATTTCAAAAATACACGTTGAACTTTTTTTTTAGAAAGGAAAACAAATCAATTAATTTAAAAAGATTTTTTTGAAAAAGAAATTTTTGTGGCGCTTAAAGTCAAAGAATTTAAAGCAAAAGCCAGAAATGCAATTTTCTCATTTCAGGATATATGGGAGGTAGGCGCGTTCTTGTTCCAATTTAAATAAAAACGAGAGAGAAACTATAGTCGGTCAAGACCGACTATATGATACCCTACACCATTAGCCCTGTGTCCAATTGTAAACCAACGCTTTTACTAAATGTAAAATAGATTATATAAATACAGAATAATGCATTTATACTAACATCTATATGATTTTATGCCCTTTAGGGTGATTCCCGGAAGTGGGTTTAGATGAGATCTATGGTAAATTATGGACCGATTCTCATAAATTTTGGCAATATTGTTTCTACTTATATAAAACTTATTTGTGTTGAATATTAACTTGATACTATAATCCTTTGTGCCGAATTTCATTAAAATATTGCTATATTTAAGGCATTTATGATCGTTAAACCCCTATTCCGGGAGGACATTTGTATGGGGGCCAGGTGAAATAATATACATATCATAACCAATTTCAATAGGCTTCGTCCTTGTACTAAAATAATTATCTGTATCAAATTTTATCAAGATATCTTTAAAATTGCGACCTGTACTTTGTTAACAACGTTTACATGGACAGACAGCCAGCCGGACGGACGGACGGATATCGTTAAATCGACTCAGAAAGTGATTCTGAGTCGAACGGTATACTTTAAGGTGGGGGTCCGATAATTATTTTTGTGCGTTACAAACATCAGCACAAACGCATTATACCCCAACCACCTATAGTGGTGTAGGGTATTATTAGTAGACTCATAAATAATCTATATTTAATTACAATCACAAATCTTGGCAGCATATCCGTTTTTTAGTTTCAGGATATATGGGAGGTGGGCGTGTCCTTGCTCTGATTAAAAAGTAAATTAGAGGACATATACGCAATATATTTTTAATGGCTGGCACAAATTTTAGTAAAGTTCTGACCAGTATTTTAGAAAAAATTTAGTTTTTTAACTTCATGATATATGGGAGGTAGGCGTGTCCTTGCGACAATTTTTTCAAAACTTCATAATTTTGCATTCTATGCCTAAAGTAATATGCGTACAAAGTTTCAATTTGCTGCGACAAGTCCTTCTATTTTTGTTAAATCGTTGTATGGGATCAAATAATCGACGTATATGCGTTACTTGGCCGAAATAAAAAATTTGTTTTTTGAGACTTCGATTTGGGTTGCAAATAGGGTATTCACTCGAATATTGTTTGTTCGATTATTTGACAAATTAAAATCAAAAATTCGAGTAAAAAATAATTTAAATATTTCCTTTCCTAACTAGTTTTTAGGATGTTTTAATTTTAGTTTTCTAAAAAATTTAGCTTAAAAACAATGTTTCAACATTTTTATAGAATTTTTAGAATCCAAAAGTAGGACCACGAATTGGAATTTTATTCAAAAATTGTATTTAGTAAAATGAACCAAATATATGTCTAAATTACAACACGTAGTTAAAGGTCGTTTTTCAATTACAAAAATTTAACAAAAATATATGTAAAAGTCACTTTAAAGAATTTTAAAGTAAAATTCAAATAATTTTAATATAAATATACGCCCGGGTTATACACTCTATTACGAAATGAAAATGAAATCGCTTTTAATTTCAAATACCTAATTACACGCTGTTCTAGAAACCGAGTGAAACTTTTTTTTCACTCGGTTTCGTTTTTATTTTGTTTTTATAAACTATTTGAAACAATGTGATAAAAATCATTATATGTCAATTAAATGAATGTCATATTAAAGTAATAAGTATCCACTTCATTGTGAATGAATGAGCAGAGAAGAAAAGTGACAAAATTTTTCTTTAAGAATAGTAATGAATTTTTAATTTTATTACAAATAATGGAAAAGGAAAAATATAAAAAAGAAAGGCTAAATAGTAGAAGACTTCGGGACTGTTCAGACCCTTTCCTGTTACCCGAGAAGTCGTAAATTACTATTTGAAAAAATATTGTAAAAGTTTTCTTCTCATACCAATGATTTTGCAATTGGCCACAACACTTCGCGTAGTCGGACAAGGAAGTGCACAACAAATGATTGCAAAAGATTCAAAACTGGCTTTAGGTAGAAGTACAGTGTCAAAAATACTTACACGTGTATGTAAAGCTTTAGAAACTATCATTTATCCCAAATGGATTAAAATTTGAAAGAACAATCGAGGAGATTGGGAGATCAAAACGGCACTTTTATGATAAATTTGGAATACCTGGGATTATTGGCTATGTGGATGGCACCTATTTTAAAGCTAAGTCACCAAGCAAGAATAGTCACTTATTTTATAACAGGAAAGGATATTTTAGTTTAAATGTAATGATAGTAAGTATAAAAACTAATAAACATGAAAAATAAAATTTATAAAGTGTATTTTTAGATATGCGATCAAGTAATGAATATAAATATGTATGATATGCATCCATGGAGGCTCAGCGACGTAAGACAAAATTTATCAAGAAATTACCGTAATGGCGATAAAAGGTCATGGCTGTTGGGAAATCCAGAACCAAATACACCTGATCATATTTTTAACAAACGTCATGCATCAGAAAGAAATATTGTGGAGCGAGTTATTGGTGCTTTAAAGAGCCGATTTAGGTGTCTGCTAGACACAATGGCATATAATCAACCAAAAGCTATACAAATCTTTAATATTTGCTGCTCAAGATTATAATGAAGCTCCTCCTACTGATGTCGAAGAAATATTATCAAATGCCTATGAAGTTGATGATTTAAGGTTGCTTAATGATGCTATTAGAAATCGTAATAAAAGTGCAAGTAATCTCCGTTAAATTAAAATAAAAAATACTTTATTTAAATTTAAAAAATTCAGTTTATGTAATAAAATCAGAACTTATAACTTAAACAACGTATTATCAGAATTATTTGCTTCCAACTCAAGATTTTTTAACTTCATCTCATGTTTTTTCTTAAAATATGTTTCTAGTTCGTAGTTGTTTCGCTTTGTTTCTACCAGTTTTTGTTGATGGTAAAGTTTTTCATCCTCTTTTTTTCTTTCACAACATCTGCCAAGGTTTCAATCGTTTTCCGCATAAAAACCATACTATAAAATAAATTTAAAACAGGATTTTCGAAAAGTACAAAAAGCATGTTTTCTAGGGTGCCAGTAAAGTACCAATTTTTAACATCTTTATGGATGTTTTTGGATATTTCTTTTTGCTCCTTCAGCAAAAGTTTTGATGTATTACTCAAATCCTCCAAAACTGTACAGATTTTTTCATTTGTTGTTATTTGATTGTCCATAAAATTATGTAAAGTCTGTTTTGTTTGTTCTACTTTTCTTTTTTTGGGAGGTGGATCTTCGTTTTCGCATGTACTTTCATCAAAAACCATATCTACCAGTCCATCGAAAGTAGTAGCACTTACATCTTCCAATTCCATGGATGAATCGTTCGTGGTTTCTTGGCTATACCGAATAATTTAGCACCAGATACACCTTCAACTGCTGCATAAAGGCCACAGAGTTTAGCTACTGCATCCTATTTCGATGATATATGGGGTCCTCTACCAGTTGCTGATACCTCCGCTCTATTTTCTGCCAATTTTTTGCGAATAGCACCTTTCCAGTCTGTCCATACCTTTTTCCAACCACTGGTGTCCTTATCGGGAGGACCTAGGCTATTTAATTGATTTCCCAAATCCTTTCATAGCTGTTCAGCTGCCGTTCTATCACCCTTATAAAACCCCCTGGCTAATCCTGGATTTTTTTCCATAAATTTAAGCAAAACGTCTTTTTGTTCCGGACTTTTGTGTTTGCCCCTACAAGTAACTAATGGTTAAATAAATTCATACACATAACACAGATTATTTACTTACATTTTGTTTACTCTATTTGTCTACAAATTGAATTTCAAATAACAAAAATTTTTTTTTTTTTTATTAAAACGTATTTTTTTCACACAGCTTTCCATTGTCGATTTAAAGCTACTTATTTAGTGTGAAATTGACAATTAGAACACATCAAATCACTTCAATTCCACTTGAAACAATATGAAACTGAACTTTTACTTTTCATATCGTTGTAGTGAAATAAAGAACACAAATTAAGGGGAAATTTCACTTTCACATTGTTTTCGAAATGTATAACCCAGACGATAATAAATAATAAGAAATAAATTGGAGGATTTTAAATTTGATTTGGATAAACATGAAAAGTACATAGTTGATATAATAATAAATTTTCAGTCTGGTATAGAGGATATGATGGTGATGGCTAGAATGAAATTTGTAATTTGGACTTAAAATTAATTTAAGCTTGTAAACTTGTTCCTTATGTTAAGAATCTCTGAACTTCTTTGTCTAAAACGAGCTGTTAACCCGCTACTTCGTTAGCGGAAATTTTTTATAAAAACCATACTATAAAATAAATTTAAAATGGGATTTTCGAAAAGTACAAAAGGCATGTTTTCTAGGGTGCCAGTAAAGTACCAATTTTTAACATCTTTAACATTCGACAGTTAAAAAACTACCAAAGTATTCCTATTATTTTGTAGTATAGAGGAATGTGACTAGTAGAGCTTGAGAATTCTCATTCATAAATAACAATATCTCTTTAATATTAGATTTCTAATATTAGAATAACGAAAAATAAATATTAGAATAACGAAAAAGTATTTTAGAATAAGGAAAAAGAACCACAAAATCACATTAATTCTGATTCACTTAGGACCTTACACCTTAAATTTTATGTTTCTAGGATGTATATTACAGAACATTCAAAAGGTATTGTTAGAAGAACGAAAAAGTGCAATTATAAGAACAAAAAAGTTACACAAAGTCCCTTGTTATGGATTCTCATTCACTTAGCATCACATGTCCTTAATTTCATGTTTCTAGATTAGCGATAACCAAAAAGAGAGGTACTAAAATAAGTAAGTGTTAGTGTCTTGTACTCTTGCAATGAAAATTGTTACACACATACACATTATACTTATTTTGAAAAACAATGCGACATAGACCTACTTTGTTGAAAGCTAGCATGCTACTAAATGATTTTTTTCTTTGTTTTGCTCACAAAGCTGAGTGTTTGGTTTACGTTCATGTTATGTCTGTGTAAATAGCCGATTATGTTCGGGCCCTGGGGCTAAGTTGGCGATCGTTGTTCTAGATTCATAATTATAAAAAATTCAAAAAGTACCATTAGAAGAACAAAAAAGTATCACAAAGTCCCCTCTTATGGAGTTTCATTCATTAAGGACCACATATCTTTAATTTCATTTTCCTAGTTTAAATATTATAGAAAATTCAAGAAGTACCATTAGAAGAACAAAAAATTAACACAAAGACCCCTCTTATGGATTCTTTCCCACATCGGACCATGCATATTTAATTTCATGTTTCTAGCTTAAATATTTCAGAAAATGCAAAAAGTACCATTAGAAGAAGAAAAAAGTACCACAAAGTTCATCCTCTTGAATTCTTACCCACAGGATGTTTCTATGTTTAATGTAATGGAAAATTCATTATTAAGTTTGAATAAAATGTAATTTCCCGCCTTTTTGGTACTTTTTTACACATAGAAGTATCACAAATTGTACTCCATTGAGTTTCTAAATTATAGTGAGATCCCATATTAAAATGCGCATATGGTTATGTCAATAAATATAAAAATTTTTTTTATGAAAAAAGTACCAAGTACATAGTTACGATTTTTACCCCTTAAACGTTCGAATTTCGAAAAAGTACCAAACTTATATTTCTATTTTTTTGATAAGTTATGAATAGGGTATAAATTTTATTTGTATGTTGATTTGTTTCAAAGATACATATGGTGACAAAAAAGTACCAAAATACAGTTTTTACCCGTTTTCTTCCTAAAAGGGCCGATTTTCAAAAAAGTACCAGATACCTGTCCGATTATTTTTTAAATGAATAACGGCAACTATTCAATTTTTTGTGTATCTTTATTAGTTTGGGAGTTATAGAGTTACCGATTTTACCTGTTTTACCCTTTTTTACCTTTTTTGTTGTTATACATTCACACATACATGCATACTCCGATATACATGTGTTTTATTCTTCATAGAAGAAATTTTAGTAGCAACAAAATTGCTTAAATAAAAATACTAAAAAAAACTATAGTTGCAAAATCAAAACAAAGAAAATTTGCTAAAAATGTATTGCAGCACACGAAGAAAAATTGTTCGTGTGCTATATGTGTCCGATAAAATTATGTATACAAGACTAAAACACGAAGTATTATTTTTCTTATGTTAATTTATATACGAGTTGAATATTTTTTGTTTATGCTACAAGAAATTGTAAAGAAACGCTGAAATTTTTATTGACAATACTGAAAATAGAAAAATAATTTTAGTTGCAATTATAAACAAAAATGAAACAGTAAAAATATTTTTAGTATTTTTTTTGCTAGCAGCAGATATTTATTGCAAAATGTGATAAATATAGTATTAAAATCAAACTCTGATTAGAACAATGAAAAAGTCGAGTAAAATGAATACTCTTATTGCAAACAATGAGTATAGCAAATCAAAAACGGACTTTAAAAAACATTACATAAAAAAAGACGTATTTTCGCACAAAAAGATTTATACATAAGTCGTTTGGAAGCTTCAAAGGCTTCCAAACGATATCTCTATTCTATATCTTCCAATACACAATAGATATAGAATAGAGATATAGTATAGTTCCGATTTTCCAATATATGAGACTTCTATATAAATATATTTTTTTAGTTTCTCTATCCCATTATTCACTATAAGGTATTGTAATGTTGGTATCCTGAAACATCTCTCCCAGTAGATATGATTAATAGTAGAAATATTCATATAATACCCGCCAACTTCCTTATACTCGCGGTAACGTGAACTAATTAAAACCAAGGGAGTTCATGTTAGCGAAATTGTTCACGTTAGTAATTGTCAAATTTCATGAAAAAAATATCAAATTTTGCAATATAAATCTGTGTTTTACACGCTTGAAAGTTAAACTCTTTTATTATTATTTACATTATTAAAATATAAAACTAAAATTTTAATTAAAATCCATTACAAAACAAAACGAGATCACGAGAAAATATCTATTGAAATAAAATTACATAGCTAATAAAATTACTCATTACATTTATGCATTAAAGAAATCCATTATCTTTTTCTGCTGCTTTTTCTTCTCTAATAGCTGAAATACTGCTTTCTCCCTTAAGCCCAAATTACAATAGCGCGTAGTCAGCAACAGTATCAGAAAAAATTATCAGCTGTTCACTGTCAGAATAACATGTTGCTGCCCATATAATTACATTTAAACGCACGCAGCAAAAATTTACAACCACCATCTTGCTTTATTCTACTTGTGTATTTTAGCCTCTTATTTATTTGCTCACTCTCTTTGTCTCGCTCTCAATCTGAAAGCAGCGCAGTGAATTTAGAAACAGGGCTAAATGAAACAGCACTGCAAACTGCTGCTGACCAAATGTAATCAATACCATAACAAACAGTGCTTTCTAAATGATCAGCTGATTATGGCAGTACACACTGCTGCTGACTACGCGCTATTGTAATTTGGGCTTTAAGCGTCTAAGTACACTCATGTCACTTTGATCCACCGTTGCATCTCCTGCCCATTGCAATGCCTTGTTAAAGATTTCAATTGCCTCACTTGCGGCAACTTTAACAGGATCATCGACAATGCAATCATCGTCATCACTTTCTCCGTTTTGCACAATTTCATGGATTTCAGTGGTATCATCAACCCAGGTATCATTATTCCACTCAACCTAAAAGTTAGTAAAACAATGCCTTAATTGTGATTTCAAAGTTTATCGTAAAATTCTTACCTGAAGACTTAAGTCCTGAAGGAGATCGACTGACATTTGCATTAATTTCTGCATCCCATTTCTCTTTTAGAATACTTAGTGGAATGTTATCTTCAGGGTCCTCTTCGTTTCCAACTAAACTTAAAATATTTGTCCAGCATTTGACAAGAGTTTCTGTGCTGATCCGAACCCATGCGACAGTTAAAAAAGGTGACAACATCTTTTAAAGTTACATTTCTCATTGATTGAAGCAAATCAGAGTTTTTAGCTGCTATCGAAGCTAACAAGCTGTTTCTGTAGTATAATTTTGTTATTTTAATCGCATTTTGATCCATTGGTTGGATTAGGGGGGTGACATTTGGTGGCATAAACATGGCAATTATGTTTCCATCTTCAGTTTTTAATTCTGATTCGCTTGGATGAGAGAGGGAGCGTTATCGATAAGTAATAGTGCCTTCATTAGCAAGTTCTTCTTCTTTAGAAACACTTTCACCTATTTAAAAGCAAGAATTTTTTGTAATACATACATACATTTACATATCAAAGAAGAATTTTCTTACCTGTGGTACAAAGGATTGATGGAACCAATGCTTAAAAATGGCTGACGTCATCCAGACCGATTTCGAATTCTTATAATCCGTAGGACAAACGAAATTTTCAAAACTGCGTGGATTTTTGACCTTACCAATTATCAAAAGTTTAAATCTATGTGCACCTGATGCATTTGCGCAACACAGGAACGTTACACGTTGCTTCTCCATTTTTGTACCAGGAGCACTCTACTCTTGCATTGCAACGTACGTTTTATCTGGTAAATGTTTCCAGAATAAACCAGACTCATTATTATTATAGAGTTGGTCATTGCATAACTCCATTTCTTAAATTTTTTTGTTTCAATTTTAGCTTAAATAGATCCACCAATTCAGGCTGCGATGAGAGTTTTTCTCCGGATACTTTAAGAAGTCTAACTCCGCACCTTTTCTTAAATCGCTGAAGCCATCCGTCACTAGCATTGAACCCGGTCTCGTTTTCTTTAAGTTGGGAATGTAATTCCTTAGCTTTTTCTTTTAGCATTAGACTACTTAAAGGCCAATTCCTATCACGCATTCGGAGGAACCAACGGTAAAGAGTTTTTTCCATAACTGGAAGTTCTGATGATTTTAAAGTTTATCTTTTTCCCGGTCCTTGGTATGTGTTGTTTACACAATTCAAAATTGCTTCTTTTTTCTTTTTAATACTGCATATTGTTGACTTAGCGACATTATAATTTTTTGCTAAACTAGTCACATTTGTTCCTATCTAAACTATCTGCCTTTTCTTTTAACTCCAAACTTCTTTTAACCAAGGTTTAAATATGCAGTTTTAGCTAAAAAATTTTCACTTACGACTGTGCAATAAATATACAAATGTATCATTTATACAATACACAACAACTAGAAATATCCACACTATGACATCGTTATACTACTGAATTTTTGACTCGTCTCTGCAATTTGCAGCAGCAAAAGCAAACCATTGCACACGAAGTAAAATATATTTCTGTAGAGTTGCGCACGCACAATTTTGTTGAACCCATATTGCGCAGTATTATTTATTTTCGTTTTGATTTTACTGCTATAGTATAATGTATAGCCTTTTTGATGACAATTTCATTGCTGCTAGACATTCTTGTGTGAAAGATAAAAAACATAAACATACTTACGAACATACGCACTACACATATACAAACGTAGATACCAACATAAAATATGTACATTAGGTTACATTTCAACTAGAGACCTGCAAACTGTGTCTTATAACACATTTCAAGCCACTCGATATTTTTCAAGTGCTGTTATCAGTGTGTGTGAGGAGCAATAAATACTGTTCTGCAGGCACTTAAAACCATACAAATACTGCGTGTGTGCTTCAACTTTATGAACAAATCATGAGTGTGTTATGATAGCGACCAAACAAGACATGAGAGTGCGACGCTAAAAAAAATACAAGTCTTTTGACCACTTGATTGCTTCAATAAGAAAAAAAAAGAAAGATTTTTTCTGTTTTCTTTGCATGTTTTTCTAAAAATAACATATGTATGTATTAGAGCCCTGCAAACTGTGTCTTATAAGGCTGTACAAGCCACTTGATATTTTTCAAGTGTTGTTATCAGTGTGTGTGTGGAGTAATAAATACTGTTCTGCAGGCACTTAAAACCATACAAATACTGCGTGTGTGCTTCAACTTTATGAACAAATCATGAGTGTGCTATGATAGCGACCAAACAAGCCTCTCAAAGGCTTGTATAAAAAAATACAAGCCTTTTGACCACTTGTTTGCTTCAATAAGGAAAAAAATTGTGTTTTCTTTTTTATTAAAATTATATGTGTGTGTGTGCGTTCATGACTGTATAAAGTAATTTCGTAAGTAAAACAGTCGTTTAAAAGTATTGTTTATAAACTTATTGTTATTTACGATCAAATAAATTATTAATGTTACTAGTTATAACAATTTAAAGAAACATGCATTAAGTTTTATTAGTAAACAGATTTTATTAAATATTTAAAGTTTTTTACAAGGTTTTTTTATATTATTACTTAAAACAAATATATACTTAATTACTTATATACTACTTTCTTATACATATGTAACTTCATAATTTCATTTATAGCATATATGAAATATATTAGGTAATAATATTATAATTTTATTTATAAACTCATTTTTACATTAGGTAATAATATGTATAAGCCTTTTCTAAAAATAACTTTAGTCCAATAAAAACAGGTATATTCCCTAAAAAATTTATTTAAAACAGCAAGAATTTGGCAATAAAATCTGTAGAAGCACCTAAATAGATCAATAAGAAACAGGTATATATGTTCTGCACTGTAAAAAATGTAAATTTATTTTTTATAAAACCACGAATTGAGTTCGCTTACAATCAGGTAAAACAGCATCCTTTACTTGATTATATATTGAACATGTACATATGACGGGACACACAATTTAGGTAAACGTCTTAAAATATTTCATTTATAATTTTATTACAGTGCAGATGTTCCATCGTATTCTTAACATTTGGGAAAATTTATTAGTCAAGGAGTAAACGTATATGGAAACGAATTTGAAAAATGAAAAGACATTGTTATATATTATTTCCTTTTAGTTTTAAAATAGAATGATTACTTAGTAAATATAAATTAAATGCAATAAAATCTATCATAATATAAATAAGTACAATTTTAAAATTTTTTATAAACATACAATTAATAATAAGACTAACTTTATTTAAAATATAAATAAATACTAAAGATAAAAATTTTCTAACTTACATATGTAACTGACAGTTTCAAATGTCAACTTTAATTTTTTTACTTTTTTAACTCTTAATAAAGAGTATTTTTTAATAACTTTATGAATTCACCCTTTTACATTTATTTAGAAAAGAAGAACCAACAATAAAATATAGACATACTGTATATATGTGTGTGTATGCAAGAATATTTATAAACAACCACTTTTTACACATTATGAAGATTTTTTGCCACACACAGCAACTACGTATTACAAAAAACAAACAAATCATTAAGCCCACTTGAAATCTTTAAATCATTTCTCAACGTCTTGTATGATTTGCTTTTTTTTGCCACACCACTTGCACCACTTGTTTACGATAAATGATTTGAACGCACGGATTTGCAGTCGCTCATACACAGTACACACTTGCTTTGCTTCGGGCAGCGAACAGTACGAACAGTATTTATTGTTGTTTTTGCACATGTTGGCTATGAAACACACACTTGAAATTCAAGTGTGTTTGCTTTTCAAATCATCTTGCGCAGGAGACTAGTATGTATGTGTGCGATCATTACTGTGACAAAGAAAAACCAACAATAAAATGTAGACATAAAAATATATGTGTGTATGCAAGAGCATTTATAAACAACCCCTTTGCAAACATTTTTTGCTACACACAGTAACTACGTATTACAAAAAACAAACAAATCATCAAGACCACTTGAATGCTTTAAATCATTTCTCAACGTCTTGTATGATTTGCTTTTTTTTGCCACACCACTTGCACCACTTGTTTACGATAAATGATTTGAACGCACGGATTTGCAGTCGCTCATACACAGTACACACTTGCTTTGCTTCTGGCAGCGAACAGTACGAACAGTATTTATTGTTGTTTTTGCACATGTTGGCTATGAAACACACACTTGAAATTCAAGTGGATTTGCTTTTCAAATCATCTTACGCAGGAGACTAATTTCAACCCTTGTGTGTTTTATTTTACACACAAAGCAACGAAACAAGACTGCTAAAATACCTACTATGGCAGTAAAATCAAAGCGCAAATTTTCAAATAGAGAAAAATATCAAGCATAACAAAGAAAACACTGACTGGTGTGTAATATGTTTTCGGCAAAATTCTACGAGCACACTGCAACACAAGGTTGTAGTTTATATATTTGACAAACAAGTTGAATACTGTTTAAGTATGTGGCTTTAAATTGTAAACAAACGCTGCAATTTTTAGTATACCACATGAAAATAATGCTGCAGTTTGTAGTAGTATCGAACACAAAATGTTAAAGAGTGAATATATTTTTTTGTATGGCGTTTGTTAGTAGTTGATATTTATAATAAATGAGAGCTACTATAGTAGAAAAATTAAACCTTGCTTTTAACTCAAACGATCTAGCTATGTCCGTCCGTCTGTTGAAAGCAGGATAGGGCTCGAACGGAACAACGTAGGGGGACGAAATTTGGCACAAATATTTTATATTCTTATATAAGGTTTGTTTGGAATTGAAAATAGGCAAAATCGGTTAATAAACTAAAAAGTTATAGGCTAAAAACTAGAAACACAGGGTGTCCGTTTTATACTTTTCTGCTGATATTTCTTCAACAAAAGCATGTACGACAACGAAATTTTGCATGTATAGTTCGTGGATCGATATAAACTCGGAAACCAAAAATGGATATAAGGTGAAAATCAACGAAATTGTGTTTAAATAGTTCAAGGACCAATGTAAACTCGGAAACAAAAAATGGGCGTGGTCAGCCCACTTTACCGCCCCCTCCCATATAACGTAAAATTTGAATAAGTTGATGGTTGGTATATAGATTCGGCCGGGCCGAATATAATATTCGCGCTTGTTTTACACTCAAATTTCTTTGCCATACAAACAAAATAATTTAGGGGATATACACTCATTATTTATATGAGGTGATTCCCAAAATTTGAAAATTCGAATTTAATGTATGTGTTTCAATGTTGTCTACATGCTTAGAAAACATATACAGTGAAATATATAGAGCTTTATGTGTTTGTTCACGTTACAAAGTAGTCAACATAAAAAAAATCTTAATCACGTTAGGCGGTTTTCACGTTAGACGGTGTTCACGTTACCGCGAGTGCACTGTACTTTAATCGGTTGTATTGAGTTCAGAAGCTTGATATCATAGTATTGAGGCCCAATACTTCTTCAAATCGAATATGATCTTAAATCACTCTCTATTACCCAATAAGATTACATTCTTTTACAACTCATTGTCATCATCATGATTATTATATTCATTCGTAAACAAACAACAGTCAGTCAGTCAGTCAGTCAGTCATACGTACAGCAGTCGTTTTGTCGTTGTAGTCATCGTCATCATGTTGTTTATTGTTGTAATTCTGTTTTACTGTTTTATTGTAGTTATTTTGCTTCTTTCGAATACTTTTGGTTTGATTCGGTTTTGTTGGTTTTGGAATGTTTTGTGTATTTTGGTGTGTCATCAAACACAACAAAAAAAACTTTTTTTTCCTTATTTCATTCAACTACTTACTGCTGCTCTGCTTATTTTATATTCTTGCAATTCAAAAGGTTTGTTCCAATTCATTTTAAGGTTTTTTTTTCTTCTTCTTCTTCTTAATTTTTTACTTATGCTGTTGTTGCTTTTGTTTCTTCTGTAGAAAACATTGAATATTGTTGTCGTAGTATTGCTGCAGCAAACTTGTATTGTTGTTTATTTTGGAGGATTTTAAGATAATGATGGTGATGATGTTGTTGGTGATGATGATGGTGGTACGAAGCTTTTATTGTTGTTGATAAAAAATGAAGGAGGTATGCAAAAGAATGTATGTGTATGAGTGTGTATGTGTGTATTCATAGAAATGAATTGTAAATAAAAGATTGAGTTGTTGTTCAAATAACTTTTGTTTGAATTGGTATTTGTAGATATTTATAAGGGTTAACAAACTGTATTCAAGTAAAAATTATTTTGTATTGAGTTTATTTTTATATTTTGTTAATGTTGACATTTTTGTTTATTTTTTTTTTTCTCTTCTTCTTCATCTATATTGTTTTTAGTCGTAACAAATCAAAGATAAGAAATGGTTATATTGTATGAAGAACCACAATATCTTAATTATGGCTTCAAGATGATAATGAAGATGATGATTTTGGAATGAATAATTTTGTTTCTAGTTATAATATTTGCCATTAATGTTGACATTATATTGATATTTGCTAAAATATTGTTCTTTAGAAGCATTGAGTTTTACTATTCATTGTGATTTTTGTATGTACATTACAGAGCCTTGATTTGTATAGGGACAAAAAAAGTTGCAAATGTTTTTTTGCTATAGCGGGTCCAAATTTCACTCGAATTTTTTTAAATATTTTTTAATTTATTAACAACAAAATAGCAAAATTGTGTTGAAAATTGTTTTTGACAAAATCTTTACGGAATCAATTTGTGAAATTTGGACCCGCTATAGCAAAAAAACTTTACCAAGATAGGTCCAAAAATTAAAATTTTAATGTTTGAAACCAAATACCTCTTAAACTATAAGAGATAACCTGCACATACGGCGATGTTTTTTCGACTCGACTAGCAGAATCCACTCATATAAAAATCTTTTAAATCGGCTGAGATATAACGAATATGGATCGTTTTAAATTAACACCCGAGGTGTCCAACTTTAGGACCCTCTGGACCCGCCCCCGTTATGCTTATAAGGTCCAAACTCAAAACTTAAACTCGCCTATATCTTTACTAACATTGTCTGAAATTTCATTGAAATCGGATCAGCCGTTTGGAAATTCCACATTTGGCGCCGTTAAAAACGAAGAGCCCAAATTGCAACACTATACCCATAAGATATAAGAGGTACCCTATTTTGAGTCCCAATAGCTCCGCTCCTAGCCGGTCAGATATCACAGATTTATTTCTCCAAATTTTTGATTCTGCTTCACTGTGCAATAAACACACGATTTAGTGACCATTAAAATTTTTAGTATGTATTAAGCCCAAATTACAATAGCGCGTAGTCAGCAACAGTATCAGCAAAAATTATCAGCTGATCACTGTCAGCACAACATGTTGCTGCCGTTATAATTACAATTCAGCGTAGGCAGCCACAATTTACAACCACCATCTAGCTTTGTTCTACTTGTGTATTTACAATTAATATTTCCAAAAAAATAATAATAACAATAATAATTTATACAATATTTTAGACCTCTTGGGAAAAAAATTCACGATTATTAGAAGAATTTAGAATTTAATTTGAATATTTTTATTACAACCAGGGAGAATAAAAAGTACCAAAATGGGAATAAAACCGGGAAATTACATTTTATTAAAATTCAATAATGCATTTTATTGAATATAACGGACCTTAAGTACATGTAGTCTTAAGTGAAGGGAATTTGTAGTACTTTTTGTTCTTCTAAAATACATGGGCCCATGTGAATTCAAGAGGGAAGACTTTATGGTACTTTTTCTTTTTTCCAATGGTACTTATTTCATTTTCTATAATACAGAACCTACAAATATGAAATTAAAAATGTATGATCCTAAGAGAATGAGAATCCAAAAAAGAGGATTTGTGGTATTTTTTGTTCTTCTCATGGTAGTTTTTGAATTTTCTATAATATTGAAC